>JAKSZU010000015.1:55951569-56551569 GCA_026018925.1 Tupaia tana
CACAACACTACACATCAAAGTGCCCTCCAGATTAGGTGCAAATGAACATCTTAATGGTTACCCTAGGGGAAACTTAATCAAATGTCCAATTACACATCCCAACATGTTAATTTTGTCTTGCTAAAAGGTAATGAGTCTGGGTTCTCTGTTATGTAGGCAAGAATGTGTGGTTACATTTTCCTCCTCTTTAATCCTTGCGAACTGAGAGAAGAATAGGCAAGTTCCACTTCATCTTCATGTCATATGGAGAGAATCTGGACCTCCATCCCAATATTTATTCCTAGCCAGGACAAGGCTCTCCCTGTCCTCCCCCTGGTGACAGACCCCATCAGACATTCCCTGAAATTTACAACTTGTTTTCAGAAACCATCAGAACCTCGGGTTTTGAATTGTCTGCGAGTGGGGTTTTGGAAAGACTAAAGCTATGGCAATCAAATCAATATGCTATTGCATGCACACGGAGAAAACGTGTTGTTTTAATTTGTTAAAGAAAACTCAGCTTCGTTCCAGTTATCCCTGCTAAGGGATGAATGCTGGGAGGGTCCTAAAAGCGAACTTTATCAATGGGCATTACAGTGCTGGTGTTCTGTGCCCAGGCACCCCTCTGCCAGCCCTAGCTTTATTTGACCCAGCCCTTGGGGTCCCCTTCCCAGACCCGTGCCTTCCCCCATGGCGGTCCCAGGGCACCCTACGACCACAGTCCCAATGTTTTAAAACGCCTGTCTTCATTCTTGGCCCTTGAGATGAAATAAGCCCACCTATCTCAGCTGAGACCTTTCGGCTTCCTAGAAATACCTACGCTGGTTGCCTGGGATCAAATGGAAGAGCATGGAAGGGAGGAAAGACTGGCAGGGACAGAGCTAGAGACACAGGATTTCTCCCTGTAAAATGGGGTGAAATCCATCTCCAGGCTCCTTGGTGTTTATTTTTCACGAATTCATTTTCTCGCTTGTCTCTAAGGTAACCGGCCCCTGGCTGAGAAAGCTCCACCTCCTCAGATGTTCTATAAACAGGCCCTCACCTCGGACTGTGCTCACAGGGTGCAAAGCAAAGGTCTGCACACTTTGTTGTCTGGGTAGCCGCAACTGTTTGGGGAAGAGAGCTGACAGGCCAGGAAGAGCCGAGGGTCACACTGTCCTGGAAAGATGTTTAGACCCCTTCAAAACCTCTACAAAACCAGATGTTTAGTGTGTGTATGTGCGCGCGCGCGTGCGCGCATGTGTTCATTGCTCAGAGGTGTTTGAGTCCTCAGCAAGTTACCTGGATTGGAAGCGGGTAATTGCCCCAGAAAAAAATATCCACGGTTTGACTTAATGCTAACGCTCCAAGCTCCTCTTTGAAGGAGGACTTGTTGGGTTAGAAAAGAAAACTGAAAACCGGCCCGTTAGGTTTAAACAAGCTTGCGTCTCCAGGTGCAGGAGAAGCTGAGCGGCCGGGCTGAGCCAGGTGGACATGGCTGCGCAACTCTGGCGTCACTGTCTGGCTTCCAGTAGCAAAACTTGGGGCCCTTCCCAAACCCCGAAATAATAGAGCAACGCGGCTGCCACCTGATCTCGAGGCGGGTGGGCCCGGTCGTACTGTGCGCACTGGGGTGAGCGGATCCGGATCCGGACCTCGCGGGCACAACGAAGCCTGCCGCTTCCTGCAAGCGTCACCGCCTCCTAAGTCAGAGGAATCCAGGGCGCTCTGCGGGAAACCTTTGGGGGCCCGTGTCCCCCACGATATCCCCCTGTTCACAACGACTGCCTCGGCCCCGGTGTCGCGCACCTCTAGCGCCTGTGCGGGCCGATAGGTTTGGGGTGGGGGCCCCGGATTCGGAGAAACGCCGAGCAGATCGCCGCCCCTTCTCCCTGTGCCGAAGTGTCCCTCAGGTCGGTAAACCTCCCTGCCCTCCGTGCCACCATCTCTTTACCGGGTGGTGAAAGGGTTACGGGGCAAAGCGGATCGAACAGGTCAGCGGTCTAGGAGTGTTGGTAAAATGGCCTTGGGGAGAGACCCGGGGGCCAAGGCTCTCCTAGCAAGTGGCTCCCTTAAGGGACGAGGGAGGGGTGGGCACCCAGGGCGCATGGGGCCCTTGGAGAGCTCCTGTCTCTGCTTCTTCCCTCCGAATCCTGAAGGGTGCCGCGCGCAAAACCGGCGTTCATCCCGGACCCCCGCGCTGCTGCCGCGCTCCACCCGCGCCCTGGGCCCCGGGGTCGCCCTCCGCGGCGCTAGGCAGTGACCCCACGCCCCTGTGCTTCCTCCTACAGTGGCGGACCGGAAGCCGCCCAGCCCCGGAGGCAAGGCCTCGGATGCCCTCAGTAGCTTGCACGGACTGCCCATCCCCGCCTCGACCTCCTAGGGGCAGCTCTTCCCAGAGCCGAGCCCAGCCCAGCGCAGCCCAGCCCAGCCGGGAGGAAACGACGCACCCCGCGCGCAGACTGGGCGCCTGGCTCAGCCCTGCAGCCCCGGCGAGCGGCGTGGGCAGGACCCGAGGACACGAGGAGAGGACTCTGGAGTCGCCGCCTGGGCCACGCCTGGTCAGCCCCCGGCCTTGGCCTGCCCTGGCGTGGCGGCCACCCTTCCTTTATCGACAGGGTTTTAGGCTTTTCCAAACTTTGATTTTAGGCTGTCGCACCCCCGTCAGGATCTTTGTCCCGACGTGGCCTCAAGTTCCTTTTCTATCCATCTCTTGTCCGTGTCCTCCCCTTCCTCCTCTCTCCCCTTCAACGCGGTCCGTGTTCCTCCCTGCCGCCTGCCCTCCCTCCTAACCTGGACTCTCCCTCCACTCCTGCCTTGGCCCTCTGCACCAGTCCCTATGCCTAGTTTGTCTGGAGCCTTTCAAGCCGCCTTCTCTTTCTTAGTCCGCTGTGCCCCTTTTCCTGGTCCTTCCTCTTTCTGGCCTTTCCTGGTCAATCCTCTGGGTTAAGCTCCAGACCGTAGGTGACAGGTGACAGTCCCTTCTCTGTCTCCCCCTTCCCCCACTCTACAGCTCCAATCACTCTGAGGAAGAGGCTCTGTCCTAGGGAGCGCAGACAGGCCACTCCACAGCCGCAGTGTGTTTGTGGTAACGACCTGAGCCAGCCTTCCAGCATGGCCACCTGCCCTCCCGGCATTGCCCATTGCTGGGAAGTCTGTTTCCCCAGTGCCCAGGGGGCTGGCCTTCTCTTTGCTTCTGAGATGACCCACCCCAGAGGAGACTGGGCTGGGAGTAGGGACGCTGAGGCCCTGGGTGTCCTGGAAGTGGTGGCGCCCTCCCCAACTGTCCTCTGGGTGTCCTTTCTGTTGGTCTGGGGTCAGCCCCTGTGTTCATTTAAATCACAAACTACTTCTTGGTACCAGGGGTCATACGGGAAGCCTGGGATTTGAAAAGTCCTGAAAGGGTCCTCTGAAGCCAGATGCCAGAGTTGGTAACGGCTTCCAAGTTCAGGTACCCTGATGGTGGGACCTCGGACATAATGCAAAGTTGTAGTCATAAAAATGTCAAGGGTGGGCACCCTGCACGCTCTGTTCACTGAGGCGGCTTCTGAATAAAGGAAAGCGTCTGAACCTGCCTGCTGTGGGTGAGCGAGTCTGTGAGTGCCGCTGGCCGTGCCCTGACACTGAAGCTACTCAGTCAGTCACTATTTCCAGAAGAATGCTATCAGAGGCTATTTTTTTGGGGGGGTTGGGGTGTGTTACTCCTTAGCAGTGGAACCGGAGGGGCATGTCCCGGTAGGCTGGGTACCCCTGGTTCTCCTGGCAGCTCCCTGCTCTCCCACCCCTGCAGGGATGGCCTTGATTATTAGGGTCCCAGGAAACCCCAGGGCACTGAAGTGGAGAGAAAATATGCAGAAGGTGTTCTGAAATGAGGTTAATTCTTAATAGAATAAAGCGAGCAAAAGGCAGGGAGGTCTGTGCAGGCCTTTTCCGGAACATTGAAAGATGAAGAAAATGATCGCAGGCTACCACAAAGTCTAGGTTTTCAACTACGAAGAATTGCCTGGACGATTGCTTTCTTTTTCCTCCCTGTGCTTGGCTTTCTGAAACTCATGGAAGAGATGTGTGAGTTGAGGTTTGGTTCGGAGGTGGAGCTGTTTGCTGGTGTCCCCTCTGGGTGCACCCCTGGTGGGACCGCTGTGAAGCTGTTCTCATTGCATCTCTTTGTCCCGAAACTGTTGATGGTGTCAGTTATGAAAGAGTTTCTGCTTTTCTTCATACTGAGACTTTATTTTTTATCCTCAGGTTTCCAAAAGCTCTTATCTTAAAAAAAAATTCTATGTTTATAGACAGGAATACTGAGGGCTAGCGATTTGATTTATAGTCTCCAGAGCATACAGCACGCTTACAAAGTACAGGGCTTGCGTATGGAAACTGGGTGACACCATCTCATGGGAGAGCCAGGGGTGGGACTTGAACTTTGGGATTGGGGTCTCAGCCTTCCATCATATCCTGCAGAGAAACCGACCATCGTGATAACAGGGATAAAGCCAGGAAGAGAAGCCTGTTCCCAAGTTTCCCTCCTCTCACCTGTCTCCAGGTGCTCAGAAGAGCTTTGGCAAGCTCGGTCATGACATTGTGGTTGGGATTTTTGTGCACCCATCCTGGCTCGCTTAGGACAGGAACAAACACCTCACTCCTTCCTGAAGAAATGAGCTGAATCTACGTAACACTTTACTCTTGAGTTGTCACCATTCCCTTTTCGCTGCCACTTCTCATTTCTGTGTTTGGTCTGCTTCGGGTTAGGGAAAGAAGAATTGGGGACTGCAACCCAGGAGGTTACAAGGTGTCTGCATTTTATTTATTTATTTAAAAAAATTTTAAAGGTTTTTGCCATAGGGTGAGTGTGCTTGCCAGAGAGAGACTCAAAGAGACAGAGAGAGAAAGTGAGAAATCACCCCACAGGAGGAGTGGCCACACTGCAATCTCTTCTCCTCAGTTTTCCTCTTGGAATTTTGGGCATGTGTGCACACATGACTGGGCATGATTTTCAAGCTGCTGGGTCCAAGACTCGAACTGTGGTCTGCTATGTGGGAATCCAGCGTCTTAACCACCGTGCCACCTGCTGGCCCCAGTTCCTGCAGAGGGAACTGTTTTCCAGATCTGCCCCATGAGTATTTTGGAGTCCCATGGCTCTGGGGTGGGTCTTTCCAGGCAGTTGTCAGTCACAGTGTCAGTAGGCTTTGGCATTTCATGCCAGAGACAGAGGGACACACCTCTGTTGAAGTTGAAAGCCTTGAAGAGCCTCAGCAAATTTGGCTTAAATCCCTGCTCTGCTGTATCGAGAGAACACTGCGACCTCTCTGAGCCTGCACGTTCCTGTCTGTGAAATGCATCCTTCAGTGAAGTAAGACTCACAGAGGCCTGGCCTGAGAGAAGACAGGCGTAGCCCCACCTCTCTGGAGATGCATTTAACTGTGAACAGAGGTTAGGGAGTCATTTCTAAGACTGATGGGGGCCCTAGTATTTAAGTCCTTTCAAAAGTTTCCATTGGACTATTGCATTTTTGTTCTCTGTGCATGTGGCTCTGTGGAGGTACTGGGGACTTGTAATAAAATGACATAGTACCCTGTTGAGTAGAATAACTTGAGCAAGGATCCTTCCCTGAAGGCAGTCGGTCTTTGCACTAGCACCTACCTTTTATTTTTCCATTTAAGAATGAAGTTGTGTTTTTTAAAGTATAGAGATGTACTCCCCCCAAAGCAAACAAAGAAAGACATACATGCACTCGCACAGCTCTCTGCTTTTTTGAAAGAATGGTAATAATGTGCACCACTGAAAAAACCCAAGCAGGACAGAATCATTAAAGTGAAAAGTGAAAGCTTCTCCCTGCCCTCATCTTTGTTCTTGGAGGGACACGCCGTTATTCTGTGAATCCTTCCAGGAGAAGAAAGTGCGTGAGAGAGTGGCGTTGTTACGTGCTGTGCGGGCGTGCACGCCAGAGCCCTGTTGGGACATAGTCTGGAGAGTTGGCCTTGGTTGGTCTCAGCTCCACCGTGCTCACTTCGTTCTCTTGAATGGGTGCACATCAGCAAGAGTTCATTAAAAATGGCCTGTCTGGGGACCAGCAGTTGCCATAATGACTATGTCGCTGGACTCCTATGTAGTCGACCGCAGTTCGAGTCCCAGACCTGGTGGCTTAAACTCATGCCAGGTGCGTGTGAGTGTGTCCCCAAGATCCTGAGAGGAGAATGGAGGAGAAGGGACTGCTGCATGGCCATCCCCCCTGGGGGGTGATTTTTTGCTTTCTGTCTCTCTGTCTTTCTGGTGAGTGCACGTGCCCTACAGCAAAAACCTTCCCCCCCCCCAAAAAAAAAAAAACCCAAAAAACAAAAAACAAAAAATGGGCTGTCTGTAAAGAGGGCCAGCTGCATGCTTTCTCTGAAGGACCCGGTTTGCCATGTACTGGAGGAAGTGCTTGAGGGGATGATTGCAACTTCCCTGGGAGAAGTGGCTGTTTTTTGGGCAAGGAGGAAGGAACACAAACCAAAGGCGAGGATTGAGGGACAAAAGACACGGATCTCTAAGATCTCCTGGTTCCTCCCACAGACCGCAGCACGGGGCTGCAAAGGCAGCTTGCTTTTCTTTCGAAGAGAGTCTGCCTCCCTGAGCCAGGAAGGAGAGACAGGCAGAAGGCGAGGAAGAAGCTTGTTTGAAGAGATAGTTGATACAAATCAAATGTAAATATCCAAGAGTGATTTGTTCTCTCTCTCCCACAGTCACTGAAATCCACATGGAATGATCCTCCTGGTGGGTGAACCCCACTCACTCACAACTGTGTCCCCCCCCCCCCCCCAAGTGCTTATGTCTTGACTCCTGTGCAGACTGGGGTTTATTTCATTGAACTGTGGTCTGGGTTAAAGCTCACTGTCGATTTCCTGCATCAGCTTCCCTAGCTAGAATTACTCTGGCCCGGATTTCTTTTCAAAAGAAACTTTACCTGCTCCATGTTAGGTTGGATGATAGGAATTTAGAATCTTGCCAGAAAGTGCCCGAGGAACTCAGTTGAAAGGGTTGCGCATTCGGACAGGCTCTGTAATGAGAAACATTTGATTCCTTCTCTTTTTTTTTTTTTTTTTTTTTTTTTTTTTTTAAGTGGGCAGGAATTATGCACAAAATGGTATTTAGTCTTCACCTTGACTCTGCTGTCTGAACTATAGCCTCACTCACTGAAGAAGTGTCCTCTGGCTCAGCTATTTGTGGCCAAACCTTTGTAACTCAGCTTTTAAAAAAAAGTTTTTTTGGGGGATCTTTTCTTCCCCCGCCCCCACCAAGGGCAGGACAAGGAGGAATCTCACTGTCTTCTTTTTTCAAGGTCATAAAATGAGAACCACACTTTTAGCCCCAATCCAACTTGAGCATGCTAAGCCCTTGGAACGATTATACTCACTTTGGTCTAGTCCCGTCTTTGGAGTTGAAACCCTGGTTTGACTCCGAAGAGTTCTTCTCCGGAAGATGCAGCCCGTGATTTTGGTGAGAACACACATCTGTTTCTGGGTTAGCCAAGTCCAGACGTGGAGTCGCAATTACAGTTTTCAGGGGTGATGGAATTTCCACTGGATTATGTTCACCCACCTGGGGTGCTTCCACTCTCCTTTTTTTTTTTCCTTAAGGATGAAATAAACCAATCGCGTGTTTGTTCAGCTATTAAATTACATTTCCTCCCTGTAGTGGTTTATTTCCTTTGTCTCTGGTGAGCTATATTGACTGGATAGATTATCTCCAGTGTCTTTACTTATGTTGGCCACATGAGTTTTTGTCTTAAAGGTGTTTGCCACAAGGTATGTGTGCTTGCTGGAGAGAGAGACGGAGAGAGACAGTGAGACAGGAAACGAGACATCACCTCCCAGGGGAGATGGCCATGCCATAATACCTTCTCTTCCATTTTCCTCCTGGGATTTTGGGCACGCACACACGCCCAGCGTGATTTTCAAGCTGCTGGGTCTGAGACTCGCATTATGGTCAGCTGTATGGGAGTCCAGTATCTAAAACACTGTACTACCTGCCGGGCCCTGGCCACACAATTTTAACTTTCAGGAATTCTCTCAGTCACTGGTGGCTGTGCTTTTTAGCTTTGTAAGATTTTTGTTTTATCCAGAACAACTAACAAAAATTCTTCAATGAGATGGTTTTGTTGTAACAACAAATCTCTTGGCTAAAACCTGAGGAAGATATTTGAAGAAAATGAGGGAAAATGACATTTAAAAAAGTTGAATGGGAACCTGGAACTCCTGAAGCATTAATAACAAAACGGGTCCTTAGGCAAACAAGTTGTTACATAATTAGCTTGATCTAAACAGCTAAAGGTATCATTCTGGCCACCAGGGGGAGCACATATTGTTCAAAGAAGATAAAGACAGGCACAAAGATAACATTGAACATAGGGAACTTCATCGTTCTGTTAGAGGGGTTACCTTGGCAGCTGGGAACATTTATGTACAAGGACATTCCTCTTGGTGTTATTGATAGCCAGACACTTGGGCATATGGTGAAAAATGGGCTTTATAGATTTGTCCACACAGGAATGGTCAAACAGGTTAAGTTTGGAAGTCAGTAACACCTCACCAATAAGTTTTGCATCTGACTTTGAGTCTAACATGTACACGTAAGTTCTTTGAAAAGAAAACAAGTTAATATGAGTTTATAAAGTAGCCAAATCTAAACTGCTATTTTTTGGAAACAAAATCAATTTCATCTGTATTTGTGAAGTTTTAATATTTTTGATTGATTCCAATTTGAGTTTCTCCCATTTTAAACAACTTGCTCATTTTTAGTGATCTTTTTGAAGTTTTTAATCACATGAAGTCACAATTCAATCTTTGTAAGGACAACTATAGAGGCAGTAAATAGTAAGGAAAGCAAATATCTCTTCATTTTGCTATCTATCTTAGGATAAACCCAGAAAGGTCATAAGATGTGGGGCAAAGAGAATCTGTCTAATTTAAAAACGGGGGTGGAGGTTGTCCATCAGGTGGTGTGGTAGTTAAGGTGCTGGATTCCCACATGACCTACTGCAGTTCAAGCCCCAGACATGGTGACTTGAAAATCACATTGGGTACATGTGTGTACATACCCAGAATCCCAGGAGTAGAATGGAAGAGAAGGGATTGCGCCATGGCCGTCCCCCTTGGGGGGGATGATTTCTCACTTTCCCTCTTTCTGTCTTTCTCCAGTGAGCGTACATGCCCTATAGCAGAAACAAAACCCCAAAACAAACAAAATCTCTCTTATCCACAACCTAGACTTTTACATATGTATATACAGCATATATTTAGGTCTTCCAAGTATTTAAGAGACGAGAGAGAGAGAGAGAGAGACACCCTTAATAGGGTCTTGATGTGGCTACCCAGTTGGCCTCAGCAAGCCTGGATCCCAGGCACACGTACCCTGTGTCTACAGAGGAACTCCCCATCTGGTCTCAGCATCACTGAGGGTTGTGTTACTCTGGTGAGCCACTGCAACCGACCTGGACTTCCTCAAGGAAACTCAGACTACCAGCTCTGGAATATCTTTCTGCAGGAAGCAGTAAAGGAAAAGACAGGGTATGTGGTGGCTGAAAGTTGTGCGGAGCTGGCTGGGTTCAAATCTCAAGCTTACCACTCGCTATTTGAGCAAGTTTAGAGACGTCTTTGGAGCCTTGGTTTCCTCATCTATTTAATGAGAACTGAACACGTCTGGGCCGCTGTGAGGAACACATTTCAAAGTATACTTCAAGAGTGGAGGCTTGCTTTACATCGCAGTCAGCCCTCATTAAAGCTATTCTTGTTTTCTTCCTTTTCATTGTACGCGGACATGTTAAGGTGAATCAAATCATGTCACAACCCTACAGACCGTGCATGCTATACATCAGATTTGTGCAAGGACCCAGCCCATCACAGCTGCAATGTTAGTCTCTGAGTTTACTGAAGCCTTCACAGCATGAGCCGCAGCAGCCACTGTTGGCTACTCATCATCCCATAGCCCTGGGACGTTCAGCGCAGTCTCCAGAGAACTTGTTGATTTTACGGCTGCGTCTGTGAGGATTAATGGCCAGCAGGTAGCCGTCATTACTGCACTGAAGTACATTTTGTGTGGCAAGTACACTTACATAAGTTTTTTTTTTTTTTTTTTTTTTTTTTTAAAGTTTATTTAATTTTTGCAGGAGAGAAAGTGAGACAGAGGGACAGGCACTCCTGACAGGGCCACCAGACACAGTTCATTCGCAGTCCCAGCCAGTCTGAACCACAGGCACGTGTGTGAACCCGGGACCTCTCCCGTATGGCTGCAGTGGCATCACCACTCTGCTACCACCTGGTCCCCACTTAGACCAACTCTGTGTGGCCCTGCTTTGTGTCATGTCTACACACCCAGAAGCTGCGGGGCAGAGACCTTGTGCTCCACGTGGAACGTGTTCACCTTTGGGGGCTGGAAAGCCCGTTATTCCTGCCACTGCTGTCTGCGTGCCAGCCATGTTGGGCGTTGGCTTGTGTCTTGTTGTCCTGGGGTGAGGAACTGGCTTTAAGGCAAAGCCACAACATTCCTGATTCTGTCCCTCTGTCTAGTTGCCACTAGGGACATCAAGAGTTAGCACAGAAACCTTCAACTCATATTCAGGAAGAGTTACGTTAAAATCTACTCCCCTTGGAAGATCCTATCAGATTTTTAGGGCCATCAAGAGGGGAAATGCCCTGTCCTCCTTAGCTGTCTATTTGGAAGTGGGAAGTACAGGTTAAATCTTCATATTTTACTGAAGTTTAGTTAAAGGAAGACTACAGACATAAAGCCACAGACATGCCAGCTCTGTGGGGCCAGCAGGTGGCATGGTGGTTAAGGCATTGGACTCCCATATGGCCACCCATGGTTCAAGTCCTGGACCTGGAGGTTTGCTTGCTCACTTTTCCTTTCTCTCTTTTTCTGCTTCTCTCTGGTGAGCATGTGTGCCCTGTAGCAAATTAAAAAAAAAAAAAAAAAAAAAAAAAAAGAAAAAAAAAAGATATATACAATTAAATCAATAATTTTTTTAAGAGAGAGATTTTTGCTATAGGGTACATGAGCTTGCCAGTGTCAAAGAGAGACAGAGACACAGAAAGCGAGAAATCACCTTCCCCCCCAGGGGAGATAGCAGTTGGCCATGTAATGTAACCATTATGCCATCTGCTGGTCCCTAAATAAATAATTCTTTAAAAAAATGCAGTGGAGGGACTAACAGATGGCATAAGGGTTATAGCGCTGAACTCCCGCGTAGTCAAACATGGTTTGAGTCCCGTGCCTGGTGGCTTTAAGCTCATATGTGCTCAAAATCCTGAGAGGAGAATGGAGGGAAGGGATTGCAGTGTGGCCATCCCCTCTGGGTGGTGATTTCTCACTGTCTCTCTGGTGAACACACATGCCCTATAGCAAAAATCTCTCATTAAAAAAAAAAAAAAAGAAAAAATTGCAATGGAAAAGATAGCTGTAGAATGCCTATTATAGTAACATTGATAAGCGTTCATTAATCCTTCTTACTTAAGAATGCTTTTGCTGTAAAGAGTGTCCACGCGTGTATTCCAAATGCTTGCAGCCTTATCGGTTATGTTTGAAGGGTGCATATTAATTGAATAGGCAGTTGGGTTTCAATTCCAACTTATGTGAAGTTTATTCTCACAAAACGAATGCTTCCAAAAGTAAACAAAGACATTTAGAGATTTAGAGACAGACGGTCACACGTTCTGAAGTGCAAAGTGTCAATGACTTTGTGTAAGCATATGGCTTTCATTTCTCTGATAATATGCAGGGATTTAAAAATGAAAATAAAATGTGCTGGCGACAATGTGTTTTTAGTTCTCATTTAGACTTTGAAAATAATCAACGTTGCCTAACAGAACCCAAACGAAGCAGACTCCTCCATCGTCTGCTGTCATTGGAGCCATCGGAAAATGATTAATATTACCCTAAATGGGTGCCTTCCTGCAAGAAGTTCCACTCCGGCACTTGCAATTTGCATTTCTATTTTTAAGAACATTCCACAGTTCATGGCTGGACTCATTTCTCCCTGTATAAACTTCCAGGTTGCTATGCTCAGTACGCCATCACTCTCTTTTAAATTTGGATAGCACCCTAGCCCCTCAGACAGTGGAGACTTCGTGATCATATTTACATTGGGGCAAAAAAGGAGTGAGAGAGGGAAAACAGTGCAGAGAAACATGGCCAGGCCCTTGTGGTCACATGGAATGGATTCTGTTAAGAATGTAAAATAATGTGTGCCTCGGAGGTTGTGCTTGGAATCAATCAAAGATCTACCAGTTTAGTCAAGAACGCAGCCAATGTTTTATTTTTAATTGTCATGATAACATAGCCTTGGAGAATTATTCAGGGTATACTAGGCTCAGCATCAGAAGAAATTCTGTTGCAAGAATTTCGTGTAGTTAAACAAAACAAATTAGCATAGACATTTTTTTCTTGCAAGCTCCAGTTTCAGCTGTGATGTTATCAGTTGCTGTAACAGTGGTCAATAAAAGTGGCCCAGTTAAAGTGGTCCAGTAAAAGGTTTCTTCTGAGAGTTTATTACTTTTTTTTTTTAAGAGGTTTTTCGCTATAGGGCGTGTGCGCTTGCCAGACAGACAGAGAGAGACAGAGAGACAGAAAGCAAGAAAGCACCCCCCAGGGCGGATGGTCACGCTGCAATCCCTTCTCCTCCATTCTCCTCTCGGGATCTTGGGCACGTATGCACATGCGCCCGGCATGAGTTTTAAGCCACCAGGTCTGGGATGTGAACCACGGTCGACTACATGGGAGTCCAGCGACATAGCCATTACGCTAACTGCTGGTCCCCAAAAAGCCATTTTTTTAAAAAAATGTTCTTTGCCATAGAGTGCATATGCTCACCAGAGAGAGACAGAGATGCAGAGGGAATGTGAGCAATCACCCACACCTCAGTCCCTTCTCCATTCTCCTCTTGGGAGCTGGGGCAGACACACATATATGCCTGACATGATTTTCAAGCCTCCAGGTCCAGGACTTGAACCATGGTTGGCCGTGTGGGAATACAACTCCTTAACCTCCATGCCACTTGCTGGACCTGAAAGAGCCATATTTCTAATACAACTCTCTGAATATAGGTGGAAATATGGAATTCTTTGTCCCAAACTTTTCTAGCAGAAAGACACTACATTGATGACACCCCATGTGAAGCTATAGTTTTTTCTTCTTCTTTTTTTCCCAGGTTTCTTTCCTTCTTTCTTTTGTTCTCTCTTTCTTTCTCTCTTTCTTTCTTTCTCTTTCTTTCTTTCTTTCTTTCTTTCTTTCTTTCTTTCTTTCTTTCTTTCTTTCTTTCTTTCTTTCTTTCTTTCTTTCTTTCTTTCTTTCTTTCTTTCTTTCTTTCTTTCTTTCTTTTTCTTTCTCTCTCTCTCTCTTTCTTTCTTTTTTTAAGAGAGAGAGAGAGAAAGGGAGAAGGAGAGAGACAGGTATCTTCTCTGAATCGTCAGTATTACTATGTCCTGATCCCTACCCCTAGCCTTCCAGCTGTCTAGGATCATGAATGTGCTTGTGGGTTCACCTGGTGTGTTCAGGTTGATTTGGGATTTAAACATTAGACTCTCTCATACGGCTCCAGTGTCTAGTGTTATGTAGCAGCCTGTGCCACTGTAACTGGGCCAACGCTAGGATTTTTAAAGCCAGAGTACAGGAAAGTCAGCCACACAAACAGTGGTTATCATCTTAAAATATTTAACTTCTTTTATAAAGTAGGCTAATGTTTGCTATGTCTTACTAGGTGTATGTATGTTTCAAGCACTTTATGAACATTTTCTAAGTCAATCCCAGACCTCCGTGTTGAACTATTTCTATCCCTGACTGCAGATGAGGAAATGGAGGAACAGAGAGGTCACATGACTTGCTTGAATTGGTCCACTTAATAACGGCAGATTTAGAAATTGAATCTACATTTTGACTTCCATGCGTATGCTTAATCACTGTCAGCCCAGGGGACTATGATAAACCCTTCAGTGGTTTTATCCTCTCCTCTTCCCGACCCAAAGTGCAGAGTCTCTTCCCTTGACATCTTACCTGTTTTTTTTTAATAATTATTTTATTTAACTTTATTATTATTATTATTTTCCAGTTTGATCAGACAGAGAGAGAGAGAAAGTGAGAAAGCAAGCCTCACCAGGTCCAGGACTTGAACTGTGGTCAGCCATATGGGAGTCCAGCACCTTTAACCACCACGCCACCTGCTGGCCTCTACATCTTACCTGTTTCTGATATCTATCTGAAACACTTGGGGAGTCCATACACATGCAGTTGTCTCCAAGGCAATGCAGAGTTATCATTTTACCTGATACTTGCAACACTACTGCAGATGTATCAGCTATCTCTTGCTGTGTAACAAACCATTCTTACATGTGGTGGTTTAAAGTGACAATGATTTCTTATTTCTCCTGATTCTGTAAGTTGGCTGGTTGTTTTTTAGCATGCGCATCTGGGTTCACTAAGGCAGCTAACTGAAGCTGGAGGTTGGCGAGGCTGGAAGGTCCAAGGTAACTCTCTCATAATTGGCAGCTAGTGCTGCTGACTGGAGCACCTCATCTCTGCTCTGATGGCTCTTCTCTTCCAGTAAGATGGCCCCACTTTTTTATCTGACATTCCAGGACAGCAGTCTAAGAGAGAGAAAGTGAAAGTGGCAGTCTCTTAATGTCTAGCTTTGAAAGTTGGATAATATCATTTCCACACTGCTAAAAACATGCCACAAGGTCAGCCTAGGGTTTTTTTTTTTAATTTATTTTTAAATTGCCAGACAAAGAGACAGAGAAAGGGAGAGGGATAAAGCACCCCCTAATGGGGCATGGTCATGACACAATTCCTTTTCCTCCATTTCTCCGTCCTCTTGGGATCTGGGGCACATACATGTGCCTGATGTGCTCTTCAAGCCACTAGGGAAGGAGTCAAACCGTAGTCAGCACGTGAGATCCAGTTCCTTTGACTCCTAGGCCTGCGGGCTGGCCCCAAACTCAACCCAGACTTAGGAAGTGATGAAAAAAATTTTACCCTTTGTAAGAGAACAAGAAAATGATATTGCAAAGTGGCATGCATAGCTAAAGGAGAGGAATTTATGGCTAGGTTTTGCAATCTATCTTATTAGACACCATTAAAAAGATAATTAATATTAAAAGGATTTATCAATCGCTAAATAATACAATTTTACCAATATAATATTTACAGTGTTTTATTTAATGGCTTTCAAATAACATCAGTATCAAATTTCAGTATTTTCACTAAGCATTGGTATCATGTTAAAAATAGATGAGATATTGATAATAACTCAGTAGTTATCAAATTATATATGAATGAGAAGAATGAATAAATGTCTTTTATTTTAAAAAGTTTTTCATTTTTTATTTTTTTTGACATGGGATAGTCAAATTAAATCTTTGGGATCTTTAAAGGGAACAGATCTCAGGTTTCACTCCAGGTATTACTTTCAAATTGTTTAAAAACTTCCAGCCAGATAACCTCCTTCCTTTTTTCCCCCCTGTCCTAATAAACTAGGTAATTTCATTAAAAAAAATTTAGTCATACCCTTTTAGCAACTGTCCAAGTGAAAAGCTCATGAAATATTTCTTTCTTTTTTAAAAAAAAAGATTTATTTATTCATTCATTTTAATTTGACCAGAGAGAGACAGAGAGAGAGAGAGAGAGAGAGAGGAAAGTGAGAAAGCAAGCCACCAGGTCTAGGACTTGAACCGTGGTCGGCCATGTGGGAGTGTCCAGCACCTTAACCACCATGCCACCTGCTGGTCCCTGAAATATTTCTTAACTGACTGGATTGATCTGATTGATCCAAAGAGCTGATCTAGAGGCTTCCTCTCCATGTCTGAGCAAGTGGCTTCATGGGCGTGAGGCCTGGGCTGTCGTGCAGGGTCCCGTGCTTAGAAGGATCATGCTCGGTTCATTGCTCTGTAGTTGCCCTCTTAAAAATGATTTTTTTTAAAAAAAATTTGAAGTTTTCTCTTTCCTTCCTTCCTTATTTCTTTCCTTCCTTCCTTCCTTTGCACACGTGCACTTGCCAGAGAGAGGGGGAGAGAGAGAAAGAAAGCACCCTTGAATGGAGCATGGTCATGCAGCAGTTCCCTTCTCCTCCATTTCTTTATCTTGCTGGGACTTTAGGCATGCACACACATGTGCACAACATGTTTTTCAAGTTACCAGGGCTGGGATTAGAACCCTAGTTAGCCATGCAGGATCCAGCTCTCTTTAACCACTAGACCATGGTTCCAGACCAATTTTTTTTATTTATTGAGAGAGAGAAGTGACAAGGGCTGTTAACAGGGTCTCCCACCGCCATCCTTCCTGGTCTTTTCCACCAGCCAGGATCATAAGCACTTCCATGTGCCTGGTCTGTGTAGGCTGACTTTTGTTTACCTGTTTTTTTGAAAAATGTCTTGTAATAAAAATCATATCAAAGTAGTTCTTGACATTTCTACTAAAGTGGTTCAGGAGAAATAAAGAAAAAACCCACATAGAATAATCAGAGTATAAAATATTAAAAAATGTGGGCCTATGAAATTAGGAATAAAGAAGGTTTAGAATAAAAAAGAAATAAGAATCTCAAGAAATGTAAACATAGAAGGAAAAGAACAGTGAAATAATAGAGAGGCTGTAGAAATAGTGAGATAACAAGATACAAGAAGTCATAGTGAGAGGCATGGTGAGAAGAATGTAGAAAAAGAAATTTATTAATGTAGTTTTTCTTCTCTGAGTCAGAAAATAATCTGGAAGGCCAAAGTTTATTGAGTAAATGTTCAGAAGGGAAAGAAAAAGTGAATCCAAAAACAAAAGTCATGCATCAGCAATAATAACATTTTAATCATAGAGGAATTTGAATTATAAAAGAGAATTAGTGTTTTTTTTTTTTTTTTTAGATATTTTTGCTATAGGGCACGTGTGCTTGCCAGAGAGACTGAGAGAGACGGAGAGACAGAATGTGAGAAATTGCCCCCCAGGGAGGATAGCCACACCACAATCCCTTCTTCTCTATACTCCCCTTGGGATTTTGGGGATGCATGCACACGCGCCTGGCGTGAGTTTCAAGGAACAGGGCCGGCCATGTGGGAGTCCAGTGACGTAATCATTACACCATCTGCTGGTCTCAAGGGAATTACGAATTTTTTAAAAGAATACTATCTTTGAAGTTGTGTCAGAAAAGTTGAGAAAAAATATTCTAGTCTTCCACTATTCAACTGTTTTTAGTATCAAGAGAGACCTAGGACAATAGCATTTTACTAGAACAAGAGCAGAAAAACAATGGAATGGAAAATATAATTTAAACTGGAAAATAAGTGGATTAGCCTAATTTTATTAAGAAGACAGAGGGAGAAAAATCACCAGCAGGAATGAAATTCAGCTTTGTTTAAAAATTTTTCAGAAAAGCCATTGTTTTCCTTTTCCTTTTTAATTGCCAGAGGGTACATGCAATTGCCAGAGAGAGACAGAGAAACAGAAAGACTGAGAGAGAGAGAGAATGAGAAAGAGAGAAGGAAAGCACCCCCCAATGGGACACAGTTGCACTACAATCCCTTCTCCCTTTCTCCATCTTGTTGGGATTTTCATCATGCACACACATGTGCCATGTGTGATTTTCAAGCTGCTGAGACTAGGATTTGAACCCTGCAGTTGGCTGTAAGAGATCTGCTCCCTTATCCATTAAACTATGGAACCAGCCTTCCCCTTCTCCCCAAGTCTTCTTTCTTTCTTCCATGAGGGACAGAGAGAGAAAGAGAGAGCAAGCTGATCCACCCCCAGTCTCGGCCAGCGCTGGATCATGGGCACCGGTGTGCCGAGGTCCTCAGGGAGATCTCTGGTTGTGAATCTGGAAACTTCCATGTGGATCAGCCTTGCAGAGTATAGCTTTACTACTGTACCACTGTCTGACCCCAAGCCACTTTTTGCAGATGTTTTGAGTTGGGGATCTGTTTAGTTTTGATCTGTTTTCCTAAGGAGGTTCTTCTATAGATGCCCACTGGGAACAGCAGGTCAGGAGGGAACGCGTCTGTTCTGGCTGGTCATAGGATTGGGCAGCATCTATCCCAACAGTCACTCACTCGTCTCTCCTTCCATCTCCTTCCAATACTCTTCTTTTCCAGCCCAAATGGTAGATAGTACTATTTGTCCAACAACAGACCTCAGAGTCCTTGAGACCCCACATGGCATCAGTCTGACATTGTCGCTCTTAGTGCACGTAACGGAGCCAGTATTATTACACACTTAAACTGTCTCCACAGTTCCAGAAAGATGCCTTTTGACTCATGGAGTATCTCACTCACATTAAGGAATAGAGTGTCAATCACATGTTTTGTCTTCTCATCAGGAAGACTTCAGCCCCCGGAGGAGAGGGCCACATTTATTCACTGAAATGCACGCGGTAAGGGCTAGATTGTGTCATCCAAAAAGATTTGTTGTAGGCAGAACACCCAGGACCTGTAATGTGCTCCTACATGGAGCCGGGGTCTTTGCGGACAGGACTGAGTTAAAAAGAAGTCATCGGACTGGTGTTCTCATAAGAAGAGGAAGATGCCGGGTTGGCAGATGGTGTGATGGTTGGGGAACTGGACTCCCACATGGATGATTCCATGGTCCAAGTCCTGGACATGGCAGCTTGAAACTCATGGCGGGTGTGTATGTGTGTGCATGCCGAAAATCCTGAGAGGAGAATGGAGGAGAGGGGATTCTGGAGTGGTCTTCCCCCTAAGGGGGTGACTTCTCACTTTCCTTGTCTTTGTCTCTCTCTGTCTCTTTCTGGTGAATGCACATACCTTATGGCAAAAACCTAAACAAATAAAAGAAGAGGAGAATGCCATGTGAAGACAAACACAAGATGGAAGGAGAGAGAATGCTGAATGATGCAACTGGAAGCCAAAGAAAGCCATGGCTGATGGCCACCCTCAGGGCCTAGGGAGAAGCAAGGACGGATTCTACCCAGAGTCTCAGCTGAGCCCAGCCCTCCTCACACTTTGATTCTGGATGTCTAGCCTTCAAGACTGAGCTAGCATACATTTCTTTGGATTGATTGAAGCCATCTAGTTTCTGGCAATGTATTATGGCAACCCTAGGAAACTAATGCAGTCCACAAGACTTTAATCCCCAGCAATTCCTATGTTTAAAAGTAATTTCAAAAATGAAAGGAAAGCACTGACTTCTCAACATCTTAAGTAAAGGTAAGCTCCTCAAAGACAAATCCTGTGTCTTACTTACCTCTCCAGATGAGCAGTTTAGAGCACTGATCTGGCACTTCCTGGACACTCCACAGTTGCTGGGTGAGTATGTAATGAGGGACCCAAGTGGAAGATTTGAGTCAAGTCCTGATGGAGACAGGATTACTACTCGCATTTTACACTATGCTGAAATAATCATTTGGATTTTTCCATCAGTTATCTAAATGCGGAGGCTTGTGTGACCATAACAGAATGTTTTCAGGGGTGGAACAGAGAGCAGTGCCATGGAATACTACCTTCATACTGTGACTTCGATTTTATGTTAAGTCTAGGCTGAACTAGCAACACTTTCATGAGGGTCCACACTCCTTTTTTCTTTTTTAAAAAAGTTTTGTTTACTTCCATGAGTGAGAGACAGACAATGAGAGAGAGAGAGAAAGAGAGAGAGAGAGAGAGAGAGAGAGAGAGAGAGAGAGAGAGAGAGAGAGAGAGAGATAATACAGCCCCAACAGGGTCCTCTTGCTATGCTCCTTCCCCAGGCCCTGTCAGCCCCAGGGCATGGGCATATGTGTGCTCAGGGAGCTCAGGGAGGTCTCTGGATTCAAACTGGGAACCTCCCATGTGGGTTAACTTCTCAGAGCATCACATTTCATCACTATGCCACTGTTTGATCTCATACTTCTTACATTTTCTTTTTAACCAGGATTTGATCTCTATGGATGGGGACAGTTTAAGTACCCAAGATGAAGCTCTCTGGGGAAGCCATAGCTATCCTGCTTATTTTAAGGATCATGCTGTGGGTTAATCTGATACCCAGGTGGTACAAACTCCACATGCATTTACCTTTGGTTTCAACTTACTGAATATATTCCTCATTCTGATTCATCTTAACATTCGAGAATGAGCAAATAGAATACCTTTGATTTTCTCAGGTACTTTGCCAAGTGCTTTCATATATATATATATATATATATATATATATGTATATATATATGTATATATATATATATATAATTGCAGAATTTTTATTAAATTAAATTTATTAAATTAAAGCAATCATTTAATTTATTAAATGAATTTTATTCAATTTTTAGTAATTTTTTACAAACACTATATCTCACTGGTGATTTGGTTTTTATTTATTTATTTATTTTTAAGGTTTGCTACAGGGCATGTGTGCTGACCAGAAAGAGAGACAGAGAAAGAGAGAGAGAGAGAGAGAGAAGGAAAGTGAGAAAGCACCTCTCAGAGGGGATGGCCACACTGTGATACCTTTGCCTACGTTCTCCTCCCGGGATTTTGGGCACACATTCACACACTCAGCATGTTTTTCAAGTCACGGGATCCAGGATTGGAACCACATTGTCAGCCATATGGGCTCGAACTGCCTTGCCCTCCATGCTATCTGCTGGCCCTTATATGATTATTATTTTAAAATAAACTCATATTTCAAAACTTTTATTTATGATTATTATTTTTGCTCAGAGAGAGGAAAGAGAGAGAGAGAGAGAGAGAGAGAGAGAGAGAGAGAGAGAGAGAGAGAAAGCCACCAGGTCTGGAACTCAAACTGTGGTCTAACTTGTAGGAGTCTAGCACTTAACTACCACACCACCTGCTGGCCCTATACTATGTTTTTTTGACTGTTCCTTTTTTCATTTTGAAATAATTCCAGGCCCAGGCCCATAGCCTAGTGATTAAGGGAGCCATATCCTATATGACTGACCATGGCTCAAATCCTGGCCCTGGTGGCTTGAAAAACACAGTGAATGTGTGCATATGTGCCTACAGTCCCAACACGGTGGGGAAGGGAGGAGAGATGGCAATGTAACCACACCCCACTTGGGATGGGGTGCTTTCTCCCTCCTTTCCCAAGCTGCTGGGTCCGGGACTCAAACTACATAGTCGGCCATGTGGAATCCAGCTGCCCCCACCACCACGTCACTGGCTGGCCTGGTCCACGTTGTTATACACTGCATTGTGTTCTCCCAAATTCATACGTGAAGTTCCAACTGCCACTATTTCAGAATGTAAAGTATTTGGGGATGGGGGCTGTATGGGGTGATTAAGTTTAGATCAGTTTATTAAGGTGAGCCATTCTCCAGTATGGCTGGGGCCCTTACATGAGTAGGAAATTCAGATAGACCAGTACAAAGGGAAGACAAAGTACAGAGATGGAGAGAGGATGGCCATCCAGAAGCCAAGGGAGAAGCCTTCGGGAGCAGGTCCTTTCCTCAATGCCTCTCTCCATCCCACCAGCAGAAACTAATCCCTGCTGACACTTCGATCTCAGGCTTCCAGCCTCTCAAACTGTGAGAAAATAAATTTTGGGCTAGCCGTTCAGTCTGCAGCATGGCAACCCTAGAAAACAGATATGAATTGGGATCTCTTGTTAAGGTGGTGCCTACCACGTCTCTCTAGTGGAGTCCCAGTTTTCTGTTTGTAGTTTTAAGCGTCTTGTGGGGAGACACCTTGAGACTGTAGACCCTTTGGTCCTCACCTCCCTCCCCGCTTCTCAGTTTAGCATTCACTGATGATTCCTGCCTGAAACCAAGGTTACTGTGGTGGCTGCCAAGTGTATTTTTGAAAGAAACTATTTGATAGAATAAAACATATACAGGAATGCATACAAATCAGCCGTGTATCGCTCGATGAATTTTAGCACAGTAAATACATCCGCATGGCCTCTACCTACCTCAGGAAGTAGAACAATATCAGAGCCCAGAAAATTCCTTAACTCCCTTCTGAATCTCTGCCCCCCACTCTACCTCAGTGCTAATCACTGCCAGGATTCCTAAACCAAGTGCTAGTTTTGGCTGACACAGAGATTTATATGGAATAGGTCATTGTAGAAAATTTTGTGTCTCGGGACCAGTAGGTGGCATGGTGGTTAAGGCGCTGACACTCCCATATGGCTGACCACGGTTCAAGTCCTGGACCTGTTGGCTTGTTTTCTCACTTTCCTCTCTCTCTATGTGTGTCTCTCTCTGGTCAAATTAAAATGAATGAATGAATGAATAAATAAATCTTTAAAAAAAAAAAAGAAAAAAAAAGAAAATTTTATGTCTGGGTTCTTTCTGTTAATGCTCATTTTACTACTGTATAATATTCCATTGTATGCATATATCACTATTTATTCCAATGTTAATAAGCATTTGGGTATTTCTGGTTTCGGGCTAGTTTGCATAAAGATATTTTGAAATGATTTTAGACTTACAAAAAAGTTGCAAATATGGTCCCAAGAATCTGTACTGAGATTCCTGAGTCTCAGGAATCTTCAGGGTGTATTTCCTAAAACAAGGACATTTCCTTTTATGGTCACAATGCAATTACTAAAATTTGAAAATTAACATTCAGACGCTGCTGTTATTTAATTGAAAGTTTTTGCTCATATTTTAATTTGGTTGTTTGTCATTTTCTTATTGAATTTATTTCCTATGTTAGCTTCATATCTGTCTATCACCTATCATCTACGTATCATCTATCTATGCATCTTTTAAATTTTTTTGTAGGTTTTTGCCATAGGATGTGTGCCCTTGCCATAGAGAGACAGAGAACAGAGAGGGCGAGAAAGTGAGAAATCATCCCCCAGGGAAGATGGCTACATTGCAATCCCTTCTTGTCCATTCTCCTCTTGGGATTTTGGGCACATACACACATGTGCCTGATGAGATTTTCAAGCTGCTGAGTCTGGGACTCGAACCATAGTTGGCCATGAGAGAGTCCACTGTTAACCACTACACAAACTGCTGGCCCTCTTCATTGTTTCTTATAGATTTAAATTCATAATGGAATCAATTCCTTTCAGCCTGTAGAATATTCTTTAATTTTTTTCTTTGTAGTATAACAATAGATCTGCTGGTAATATTTTTTTTCAGTTTTCATTTTGTTTGACAATGTCTCATTAAAAATATTTATTTAATTATATTAATTATTGTTATTGTTTTTAATAGGACATGTGAACTCACAAAAGAGAAAGAGGGAGGGAGGGAGGGAGGGAGGAGGGGGGAGAGAGAGAGAGAGAGAGAGAGAGAGAGAGAGAGAGAGAGAGAGAGAGAGAGGAGAAGGAACGTGAGAAAGCAGCAAGCCATCAGGTCTGGGACTTGAATCATGGTCAACCATGTGGGAGTCCAGTGCCCCAACCACTATGCCACCTGCTAGCCCCAGACAATGTCTCAGTTTTGAAGAGTAATTTTGACTGAGTGTTGAACTCTAGGTTGACAATCTCACCAGCTCTGCGGCCATAAATATATCATCCTATTGTCTTTGGTCTCTATCATTTATTACATAAAGTGAGCTGTTTCATTTATTTATTTATTTTTTCAGTTAGTGTTACTTTTTCCCTCTTTTTGTTTTTGAGATTTTCTTATTTTATTTGATTTTAGCAGTTTAATTACGATACATGTAAATGTATTTCTTTGTATTTGTTTTTCATTTTTTGGTCTGCTGAATTTCTTGAATCTAAAATGTTTATATGTTTTTCATCATATTTAGAAATATTTGGCCATTATTTCTTCAGTTTTTTTTCTGCTTCACTCTCCCTTTTTTTCTCCTGTTGGGCTCCTATTACACATGTGTTAGATGGTTTGACACTGTCTCATAATTCTCTGAGACACTGTTCATTTTTCTTCAACCTTTTTTCTCTTTACTTTTTTTTAAAAAAAGAATTACTTTATTTAACTTTTTATTTACTTATTGTAATTTGACAAAGGAAGAGGGAGGAGAGTGAGAGAGAGAGAAAGTGAGAAAGCAAGCCTCCAGGTCTGGGACTTAAACGCGGTTACCATGTGGGAGTCCAGCGCCCTTAACCACCATGCCATCTGATGGACCTTTCTTTACTTTTTATTGTTGTTGTTGTTGCCGTTTTTGCTATAGAGCTAGTGTGCTTGCTGGAGACAGAGAGAGAGAGGGGGAAAGAGAGAGAGAGAGAGAGAGAAATCACTTTCCCAAGGGGATTGTTAACACTGAAATCCCTTCTTTATTTTCTTCTTGAGATTTTAGGCATGTACGCACATGTGCCTAGCATGATTCATTTTTTCTTTTTTGGGAGGCAGTTTTCTAACCAGCTGAGTTTTATTTGTTGTATTATAAGTCGCTTAACATCTTTTTTTTTTTTTTTTTTTTGGAAAGGTTTTTGCTATAGGGCACGTGCACTCCCCAGAAAGACAGAGAGACAGAAAGCGAGAAATCACTCCCCAGGGAAGATGGCCACTTCACAATCCCTTCTCCTCCATTCTCCTCTCTGGATCTTGGGCATGCACACACACGTTTAAGCCATTGGGTCCGGGACTCTAACCGTGGTTGACTACGTGGGAGTCCAGTGACATAGCCATTAAGCTAACTGCTGGTCCCCTACTTAACATCTTTCAGGGAAAAAAATAATAAATTTGAATAAAGATATCACAAAATGAATTAAGAGCCCAATTAAAATTAGCTTTGGGGAGGGAACCCAATTCTACTCAATTAAGGAAAATATTTTTATAGACTATAGATTAGTTTATTTTTAACATCCATCATGCCATGAATTCATAGGGAATAGGTTCCAGAAGCTCGAGCTCCTTTCCATTGGTTCTCATAAAGTGTGCTTCTCTGGGTGGAGCAGGCTGGCGCTTCAGTTGAACCCAGGTCCCTTTCTCTTTGGGTTCCTTCTTTTTCTGATCAATACACACATTCATTTTCTTGGTAAGAATCTTGCCCTTAACTTGTTTATTTACAACAATGGCAACAGCATGCTGGGTAACACCATAGAATCTTCAAGTTTTGCCATGGTAATATTTGTGGGGCATTCCTTTTGGAACAGTACCCATTCCCTTGATGTCTGCAATATCACCTTTCTTGTAGATTTCTTGTAGATATATATGTTGCCAAAGGAACCACTTCATGTTTTCTAAAAGTCCTAGAGAACATATATCGGGTGCTTCTCTTCTTTCCCTTTGTGTTCATCATCTTGGTTAATTACTGGACGATGGCTGTTCTAAAAGGTCTTAGCATAATCTTCATACTGTCAGGTCAGGGATTCGAACCACAGAGTTGACCATATGGGATTCAGCCACCTTAAACTCCATGCCATCTGCTGGCCCCTCTTTACTCTTTAGATTGGATAATTTCTCTTAAAATGTCTTCAGACAAAGGAAATGCAGATCCTGTTGCTATCTGGAAGTATAAATTTTCAAACTTCTTTTTGAAGATTACCTTCGCTACTTTGGCATTTACATATAAATTTAAAGTTTTTTTTCACATACTAGAAAACCTGCTGGGATACTGATTGGAACTGCATTGGTTCTATAGAGGAAATTGGGGATAATTGATATTATTACAATATTGAGTCTTCTAATCCTCAAACATGATATATCTCCTCTTTATTTAGACTTTTAAAAATTTCTCTCAGTAATGTCCTGTTGTATTACATAGAGAGATCTTGTATATTTTTGTTAAAATTTGATGCTATTGTAGTACCTGTAATATCAGTAGCATCTGTTTAAAAATTTGTCTAGACATTTGTTACTCCATATTGACCTTATATCTATTGAGCTAGCTAGAGTTCACTTACTAATTTGAATAGTTTGTAAGTAGGTGTTTGTGTATTTTATATGCATGCTTTTTTGTGTTCTATGAATAATGGCTTTTTATTGTTCCTTTTCAATATGTATTCTTTACATTTCTTTGTCTGCTTTATTGTGTTCTAGAATAATATTTAATAGGGGGCATTTCATGTCAGTTCTGATCTAAGGCAAAAGTTTACTATCTCACCATTACATATTGTGTTTGTTCTGGATTTCCATGTATACCTTTTGACTATATTAAGGAAGTTTCCTCATATTGTTAATGTGCTAGCAATTTTTGTTTTCTACTATGAAGGTATTGAATTTTTTTTAAGAATTATTTTATTTTAACTTTATTTATTATTATTATCATTATTATTTTCCAGTTTGATCAGAGAGAGACAGAGAGACAGAGAGAGAGGAAGTGAGAAAGCAAGCCACCAGGTCCGAGACTTGAACCGTGGTTGGCCATGTGGGAGTCCAGCGCCTTTAACCACCATGCCACTTGCCGGCCCCGAAGGTATTGAATTTTTTCAAATGCTTTTTCTGTATCTCATATGTCATTTCATCTATTATATGGCTATTATAAGGTCATATGAATTTCTCTTTATTCCAACAATGTGGTGAATCACATTAATTAATTTTTGAATGTTAATCAACATTCATTTCTGAAATAAAGTCAGACTGGTCACAATATATTATTCTCTTTATGTATGACAATTTGGTTTTCTAATATCTTTTTTAAAATTTTACACCTATATTTATAAGTAGCATTGGCCTTTAAATTTCCTTTTTGTAATGGCTTTTTCAGATGTTGGTGTAGGTATGCTGACTTCATAAAATGATTTAAAACTGTTTCTCTTTTTTTGGAAAGAGTTTGCACATATTGGGTTGTCAGAAAAGTCATGACGAATTTTTCTGTGCAAAAATGTGTCATGACTTTTTTGATGACCCAGTATTTGTTATATTTCACTGAAACCATCTGGGTCTGCATTTTCCTTGAGAAAAATTTTGTTCTTACATATTTAATTTATTTGGTATATTCTTTGTTACAAAACTAATCAGATTTTTATTTTCCTCTTGTATCATGTACATTTTTTTTTTTTTTGAGGGGGGAGAGCTTTTTGCTATAGGGCGTGTGCGCACGCCAGAAAGACAGAGAGAGACAGAGAGACAGAAAGTGAGAAATCACCCCCCAGGGGGGATGGCCACACCGCAATCACTTCTCCTCCTTTCTCCTCTCGGGATCTTGGCCACGCACACACACTCACCTAGCGTGAGTTTAAGCCACCAGGTCTGGGACTCGAAATGAGGTCAACTACATGGGAGTCCAGTGACATAGCCATTACGCTAACTACTGGTCTCATCATGTACATTTTTTTTTTTTTGAGAGATTTTTGCTATAGGGTGCATGTGTTCGCCAGAGAGACAGAGAGAAACAGAGAGACAGAAAGTGAGAAATCAACCCCTGGGAGGACAGCCATGCCACAGTGCCTTCTCCTCCATTTTCCTTCCTGAATCTTGGGCATGCACGCACACACACCTAGTGTAAGTTTCAAGCCACTGGGTCCAGGACTTGAATCTCAGGGGGCCATGTGGTAATCTAGCACCTTAACCATAGTGCCACCTGTTGGCTCCAGTCCATTGTTTTAAGTTAGTTGTTTATTCTACCCTCTCTTTATTTTCCGTTGTTAGACGGCATCTTAGCAGGTCGTGATTCTTCTGCCCTGGCTCCCAGCCAGGATGACACGTGTGCACCACTGTGCTGGGCTTTCCCTTATGGACAGTCTTGCTGTACTGCCCAGGCCAGCCTTGAGCTTGTAGCATTCCTGCCTGAGCCCCCCTGAGTAGCTGGGATTACAGGCACAAGCTACCATACCTGGACTTTGGGTTGGCCTGGGAATCAAGCCTGGCCTTCCCACATGGTCCCAACCTGGGAGCACAGCATCTCAGTAGCGCACCCCACCACAGCTGGGCCAACTATGCTACTGACGCCAAGATCCGCAATGACACTCTCTTTTGGCAATTTGTGGTCTTTCGCTCTTCCTTTCTAGAGCCAGCTTTGGGCATTTTAGGTTTTTCTCTTATGTATGTTAGTTTTTTGTTTCAATAATTTCTGCTTTCATCTTTATTATTCCATCTTGGTCCTTCCTTTGGGTGTAATGTGCTGTTCTTTTCCTAAATTCTGGAATTGTGTGTCAATTTCTCCTTTTTCCTTTTATGCTATATTCCTTAGAGGCATTTTCTTCCATGTCTGGCATCATTTATGTTCCTCAAGTTTTTAAAAATTTGCTACAGGGCACATGCACTCACCAGTGAAAGACAGAGAGCAAAACAGGGGAGAGAGAGTGAAAGTGAGATATCACTCCCTGGGGGGATGGCCATACCACAATCCCTTGTCCTCTATTCTCTCAGGATTTAGGGCATGTGTGCACACACACCCATCATGGTTTTTGAGTTGTGGGTCCAGGAATCAAACTGCTCAGTTACTATAGGGTGTGTGCACTCGCCAGGAAGACAGAGAGAGACAGAGAGATAGAAAGTGAGAAATCACCACACAGGAGGAACAGCCACGCCACAATCCCTTCTCCTCTATTCTCCTCTCGGGATCTTGGGCATGCATGCACACGCGCCCGGCGTGAGTTTAAGCCACCAGGTCCGGGACTCGAACCATGGTCGACTACACGGGAGTCCAGTGACATTGCCATTATGCTAACTGCTGGTCCCAAACTGCTCAGTTACTTCCACACCACTCACTGACTCCTTCAAGTTTTGATAGATCACATTTTTTTTACTCTTCAATTCTACATAATGTCTAATTTACATTGTGATGTCTTGTTTGGACTATAGGGCATCTAGAGGGCATTACTTAATTTATAAACACTGGGGAGTTTTGTTAGCTATCTTTTTTCTTTTTTGAGAATTATTAATTTAATTTAATTTTTCATTCTTTTATTTTTTTAATTTGACTAGAGAGAGATAGAGACAGATTGAGTGAGAGGGGAATTGAGAAAGCAAGCTACCCGGTTTGGAACTTGAACCGTGGTCGGCCATGTGGGAGTGTCTAGTGCCTTAACCATCATGCCACCTGCTGGTCCCGATTAGTTATTTTTTTCATAGTGAGATCTAGCTCAATTTTGCTGTGACCAAAAAAACCCATCCCACCTCTGATCTGAAGCTTCTGAAATTAGTTAATACATGCTTAATTACATCACACTTTGACTGCCTTTTTTTTTTTTTTTTTTTAGTTTGCTAGAGGGTGTCTGTGCTTGGTGGACACACACACACACAGAAAGAGAGAGAGAGAGAGATTATTTTTGGGCATGCACACACACCCCTACTGCTTGTGTATTTCTCAAGTTGCCAGGTCCAGGACTCGAACTGTGCAGTCAACCATGTGGGATTCAGCCACCTTAACTACCATGCCATCAGCTGGCCCTGGTCCTTTCTTTTACTTTTATCTTTGCATTTACTTATCTAATTTTCCATTTGGGCTCAACAAGAAAGTATATTGTGCACTAGTCTGTGTGTGACGTGGCATTTATCTTGGGTAAACCGCAGTGTCCTTACCGACTGTTTACCCCGTGTGCTCTAGATACAGTGCCTGAGAGGTCTGCCTGTGCTTTTCTTGGTATGGTTTCCTTCTGGGGGCCAATAAACCTTCCTAACTCTAAGATGTGATGTCTTACATCACTGTTTGGTAGTTTTTAGTCATTATTTCCTTTATAGAAGATATTTAGAAAAGTTTATTTATTTGGTTTTGATGCGTAAGAGAGACAGGGAGCATCAACAGGGTCTTGGCACTGTAATCCACTGCAGTTCTAGCCAGCTCTGAGCCACGGGCACGCATGTGCCTGGCATTCTCAGGGGCCAGTGTCCCAGAGCACTGCATTTGACCACTGCACCATCTGGCCCTTACTTATTTCTTTCATTACTCTTTCTACTGCTGTCTCTTCTTCCAAGGTTTGGTTATAGGGCATGCCTATATTCTGTGTTTCATATTTGTCTTATATTCTTTAATGTATTATATTTTTATAAAATGATTTTACTTAACTTTATTTATTTATTTGAATTTGACCAGAGAGACACAGAGAGAGAGAGGGGAGAGAGAGAGAGAAAGAGAGAGAGAGTGAGAAATGAAGCTGCCAGGTCTGGGACTCAAACCATGGTTGGCCAAGTGGGAGTCCAGCACCCTTAACCACCACGCCACCTGCCAGCCCCTCTTTAATGTATTTTCTACCTTTTTCCTTTCTGTGCCCCAATTTGGTTCATTTCTACCCATCTTACTCCAGTCCACCGTGGACCCATTCATTTAGCTTTTATTTTCAGTCTGTTTTATGTTTTAGTACAGAACCTTCATTTAGTTTTTTTTTTTAATTGGCCTTAATTATCTGCTGAAATTCTCTTCTAGTTTTTAGAACACACTTATCACAGATTTTAATTTTTACTATTTCTTTTAGAGGTTTTTGCCTCTAGAAAAGGGTATGTGCACTCCCCAGGGAAAGAGAGAGGAGGAGAGAGAGAGAGAGAGACAGAAACATTGAGAGGGAAAATGAGAAATCACCACTGGGGAGGGAGTGGCCATGCTGCAATCCCTTCTTCTCTATTCTTCTCCTGGGATCTTGGGCATGTATGCACATGTGCTTGGTGTGATTTTCAAGCCACCGGGTCCGGGACTCAAACCACAGTTGGCCATGTGAGAGCCCAACTGCTACGCCATCTGCTGTCCTCTGTCACGATTCTCTTAAAGTTCTTTTCTGACAAATCTGTTTCCTGGGTTTCTCGTGGGACTTTTGTTTAAACTTGTATCTTGTCATGGGACCAACAGTTAGTGTAATGGCTATGTTGCTGGACTTCCCCATAGTCGACCGCGGTTCATGTCCCGGACCCGGTGGCTTAAAACTCACGCTGGGCGTGTGTGTGTGCGTGCCCAAGATCCCGAGAGGAGAATGGAGGAGAAGGGATTGCGGCGTGACCATCCCCACGGGGGGGGTGATTTCTTGCTTTCTGTCTCTTTGTCTCTCTCTGTCTGGCGAGTGCACGCGCCCTATAGCAAAAAACCTCTCTCAAAAAAAAAAAAAAAAAAAAACAAACTTGTATCTTGTCATTTCATCATGGCTCCTGGTATGCCTGGTACCTTTTATTAAATACCAGACATGATTTATGATGAATTTTATAGATAATTTGAGGCTCTGGACAGTCTTCTCTTTCTTTAGGTGGGCTCTCCTTATGCTTTAGGCAGGCTGCGAAGGAAGAAGAGAGATCTTAGATCGATGCTGAGCTGGCGTTTGTCATGGCTGGTCTAGTTTTAGTTCACCTTCACTCCTAGGGTCTAGTCCTTCAAGATCATCACCCTAAAGCCTGTGGTGCTCCCCAAAGCTTCTCCTCTTTGGCAGGCTCTGAATTCTCTTTCTTTTTTAATTTAAAAAATTTTATTATTTTCTTTTATGATTATTCTTTTTTAGATTCAATCACTGTATATCATTACATCATACGAAATGAATTTTCCCAGCATGAATACAGCATATTTTTAGTCTAGTCAAAGATATTACCACACATGTTATCATCCACACATAATTTTCCATTTTTGTCTCCCTTTTTTTTTAATAAAAACAAAAACTTTATTCAGTTTATTCAAAAGCATTGACAAAAATAGGGACTGGCAGGTGGTGTGGTGGTTAGGGGTGCTGGACATGGCCAGCCATGATTTGAGTCCTGGACCTGGCAGCTTGCTTTCTTTCTCTTTCTCTTGCTCTTGCTCTCACTCTGTTCCTCTCTGGTCAAATTAAAATAAAAAAAAAACATAAATTTAAATAAAATAATTCTTTAAAAACTTGACAAAATAAATTTCATTTGCAATTTCACATGTACCAAAAATAAAAGTGGCATTTATAACCATGGCTTACGAAAGAATGAAAAACTACAATTTTGCAAAAGATTGCAAACATTTTGCATGCTAATCAGACCTTTCTTTTAGGCAAAGTGCTCTTTCTTTTTTTTTTTTCTTTTTCTTTTTTTGAGAGATTTTTCACTATAGGGCATGTGCACTCGCCAGACAGACAGACAGAGAGAGACAGAGAGACAGAAAGCGAGAAATCACCCCCCCAGGGGGGATGGTCACGCCGCAATCCCTTCTCCTCCATTCTCCTCTAGGAATCTTGGGCACGCACGCACATGCGCCTGGTGTGAGTTTTAAGCCACCGGGTCTGGGACACGAACCGCGGTCGACTACGTGGGAGTCCACCGACATTACGCTAACTGCTGGTTCCCGCAAAGTGTTCTTTTGATGACAGATAAATGAACAAATACACACGATTGTGAATTGTTTCAGACAATGTAAAAGCGATTTTGATTTGTTTTTCTCTTGTGAACAAACGTTTCCCATTCATAATGTTTTTCCTCTGTCTCACACCCACTATCCAGCACCCCTTCTCTTCCAAGCACTATCCCCCCTCACTGTCTCTCGCATCCACACCCGTCCCTTCACTCTCACCTCTTCAGATCTCTCGACCTCCTCCATAAAGCGCGGACGTTCAGTGCAAACTGAGTGAGGCATGCTCTGAGTCCTCTACCGCAAACTGAGTGAGGCAGGCTTGGGGTTCTCCACTTGACTCTGTGAGACCGCTTAAAGCTCCGCCTCACCCATCTCAGGCCTTCACCTGTCACTTTCCACTGTCTTTTCTTTCTTTTTTTTGAGAGTTTTTTTTTTTTTTTTTTTTTTTTTTTTTTTTTTTTTTTTTTTTTTTGCTATAGGGTGCATGCACTCACTATAAAGACAGAGAGACAGAAAGCAAGAAATCACCCCCTGGGGGGATGGCCACGCCGCAATCCCTTCTCCTCCATTCTCCTCTCGGGATCTTGGGCACGCACGCACATGCGCCCGGCGTAAGTTTAAGCCACCAGGTCCAGGACTTGAACCGTGGTCGACTACATGGGAGTCGAGCGACATAGCCATTATGCCAACTGCTGGTCCCACTTGTCTCTGTTTTTCTTTTCCACTCCATTTTCTGGCCCCTAGGCTGCTGCTTTGGAATCTATAAATCTCTCGAGGAGAAAAGCTGGAGCTGTTTTTCTTCCATCTTGGGTCATGGGCCCTCAAGTTCTTGCTGCCTTCACAACTGTCTTCAATCTCTAAACAGATATTTTAAATATATCTTCCAAGTTTTCTAGTTGTTCCACAGAGGAGGGTTCATTTCCTACAAGCTGGTCTACCCTAGCTGAATCAGGTATACATTTTTAGGAAAAATTCTTACTTATCCTTGTCTTGGAGGTCATAAATGTAAGACTTAAGAATGATTTTCCTGAGGGGTCATGCCTAGGTAAGTGCAAATTCAAAATTCGGACCTGGTTTTCTGAAGTGAAGTCTCATGTTTGTCTCAAGACTGCACAGTTCCCCTTAACAACCACATCTAAGGATTGACAGCTCAGCCAGGGCGACACAGCTTGGACACTTGAAGGGGAGGGAAGGAGCGAGTGAGGGCTCTGGTGGGTCGGCTAAGCCTGTTTGTTCCTGTTAGTGGTCAGTGTTCCCGTCCGGAGCTTGGCTGGAACTGTGCTTCTGAGGGAGAGTTACAGCTGTCCCTTATCCACAGGACAACCTGTGACTTGCAAACACACGTCTGACCACGTCCACAGCAGATGTGGAGAGGCATAGACGGTAGGGAAGCCACTCAGGCATCTCGAGCTGATTTAGAAAACTGGACAGGAGTCTTTTCCTCAAAGGTTTATTTTAGGGGCCAGCAGATGGTTAAGGCACTGGACTCCCACATGGCCGACTGCAGTTCGAGTCCTAGACCCAGTGGCTTGAAACTCATGCTGGGCATGTGTGCTTGCATACCCAAAACCCCAGAGGAGAAATCCCGAGAGGAGGATGGAGGAGAAGGAATTGCAGTGTGATCATGCCCCGTGGGGTGGGGGTTGATTTCTTTCTCTTTCTCTGTCTCTCTGGCGAGTGCACATGTCCTCTAGCAAAATTTCTCTTAAAAATAAAGAAGTTTATTTGTCAGGATCTGCAATGTGTGCGCATGAGGTCTGGTGCGCATTCAGACTTGGCAATCAGAGATGGCGGCAAAGGTGGCAACATTGAATACCCCATGCCTGGTATTCTCATCCAGAATACGCAGACACTGGCGACATTATGAGCAAACCATGACTAGGTTGTGAAGCCACCAAGGCCACGGAGTGGTGTTGTTCTTCCCGGTGTCACTCGCGTTTCAGAAGGTCTGGGCAGCACGCATAGGGCAGCACTAGGACCCGGCCGTCCACAGTAGAAGATCAAGGGTTGTCCAAGAGAGGCAGAGACTGCGTCTGATGAGGATGTGGGAGTATGACCTGAGTTGCCTGGAAATCCCTGAAGGACTCTGCCAGCACGTTGTAGAAACTGAGAGGCACAGAGAAGAGCGACAGCGGCAGCAGCAGCTGGAGGCGGTGCACCTGGACACGCCGTGAATGCCAACCATGACCTGTCCTACCACCCTACTGGTCTGCTGAGCTCCCAGCCAGGAGGCCCAGCCAGGACCGCAATGCCAAGGCTGTGGTGTCCCTGAGTTTTGCAAGCACTGTGACAGAAAGCAGCCCACCTATTGGCCTGTCATTCCTCCGAAGTCCTCAGCACTGGCACAAGGGCCCCTGACATGTTTCTGAAAGGGGTCTCCAATCTCACCCCATTTTCTTTCAGGTACACACTCTTCTATACTCTGCTCAGGGAAAGGGGACTTTATACTGGAAGAGAAGCATGTTCACGAGTCCAGTGGGCGCCCATGTCATGTGGCACCCACTCGAAAGTTGGAGGATGAGCACTATCGCCACCATGAAAGTTTTCTCTTGGCACAAAAAAACAAAAAAAAAAAAAAAATAAGGAAAAAGAGGAGGAGGAGGAGAAGAGAGAGAGAGAGAGAGAGAGTAAGACCCTTGGTAGAGTGTTCCCACAGCACAGCCCTTCTGTCCGAGCCTCAGGAAGTGGCTGGGATCACAGGTGCGCTGTGACGCAACCAGCGTGTTCAGGTCAGCACTGGGTCAGAATCACTGTGGTTCCAGCACTGCACAGCAACGCCCTATCACCTCACCATAGCAGTGAGAAAGGGTCTTTATTGCCTCTGGGACATGTATGCAGTGATGCAAATCATATCTTGGACCTGAAAGACAATTGGCTAGACCTAAGAGGAGCTAAACACATACATGCTTTGTTTATAACACCAGGAACTACAAGCCACAAACTCCACTGTTACCATTTTTCCTTCCTTAGGAGCTGAGCCAACAGAAATCATCAAGTGGGTTTGAAGTCGACCTCAGTTGGAGGCTACATGGAGAACTGCTGCCTCAGGGCTGGGTGGGGATGGAGAGGCACTGAGTACAGTGGAGAAACCAGTCTGCTATTTTGTGGTGGACGTGAAGTAGCAGCGCTACGTTTTAGTGGCCCTGGAGACCTGGGATGACATGGTATTTCCCTATTTATCCACGAGAAGTGGCGACTGACTAATGGTGATCATCAAGATGGAGGCTGGGATGGAGGTCTCATCCAAACATCTTTCCCTTAAGCTCTAAAAAATGTGGACTATTACCTATGTCCATAAGTAAAAGCCTTCAATGACCCTAAATGTGGACTATTACCTATGTCCATAAGTAAAAGCCTTCAATGACCCTAAGCTCTTGATAAATGCAGGTAAAATAGGCAGAATTATTCTTCTCCTCCCTTTTAAGAAAATAATTATTTTATTTTAACTTTATTTATTATTATTATTTTTTCCAATTTTATTAGAGAGAGAGAGAGAGAGAGAGAGAGAGAGAGAGAGAGAGAGAGAGGTGAGAAAGCAAGCTACCAGATCCAGGACTTGAACCATCGTCGGCCATATGGGAGTCCAGCACCTTTAACCACCATGCTGCCTGCCAGCCCCTTTTCTCCTCCCATTTTATCTCCACTTTTCCAGGGGAGGCAACATGGGAACTGATGCTCTCTCTCTCTCTCACTTTGTCCCCATAAAGAAGCTCTTATGATTGGTGACCCTGCTGCTTTTTAGGTCTGCGCTGCTTAAGTGGGGAGGGTTACTGGGTCACTTCAACAACAAACCAACCAACCAAAGCCAAAACAAAACCCACATTCTCCTTCTCTTTTGTGCCTCCTCTCTCATGAATGAGTGAAATGTACCAGGACCAGCTGCTTCCACCGTAAGCAGCCCAGGGCAAGCTTTCTCCTCTGAGCACTCTTTTGAAGCCTGGGCGAGGAGCCCTAGCTGTTCCACCTGGAGCAGAATGAGGAGTTCAGGAGGTGTATGTATCCTCACTTCAGGGGCAGGCCAGGGAAACCCCAGTGTGGCCTCAAATCAAATCTATATCTGCTGATCCAGCAACTGCCAATTCACCTATCACAGCTATTATTTTGATCTCTGTTGGGTCACGTGCCATACTCAGGGGAGAACCACCTTGGCCTAAACCCTCACAGGAAGAACATCTGCCCCTTCTCGTTCTGACATTTTTGCTCCCAGTGGCTGGATGTGCGTTCGTTGGCTCTTGGACAAAGACGGGACATGCTGTTAATATTTTTTAGTGCGCTGCTGTATTTATTGAACTTGTAATATATAAAAGGTTGAGTCACCATGCTGCAGTCATAAAAAACTTTTATTTTTAAGCATGCCGTCTTGGTCTTCTAGATTCTTAAAACATAAGTCTCAGGTCATTTCAGTAAATGGATATAGCAGAACCACACGACAACTGTGAGCGGCAGTGAGAGAAAGAAAGGGAAAAACCAAACCACAGCGGAAGCAGAAATGAACAACCCAAGCGAACAGGCGTGAACAGAAGCACCATATATAATGCTGACTAATGTTCATACGGCCCTCTTTGCTCCTTGGAGAAAGGTGCTACCTGAAAAAGAAATAAAATAGATATTTCCCCCACATTCCTCATATCCTTTTTCCGGTCTTGGTCACAAAATGTATAGAGTTTCAGGTTACTGTTTGACCAAAATTACATTATGAGAGACCTCGAAACAGTTGCTCCTGGGAACCTGGGCCCTGATCCACTGGTATCTCCTTAGACCGTCTTGTTTTTCCATCAGTTCTGTTACCTGAGCCTGCTGGAAGTGAGACCATTTGATTTTGGAAGAGGAACTTGAAGAATATGTGCCAGAATGCATCCTTGTCAATCTTTGACCTCAGTCAGGGCAGTAACTTGGAACATTACTCATCCCAGGGCACATGTCTGCTGTCATAGCGATGGAAATCACTTACCTACTGTTGGAAAACTGGACTGCATTTCTCGAATTTAATTTAGGGATGAGATGGGTGGATTCTACATTGGTGAGGCTGAGAGATTTTGGAACTCGGCCCAATAAGGCATCTGCTACCTGTCCTCCTGAACATGCTCTGCACCAAATCCCAGGTACCCGGTAGGAAACCTTGGCTGGTAAGAGGCACTCAATTCTAGTACTGAGTGAAGGCATGAACGATTTACTTACTAAACTTAAGTACGCTTAGTGGGAAAGGTATACATGGAAAAGATGAAGATTTTACAGGCAGAAGGAAGAAAAGCAGTGAGCCAGAGGTGTGCTCCTCCGTAGGGGCTGGATGTGTCTGAGGATGCCACAACTGGCCATCTTGTCACTGTGAGGTACACACATGCTTATTAGGTTTATAGCATCTCCAGGTCCTTAGTGTCATCAAGCAAAGAGGGAATTTGTTCCTGAGTCTTTGAAAAGGTGACTCCCCAAATAGCTTGGAGAGGTTCAGCCACCAAAAACCTGCAGGAAATACTCAGAAGTAGCCTCTGTGCTTCAGTCTTTAGTTCTGTGGTGAAATCCAGGGATGTGCTTGGAGTAGCTTGCTTTTACTGACGATCCTTGCGATGGGCAGCCTCTGAGAGGGCCCCTGCTGACTCCCCCTCCTTGCATTGTCAAAAGCCCACAGAGGGGCCAGCAGATAGCATAGCAGTTACATGGCTGGACTCCCATATGGCAAAACACAGTTCGAGTCCTGGACCTGGTAGCTTGAAACTCATGTCAGGTGTGTGTGCATGTGTGTCCAAGATCCCAGGAGGAGAATGGAGAAGGGACTGTGGTGTGACCATCCCCCTGGAAGGTGATTTCTCACTTTCCCTTTCACTGTGTCTGTCTCTCTCTGGTTGACATGTATTACTGGTAGGGGACTGCAGAAATGACAGCCTGTGACTTCTGAGGTGAGGTCCTAAACAACTTCGTGGTTCTCAAACTGCTTCTTTCGGACAACTTGCTTTGGTCAAGAAACTGGTTGCCATACCGTGAGTAGATTCAAGCAGCTTTCTGCAGAGGTTGGTGTAGTGAGAGGCTGAGGCCTCCTGCCAGCAGCCATGCTGAGCTCCAGTTTCCTTCTCTGTGAGGTGTGAATGGTAACACTACACATCTCAGTAGTTTCATGAAGACTATGTGATATGACCCAAGCCAAGTGCTTAGTGTATTCTTCAAATGCATGATTCATCAGTAGCATACAACTCCATGATATGAACATATTACAGTTGATTTGATCCGTTTCCTTTAGGTAGACACATAGGTTCCTTCCAAATTTTACTGTTTTTTTTTTTTCTTTTTTTTTTGCTATAGGGCATGTGTGCTTGCCAGAAAGACAGAGAGAGACAGAGAGACAGAAAGCGAGAAATCACCACCACCACCCCCCCAGGGCAGATGGCCACACCACAATCCCTTGTCCTCCATTCTCTCGGGATCTTGGGCATGCATGCACATGTACCCAGCATAAGTTTAAGCCACCGGGTCTGGGACTCGAACTGCGTTCGACTACATGAGAGTCCAGCGACATAGCCATTACACCAACTGCTAGTCCCCACATTTTACTATTTCTGTAAATCACCTTGTAATAAATATTATTGAACACATGCATTTGTATAGATCTTAGATGAGCTTTTTAGGGTGCATTATTTACTAAATTGCTTTAGAGATTGTTAGCATGAAGGTTATAAGTCTTATATATGAACAGGTTCTTCTACTCATCTGTGTCTCACCAGGGATTTTAATCAAAAGCTGAAAGATAATGGGTATAAGAGACCACGGTGTGTGTCAGACTGTAGGACTCTGATGGAACACCATCTCTGCTAAAAGGAAATGAGCAGATGATTCTGCCACAAAATAGAGAAGGGACAGTCACAAACATATCTCCCTTGGACAGCCTCCAAACCCATAGATGAGGAAGAACTTTGGATATGTCTACAGGCTTTGTGTGTGTAGTGTGTAGTGTGTAGTGTGTGTGTTTGTGTGTGTGTGTGTGTGTGTGTGTGTGTATGTGTGTGTGTGTGTGTGTGTGTGTATGTTTGTGTGTGGTAGGGTATTTGTGGTCACCGAAGAGCAAGAGAGAGAGAGAGACACAGTGAGACGAAAAGTGAGAAATCACCTTCTGGGGGAATGGTCACACCACAGTCCCCTCTCCATTCTCCTCCTGGGATCTTGGACACACATGCACACACACCTGACGTGAGTTTCAAGCTACCAGATCCATGACTTGAACTGTGTTTTGCCATATGGGAGTCCAGCGATGTAACCACTATGCTATCTACTGGCCCCTCTACGGGCTTTTGACAGTGCAAGCATTCATACTTTTCCTAGCATGTTCTGTTAACTCAGTCCATAGTTGATACTCATTTCAACTTTCCTGCAAATGTTTTTCTTTCTAGTAACTGGATTCCCTAAGACCATTGAGTTTTTAGCCCCTGAGGGCCCAGAGTCACATGGGGATGGATATCTAGAACTTAATCATTTGTATTAACATAGTGCATTGAACATTTTCCCATCATCATTCATGTTTGCTATCTTTTTTATAATAAATTAAAGTAAATTGAGTTGTGCTTGTTTTGGATTTTCTGTTTTAGTCATGTAGTTTGCTGGTATACCTTGTACCACCGCCAGAATGATTTGACTTATGTACTTTTCTATGTATTTTGATACATGACCTTAGGATCATTTCACTCCACAATCTTTTTTTGTTTTTCTACCCAGAGTCCTAGCTCTTGTTGCCAATTGATTCTTCCTCTGGAGAAAATAGAATATTAAATGATAGATGTGAAGGAATTGTAGATCATATAGGATTCTGTACAGGTTAAGTACTTGGTTAGTTCATTTCTTGTCCTTCATTCAAAATGAGTACTTTTCTCTCATGCTTTCCTTCTTTCTTCTTTCCTTTGTTTCCATTCTCCCTTCCTTTGCTTTCCACTTACATTCTCAAGTTCAGATTTCCCACTTACTGATTTACTGGTTTCTTGTTGGGTGTTCCTTACAATGACTATTTATTATTTTACAGTTATTTATAATCTCTTAATTTTTGTGTTAGGGATTTAAAAATTATTAATTTAATTAAATTTATTTATTATTATTATTATCATTTTTTAAAAATTTGCTATAGGGCATGTGCACTCACCAGAGAGAGAAGGAGAATGAGGAGAGAATGAGGGACCAGCAGTTAGCGTAATGGCTACATTGCTGAACTCCCATGTAGTCGACCATGGTTCGAGTCCTGGACTGGGTGGCTCAAACTCATGCTGGGCATGTGTGCGTGCGTGCCCAAGATCCCGAGAGGAGAATGGAGGAGAAGGGATTGCGGCATGGCCATCCCCCTGAGGGGTGATTTCTCGCTTTCTGTCTCTCTCTCTCTCTCTGTTTTTCTGGTGAGTGCATGTGCCCTATAGCAAAAACCTTTCAGATCTGGGACTTGAACTGCAGTCATCTATGTGTGGGTTCAGTGTCTAAACCACCACACTGCCTGCTGGCCCATGTTAGAGATTTTTTTGTACTATATATATATTACCTTTGATCATTATACATCTTTACAGTACACAACATGGTTTTTCCTAGCATGAATATAGTGCGTACAACATTCAAGACAAAGACATTGCCATATACATTATTATCAAAATAACTTTCCATTTTTGTGTTAAGAATTTTTACAAATTGAGAGCTTGCTTCTTCCATGGGAGGTCTACACGCCACCGCTAGTGCCTCTGCCATGTGTCCAGTGATTCCGGAGAAGCTGCAGCCCGGTTTGTGAGTGCTCCACATCAGCATCGGTGGGCAGTGGGGAATGGCCTTCACCCTCACTGCTGTCTGGGCTGTGGGTGAGGACATGCTTGTGGTACTGAGGAAGCAGACATTGACCTCAGCAATAGGGTGGAAGAGTTCACCGAGGACAAGTGAGACTGAGCGGTCACTGTTATGCAGAGTCCATGCCAGTACGAGATCCCAGATTGGATCATTTTTTCTTTTTTTTTTTTTGTAGAGGTTTTTGCTATAGAGTGTGTGCGCTCACCAGAAAGACAGAGAGAGACAGAGAGATAGAAAGAGAGAAATCACCCCCCCGGGGGGATGGCCACACTGCAATCCCTTCTCCATTCTCCTCCTGGGATCTTGGGCACACACGCACACGTGCCCAGCATGAGTTTAAGCCACCAGGTCCAGGACTCGAACTGAGGTCAGCTACATGGGAGTTCAGTGACATAGCCATTACGCTAACTGCTGGTCTCCCAGACTGGGTCTTAAACAGACAGAAAGACATAAAGTTTGGAAAATACAGCCAGGTCCTGGCCAATGGGCTGAACAATAATCTGCGTGAAGACCTGTAGAGACTGAAGAAGACTCGGGCCCACAGAAGGCTGTGCCACTTCTGGGCCTTCGGGTCCAAGTCTGGCACACTAATACAACTGGCTGTTGTGGCCGTACCATGGCTGTGTCCAAGAAGGAATAAGCCTGGAGGGCCTTGTCTGTTAATAAATAGTTCACATACCTATGGCTTCCAAAAAAAAAAAATAAATAAATCAAGAGCTCTCACAGGCACGGGAAAGTGCATGTGGCCTAAGTCCTAGGCACAGTTGATCAATGCTGATGAATGTGTTAGATGCAGATAACCAGCATGGAGAGAGGAAATCTGTGAGGTTTCCTCATGCTTCTTCCTAGTCTATACCCCACATCGACCCTGAATTAACCACCATTCTGACTTCTAGCACCTGTTCTTCAATTTCATATAAATGCAATCATACTCCTAGCACTCTTTTCTATCGGCTTCTTTTCTCAACATTCAACTCTGAGATTCAGCTATGTTTCATGGGTACTAGTAGTTTGTTCTTTTTGTTATTGCTATGGAATATTCTACTGTAAAAATAAACCATAATTTTTCATCAACTTTCTTATTGATTGGATAATGATATGCTTACAGAGCAGTTTGGTAAGGTTTATTACCTATCGATAATTTCTCATAACCAGAATAGAGATCTTTGCAGTGTGTATGTGCGTTTAAACCTACATTCTTCCATCAATTTCCAGATCTAACTCCCTCAACCAAATAATAACATGACAACCAAGTTTAGACTTCTTTCTCAGTTCCCCGTCACAGATGAACCTAAACATGTTTCTTTTCATTTGTGGAAAAAAAAAAAAAACATAGTTTTTTTCCTTCATTTTATTCTGGTGACCTTGAGATCCCAAGTGTTAAGTTTTCCTCAAAGTCCCACAAGTGATCAGGGAAGAACTGTGGAGAGAAAAGATGGAGAAGACGGTCGGAATCCACATTGAATGTCCTGAATATTTGTTCATTAACTACGTTTCAGGTCACATTCTTCTCCTCTTGTAGGGTTTCAGGTGATACAAGATGTTTAAAACGAAGAGGTCTATGTAAATTTTAAGACAACAAGTATTTCGTGATCATTTCCCATGATCACTTGAGACAGAAAGGAGGCCAAAAGCTTGACAGCTGGCAAAACAGGTTCCCCGAAGGCAGGAACGGAGAGACACTGCCTTATTTTCTTTGGAAGCCATTTGTCACTGTCAAACCCACAGTGGCTTCTCTATTTAAACAAGAATATAGTTTGCATCCTGACATTTCCCTGAAAACGGCAAGTTTCATGTATCACCAGGGTTGGTTTCAGGCTTCATATCCATTGTTGCAAAGGTGAGTTGCGTTTTTTAAGAGTGGTTTTGTTGAGCAATGTTACTTCCTCGTGAAAACCCATAACTCAACTTTTCAGACTTATATCCCTCTACATCCTCTTGCTGTCTTAATAAAACCTGACAATTATTTACTTTTGTATTATCTGCTTATGGAGCTCAACTGCATTCTTGACATAATCACAACCCAGTTGTGGGTCATTGATTCATGCATATCTCTTCTAAGAAAAGAAGCCAATCATTTAAATATGGGAGTCAAAGGTGAAATTAAGACCATTTTGTAGAACAATAATCTAAAGCTCAGCTTTGAATAGATGTTATTGTTTAGCCAGGACAGAACTGTAGTCTTGCTATGAAATGAGAAAATGGTAATAAAATGAGTTGCTTTTCACATGAGATAGGAAAATATGGAGAAATGAGAGACCTTTGTAGTAGAAGAATGGTGAGAAAGTGGCTAATAGTAATAACATGCACACCTCATCTAGCTTCTATTTTCTTTTTTTTCCACAGAGATTTTTGCTACAGGCCACATGTACTCGCTGGAAAGAAATAGAAGGAGAGACAGAAAGCGAGAAATCACCCCTCAGGGGGATGGCCACTCTACAATTCCTTCTCCACACGGGATTTTGAGTACATGTGCACAGGTGCCTGGCGTGAATTTCTTGTTGCTGGATCTGGGCCTTGAAGCACAGTTGACGATGTAGGAGTCCAGCACCTTAACCACTATGCCACCTGCTGGCCGCCAGCCTTTATTTTCTTAAAACAACTCCTAAAATTTTTAAAGAGAAATATTGAAAAGAAATACCCCTTTTTCTTTCTTCCTTTTTCTTTTCTTTACTTTTTAGGTTTTTGTCATAAGACACATATGCATGCTGGAGAGATACAAAGAGAGGAAAAGAGAGAAATCATCCCCTAGGGCGATGGCCACACTGCAATCCTTTTTCCTCCATTCTTCTCTTGGAAATCAGGGCAAGCACACATATGCCCCTGGTGTGATTTTCAAGGTGCCGGGTCTGGGACTTGAACCACAGCCAACCATGTAGGAGTCCAGCACCTTAGCCACTACACTGCTTGCTGGCCCTGAAATCCCCATTTCTTTATATCATAAAGGAAATACAGCTAAATTGTAGAAGCAGTAGAAAATACACACAAGTCCACAACAGCAACAAATTCTAAAAAAGTCATGTAAAAATAGTTACACCAATCTCTGTCTGAATCCTAGAATTCTAGAGCTTGGTGATACCTGGGAAATGTTTTAGTTGGGAGACTGGCAAACCTTAAGCCCTATACAAATCCAGCCTGCTGCTTGTTTTGGAAATAAGACTTGACTAGAACCCAGCCTTACCCATATGCTTGTAGGTTTTCTAGGGCAGCTTTCACACCACATGGTATAACTGAGTAGATGTGACAGAGACCACATCGTCTGCAAAGCCTCAACCATTTGCTTTCTGGCCCCTTCCAGAATACATTTATGGGCCCTTGATGTAGCTCCCAGCAACGCCTGATTATAAGGGAGAGCACTCTTGAACATCCGGTGATGTTCTGGGGCCTTACCCTCAAGGAATTTACGGTCTAACTGGGGAAGACAAGACACAGGCACTAGTGTAATTTGCAAAGAAAGAAAGACCATAGAGGGGACCAGGGCTTGAGAGTGTCAGCGGGGCTCTGGGGAAGGCATGATGGAGGAGGCTATGGGGAAGTGTGGTCTGATGAACGCGTAGGACGTGTCTCTGACAAAACGCTTGTAGAATATTCCTGTTTAAAGAAATAGAACTAAAAGAGGCTCGAAGATGGGAAAGCAGCATGCACGTGTGACGACTGTGAAGCAGATGGGTTAGTACAAGGTGCATTGTGAAAAAGTGAACTGGAGAGTATACGCAGGACGACAGGGCTGGGGACGTCTGGATGCAGGCTGAGAGAAGAGTCTGATGCGGCAGGCTTACAGGGCTGGACAGAAGCATGGTCATTATGGGGCTTAAGATAAGGCCACAGGTCCATGGGCCAAGAGGTGGCATGGCTAAGGCCTTGGATCCCACATGGCCTACAGTCCAGTTTGAGTCCTGGATCCGGTGACTTGAAAAGTCCCCCTGGGGCATGTGTATGTGTGTGCTCAAATTCCTGAGGGGAAAATGGAGGAGAAGGGAATGCAGTGTGGCCATCCCCTTGAGGGGGACGATTTCTCACTTTTCCTCTTTCTCTGTCTCAGTCCACCTCTCTGCAGGGAGCAGTTGTGTCCTATGGCAAAAATATATTTTTTTCTTTTTAAAAATTAATCACTTAATTTTATTTATTATTCTTGTTCTTCAATTTGACCAGAGAGAGAGAGAGAGACAGTGAGCCGCCAGGTCCAGGACTCCGACCCACACTCAGCCGCATCACTTATTGGCCCCGGCAGAAATCTTTTTTTTTAAAAAAGATAGGCCCACAGGTCCTTTGACATTCTCTTCAGAAGGTGGCACTGAATTTCTGTCCCTTGAGTGTGGACTGGACTGATCTTGGCAAGTTGTTTCTGAAGAACAGAGTGAGGTGGAAGAGATGGTGTGTGACTTTCCAGTCCAAGGCACGAGAGGCATGGTGGCTTCCTCGTTCCTTCTTGGCTTGCTCACCTGAAGGGAAGCAAGGTGCCCTGTCGTGGGGATATTCCAGCAGCCACATAGAGAGGTCCACATGCCAAAACGCCACGTGTCCTCTTAACAGTGAGCAAACCCTAAGACCTCTTGACAACAGCCATGTGGGCAAGCTGACCTGGGAGTGGATCCTACAGCTCCAGATGATCCTTCAGACTGGCTGGAGCTGACAGCTTGCCTGTAGATTCACGGCAGACCCTGAGCCAGAACCCCCAGTTAAGCTGCTTTCGCATTTCCAGGCCCTTAGAAACTTTGCAAGATACTTAATGTTTTGCTTTGGGGAAGTTTGTGTGCAGCCATAGATAAGAGTTATCATTTGTGTTGTACTGCTGCGGGCAGAATAAACCTAATACTTTTCATTCATTCCTTCCTTCATTCATTCACTAACCACAGTTACTAGAGTGCGTTCTGTGCACTGCACTATGGGATCCTGGTCTCCTAACTTCGTGGGATGCGGTGGGGGTAAGGTGGACCTTGCTAAGGAGAGGCAGGAAGTGGCACACAGTCCCTCAGTAGTACAGATGAGAGGCAACTTCTGCAGACACTTGTTCGTCTTCCTGTGCAGTTCCCTGCATGCCGGTTGCTTCCTGCCTCTCCGCACCTGTGGGAGCACGCTCAGCCTGAGTGTGGTGCAGGTGGCTGTAGCAGGGAGTCTGTGTCCCCTGAGAAACCCTTGACCCATGGGCAAAGGAGTTAGTTAATAAATTCTTTAGCTTCTTACCCTGGAATTAGGTGATGTGAGGTGCGCTCCTCTCTGGCTCTCAGAAGTTTGATGGGAAATGGCAGAGGGTGAGAAATAAGGGCAATAAAAGAAGAAATGGAAAATCCTTTGTTGATGATAGCATGTACGATTAAGCCACTTGACAGTGTATTCTGGCTGGAAAATCGCATTTGGTATGCTGTGGTGATGCTCAGTAAGAGAATGTAAAATAAATAAATTAAAAAAAGAGAAACACTCTAATATTTTACACATCTATGTTGCCATCTTGACAAAATTACTAGCTTTCTCCAAGAGTCAACTTCAAACTTGCTCAAAGTGAAAATCAATGTTGCCAAGGACAAGTGGAAATCTGATGAAAACTAAACTTTCTGATGTTTATTTTCACGTATGTATATTGTGTTTACTTGTTTTGCTCAACAGATTTGTCCATTATATTTGTCCCTTTTGGATAAAGATGTTTTATACAAAAAAAAAAAAAAAAAAAAAAAAAAAAAGGAAGAAGTTGGAGCTCCAAAGGTCAGTAGGTGGTGTGGTGATTAAGGTGCTGGAGTCCCACATGTACCACAGAACAAGCCCTAGACCTGGCAGCTTGCTTTTTCCTTTCTCTCTCTCTCTCTTTCTGGTCAAATTAAAATAAATAAATTTAATGACATAAATAATTCTTTTTTTTTTGGAGAGGTTTTTGCTATAGGGCGTGTGTGCTTGCCAGAAAGACAGAGAGAGACAGAGAGAGAGAAAACGAGAAATCACCCCCCAGGGGAGATGGCCACGCCGCAATCCCTTCTCTTCCTTTCTCCTCTTGGGATCTTGGGCATGCATGCACATGCACCCAGTGTGAGTTTAAGCCACTGGGTCTGGGACTTGAATTGCAGCTGACTACATGGGAGTCCAGTGACATAGCCATTGCACCAACTGCTGGTCCCTGACATAAATAATTCTTAAGGGAAAAAAAAAAGAAATTTGAGCTCTAGTTGCACAGAGTAGCAGCTCTTTCACTCACACACTGAAATTTGCTAAATAACCTCTCAGTTAATGACTTGCACTCCAGTCCTTGTGCCAGGCTCTGCTTTGGGGGGAACCTAATCTAGGAGAGTAACAAAGGTCTGAACTACAGGAGAGCCTTCCGTAGCTTGGGGGAGAGGGGAGGGACAGGGGAGACATTATAGGGAGAGAAGCAGCCACTCAGGGTGCTTCAGGATGAAGCGTTTCGTTCGTTCGTTTGTCTTAGGGGGCCTGCAATCTGTAGAAGCAAAGAGAGGGAAAGAGACAGAACGTGAGAAAGCACCCCGTTGGGAGGTGAGCACTCCACAATCCCTTCTCTTCCATCCTCCTCTGGGATTTTGAGTGTGCCCTTACACCTGTGCCCAGTGTAGTTTTCAAGCTGCTGCATCTGTGATTGAACCACTCAGTCAGCCATGTGGGATCCAGCTACCTTAACCTCCACGCTGGCCCTCTCTTAGGCAATAGGTAAATATGTTCCTAGTCCCAAGCCTTCTTCTCATCACATTTAGGGGCTTTTAATTGGTCAATGTGGCATTATTTCTCTGCACTTACTTTTAGCTAAGCATTGGTTGATACTTTTATATGGCTTTTCAAGCTTTTTCATCACTTGTCAAAGTTGCCTTCTGTTTATACCATACTGGCTTTCTACTTGCAATCACAACGTCAAATTTCCACTAAGATATACTTACGTCAGTAAAAAAAGGCAACTAGATCTCAAGGCACATTTTAACTCAATATTAACTGGATGGTAAAAGTGGTGAGCAAATGATTGAAATTTGACAAATGGAAAAACGTTGCTGTTGAAACTTGTTCTGATAGAAAAGAAAGAAAATTAACTTTGAAATAGTGCTTTCTTCAAGATGAACTACATGCCATGAGATTTTTTATTTTTAACCCTGGATCCCTTTAACTATGAACATATTCAGGTTTTGCTTTGAGGAGGAAGTCACATTGAATCCTGGAAACAGCCTGGTGTGTCAGCACCAGAAGGGATACACATTTTAGAGTCAGGCCAAGCTGGGTTTGAAACTGGTTTCTTCAGAGCTGACGTGAGATCTTGCTGTTAGTCGGACTATAGAACTGTCATCTCTAACATGGGTGCACAGTAACTTCGGTGAAGTTTTGTTGTAAAAAAGAAATGATGAAACGATTGTAATTACTGAGCACATAATCGATACGCAGCATGGGTGGCTGTGAATACCACCTCCTCATTTGATGTTCACAAGGGCCCATTTGGACCCATCTGTCCTACAACACTGGCATGTGAAAAATTGTCTTGGAGAGTCCTGGAGGCTTGGGGCTGTTTTGTCTGTGTCTAAGCCCTACTGATAGGTTTTTTTTTTTTTTTTTTGGTGCTTTTTGTTTTTCTTTTTTCTTTCCTTTTTGAATCTCATTTTAAACACTGATATAATTGATGGGTATCCCAGCGAGAGGCCGCTGTCAGGAGGACGTCTGGAGGCCACACCAGGTTCTGGCCTAACGCCCTCATAAGCAGCGCCCCCTTCTGGTCCTGGTCAGAGTCAGTTCTGAAATGAACAGCCCTCAGACTGGTGCGTTTGACCTGTGGCTTATTTGTCTTAGACATTTTTTAAAAGATCAGGGCTGGCCCCACGCTAGCATAGAGGGTTGTCACCTTCCTGTCCTGCTCGATGCTACTGTTCTTGGGGTTTCCTTTGTCACAGGGAGTGCTGACCGCCGGGCAGCTGAGGTGGGAGGTTTGCTCTGGGAAGGGCTGGCGTTCCAGCCAGCGCTCATGACACTATCTTTTGATCAAGGCTCCGTGGCCCCTGGAATGTGACCTTCTCCTACTGGCTGAAGAGGGTCAGTGCAATCGTGCATCAGACGGTCTTCTGATGGGCCCAAATGGAAGGCACCGTCCCGGGGTAGGTGTACTGTGACCTGCTAGGTCGCTCTTCCATGCTTGAGCTAGGCGACTTCATTGTAAGGTTCCGTGGAGGAGACAGCTAAAGGCTGACAGGGATATAATCTGGAAAAGATTTATAAGAGGCATGGAATTTTGTTACTAATGATATTATTTACGTTTAAAAAGTAGATACAATATTGTTCTAAATCTATGTGTTTAAATAGTGGTTAAGGTGCTCAACTCTGATATGACCAACTGCAGCTCTAATCTCAGACCAGGATACTTGAAAATTATGCTGTGTGTGTATGCATATGTGTGTGTGTGTGTGTGTGTGTCCAAAATTCTTGGAGGAAAATGGAGAAGAAGGTTTTGCAGCATGACCATCTCCTGGAAGTGATTTCTCACTTTCCCTCTTTCTGTATCTCTTTGTCTCTCTCTCTGGTGAGTGCTTGTGCCCTACAGTAAAAACTTAAACAAAAAAAGAAAAACTCAAACTGATCATTTAAAAAATTATGATTTCTGGCATACTGTGTATCATTCACTATATATCTTTGTGGGCTACAGTATGGTTTTATTAAAGCATATTCTATGATAATTAAATCAAATATTTACATATTGAACATTTACATATTCATCTTCTTTAATTTGAATATTCGATTCTATTTTGCATATTTGATAAACGTTCTACTAGTTCTTTAAAATAAGCATATGAATTATCCATAATTTTCACTCTGCTGTGCTGCATTGTCCTATAACCTCAGACCCTTAATTACATGTATTCTTGTGTCCATTAATAATGTTTTCACAAACCACCTCCCTCCCAAAGAAACTTTCGGTGTCTGCCACGACTCCTTATTTCAATGCTTTCCAATTTTTCCATTTTTGCCATAGAGTGCAGACATCTGGTGTAGCTGATCATTTTAAAAATCAAATTTTGGGAACCAGCAGTTAGCGTAATGGCTATGTCGCTGGACTCCCACCTGGTCGACCGCGGTTTGTGTCCCGGACCTGGTGGCTTAAAACTCATGCCAGGCGCGTGTGCGTGCGTGCCCAAGATCCCGAGAAGAGAATGGAGGAGAAGGGATTGCAGCGTGACCATCCCCCCTGGGGGGTGATTTTTCGCTTTCTGTCTCTATGTCTCTCTCTGTCTGTCGAGCGCATGCGCCCTACAGCAAAAAACCTCTCCAAAAAAAAAAAATCAAATTTCATTCAATTCATTTTTTTTCTGAGAGAGACTAGAACTCAAATGCTATCACCATAAACAATGAAGAATTTGATTATGAAAATTGTTAAACATGTGGCAAAGATTTTGTAGTAAATTATTATACCCACTGCCTAAATCCCACCATTTACCTTTTTAAAAAAGAAATATTCAGTTAATTTTATTTATTATCATTATTATTTTTTAGTTCTTTACAGGGCACATGAGCTTATGAGAGAGAGAGAGAGAGAGGGAGAAAGAGTGAGACAGCAAGCCACTAGGTCTGGGACACAAATCAGTTAGCTATGTGGGAACCCAGAACCTCAATCACCAGGCCACCTGCTGTTCTCACCACCATTTACCTCTTCTGTCTCAACTCTATGATGTATCTGTTCAACTATCCAAAGTGTGTGGGGATTTTATTATGATTTGTGACTCTGACGGGTTGATTTTGACTTCCAAAGAGCTCTTTTGTGCCAAGTTACTGCCAAACTATCCACAATAATTTGAGATCATCTGATTAGTTCTTTCACATTTTATTGATTAATAAAGTATCTTAATTAAATACTTTCAATAGCAAGTTCAGCTGACATATCTGTGAACACATGTCTGACTTTAGGCATGAAACTCAGAGAGCAGAATGAGCATACTATGAAGAAGCACCAAGCTGAGGCTATATAGCTTACTTATGCCATTAGATAGGCTTTTTTAAATATATATATATTTTAATTTCAAGAGAACCAGTTTTAGCTTTAATAAATCAAAATAGAAAAATGTTAAGAGAAATTTGCTTAAGACTTAAAACTAGGAAAAAGGTTTGAATTCTGTTCAAATAGGTAGATGAACCTGTCATCAGCTCAAGAGAAGACAAAAATCATTCAGTCTGGAAAACAAAGCATAGAAGAAAATCGGTAATGTTTTAGTCAAAAGTCATAAAATTTTGTTTACCAGTTCAGGCTCATGTAATTAATCTCTCTTCTGTTGTGGTTCAATATTTCTGTTTAAATTGTGGAAGTTAACATTCAATTCTGTACTTGTCCCTACCATTAAGTTGGCCATTTTCGTGATTGTTTTTGGAATATTATTTCTGCGTGTCAGTATTTAGTTTTCCTGGTATAGCACTCCGTTCAGAACTTCTTGGAGAGCTGGTCTGGTGTTGGTAAATTCTTTCAGGTTTTATTTATTTGAGAATATTTTTGTCTTTTCTTCCCATATGAAGGATAATCTTGTCAGATGTAGGATTCTTGGTTGAAATTGTTTTTCACTTAACATTTTGAACGTATTTTCCCATTCTTTCCTCGCTTGCATTGTTTCCGATGAGGGGTCTGCTGTTAGCCTGATGGGATATCCTTTGAAAATAACTTGATGATTTTCTCTTGCCAATTTTAATATCTTGTCTCTGTGGTTTTGGTCAATCTGGCTATGATGTGCTTTGGAGAAGATCTTGGGTTGATTCTATGTGGGTCATTTGTATTTCTTGGGTCTGGATATTTGAATGCCTCTCTAGGTTTGGAAAGTTTTCTTCCAGGATTTTATGGAATAGATTGTCAATGCCCTTATTAGTTTCTTCACCTTCTGGAATATTGATTATCCAGATTTTTGGACTTTTAATGGTATCTAGCATTTATCATATATTATTCTCATTTTTTGAGGTTATTTTCTCAGTCTTTTTGGTTAATTTTTCTAGGCCAGAAGTTCTGTCTTCTACATCTGAGAGTAGATCTTCTGCATGGTCTAATCTGCTTTTAATGGTTTCAAGGGAAATTTTGATTTCCTGTATTACTACCTTCATCCCTTGTAGTTTCATTTGATCCTTTTTTATGGTGTGTATTTCCTCTTTGAGATCATGTAAGAATTTCCTCACTTCCCGGAACTTGCTGTCTCTTTTCTCCTATATCTTCTGGAGTTCATTGTCTCTCTTGCATCTCTGTTAGCTTTGTCACTATGAATATTCTAAATTCTTTATCTGACATTTCCATGAGTTCTAGTCTATTGTCTTTGGATGAAGAGGAGTTGTTCTTTTCCCTTGGAGGAGAAATATTTTCTTTTCTTTCTTTCTTTTTTTCTTTCCTTTCCTTTTTTTTTTTTTTTTTTTTACTTTTAATCAAGTGTGCATCTGCATCTGATTAAATTTATACTTGATTAAAAATAAGAACAGCAGAAATATTTCTGGAGGACAAAATTTAGACATTGTATAATTTTAGCCTTATCAAAATTCTCTACTTTTTAAAGAAGTTTTTTGCCTTAGGGTGTGTGTGCTTGCTGGGGAGAGAGAGAGAGAGAGACAGACAGACAGACGCAGGGAAAGTGAGAGGGAAAGTGAGAAATCACTCCTCTGGGGGATGGCCACAATGCAATCCTTTCTCCTCTGTTCTTCTCTCAGAATCTTGGCATACATGCATAGAGGCCCGCTAGCAACTGAGCCACTGGGTCTGAGACTTGAACTTCAGTTGGCCATGTGGGAGCCCAGTGATGTAACCATTTTGCTATCTGCTGCCCTACAAATTCTCAATTTTAAATAAAACATAATTAATTCTTTGAAAATGGAATTGGAGAGACCTGTGTCTTGACCTAGAGGCTTGATCTATGGGTATGTTCAGTCAGTGAAACTATATGGAGCCCATAGACTCAATAAATAGTTTTATAGATAAGCAATAAGTAGGAAACTGTACAGCAGTTTTATATTTTGGGTACAAGATGGTCATCTCCTTCTATAGTATCCCACATATCTAACCGGTCTTTAGAAGCTTGGCATCTTGAGCTGGCAGGTGGCATGGTGGTTAAAATGCTGGACTCCCAAATGGCTGACTGTGGTCTGAATCCCAGACCTAGCAGCTTACTTTCTTGCTCTTCTCTCCACCCCCAACTTAAAAAAAAAAAACCTGATTATTTTCTGGTTTAACATATAATAACAATAAATAAAAATAAAATAAAATAAACAATTCTAAAATGCCGCCGCTCCCCGCCCCCCCACCCAAACTCGGGTTCAGCCTGCTCTGGAATTATCTTTAAAAAAGCCAAAATACCAAAAGGAAACTTGGTATTTTTCCCTGAAAAAGGCATTGCTCTTTCTGAGCCTTTGTTGTCTACATGGTAATCTGGGAATTATATGAAAGCCCATGTTTGTTTGAGGGCTTAAGATTTTCATTTGTCCTAATCTCACTGAACATTTTATCCACTCACTGTCTTCCTCTTTCTCCTCAAGACTTCTTCACTTCAGTACCTGGCATCACTGTCTCTTCAGTTGCCCAGGCCCGTTTTTTTTCTTTTTTGAGACATTTTTTTCTATAGGGAGCATGTGTTTGCCCAAGAGACAGAGAGAGAGAGACAGAGCGACAGAGAACGAGAAATTACTCTCCAGAGGGGGATGGTCATGCTGAAATCCCTTCCCCATTCTCCTCTTGGAATTTTGGGCACACATGCACACATACCTGGTATGAATTTTAAGCCACCAGGTCTAGGACTTGAACCATGGTTGACTACGTGGGAGTCCAGCGACGTAGCCATTATGCCATCTGTTGGTCCCCAGGTCCGTTTTTAACCTTCCTAAACCCGGTTAGTGGAGCTTTGTTAATAGTATTGATCTCACTACCTTCGTTTCTTGATCTGTAAAATAGGGATAATGAAAGGCCTTTACTGAGTTGTTGCAGACTGAAATAAAAGTGTTCTGCAAATGGCAGGGTGCTACATAAATACAGGATACCGGTATGCCACCGGAGGGGCCTTGTTCAAACAGCCATCTCAGAGTTGGCTTTCCTATATTTAAAATTTTTTTTATTAAGAAACTAAGAAACTGAGATGGGGCCGGCAGGTGGCATGGTGGTTAAAGGCCATGGACTCCCACATGGCCGACAGCGGTTCTAGTGCCGGACCTGGCGGCTTGCTTCCTCACTATCCCTCTCTCTCTTCCTCTCTCTCTTGCTCTGTCTTTACCTGATCAAATTAAAATACATACATACATAAATACATAAAATAAAGTTAAATAAAGTAATTCTTTTAAAAAAGAAACTGGGACATTTCTTCTTGCTTGCTGACATGAACATCATGATATGATATGTTTCTTTCTTTGCTTTGACTTGGAGCAAAATATAATGTTCAAATGTCCTCACTATTCTTGAGTTAGTTTTCAATGATAATTAACTCCTTTCTTTTTCAAACACATTTTATTATTTTTTAAATCTCTACTTTGATGTCACTGTCGTACATTCATCTTTCATTGCACACCAGTTTCTTTTGGCCTGCATGTGTGTGTGAAAAGTATAGGTATAAATAAATAGGGGATCAATAAGTGAACAAATCCCATAATCATGACCCATCAAATCCAGAGGTACAGTATTTTTATCATCAACTTGAATAATTTCTTTTTTAGTCAGGTTGAAAGGAATTTTCTTTTTTATAGAGGTTTTTGCCTTAGGGTTCATGTACTCACTGGAGAGAGAGAAAGAGAGAGAGAGACAGAGACAGAGACAGTGAGAGGGACAGCGAGAAATCACCCCTGGGAGGATGACCATGCCTGCAATCCCTTCTCCTCCATTCTACTTCCGGGATCTTGGGCATGCATACACACGTGCTGGGTGTGAGTTTCACACCATCAGGTCTGGGACTTGAACCACGGTCAGCCATGTGGGAGTCCAGCAATGTAACCACTATGCCATCTGGTGGCCCCAGAAATATTTTTTTGGGGGGCAGCTAAAGTGAAATAATTGTGAATTCAAGTTTAAGGTCTTTCTTATTTTGTGCATGTTTCTTAAAGTTGATTTTGTCTTAATAAAGCAAATCACTTCTTTTTTTTTTTTTTTGGAGAGGTTTTTGCTTTAGGGCGCGTGCACTCACCAGACAGACAGAGAGAGACAGAGAGACAGAGAGAGAGAAATCACCCCCCAGGGGGTTGGCCACTCCGCAATCCCTTCTCCTCCATTCTCCTCTCGGGATCTTGGGCATGCATACGCGCCTGGCGTGAGTTTAAGTCTCCGGGTCCGGGACTTGAACCGCGTTCGACTACGTGGGAGTCCAGCGACATAGCCATTACGCTAACTGCTGGTCCCAAATCACTTCTTTATATTATTATGAGGCCAGTTTACTTTTAAATACAGCAAGAATTGATTGTATTGTTGTTGTTCTGTTTGTAACATGTGGCTTATTGGTCATACAAGCTGCAAATGGAAATAATCCGTTTCCTGTAATAATTTAGGATTTCGTTCAATTAGACAGGACAGAAAACTTCAAGTGCTGCTCTTTCTCAGGTAGCAGGAAGGTCAGAGGTGGATTGCTCAGGGCCAGAGCTGGGTTCCGAGCAGCCCTGTGTCCAGGCATCCCTCCTCCCTCCCTCTCAGTGAAACTGGATGTGCTCCTTATTGCCAGGCATTGAGACCACGTTGCAGGGGGCGAGAGGAGAGGATAACAGTGGCAAAAATCTATCTGATTCTGAATTTATCTGGGAAACAATACTTTCCAGGAAGCTGTAATTGGACAGCTTCACTTTTATGAAATTGGGCAGACCTAGGGCATGTGGCAGTCCCTAGCTGCAAGGGAGTCTAGGAGGCTGAGTTTTTTACATTTTAATTTTAAAAATATTTGCCACAGGGTGTGTGTGCTCACCAGAAAGAGATAGAGAGAGAAACAGAAAGAGAAAGGGAAAGTGAGAAATCACTCCTCTTCCCAGGGAAGATGGCCATACCACAAGTCCTTCTCCATTCTCATCTCAGGATTTTTGGAATGCATGCCCATGTATCAGATGTGTTTTTCAAACTGGCAGGTCTGGGACTCAAACACTGGAGTTGACCTTGTGGGATACAGTGCCTTAACCACCACGCCACCTGCTGGTCCTGCTTTTATTTTATTTTATTTAAGGCAAGGTCTTACTGTTTCTGATTCCCCCGTCGGCCTCCCAGTGGGGATCCCGATGTGCACTACCTTGCCTGGCTCTTTTCAGGCAAGGCGGGGTCTCACTGTGCTTGCCACTCGGGCCAGCCTGGAGCTCGTAATCGCCTGCCTCAGCCTCCTGAGTCTGTCAGATTACAGATGTCTACCACTGCATCTGGCCTGGAGGTTGGAAATTGAACCCGGGCCTCCTGTGTGGTCCCAGGCTGCAGAGCACAGGGTCTTAGCAGCGTGTACCACCACAGCTGGGCCAAAGGCTGAGTGTTTTATCCCCCCTTTTTGCCATAGGGTACACACGCTCACCAGAGAGAGACAGATCGAGATGGAGAGAGATAGAAAGTAGAAATCCCCCCCCCCCCACACACACACACCCAGAGGGTATGGTCATACCGCAATCCCATCTCCTCCATTCTCCTCTCAGGATTTTGGGCATGCACATACGCAAACATGCCCAGTGTGTTTTGCAAGCCACTGGGTCTGGGACTCAAACCACAAAGTAGGCCAGTAACTACCATGCCACCTACTGGCCCGGGGTGGAGTAAATTTAACTAGGCGCATTCTTGTCCCAAATAAAGTCAGCTTTCTGTTAGTAAGAAAAGGAGGAGAGTGGATATTGGGCAGGCACTTGGGAGCATCTGTCACATTCCCAACATCCCCAACCTCTTTTTTTTTTTTTGCCAGAGGGCATGTGTGCTCACCTGAGAGAGACAGAGAGATGGATGGAGAGGGGAAAGAAGAAAGCACCCCCTGCAGGGATGTGGTCACACCTCAATCCTTTATCTTCCATTTCTCCACCCTGTCAGGACTGGGCATGTGTGCACACATGCCTGGTGTGTTTTTCAAGCTGCTGTGCCTAGGGTTTGACCTACATGGTCAGACAGGTGGAATCAGGCTACTTTAACCTCTAGGTGATAGGACCAACCCTCCCCAACCTCTTTTGCTTGGAGGTGGTGGTGGTCAGGTATTGAACATAGAAGGTATTTCTAAGGAAATTTTTATATTTTATTTTTTAGAATGAAAACTTGACTTTGATAGCAGTTTTGAGAATTGAATGAGACCTGCAGGCGAAGGATCTCATGTGGACTTCCCTCACAGAAGGACTGTATGACGTTGAATATTCACCACAGTGGCTTTGGGGAAATGATTTTACTTTCCAAGTTTCGTTTTCCACTTTTCAGCTTCTTTATTTCTTCTATAAACAAGAGAGACCGACGGGGGGAGGGTAGAGAGAGAGAGAGAGAGAGAGAGAGAGAGCAAGCCAGAAAGAGCCAGAGAGTGCCAGAGAGAGCCAGAGAGAACCAGAGAGCGCCAGAGAACACCAGAGAGAGCCAGAGAGTGCCAGAGAGTGCCAGCAAGAGCCAGAGTCCCCAGTAAGGCCTGATGCTGTGCTCTAGCCTCGGTGCCAGCCAGCCCTGGACCCCAGAACAAGGCCCACTCAGGGAGGTCTCTGGCTGTGGACCTAGAACTTCTCCACATGGGTCAGCCTCACAGAGTGTCCTATTTTATCTCCATGCCACCATCTAGCCCCCTCCCCTTGTTTTTGTACAATAAACTTTCTCTGTAAAGCACACTAAATAAATGCACTGTATGAAGCAATTTTTCGAAACTGGAGTTCTAGGCAAAGCCACACACTCCTCAGTTTACTCAGTCACAAGTAAAAGAGCACTTTGAGGGACACGTGTGAGCTCTGCATGCTGTGTGGGCAGCCCACTAAGCTCAGCTTCATGCACTTGGGCCAGCTGAGGTGTGAAGCGGCAGCATCTCCATGTGGAATGTCTCTGGGACACACACGCCGGTCACCTGCTCATTTGAGTGGGTTCATGTGTGGACTTCATTTCCCCCTGAGTTTCTGCACTTGCTTTTATTTTAAAGTGTGTTTGTGTAAGAGGAACCACTAACTTCCTGACAGTTGGAAAATTAATGAAGAAAATGTACAAAGAAAAGAAAAAAGAGAACATAATTCATCTTTTTACTTAACTTTTGCTGTCCCGTGCAATTTAATTTTTAACTTTCACATTGTTGTTTGTGAAAATTGGAAACTTATTTTTGTTGTTCAAGGGTGTATTTTTCTATGTGTGAATTCTTTCTAACTTGGGTTCTGATGTCATGCGTTGTATCTTCCCCCATTAATGTTAAGGAGAAAAGTGAAAAGTTCTTGGCTTTTTGCCTATGGATGAGTCTTCGAGAATAAATTGAAGTTGTTAAGCAAGTCAGTGTTGTACGTAGTGTCTATGCAGACTTGCATTGTGTAGAGCATGATGGGGAAGGGGGCAATCCCGAGGCTTCATAGTTAAAAGAGCTGAATCCAGGTGACTGCCAGGGTTTGAATCTTGACCCTGATGTCTTGAAAAACATGGCAGGCATGTGTATGTATGGGTGTGTGTGTGCCTAAAAAAAATTTTTTTTTTTAAGATTTTTTTTGCCATAGAGCTTGTGTGTTTGCCAGAGAGAAGTAGAAGAAAAGTGAGAAATCAACCCCTAAGGGCGATGACCACACTGCAATACCTTCTCCTCCAGTTTCCTCTAGGGATTTCAGGCATGCACACACATATGCCTGGTGTAATTTTCAAGCTGTAGGGTCTGGGACACGAACCATGGTTGGCCATGTGGGAGTCCAGCACCTTAACTACTATGCCACTTGCAGTCCCCCAAATCTTGACAGGAAGGAGGAAGGGAGAAAAAGGATTATGGTATGGCCACACCCCACTTTCTCTCTTTCTCCCTCACTCTCTCTGATGAGCACAAATGCTTTGGCAAAACAAAAACAAAAACACAAAACAAAACAAAACCAAAAACAAAAACCCAAAAACTAATAAAAAGAGAAAGAACGATGGGGAAAACTTAAGCTTGTTTGTTGTATACATGATCATGTTTAATTTTCCCAGCCACTCCCTGGGACAAGCATGCCAATCCTTTCTGTGGGGAAGTTCTCAAGTTTCTGCTCTGTCAGCTTAGTTTAGATGGAACTGTTTCCCAGAACCCCCTCTCCTGCATGGTTCTGGATTTTGGTTGTGTGAGCCTGGAAGACACAACTCTTGTGAACTGTCACTGATGCACAGGCTCACCTGGAGGATATGGGCAGCACCAGGTCCTTGGATCCTCTGTTCCATCCATCACCTCTTCCAGCTTCTCCAAGTCTTGGCTGCATGAGTGCAGTTGTGTGGTGAAGGTATTCATTTCTCCTGAAGGTCACCTGGGTCATCAAGATTGGGGAGACCAAACTTGGGTTCTACTCTTTCCCTTTGGGGTTCCTTCTCCATGTCCCAAAAGAAAGGTGACCCTCAATGACTTTGGGTCCACCACTGTGAGCAACAGCTTTTCTAGACTTTTCTACCATCACTCACATTGCCCAAGACTAATCTGTATAATAAATCTCTAATTCCATGTCATTCATGGGGTCCCAACTCTCTGAATGACTCTTGACTGACATAAAGCCATCAGACTCAGTGAGATGATGGTCCTTATACTTGACTTCTTTCAGACATCTCAGGGAGGTGAGCAATGCTTATTCAACTCCTGCCCTGTACCAGGCTGTGAGCCTAGTGCTGTTAATGCTTTTAATCTGCACGACAGGTATTATCATTTTATAGGCGAGGCTGTTCAATTTTTCTTAGGTTAGTTCTACAAATAGTTTTTTTTTTTTTTTTTTTTTTTTTTTTTTTTTTTTTTTTTTTGCTTTGGAACAAGCTGATGTCCAAAAAAAATTTTTTTTTAATAGAGAATCTGTCGTTTAAAAATATTACTCTGGAGACAAATTTTCTGAGAGCAGTAAATACCAGAAGCTCAGCCAAAAACTTCAGCACCCTGTTGAGATTGGAAAAAAGCAACATTGACTTATTTTCACTTAACTTTGTGACTTGGAAAAAAATCAACAGGAATGGTTTTATTTCTCTTGTCTCTAAGGCCTGCGGCCGCAAATTCTTTACATGCTCATTTATTTCACTGAAGCAAATGGTAGCCCAAATGTACTTGAAATACTTGAGTTACATGATTCCACAGCGGTATATTAACTTTCCTGGATTCAGAAAAGTACAGAGCTCAATTTGGTAAACATCACTTTCATGGAAATTAAGTTTAACCAGGTTGTGTATTTGAATATTAAACATATCCTGTCATGATGCAGGCTTGCTGGTAGACCAGCTGGCTAAGGATTTCTTTGTGTTCAGCCTTCCTCAGGTCTTTTACTACTCCAGACTGGCATTCAAATGCCTGGTCCTGAACATGTTTCGAAAGAATACATTTGAATGCAATTACTAAGCCTCCTTTAGAAGTCCAGCAGCCCTGTCCATTATAGTAATTGATAGTCCAGAAACTTGTTAGAGAGAAAGGAATTTAATCAAAGCCCAAAGTAATTTATAGGGTAAGTCCGACATACAAATACTTTCTCTAAGCCTCGGTTTGATTGTTTTTCATTTTTGGGATGTGTATTTGACATTTGAAACAATTTTAGTCAATAATGCTTTCATTGGAGGTTGAGAGTTCTTTGACCTGTATATAGAAAATGAGGGAGAGCCAAGAGAAATTTGGTTCTGGTGGCGACTGCTGGTCTTTCAGGATCATTAAAACCTACTGCTAACTGCACGAAATAAACACACTCGACTGGGATTTCTCCTTTGGGAGGGTATTGGCCAGTTTCCTGGGAGAGAAATCCTCTTCCTCTTCCTTCCCAAAGACTATCTCCAGTGAAACAGAGATGCTTCTGGGTTATAGGTTGCTGCTGCTTCTTCCTCTCCTTGGGGTGTCTCTGATAACCTCACATGTGGATATCTTCTTACTGAGTCCTGATTCCCCCTAAGCTTCTCCTGGACTTCAGAGCTTGTTGGTCTGGGCACATGCAGGACGTGGAGTCTGGGGAGTTTATGCATTGGGAAGTAGCTGTTAGCCAAGAATTGACTGGAGTTGGTGGTGAGTACATAACTGCCCCGAAGATGGACAACCATGTGCTCTGGATCTGACCTTTCCAAAGTGTATTCCGAGGAACATACATACTTCGAGATGCTCCTCTGCAAAAACACTTTAGAGTAAGAAATCGGAAAATGTTGCTCATGTTCCCTCAGTCCCCCAGGGGGACTGAGACCCATTTGACCAGAGCAGGAACTTTGCTCATGTATGTAACACTTCACTGGCTTCGCTCTGCCCAGGCTCACCTCCTCACGCTCCAGCAGTGCTTCCTGGGAACATTCCCGAAGAGACTGTGCACATGAATCCTTCTCAGGTCCTGCTTCAGGAGAGTGCAATCAGAAGGGTGGACTCTATCCCTGCTCCTTCTAAGGATGCCCTTGAGGGTAACCCCTACGAGTAAGGTTGCTTGTGCTGCTCAAGTGAGTAGGTTCTCACTGGTGGGTCCTTCTGCCTAGAGCACTTGGGAGAACTGAGTTCCACGGCCAGCTTTTGCAGAATTGAGGTAGAGAAGAGAGCAGAGAATTGGGCGTGGATCAGGAGGGGGAAGGATGAAAAGAAGCAGGATTTACTAACCTGGAGCAGGGGGTTAAGTCCACAGGACATTGGCCAGGAGGCTCTGCTAGGAGTTTCTCATTTCTCCGCACACTTGGGCAGGCACTTTACCCTCCTCCATCTCTACTCATGATTATGGGCTTCTCACATGTGGAGCCTACCTTTACAGAGACTCCAGAGGGCTGTTCCCAGACTCTGAGTGATAGTCGACCATCACTGCACCTGGGAGCCTAGGAGTGCTTCAGACTCAGCGTGCCCTGCACCAGATTCATAATTACCTCTCCACAATCCTTCCTTCACCCAACCCCAAAAGCTCTGTACCCTTTCCTTCTTCAGTGTTATTTCCTCCAGTTAAAGGCAAGCTCTACCAGAGGGCCAGCAGGTGGCATGGTGGTTAAGGGCGCTGGACTCCCACATGGCCAGCCATGGTTCGAGTTCCAGACCTGGCAGCTTGTTCTCTCACTTTCACTCTTTCTCGTTCTGTCTCTGTCCCTTTCTGGTCAAATTAAAATAAATAAATAAAGTTAAATAAAATAATTCTTTTAAAAATAAAGCAAGCTCTACCTTCTGAGCTGTTTGCTCTTCCTTCTCTCCCCTCTCCCACATCTGACCTGTCATGAAAAGCACTTGATCCTGTCCTCTGAATGTGTCTTGTGTCAGGTTCCCCATCACCTGGTTCACATCTGTCATTTTTCATTTCGGCTGTTCAATAGTTACAAGACTCTCTCCTTCATCCTCCTCTCATTCATCCTTCTTTCCTTCCTTTATTAATTAATTTGGTTTTGGTCATATGGTACTTGTTCTCTCCAGACAGGAGAGAGAAAGAGAGGGAAAATAAGAAACTGTCACCCCACCAGGGGAGATGGCCATGCCACACTCTTTTCTGATTCATTCTCCTCTTGGGATCTTTGGCACACATGTGCCTGATGTGATTTTCAAGCCACTGGGTCCGTGACTCGTACTGTGGTTGACTATGTGGGAATTCAGCACCTTAACCACTATCCCACTTGCTGGTCCCCTTCCTTTATTTTGCAACCAGAGCAGTCTTCCTAAATGAAGCATCTGACGCTGTCATTCCAGCTTTCAAAACTTTTATTATCTGCAGATAAAAGTTTAAATGATTGGGGTCGGCAGGTGGCATTGTGGTTAAGGTGCTGGACTCCCACGTGGCTGACTGTGGTTTGAGTCCTGGACTTAGTGGCTTGCTTTCTCCCTTTACCTGTCTCTCTCTCTCTGGTGAGTGCATGTGCCCTATACCAAATCAAAAAGTAATAACTATCATAAATAAAATTCAGTAAAAAATTCTTTAAAAAAGAGTTTAAGGGAGTACATCTGGTGTCGAAAGCTTTTATGTCCCAATCCATTTATTTCTCACCCCTTTTCCTGCCCCCGTGCCTCTCTACACTCCCTGCATTCTGGTTCTGATACCTTCAATGTGTATTCCAGAGAACGTGAATACTTAGGGGTGCTCCTCTGCAAAAAGGTTTCAGGGTAAGAAATCGCAAAATGCTGCTCACGCCCCCTCATTCAAATGGGGTTTCAACACACACTGGACTAACAAGCCCCCAAATGAATAAATCTGCTGACTTTTGTTTAACTCAATAGTTTTCAACTTATTTGACCATGGGATCTCTTCTCCCCCTTTCCAGAATAGCAGCTATTATTAATCTGGAAGAACTCGTGTTCCTCGGATATGTGCCACTTTTTCTAACCACACCAGACTTGACATCTGAAACATGTCAGATTCTGGGACTGGTGTTGTTTTTTATTTAGTTAGTTTTCTTCAGTCTAGTCACTTTGTTTTAGATGTCTTTACTCCAATGTCTTTCTCCAGTTCCCAGCTCACCTTATGGGTCCAGCTCAGATGCTGCCTTTACCCAGTACCCTCCTCTGACACCTGCCAACATCCCCGCCCCTCCTGCCCTAGCCCAGAGCTTTTTGGGACCGCTGTTACAGGAGTGTTTTCTTTTAGCCTTGTAGTGTAATTTACTCATATTCAACTTCAAGACTATTGAGGATGATGATGTTTTATTTTCCTTTTTTTGTTTTATTAAAGTTTATTTATTTGTTGAGAAAGAGAGTGAAACAGGCATCCCCACCTGGGTCTTCATGCTCTGAGCTACCCCCAGCTTCAGCCAGCCTGGGTCACAGCCTTGTGTGTGCCCAGTGAGTACAGGAAGGCCGTGGGACCCAGACATTCCTGTGTGGGTTCAGCACACCAGGGTTGTGTAAATGCTGTACCACCATGACTGGTCTTCCTTTTTCTTTTTTTTTCCTTTAAGTTTATTTATCTCTTAAATGAGAGAGACAGAGAGAGAGAGAGAGAGAGAGAGAGAGAAGAGAGAGAGAGAAAGACAGTACTCTCAAGCATCTGGATGCCACAATTCATTCCAAGATTCCGCCAGGCTCAGATCATGGGCATATGTAGGCCTGGAGTAATCAGGGAGGTCTGTGGACTCCAGCCTGGAACCTCCCCTGATGTATCAGTCTGGCAGAGTGCTGCATTTTACCACCACAGTATCATCTGGCCTTTCTTCTTTTTTATAAAAAAAGATTTTTTGCCATAGGTCACATACTCTCACCAGAGAGAGACAGAGAGACAGTGAGAGGCAGTGAGAGAGAAAGTGAGAAATCACCCCCCAAGGGAGATAGCCATACTGCAATCCCTTCTCCCCCATTCTCCTGCTGGGACTTTGGGCATGTATGTACACATGCCTGGTGTGATTTTCAAGACGCCAAGTCCAGGACTCGAACTACCGTCAGCCATGTGGGAGTCTAGCACCATAACCACCGGTCCCTGTTTTATCAGTGATACCTACAGTACCGAACAAGTCCATCGACTGTACATAATTACTGAGCAAGTTTCTTCTGAATCCATCTGCAGTGGTGTTGCTGTTATTCTCTGTAACAGGCAACAGAGGAGCACAGTTTGAGCCCCAGTTTTCTTACAGTCTGCTTATCTAGGGGAGGGGCTTAGCACGGTGCCTGGAACCTAATAAGCCTCCAAACCACAGTAATAACAAGGACGGCGATGGTGATGGTGACGCCTGCAGTAGTGATAAGGGATGACAGGTATTTAGTGGCCCCGGGTGGCAGGTCCAGGACTAAGTGCGTTACAAGCATAATTTAATTTAATCCTCACAGTAGCCGCATGAGGTATGTGTTATGCTTCTTGTTTTACAGATGACAAAAACGAGGCTGGGATCAGAGCTGTTTAATCTCTTTCCAGAGTCCGTGATCTGCTTAACTGCCACCCCTTACCATAGACCAAGGTAGTGAAAATACTAGGAGTTGCTACTTTTATTTGCAAAGGTTGCAGGAGATAGGGAATTTAACAGAAGGAAAGGGTATCTGAAGCTACCAGGTTGAGGGAGAATTGGTGTTGAATCCTACATCTGTCACTGTCATTTATTAATTGTGAGGCCCAGGTCAAAAAACTTTAAAAGAATTACTTATTATTACTATTATTATTATTATTATTATTATTTTTAGTTTGACTAGAGAGAGACTCAGAGGGAGATGGAAAGTGAGAAAGCAACCCACCAGGTCTGGGATTCAAACTGTGGTTGGCCATGTGGGAGTCCAGACCCTTAACCACCATACCACCTGCTGGCCCCTCAAACAACTTTTTTAAAACCTCAGTTTTCTTATCTGAAAAATGGGAACAACAATAACATTTTGCCTCGCAGGATTGTGAGAATTACATGTAAATTGCTTAGCCCACTGTGTGGCTTGCAATGGGTGTCGCATGGGTGGTCGCTGCCAGGTGTGACTGTTACTATCGGCGTCTCCTCAGAGCCGAGTACCAGTACCAGGGTGCCTGACCTGGGTGAAAAACTGCCACCTTGTGGTTATGCAAATGATAAACATTGCACATATGTTCTCAGTTCACCTCTGTACTAGAGGAAGGAAAGAACACATTCAGCCTTGAAACTACATCCCAGTTTTCTCTGAGAAACCAAAAACAAAGCCTCAAAACCTCCTTCTTTGAAACGTGAGACTTATCACAATAAGTGCCTGAAAAAAACTGAGCCTGGAGACCGGGAGCAGGTGCAACTGGGAGTCTTTGCTTATGTGGATGTGGATCCTGGGCTGTGAGTCATCGCCAACGCTGGTGAAGCCCACGGGGCTGTGTCTGAGGTGCCGACGCTCTGCTGCCCTCCTTACACCTCCCTACGCAGCCCACGAGGTGCCCTCCTGCTCTTCCTCCCTGTAGCCATTGAAGCATGTGTCCAGAGCTGTCTCCGAGCCGCAGGGCAGAGCGTACCAACCCCTTCCAGAAACTCCAGAAGAGAGGATCTTAAAAAAATTTTTAAAAAGTGTTTACTATTTATCCCAGAAGTGAGAAAGAGAAAGAGAGAGAGAAAGAGAGAGAAGAACACCCCAACAGGGTCCTCACACCGTGATTCACCCCAACTTTGGCTGGTCTGAATCATGGGGCACATGCCCAGGTGTACAGAGAGGCACTGGGGCGTGAACTCAGAACCTCTCATGTGGATCTGGTATCACAGAGTACTGCATTGCTCCTGTGCCACTGTCTGGCCCCAAGAGAGGATACTTCAAGTGTGCTAGCATGGCAATGTGTTTGATGTAGCTCATCTACCCTACCTTGCTCTCTGGGTATGGCAGTGCCTGCCCTATGGCAAAAACCAATGGAGGCTGGAGGATTGCGATACTGAGTCCAAACTCGCTCCCCACTGCCCACCATGCATCTTCTGTGTCAGTCACCACATGGCTACAGTTTCAGCTTCTGTGTCCTCATGCCCTCGTTCTGGAGTATCTCTTATCTCTGTTTCCCCTGATTTAAATCTACTCCACGAGTGCGCCAAGGTATAGGTATCTTCCTTCCACGAAGGCTTTTCTGATTGATCAAGACAAAAGCTTCATTTCACCTGGAAGGCCTTTTCCCTCTGTGCCCCTGCCCCCAGAATGGTTTCCTTGTTCTTGTACTATAGGTGTTGAGATTTCCTAATTTATGTTATGACTAGGAGTTGAGTGGCTATGTTCCAACTCTACTGAAATGTCCTCACCAGATTAAGCAGCCAATTCTATCTCTGGCAGCTTTCGAGAGGATCTGGGCCTGAATATTGCTCTGTGATTCTTTGTTAATTTGATACTTAGCTAAGTAACTGCTCACTCTTTTAGTCATCGTTATTATTATGATTATTAAAGTTATACAACCATTGCCAAATTATTAGCTTTCTCTTCTTCCAGTTGAGCATAATTCCATGGCTTCCTCTAGAGTTAGGTACAATCACGTCCCAGAGTTCTAGCCAAAGGAGTGTGGGTAGTTTAATGTATTCCACTCTGGGGCCTGATCCATGCAAGCTTCCTGAGCAATCCTCCTGGCCGATTCCGTTCTGCAGCCACCTTGGATGGCACACTTTGGAGATGGGGATGTGGTAGCCACATTCCAAGATGGTCTCCGATGATCCTTATCTCTGGTATTCACACTCTGGAAGAGGGCGGACATATCACAAGTAGGAAACCGCAGAAATGGCAGCGTGAGTTTCTAAGGCGGGGTGAAATACCTGTGCAGCTTCTGCTTTCGCCTATTTGGATCCCGCTCTCTGGGGGGGAGCCAGCTGCCATGTTGTAAGGCCTCTCAAGCAGTTCTGAGGAGAGGTCTGTGATGGGAATTAACTCCTGCCAGCTGCCAGCACATTCTCAGTCATAAAGTGACCCAGCTCAGAAGTTGGTGCTCCAGCCCCAGCCCAATCTTCAAGTGACTGCGACCTTATAGGAGACCGAGCTGGAAATATCCAGCTAAGGCACTCCCACATTCCTTATTCATGGAAATGGGTAATGCTTATTTTTATTTTTAACTTGTTTTGGTTTTTCTATAGAGCATGTGCACTCGTCAGAGAGATCTGAGAGAGAGAGAGAGAAAGAGAGAGAGAGAGAAACAGCAGTTAGGTATTGTCTTTTTATTTTCTGACCGTTATACATGAGATTTGCTAAGCTTTCTAGCAAATAGAAATTAGCACATTCTCTTTGATGTGTAATTTGCTAAACTTTTTTTTTGAGAGGTTTTCACTATAGGGCACGTGTGCTTGCTAGACAGAGAGAGACATAGAGACAGAAAGCGAAAAATCACCCCCCAGAGAGGATGGTCACGCCACAATCCCTTCTCCTCCATTCTCCTCTCGGGATCCTGGGCACGCATGCACACGCGCCCGGCGTGAGTTTTAAGCCACCGGGTCTGGGACGCGAACCGTGGTCGACTACTTGGGAGTCCAGCGACATAGCCATTACGCTAACTGCTGGTTCCCAAAAAGTTTATTTATTTATTTCTTGAGAGAGACAGAGAAACAGAGACAAAGAAAGACAAGGATGTTTGCAGAGTCTCATGCTCTTCTCCCCCCACCCAAGTCCTTCCCAGCCAGCCAGGATGACAGGCACGTACGTGCCACTGAGAGGCCAAAGCTGACCTAAGAGTTGAACTCTAATCTTCAGTAAAACTCTGGTATCACTTGGCACCACACTAACCCCATGCCACTGCTGCTGAACCTGTCCAGTCGGTTTTGACTTTGATGTACTGAGATTCTCATATAACTTGTCTTCTTATTTTTCTCTTTTGAGAGATTTTTGCTATAGGGTGTGTGCTTGCTGGAGAGACATTGGTCCTCTTTTCTGTTTTTATGTCAATATCATGCTGTTTGATTATCACAGTTTTGTAATATATTTTGGGTCAGGAAATGAGATGCCACCCACTCCATTCTTTTTGTGTAGGATTGTTTTGGCAATACAGGGTTTTTTTTTTTTTTTTTTTTTAATGATTCTAGACAAATACTATGATTGTCTTTTCTAGGTCTGTGAAGAATATCTCTTGGGAACCAGCAGTTAGTGTAATGGCTATGCTGCTGGACTCCTACGTAGTCGACCGCGGTTCGCGTCCTGGACCTGGTGGCTTAAAACTCACACCAGGCATGTGTGCATGCGTGCCCAAGGTCCCGAGAGGAGAATGGAGGAGAAGGGCTTGTGGCGTGACCATCCCCCTGGGGGGTGATTTTTCGCTTTCTGTCTCTATGTCTCTCTCTGTCTGTCTGGCGAGCACACGTGCCCTATAGCAAAAACCTCTCAAAAAAAAAAAAAAAAAAGAATATCTTTTATAATTTTATAGGGATTGCTTTAAATATGTAGATAAATTTGGGTAGGATTGCCATTTTTATTATATTAATTCTGCCAATCCAGGAACATGAAATGTCCTTTCACTTTTTTGTGTCATTTTCTATTTCTTTTTAAAGATAATCATAGTTTTCCTTATAGTGGTCTTTGACTTCCTTGGGTAGTTTTATTCCTAGGTATCTTATAATTTTTGTGGCTATGGTAAATGGGATTACTTTCTTCAGTTCTATCTCTGTCTGCTTGTTGTTTGTATAACAAAAATCTGTAAGTGCTATAAATTTTGTAAGTTAGTTTTGTATCCTGCCACCTCACTGTATGCATGTATTATTTGGAGCAGTTTTTTTGTGGATACTGTTGAGCCTTCTATGTATATGATCATGTCATCTGCAACAGAGATAATTTCAACTCTTCTTTCCCCATTGGGATATCTTTTATTTCATTCTCTTGTCTGATCACATTGGCTATTACTTTCAGTACTATACTGAATAGGAGTGGAGAGAGTGGACAGCCTTGTCTTGTACCAGTTTTTAGTGGAAAAGCTTTTAGCTTTTCCCCATTCAGTATAATGTTAACTATGGTTTTTCATAAGTGGCTTTTATTATGCTGAGAAGCAATCCTTCTATGCCGATTTTACGGAGAGTCTTAATCATGAAGGAATACTGTATTTTGTCAAATGGTTTTCCTGCATCAATTGAAAGGACCATATGGTTTTTATCTTTCTTTTTGTTAATATGGTATATTACATTTATGGTTTTGTGCATGTTGAACCACCCTTGCATCCCTGGAATAAAGCCTACCTGGTTGTTATGAATAATCTTTTTAAAAAATATTTAATTTTTCCATGAAAAATGACAAAAATATCAAAGAAGTAAGGATGCCCCTAACAGATATTGACATACACAAAAAGCTATAGTAATCAAGATAGCATAATTTTGATATAAAGACAAATACTTGGGGCTGGCAGTTGGAGTCGTAGTTAGGGCACAAATAATCTTTTTAATATGCTGTTGAATACGATTAGCTAGTGTCTTGTTGAGAATTTTTGCATCTATATTCAACAGAGATACAGGTCTGTAGTTTTCCTTTTTTGTTGCATCCTTTTCCATTTGGGGAATGAGGGTGATGGAGGCTTCATAGAATGAATTTGGAGGGGTTCCTGGCTTTTGAATCTCTAGAAACAGTATGAGTAGAATGGGGGTCACCTCTTCTTTAAAAGTTTTGTGAAATTCAGAAGTGAAGCCATCATGTCCTGGAGTCTTCTTTGTTGGGAGGTTATTTATTACTGATTCAATCTCATTGCTTGTTAAGGGTCTATTCAGGCTTTCTATGTCCTCCTGAGTCAATCTTGGTAGATTTTATGTGTCCAGAAATTTGTCCATCCATTTCTTCTGTGTTGGCATATAGTCACTCACAGTATCCTCTAATGATGTTTTGTATTTTTATTACATCTGTTGTAATGTTGCCTGATTCATTGTGAATTTGATTTATCTGGTTATTTTCTCTCTTCTTCTTAATTAGTCTAGCTAATGGCATGTCAATCTTGTTTATCTTTCAAAGAACCAGCTTTTGCCTTCATTTATTTTCCGTATAGTTTATTTTCTATTTCTTTTATTTCTGCTCAAATCTTTATTATTTCTTTACTGTTGGCATTTTTTTGGCTTTTTTGTTGTTGTTCTTCCAATTCCCTGAGGCATGATGTTAGGTTGTCCTTTTGCCACCTTTTCATCTTTTTCTTATGCACACTAATTGCTATGAGCTTTCCTCTTATGCATACTCTTTTGCAGTATCCCGTAGATTATGGAAGCTTGTGCACTCATTATTATTTGTTTCCATTTATCTTTTTTTTTTTAAAGAATTATTTTATTTTAACTTTATTTATTATTATTATCATTATTACTTTCCAGTTTGATCAGAGAGAGACAGAGAGAGAGAGAGAGAGAGAAGTGAGAAAGCAAGCCACCAGGTCCGAGACTTGAACCGTGGTCGGCCATGTGGGAGTCCAGCGCCTTTAACCACCATGCCACTTGCCAGCCCCTCCATTTATCTTTTGATTTCAGTCTTAATCTCTTCAATAGTCACAGAGTCATTCAGAAGTATGTCACTTAGTTTTCATGTATTTGTGTATTTTGAGGGTTTTTCCTGATATTAACATCAAGTTTAATTCCATCACAGTCGGAGAAGATGCTAGACATAATTTCTATGTCTTTGAATCTATGAAGGCTGGTTTTGTGCCCTATCATGTGGTCAATCTTCGAGAAGGTACCATTCAGGGCTGAAAAAAATGTATGTTTTGTGTCTTTTGGATGGAAAGTTCTATAGATGTCTGTCAAGTCCACCTGATTTATGGTATCATTTAGGTCCTGAATCTCTTTGCTTATGTTTTGTTTTGTTGATCTGTCTAAAGGAGATAATGGGATGTTGAGGTCCCAGCAATTAGTGTGTTACACTCTATCTCTCCTTTTAGATCTAGCAGTCTTTACATATTTGAGTGCTCCTGAGTTGGGTGCATAGATATTTATAAGCATTATACCTTCTTGATGAATTAGCTCTTTTACTACTATATAATGGCCTTCTTTGTCTCATGTTATGGTTTTTGTCTTAAAGCATATATTTTTTTTGGGGGGGAAAGGTTTTTGCTATAGGGCGAGTGCGCTCACCAGAAAGACAGAGAGAGACAGAGAGACAGAAAGCAGGAAATCACTCCCCAGGGAGGATGGCCATGCCGCAATCCCTTCTTCTCCATTCTCCTTTCGGGATCTTGGGCACACATGCACACACGCCCAGCGTGAGTTTAAGCCACCAGGTCCGCGATGCGAACCGCGGTCGGCTACATGGGAGTCCAGCGATACAGCCATTACGCTAATTACTGGTCCCCTTAAAGCGTATTTTGTCTAAAATAAGTATAGCGACTCTTGCTGTTTTTTGGTTTCCGTTTGCATGGAATACCTTTTCCCAGCCCTTCACTTTTAATCTATGTATGTCTTTATCCATGAGATGGGTTCCTTGCAGGAAGCAAATGGAGAGTTTTTTATTTTTAATCCATTCAGCAGTCTGTGTCTCTTGATTGGAGAATTTAATCCATTAGCATTCAACATTATTATCAATATTTGCAGACTTGTCCCTACCATTAAGTTGGTCATATTCTTGGTTGATTTTTGTTCTCTTATTGTTGTCTGTCTGTCTTTAGTTTTCTTGGTATAGTAGTCCTTTCAGAATTTCTTGAAGAGCTAATCTGGAGTTGGTAAATTCTTTCAGGTTTTGTTTATCTGATAACGTTTTTATCTTTTTTTCTCATATGAAGGATAATCTTGCCAAGTATATTCTTGGTTGAAATTGTTTTTCATTTAACACTTTGAGTATATTTCTCCATTCTTTCCTTGCTTGCATTGTGTCTGATGAGAGGTCCAGTGTCAGCCTAATGGTTTAGCCTTTGTAAGTGACTTGACGTTTCTTTCTTGCCAATCTTAGCATCTTGTCTTTGTCTGTGGTTTTGGCCATCTTGCTATGATGTGCCATGGAGAGGATCTTCTTGAATTGATTCTATTTGGGGTTCTTTGTATTTCTTGGGCCTAAATGTTTGAATGCTTCTCTAGACTTGGAAAGCTTTCTTCCAAGATTTTGTGGAATAAATTATTAGTTTCTTCACCTTCTGGGATACCAATTATTCAGATGTTTGAGCTTTTCATGGTGTCTCGTATTTCTCATCTATTATCTTCATTTTTCTTGGTTATTTTCTCAGTATTTTTGATTATTTTTCTATGTCAGAAGTTTTGTGTTCTGTTTCCAAGATTTAATCTGCTGCATGGTTTAACCTACTTTTAATACTTTCGAGGGAGGTTTTGATTACTGCCTTCATATCTAACAGTTCTGTTTGATTCTTTTTATGGTGTCCAATTCTTCTTTCATATCATGGAAGGATTTCCTCAGCTCTTGGAGGTCAATATCTCTTTTTTCTTGTATCTCATAGAATTTTGTTATCATAAATACTCTAAATTCTTTTTCTGACATTTCAGTAATATCCTCTAATTTTTCCCTACTTGGAGACGAGTTACTGTGTTCCTTTGCTGGAGATGTATTACTTGATTCTCTCATCCTTAAGGCTCTTCACTGATTTTTAGTAATTTGGTAATGTATTCACTTTTGGGTAATTTGTTGGAGAAGGATATTGTAACTTTGCACTCATGCTTCCCTTTACTGTGAAATAATTTGGTGCTATTTTCTCCTTTCTGTGTTCTCCAGTGTGGTAATCACCAGAGGAGTTTTTAAATCATATTTATGAAGGAAAGTTTCACTCTTTTTACAACCATTATAATGAGGGACAAAAAATTCTCTAAATCTCACATATTCAGATGTTTAGCTACTAAGCACCCAGACTTCTTTAGGCAGTGGCTAAGGACTGAGCAGTGAAATAAGAAAGTAAGGTAAAAGAAAAAGAAAGTAAGATACAGAAATAGGAACAAAAAGGAAAGGAAAGTGAAGGAAAGAACTAGAACAAAAAGAAGAGAAAGAAGCAGAAGACACATCACAGAAAATAAAATTAAGTTAAAAATGGAATACGTAGTGGCATGCAAGCACACCACACAAAATGGGCAGCCGAGGCGGAGATGGAGATGTCGGCAAGGATTCTGTCCTAGGCGAGGGAAGAAGAGACAAACAGCAAGAGAAAGGCACAGGGGGCAGAAAGCTGTTTTTTTTTTTTAAAAGAGAAAAAAAAAATTGGAAGAGACAGAAAAGAACAAGAGGGAGAGAGAGACTTTGCCTACCTGACTAGCACTGGGCCCTGGAAGGGGGCCCCTGGTTGGGGGGCTTTGCAGCCATGAAGCTGAACCCAGAAAAGGCAGCAGAGGCAGACATGGAGAAGCCTGCAAGGATTCTGTAGGGACCCAAGTTTTAAACCTCTCTAACAATTTGATTATTCTTACAGGTTTTAACTAGTCCAAATGGAAAGGCAGTAAACCTCCAAGTATTAACTTGATGGGCTGACCTCTGACTGACTACTTTTAATTATTTAAAAAAATATTTTCTTGGGAACCAGCAGTTAGCGTAATGGCTATGTCGCTGGACTCCCATGTAGTCGACCATGGTTCGCGTCCCGGACCCGGTGGCTTAAAACTCATGCCAGGCGTGTGTGCATGCGTGCCCAAGATCCCGAGAGGAGAATGGAGGAGAAGGGATTGCGGCGTGACCATCCTCCCTGGGGGGTGATTTCTTGCTTTCTGTCTCTATGTCTCTCTCTATCTGTCTGGCAAGCGCACACGCCCTATAGTGAAAACCTCTCCCAAAAAGAAAAGAATTTCTTTCAACCTTTTCATGTCCTTAGTTTAAGTTGTATGGTTTGAAAATAGTGTAGAGCTCAATTATGTGTGTGTGTGTGTTTAAAATTTCAATCTGACAAGCTCCCTATCCCTTTTTCATTGGTGGGTTTATTCTCACCTGTTGTGATTATTGATATATGTGAACTTGCTTTTTCTCAACCTGCTTTTTAATTTCTATTTATCTTACTTTTTCTGTGCTTCATTTTTTCCCTCCTTTGTTGCTGTTTAAATTGAGCCAAAGTTTCATGATTTATTTTTCTTGTGAAACATTTCCTCTTTTTCTGCAGGTTTAGACATTATGTATTTGTATAATTTACATAATTTATTTGTTATGTTAGTGAGTTCCCATGATATGTAACCATATATATAGAATGTAAGAAAGTCGAAAACCCTGACTCACATTTTGGAGGGTGCAGATGGGTGGGTGGAATAGAACCCAGGGTGTCCATGGTTCTTAGAAACCCCTAACTAGAGCCCAACAGCAGGATGTGTTGATGATTTCACAAAGCTTTGAAGTGGAGGAAAAGGAAAGAAAAGGAGACAGCACGGTCAACGAGAGCAATCTGGAAAGCACAGACCAGCGCAGAGGCTCAGAGGCTCAGAGGTGCCCTTCCCATGGCACTTGTTCATGGTCTTGCCAGTGTGTGTGTGTGTATGTGTGTGTGTGTGAGCACCCCAGTGTGCATGCACACACGTACACGTGTTCACATATATGTATGTGTGAATAAACACATGCGTGACTGTGTATGCATGTGAGTGAGCACATGTGCACATGTGAATATGCCTTTTTGTGTGTATGCGTGTATGAGTAGGAGGATGGCTGAGTGTGTGTGTGTAGCTCTGAGCACTGAGGACAGGGAGAGGCAGAGAGCAGGTAGGAGGCTGGAAAAATCCATCCAGCAGTAAACAAGGGTTCATTTTCACTGTACACATCACCAGAGGCCGCAGAGTCTAAGGGAAGGAGACAGAGAGGGGGCTGAGTCAATGAAAGCCTTTCTAACAGGCAGAGTCAGTGTTGCGGATCCCTTTCCAGAAGACAGATGGGTCAGGAGAAATGGGATGAGAGAATATAGGGTGATGGAACAGTGACCCAGGAAGACCAGACTGGCGTAGTTCAAGAATGTCTTCTCTTGCGCAAAGAAAGCCCAAATGACGTGGTTTCTGAGACTTTTATCTGATGAGACTGACTTTCCGTTTTGTTCACTAGCTATCAGTATAAGAATCAGTTTGTTGACTATGGTTACTGTAGACGTTTTCGGTCTCATCTCAACGTAATCGATACCCTGATTAAATTGTAAACAGATTTCTAGAATGCAGTAATGACAGCCCACATGCTGTAGAAGGCAGAATTTAGATAGAATAGTGTTACATTCAGTGATGAAGGGACCAGGGACATGTCGTGGTGAGAAACAGATAAGGTCAAATAAATAGCCCCACGTCTTGTTTACCTCTCTCCCAAAGTCATGGTGGCAAAATCTTTTTCCTAGTAACCAACACCAACTCCAAATTGGAGTTAATTCATGTGATTTAAAGAGTATTACAAGTTTTCCTTCCTTTATTCATGATAACGTGCATGTATGCACATGAGAATAAGAGAAAGAGCGAGAGGAAGGGAGAGAGAGAGAGAGAGAGAAGCACTCCGCGGGATCCGATTCCACTGCCGCCACCTTTCTCAGTCCTCTGGCCCATCAGATCATGGGCCCTAGCACACGTGCCTGGTGTGTTGCAGCCAACTGGGCTGGGGATTTGAACTGCAGTTGCTCTGTGGGATCCAGCTTCCCTTGAGTGGTGCATGACTGCTGTGAGGTGGAGCCGGCCAAGGATATTATGTGTTTTCAATCTAAACTCTACTTTCTGTTACCATTTGCACTAACAGCTCAGCACATTTACTTCAAACTGAAAGTAAGATGCAGCCTGTAGGTGTGATGTGAGCTTTCTTCCTTGTTTGTATCCCATCATATTTATGCGTTGGTGACTGAGAGAAGGGCTGTCCATACCTGATGCCTGGAAGCATCTTTGACAGGGAATTTGAGGGGACTTCAAAATGTTTGTGGAAAATGGAATTAAAGTACAAGTTTAGGTGGGTGCTTAAATTTTTGAAATCCATAATGCACATTTTCCATGTACTTTCTGATGACTTTTGCCTTCGTATAGTTGAGAAGTGAGAAAATGATACTTATCTTCATGGTATCATTTGAAGATGGAAGGGATTTTTAAAATACTATTTTACCATCTGTAAGTCTTAACTAAATAAGACTGATAACCCAGAACAGGTATATGAACAAGTATGTAATAAATTAGAGGGAAAAAAATACAAATGAGGGTAAGCAAAACTTTTTCTTTAAAGAATTTTTAAAATTTAACTTTATTCATTTAAATTTAATGAGAGAGAGAGAGAGAGAGAGAGAGAGCAAGTTGCCAGGTCCAGGACTTGAACCACGGTCGGCTATGTGGGAGTCTAGCGCTCTTAACCACCAAGCCACCTGCAGGCTCCATGGGTGAACAAAATTTTGAAACCAAGTCTGTATGTGTACTTTATTTAAACAGTGTATTTCCTGTTTACACAATGCCAGTTATTACTATCATTTGTTAGTAGGCAAGTGTACTCACCAGAGAGAGACACAGAGCCAGAGGGAGAGGGAGAGGAGAAAACGCCTCTGTGGATGATGGTGATGCTGTAATCCTTTGTCTTCCATCTCTCCCTCTGGTTAGGATTTTGAGCACACATACAGCATCATCCAGTGTGTTTCTCAAGCTGTGGGTGTGGAGCTCAAACCACATGGTTGGCCAAGTGGGAGCTGGTGCCTTAACCATTAGGCCACAGAGCTGGACCACCACTTACTCCCTGATAATCAAATCATGTGAAGTGACTGGAATGCCGCACTCTCTGACACAGTTTGCTGCGACCACTGACTGGAATGACCGAGTAGCCGCTATGTGGTTCTGCCAGTGACTCTCACCAACTCCTGCCAGTTCTGAGTTGCTGGCCACATGAACTCTTAAAAAAAAAAAAAAGTGTCCTTGTTTATTTTTTTAATAATTATTTTATTGCTCTTTCCACAGACTGTCCTTTTCCGGCAGCAGGCACAAGGTCCACCTACAGGCCTCTGTCCAGCAAGGGATATTGAAGGAGGGTCATCTCTGACCCCCACCCCACTTCCAGACTCCCCAGCCCAAGACTCCACCTCCTAGGTAGGTAGATAGAATTTTTCTGTTTTTTTTTTTTTTTTTTTTTTTTCTTGGAGACCCTCTATTCTCTTGCTAATTCCTAGCTCTGCCTCTTTCCACAGACTGTCCTTTCCCGGCAGCAGGCACAAGGTCCACCTACAGGCCTCTGGCGAAATCTTTATTTCTTTATTTCCCTTTATTTTCTTTATTTCCCTCTGTTGTCTTTCATTTCGTTTCATATTATCCTCTTCTCTTCATTTTTTTACCCTGCCAGAGAGACTAGACAGGTCTAAAATCAGATATCTGAAATTCCCTAGTAAGGTAAGTGTCTCTGGGATCCTCCCTTGTACTGATTCACCTGTGAGAACGGAGAAACTGCTTTTTAGACTCCTCAGTAGAGTTCCCCTTTTGAGAGCACATTGGTAAAAACAACAGAAGAGAGACTTCAGCAAACATCTATTCCCAGCCAAAAGGAAACACTCTTACTCCTAGTGGGAGAAATGTTCCCCCAAGAGGTTTTCAAAAGGGAATACATCTTCCAATGGCTAGAAGTAGAAAAAGAGCCTCAGGTCTGAATAAACAAGGAAATATGTCTCCAACAAAGGAAAATGCCCCTCCATGTCTTGTAAATATGGAGGACATTACCAAAATGACAGACAAAGAATTTTGAACATTCATGGTGACCAAATTCTGTGGATTGGAACAGAAAAGAGACAATGAACTGCAGGAAATTAGGAAGTCCTTCCAGGATATGAAAGAAGAAATGGATACTCTGAGAAAGAATCAGGTGGAACTATTAGAGATAAAGTCTATAATACAGGAAATCAAAAACTCTCTGGAAAGTATTAAGAGCCGATTAGACCATGCTAAAGATTGAATCTCTGATGTAGAAGATAAAACCTCTGACCTAGAAAAAAACACCAAAAAGATTGAGAAAATAACAAAAAAACATGAGGATAATATACGAGAAAAACTAGACTCCATTAGACGCCCAAACATCAGAATAGTTGGCATCCCAGAAGGTGAAGAAACTAATAGTGGAATGGAAAATTTATTCCATGAAATCCTGGGAGAAAAGTTCCCAAGTCTAGAGAGGCACTCAAGCATCCAGACCCAAGAAATACAAAGGACCCCAAATAGAATCAACCCCAGATCTTCCCCAAGGCACATCTTAGCCAGGCTGTCTAAGACCACAGATAAAGACATGATACTAAAACTGGCAAGAGAGAAATGAGAAGTAACTTACAAAGGACATCCCATCAGGCTAACACCAGACCTCTCATCGGAAACAATGCAAGCAAGGAAAGAATGGGAAGACGTATTGAAAGTGTTAAGAGAGAAACAATTTCAGCCGAGACTATTATATCCTGCAAGATTATCCTTCATATGAGAAAAAAAGATTAAAATCTTCTCAAACAAAACCTGAAAGAATTCACCAACACCAGACCAGCTCTTCAAGAAACCCTGAAGAAAGTACTGTTTCAGGAAAACTAAAGAATCAACAGCCAGAAGCAAAGAAATAATAGGCAACTAAGACAATGGCCAACTTAAATGTTGGTACAGATCTTGTAACATCGATAATAACATTGAATGTTAATGGTTTAAATTCTCAAATCAAGAGACACAGACTGGCTGAATGGATAAAACAACAGAAACCCTCTATCTGTTGCCTACAGGAAACCCACCTCATGGAGAAAGACATACATAGACTGAAAGTGAAGGGTTGGAGAAAGGTTTTCCATGCCATTGGGAACCAAAAAAGAGCTGGAGTTGTGATGCTAATTTCTGACAAAATAGGCTTTAAAACAAAAACCATTCAGGGACCAGCAGTTAGCATAATGGCTATGTTGCTGGACTCCCATGTAGTCGACCGCGGTTCGCATCCCAGACCCGGTGGCTTAAAACTCACGCCGGGCGCGAGTGCGTGCGTGCCCAAGATCCTGAGAGGAGAATGAAGGAGAAGGGATTGTGGCGTGGCCATCTCCCCTGGGGGGTGATTCCTCGCTTTCTGTCTCTCTGTCTCTCTCTTTCTGTCTGGCGAGCGCCCTTGCCCTATAGCAAAAACCTCTCAAAACAAAACAAAAACCGTTCAAAGAGACAAAGAAGGGCACTATATCATAGTAAAAAGCTCTATAGATCAAGATGATATAACACTTCTTAATATTTATGCACCTAACACAGGAGCACCCAAATATGTGAAGGAAAGACTGTTAGATCTGAAAGGGGAGATAGACTGCAACACACTAATTGTTGGAGATCTCAACACCGCATTATCCCCTCTGGACAGATCATCTAGACAAAAAATAGGTAAAGAGATAAAGGAACTAAACGATACCATAAATCAATTGAACTTAACAGACATCTATAGAACTTTCCACCCAAAAACCACAAGATATAGTTTTTTCTCACCCCGACATGGAACCTTCTCAAATATTGACCACATCATAGGACACAAAGCAAGCCTCTACAGATTCAGAGGCATAGAAACTATATCCAGCATCTTCTCTGACCATGATGGAATTAAACTTGAGTTTAATTTCAAGAGAAATCCTCAAAAATACCTAAAAACATGGAAACTAAATAAACTGCTCCTGAATAACTCCACTATTACTGAATAAATAAAGACTGAAATCAAAAGATTCATGGAAGCCAATGACAATGAGGACATGAGTTTCCATAATCTTTGGGACACTGCTAAAGCAGTCATAAGATGGAAGTTCATAGCAATTAGTGCACATAAGAGGAAGACGGAAAGAAGGCTATGGATCACCTAACATCAAGCCTCAGAGAATTAGAAAAGCAACAGCAAAAAAATCCAAAAAATTCCAGGAGAAAGGAAATAATAAAGATCCACGCAGAAATAAATGAAATAGAAAATAAACATACTATACAGAAAATAAATGAAAGTAAAAGCTGGTTCTTTGAAAGGATAAACAAAATTGATACACCACTAGCCAGACTTATTAAGAAGAAGAGAGAAAGGAAACAGGTGAATCAAATCTGCAGTGAGGCTGGTAACATAACAACAGACATAGTAGAAATTCAAAACATGATTAGAGGATACTTTGAACATCTATATGCTAAGAAACAAGACAATCTGGATGAGATGGACAAATTCCTGGACAAATATAATCTATCAAGAATGAACCAGAAGAATATAGAAAGTCTGAATAGGCCTATAACAAGCCAGGAGATTGAATCAATAATAAATAACCTCCCAACAAAGAAAAGCCCTGGCCCTGATGGATTTACCTCTGAATTCTACAGAACTTTCAAAGAAGAGTTAACTCCTACTCTGCTCAAGTTATTTCTAAAGATCCAAAAGGGTGAATCTCTCCCTAATTCATTCTATGAAGCTTCTATCACCCTCATCCTTAAAACAGATAAGGACAGGACAAGGAAGGAAAACTATAGACCAATATCTCTGATGAACATAGATGCAAAGATTCTCAACAAGATAACTAGCAAATCGTATTCAACAACTTATAAAAAAGATCATACACCATGATCAGGTAGGCTTTATTCCAGGAATGCAAGGTTGGTTCAACATACGCAAAACCATAAATGTAATACATCATATTAACAGGAACAAGGATAAAAACCATATGGTCATATTGATTGATGCAGAAAAAGCATTTGATAAAATACAACATCCCTTCATGATCAAGACTCTCAGCAAAATCGGCATAGGAAGGCCATTTCTCAATACAATAAAAGCCATCTATGAAAAACCCATAGCGAACATCATCCTCAATGGAGAAAAGCTGAAATCTTTCCCACTAAACACAGGAACAAGACAAGGATGCCCACTTTCTCCACTCCTTTTTAGTACAGTACTAGAATTCCTTGTCAACACAATCAGAAAAGAAAAAATAAAGGGCATTCGAATAGGAAAAGAAGAGGTGAAACTCTCTCTATTTGCAGATGACATGGTTGTATACATAGAAGACCCAATGGTCTCCATGGAAAAATTACTGGAAGTAATACCTGATTACAGTAAAGTTGCAGGATATAAAATCAATCTACAGAAATTGATAGCATTTCTATATATGAATAACAGGCAGACTGAGATAGAACTGAAAAAAGTTATTCCATTTACCATTGCCACCAAAAGTATATGATATTTAGGAATAAATCTAACCAAAGAAGTTAAAGACCTCCACAAGGAAAACTATGAGAAGCTAAAAAAAGAAATTTAAAATGAACAAAAAAATGGAAGGACATCCCATGTTCATGGATTGGAAGAATTAATACAATCAAAATGGTAATTCTACCCAAATTAATCTACATATTTAATGCAATGCCAATCAAAGTACCAGACACATTCTTCACAGATCTAGAAAAGACAATCATAAAATTTGTCTGGAATCATAAAAGACCCTGTATTGCCAAAGCAATTCTACACAAGAAGAGTGGAGTGGGCAGCATCTCACTCCCCGACCCAAAAATATACTATAAAGCTGTGGTAATCAAAACAGCACGATACTGGCACAGAAACAGACATGTGGACCAATGGAACAGAATAGAGTCCTAAGAAGTAAATTCCCAAACATACAGTCAACTGATCTTTGACAAGGGGTACCAGTCAATCCAGTGGGAAAAGGAAAGCCTCTTCAGCAAGTGATGCTAGAACAACTGGATTTCCACTTGCAGAAAGATGAATCTGAACTCCTACCTCTCACCTTTGACAAAAATCAAGTCAAGGTGGATCAAGGATCTAAATCTAAGACCTAAAACTATAAAACTGCTCCTGGAAAACACTGGGGAAACTCTGGGAGACATTGGTGTAGGAAAAGACTTCTTAAATAAGACCCTCAAAGCACAGTCGATCATGCCCAAAATAGACAAGTGGTATTACATCAGACTAAGAAGTTTCTGCATGGCAAAAACACAGTAATTAGTGTGAATCGACAGCCCTCAGAATAGGAAAATATTTTTGTAAATTTTGCATCAGATAAGGGACTGATAACCAGAATACACAAGGAACTAAAGAAGCTGTTTGGAAAAAAGATGATCAACCTTGATGGGAGAAGGAGTTGAAAAAAACATTCTCTAAAGATGACATACAAATAGCCAAAAGGCATCTGAAAAAATGTTCAACATCCCTCATCGTAAGGGAAATGCAGATCAAAACAACAATGAGGTACCACCTAACCCCAGTCAAAATGTCTAAGATTAAAAAAACAAAAAATGATAAGTGTTGGCGGGGGTGTGGTGAAAGGGGATCTCTTTTACACTGCTGGTGGGAATGTAAATTGGTCCAGCCATTGTGGAGAATAATTTGGAGATTCCTCAAAAATCTACAAATAGATCTACCATATGATCCAGCAATCCCACTCCTCGGTATCTACCCAAAGGCCAGAAGAATTCTTCATTGGAAAAGTGCTTGCACATTGATGTTTATTGTGGCACTATTCACAATTGCTAAGTCATGGAACCAACCCAAATGCTCCCGTATGGAGGAATGGATTGAAAAATTGTGGCACATATACTCTATGGAACACTGCTCAGCCATAAAAACCAACAAAACTCTGGCTTTTGACAGAAAGTGGAAGACTATGGAAGATTTACTGCTGAGTGTGGCAAGCCAGGCTATGAAGGAGAGACATTGTATGTCCCCACTTAACATATACTGAATGTCTGCACTCTGTGACTGAAACTGATTGACTAACAGTTGTACAAACACAAGAGATGGGTGTGAATGTCAGATGAGGTGTATGTGGAGGAGTGGGGCCTAACAAAGGACATTTGGAGAAGGTATATGGAGGTAGAGCACTGACGGGATGGGGAGGTGTGGTGTTATCGGTTGAAGATATTTTGATCAACGGGACTGGGGAGAAATGTTCACATATTGAAATGCTCACATTGTAAGCTAAACAATGTGATTGAATGTATATACAAAAATAAGTAAATTAATTAAAAATTATTTTATTTAACTTTATTTATTATTATTATCATTATTTTTTTCCAGTTTGATCTGAGAGAGAGAGAGAGAGAGAGAGAGAGAGAGAGAGAGAGAGAGAGGAAGTGAGAAAGCAAGACGCTAGGTCTGAAACTTGAACCGTGGTCAGCCATGTGGGAGTCCAGCGCCTTTAACCACCATGCCACTTGCCGGCCCCCACATGAACTCTTAAGTAGCTACTGCAAGGGCCAATGTTCACCCCAAGATCCCACCTCCAGCTGGCACCCTGACTCCCAGGAATGCCCACCCTGTGTCAGCGCCACGCTCCCGCAGGACGTTACCTGCCTGTTCTGCATGTGAGGCAATTTGTGTATGATACTTCTGTGGTCGTTCATCCTCTCAGCTCTTCCTTGGGTGGGCTTTGGTGTGCTCTGTGCTGTCCTGTCCTGCCAAGCCCTTACTGGACATTCAGATGACTTCCCTAGGGAGTCTCATGATTCACCGAAGCTCACTCACCATGCTTACGCAGGAAGACAGGCTCCTTCAAAGCAGTGTCACTATTTCAGGAAAAATGGGGGATCAAGAAAGTCCTAAATTCATGAGAGTCAGAAGCAGTCAACTTCTGCAGAAGGGGCCTCTGTTTTGAAGCTGATCCTTGAGCTTCCTCAAGTGTGCGTGTTTTGACCTTGAGGCAGCTGACTGGGAGAGCCATTGTGGTGAGAGACGGCAGGTTCTGCAGAGTCCTCCCATCCAGGGAGAGGGACAGGATGAAATGACTGAACATGGCTGGCGTGATCAGACCCAGGTCAGCAGTCCTCTCTTGTAGGACCCAGGCCATTGGCCAGCTTGACATTCCAGAATCTCTCCTCCACCCTCATATTCCATGTCTTTCAGTTCCACTGCCCTTCCCACACCATTGTGGCCTGGCTCAGAATCTCACCTCTCAGCCCCTCACCTCGTGGGCCACTTAGTCCCAGGCCTCTCCTCTCTCGATCCCACATGGCCACAGCGTTGCTTCCTGAGACGCGGGTCACTGCAGTGCTCTTCAGTGCCGATGTCTGGTGTCCAGCCACACGCCTTCAGCCTTCCAATGTCCCCCCTCATTTCCTCTGCACCATAGTTTGTGTACCTGGCTGGCTTACATCATCTGTCAGAGTTTTACATCATCTATCTTATTCCCTCAGTCAGACGATGCTTCAGGTCCTGGTTCTGCTCCTGGTTTGGAACCCTGGGAGAATGATTTCCTTCCTTTTTGGGTCTTTGGCTTTCTCCTTGCAGGGATGCCTACCTGAGAGTGGAAGGAGGAGGCACAATGGGCACCTGAGTCCGATCAGGCCAGGGTTATCTGCAGTGCCTCAGTACTCCCAACACAAGCATGGATTCATATATCTACAAGAAAATTCTAAGCCCTTCTTTGCTTTGTTCTGCTCATGACACCACTCGGGAGCTCCCTTTGGGAGATCTATCCATGCATGGGTTGGTCCCCCATAAGGCTCATGCAGTCCTCTCCCTTTTCTGGAACAAGTGTTTCATCCTAATGGGGGGAAGGTCTGGGGCTTTAGGTTACTTTGCTTGGTGCATGAGTGGAACTCCTTTGGTTCAGACCCAAAGCCACTTGGTTTTCTTATAATTACAGGTAAATCATATTTATAATTCTGTAACAAAAGTTATATAAAGAGCTTGACATAGTTTTTAGTTTATCATGAAAATATCAATTGATTCTGAACGATTTTTTTTCTGAACAATTTGTTTTAATCATCCTTGTAAATTGGTTCTATTTTTTTTTTTTTTTTGGAGAGGTTTTCGCTATAGGGCGCGTGCGCTCACCAGACAGACAGAGAGAGACATAGAGACAGAAAGCGAGAAATCACCCCCCAGGGGGGTTGGTCACGCTGCAATCCCTTCTCCTCCATTCTCCTTTAGGGATCTTGGGCACGCACGCACACGCGCCCAGCGTGAGTTTAAGCCACCGGGTCCGGGACGCGAACCGCGGTTGACTACGTGGGAGTCCAGCAACATAGCCATTACGCTAACTGCTGGCTCCCAATTGGTTCTATTTTTAAAACATTAATTTGATTTTCCTCAATTTAGCATTTCTTTTCCAAAACAATGATTTGTTTTATTTTATTTATTATTATTGTTGTTGTTATTATTTTAAAGGTTGGTATAGGGCATGTATGCTCACCAGAGAGATAGAGAGAGAGAGAATGTGAGAAAGCAAGTCTTCAGGTCTGGGACTTGAACCATGATAGGCCATAGTGGGAATCCAGCACCTGAACCACCACACCACCTGCTGGCCCTTTTTACTTATTTTTAAAGAACCATTAAGCCTACCCAGTAGATAATAAAGTTTGTCTCCCTCACCTCTTTTAAAAGTTTATTAATTTATTCCTTTCATACGATGGAGAAAAATAGAGAAAGAGAGAGACACAGAGAGATGGGTGCCCCCAACAGTCTTGACGCTGCAACCCAACACCAGTCTCAGCTGGCCTGCACCAAGGGTACATGCATGCCCAGCGTGTGTAGGGAGTTCTTGGGATGTGAACCCAAACCTTTCTACGTGGGTCCTGTTGTATTTCATCTGCACCACTTCACCGCTACCTGGCCCCAGATAACAAGATTCCTTTAGAAAAACTAAACAGTTTTTCCTTATTTATGACAGAGCTTGCGCTTGAGAGAATGGGCGAGCTGGGGTGTCGATCGCCCTCTGCAGGGTGTGCTCATGATTCCCTCTACAGTTCTCCAGTCATTGGTCCCTGGGCACTTGTGCATCTGCCTGGCATGTTTCAGGTTGACCCGGCTGGGGATTCAAACCAAGGAACTGTGTGGGATCCGGCTTCTCTTGGGCAGCCTGTTACTACTATGCCACCAAGCTGGCCTAGTACTGTTTTTTTTTTGTTTGTTTGTTTGTTGTGGAAATAGTCAAACACGGATAAAGGTGGAGAGAAGAGCCTAGTGAGCTTTGTTAAACAGAACCCTTCTGGCCTCAAACAGCTGATGTACTTCCACATTTGGATCCCTACTGATACACTGAACTCCTACGTTTTAGGCTGTTTTTATTTATTTATTTATTTATTTTTGGGCTGGTTACTAAGTTACAGCCAGTCATGCTAGCTACACTTCCGTCAGTCACAGGAAGCCCGCCTTCTAGGGTGTTTGTGGAGCCTAGAATCCACCTGCAGCCAGTGACCTCTGACCTCTGGCCTCACTTATGTGATTGTTCATTTCCTCTTTCCCTGCACCTATATTCCTTGTAAACCACCAGACTAGCCATAGTCCCTAGGAAGACATCTTCTGGGAGGCTGCCTGATTTAAATTGCCCGCCCTTTGTTTAAACAAACTCTGTTAAATTTTGGTCTGTCTAAATTTGTTCTTAACAGCTTCCTAGCCCCGTCACCCAGCTTCATCACTCCTCCCCAGATTATGCTGAAGTCAATCTCAGGGATTGTTCACCTGTGAATATTTGGTCATGGTCCTCTCACAGGTAAGAAAAATGAAGGAAGGTAGCCATGATATCATTTGCTACTTAAATACATGACACGTTCTTAAGATTATACGGTAAGTTGCAGGATGGGCTGAGACTCCCTCACTAGTAACATGCCGAAGGCTGCGAGTCTGGTACCCAGACCTTGCTCAGGCCCTAAATGATTGACTAAGTGATTAATCAATTAAATGATGCTTGGATCATTGGCAATCTAGCCTACCACCACCATTTGCAGAAGGATGCTGTGCTATTATGATATATCATATAATGTGATACATATATGTGTGTGTGTGTGTGTGTGTGTGTGTGTGTATATGAACGTGATGTAATTATACATAATATGATAATATGATCTTGGGTTGTTGAGAAAGTCATGACACATTTATAACTAGAAAACCATAGGAAAATACATCATGGCTTTCCCAACAACCTAATATATTTATATATTTTGATTTTTGTCTGCGGTTTCTGGTTCAGAATTCCCACAGCCCCTGTTATTTTGGAAGTGACTAGAACAGTAGCACATCCTTTGTTAAAGTGTTTGGCCTTTGGTCCTTGTTTCCCGAAACAGCTTCAGGATAGCTTCAGAATGTAGAGGTGACCGACGGTCTTTGTTACGGCGTTGGGGCTCTGTAGGCCTCGGCGACCACCGTAGGAAAGCAAAGTCTCTCTTTCTTTGATTGTCCCCTGCCCTCCTTTCACTGCTCCCTTCTCTCTCCAAGGCAGGCCATAGAAACTGGAGTTTCTCATCTACAAGGCAGCTCATGGCATCTAAAATACACTGCAGTCTCCCCCTGCCTTTCTGCCTTGGAGCTGGCCATGAAGAAGTTCTCTGCTCTGACTGGCTTGACTTTGGATAATAAGACCTTCATTTCAGAAGCAGTCCTTCTCTATACCCTGGGTGGGAGGCCAAGAAGGGTCTGGACAGGCCTAGTAAGGCTTTCCCATTCAGCCCCTTAGTATCCACTCTTATTTTGTCCAATCACAGAGAGAGTGAATGAGAGGAATGAGCGCCTTCCACGGGGCCACGGTTCTTCTCCTTTGGATCTTGAACACTCATACACGTGCCTGGCACGTTTCAGGCTGACCCGGCTGGGGATTCACACTGTGGCTGCCATGTGGGATCCAGCTTCTCTTGGAGACACATTATAGCTGCGGCACAGAGCCTGTCCTTCAGTCACATTTTGATACCCTGTGGTCCAAGCTTCAGTCATCCCTGTGCAGCAAAGTGTCCATCGAAACACAAGAGCCCATGGTTCTGGGAGCTGTGGACAGCTGAGTGCCTAGAGGCTCGCAGGAAGGTGAACAAGAGCACATCTGTGTGCCAGGAGGATGGTGTGCCCCAACTGCAGGGGACAGGAGCTCCCAAATTTGGGACCCTTCCAGACCTTGCCCTGTATACCTCTTCATCTGGGTGTTTCTTTGTACCCTTGTAATATCCTTTTCGATGAATCAGTAGCTGTGTTTCCTTGAGTTCTGTGAACTCCAGCAAGTCAAGAGTTTATAAAGGGGATTGTGGGAGCCCCACTTTGTAATGGGTCCTCCAAAAGTTGAGGAGGCCTGAACTTGGGACTGGGATGTGAAGTGAGGGAGTCTCGCAGGACTGAACCTCAACATGTGGGATGTGACCTATCACCGGGTAGGTCATGTCAGCATTGCATTTGATCACAGAACACTCACCAGCCACTGAAGAACCAATCGTTTGCTTGCTGGTGGGGAGAAATCCCCACATAGTTTGGGATCACAGAAATGATCTGTGTTGTGAGCGTCAAAGGCGAAACTGATGTTTATTTATTTATCTATTTTTAAGGTTTTTGCCATAGAGCACATGGACTTGCAGGAGAGACAGATGCAGTGAGAGGGAAAGTGAGAAATCACCCCCCTCCAAGGGGGATAGCCACACTGCAATCCCTTCTCTTCCATTGTCCTCCTGGGATTTTAGGCATGCATGCACACATGCTTGGCGTGCATTTCAAGCCGCCAGTTCTGGGACAAGAATTGTGCTTGGCCATGAGGGAGTCCAGTGCCTTAACCACCACTCCTGCTGGTCCAGGAGAAAGGAAGTTTTCTTCAGACCGTAGCCCTCTCTTGTGGTTTCTTCTCACTTTGAGACGCTCATTTCCTGATAGGTGGGTTTTAAAGGCCAGCACTCCATAGTGTGTGGACACCCTTCTGACATGAGGTCAGCCTTAAAGTCAGATGGATAGGGACTTTTGCAGCCTTGTAGACTTGGTCAAGTTGTGTAATGTCTAAGCCCAATTTTCTTGCTGGAAAGATGGATTTGATAGTACATACCCCCTAGGGTTTTTGTGTGGATTAAATGAGATACAAAAACACATGACAGTGCTGGGTTTGTAGTAAGTGCTCCATAAATAATAGTTATTCTCATTTTTCACATCTGCAAAGTCTTAATCTTCTCCCCATCCCACTTTTCTTTTGAGATTTTTGCTCACCAGAGAGACAGGGACAGAAAATGAGAAACACTCCCGAGGGAAGATGGCCACACCGCAATCCCATCTCCTCGATTCTCCTCTCAAGATTTTGGGCATGCATGCTCATATGCCTAGCATGAGTTTCAAGCCTCTGATCCAGGATGCGAAACATGGTCAACTATGTGGGACTCCAGAGACATAACCATTACACCATCTGCTGGTCCACTCACCCAATTTTAAACACTAGAAGAAGAATTGAAAATGGCAGCTAGCATCTCATAAAATGACATAGGGCTATTTTAAAAAAGTGGGAAGATATTTTTATCATAGGTCAGCACCATATAAACATTGGTGTGAGCCAACAATAGCGTATGCTCTCCAACCATTTCGCAGAAGCAGTGGGGACTCCCGCTGAGACCTGGTCTTGCCAAATCCCCTCACGCCTCAAAGATGGTCTTTCCAAAATCTTCCCTCTCTATTGCCCCAGGCCATGTTCAGCCAGAAAAACTGCCTGCAAGCAATCTCCATAGTAAGGTCGCTGAGTGTAAGCCCAAAGACAACACGCCACGGTGTCTGCCCGTGTGTCCTGTCTCAGACGTCTTCCTTGTTCCCCGCTCTCTGCAGCGGCAGTTATGGAGTATGTGAGAAAACAGCTTTTCAGAAACTATGCTTGAATCTGCAACCGACTGGAGGGCAGGAAGTGCTGGACTCATTTCCAGATTTCTCTCCCGCCGGGCCTGTCTAGATTTACATAGAGCCACTGGGGCAGTTTATCCAAAAGTTGTCAGGATGATTGGAGTTGCACGCACAGTTCTAAAAACACAATATAAGCCTGCTGTCTTTATTTCCCAGGAAGTCTTGAGGAGGAATGTGAAGCAGATTTTAGTCCTGAATCCTGGAGCTGAGGGAGCTGTAATGAAAAAAATAGAAAGATCTCTTCAACAAGACTGAATGGTAGCCACGGGCAATCTCTCTTTTTTCTACGTGCTTATAATTTGGTCCAACTATCGTCCACCACCCCCAAGTCACATCTGAGACATGAGAGCTATGGATACATTCTTCTTTCAGGGGCCAGCAGGTGGCATAGCAGTTAAGGCGCGGGACTCTCACATGCCTGACTGCAGTTCAAATCTTGGATCTGGCAGCTTGAAAATTATGCTGTGTGTGCATGCACTCAAAATCCCGGGAAGAGAATGGAAGAGAAGGGAATGCAGCGTGGCCATCTTCGCTAGGACGTGATGTCTCACTTTCCCACTCACTGTCCCTCTCCAGTAAGTGCACGTGCTTTATGGTGAAAACCTTTTTTAAAAAAACTCTTTCTTCTAATCTTGACAATTGCCTTGTGAAATCTTTCTGTTCTCTGTATACAGCGAGTCAGATAGAGCGATAGGGCCTGTGGAAAACTGAGGGTATGAGGACTCACTAAATCAGATTCATGCCATTCTTAGCTTGGGCAGGATGTTTTAGTCAGACACCAGCTGGAATATGCTGTGTAAGAAACAAAAATCAAAATCTTGGAATCAGCAAATGGCGTAATGGTTATATCGCTGAACTCCCATGTAGTTGGCTGTGGTTCGAGTCCTGGACCCCGGCGGCTTAAAATCTACACCAGGTGCATGTGCGTGCGTGCCCAAAATCCTGAGAGGAGAATGGAGGAGAAGGGATTGCGGCGTGATCATCATCCCTGGGGGGTGATTTCTCACTTTCTGTCTCTTTGTGTCTCTCTGGAGAGCACACGGACTCTATAGCAAAAAAAAAAAAATTCTCTCTCAAAAAAATTGACTCTTGGGAACCAGCAGTTAGCGTAATAGTTATGTCGCTGGACTCCTACGTAGTTGACCGCGGCTCACGTCCTGGACCCGGTGGCTTAAAACTCACACCAGATGCGTGGGCGTGCATGCCCAAGATCCCGAGAGGAGAATGGAGGAGAAGGGATTGTGGCATGACCATCCCCCAGGGGGGTGATTTATCGATTTCTGTCTCTATGTCTCTCTCTGTCTGTCTGGCGAGCACATGTGCCCTATAGCGAAAAAACCTCTCCAAAAAAAAAAAAAAAAAAAAAAAAGAAAAAGAAAAAAGAAAAAAAAAATTGACGACTTGGCAATATATAACATTACCAATTTTTTTCTTAATTGTGGGACGTCAGGCCAATGTGGCTACCTTGGCCTCATGCTATGGATGGGTACAGGCTTCCTCCATTTGTCTCCCATTCTGGGACTACTGGTGACCCAGAACAGTTTCTCATTGTTGTGGCAGAAGCCCAAGAAGACTGAGCAGGACCACGTGACATCTCTAAGGACCTGGGCTCTGAACTGGGACACCATCTCTCTGCCTATGTTTCACTGGCAGGAGCACACCATATGGATGAGCCAGCAAAAACCGGTGAGGCAGTGAAGTCCATTCTTACTCATGGCGGGGCTCGGAGGGAAGCAAGAGTTGTGAGCAGAGGCCATGGTCCACCGCACAGGGCAACTCCGGTCATGTCAGCACAGAAGGGTAGATCGAATCTTTTCTCGGTAACTGGATGGGATTCTACAGTCTACCCAGTGGTCCATGACATGTGTTAGAAATTCCAGTTCATGGGACCAGCAGATGGCGTAATGGTTACGTCACTGAACTCCCACATAGTTGACTGTGGTTTGAGTCCTAGACTTGGCAGCTTAAAACTTATGCTGGGTGCATGTGTGTGCATACCCGAATCCTGAGAGGAGAATGGAGGAGAGGGGACTGTGGTGTGGTCATCCCCCTGCCCTGGAGGGTGATTTCTTGCTCTCTGTCTCTCTGGGGAGCGCATGTGCCCTATAGCAAAAAATCTCTCTCTCTCTCAAAAAAAAAAAAAAAAAAATTCAGTTCATAGCCTGAGGTGCAGTGCAGGCTTCTGAATATTGCAAACTTTCTCAGTAATTTCAGTTGCTCTGAAGGTCATCCCTCATCCAAGGTATACAAGGTACTGTGTAATCACACAGCTAGTTCATTGTTGTTTTAGGTTTATGTCATAGAGCATGTGCGCTCACCAGAGAGAACAGAGACAGAGAAAGGGAAAGTGAGAAATCACCCCTGGGGGGATGGCCATGCTGCAATCCCTTCTTCTCCATTCTTCTCCTGGGACTTTAGGCATGTGTACCTACATGCCAGGCACGATTTTCAAACCACCAGGTCTGGGACTCAAATCATGCTTGACTATGTAGGAGTCCAGCACCTTACTACGCCACCTGCAGGCTCCAAGTAGGTATTTTTATGGCCTGTAAATCTACCATATTTTGCTGACAAAAAGATTAGAATACACGCTGAGAATTATCCCAGGTGGCAATTTGGGAAATTTTTTTTTAAGAATTATTTTATTTAACTTTATTTATTTATTTTAATTTGATGGGAGTGGGAATGAGAGAGAGAGAGAGAGAGAGAGAGAGAGAGAGGGAGAGAGAGAGAGAGAGAGAGAGAGAGAAAGGAGAGAGAGAGAGAAAGCTACCAGGTCCGAGACTTGAACTGCAGTCGGCCATGTGGGAGTCTAGGCCCTAAACCACTCCACCTGCCGGTCCCGGCAACTTGGGAATTGCAATGTAGCTAAGACATACAGCCCATTAATGAGAGGAAATTGCTGTTGTCTCTCTTAGCCTTATAGGGAAATGATGAAGACTTGCATTGGAGTAGCCCTTGAGAATTTAAAAGCAAGTCTCCAAGCCTCATGCCCTCTTGTATCAGCTGGGGCAAATATTCTTTCAGAAGAGCAAGTGGATGCTTGGAGAGATCGCAAACAGCATGAACCAGAGGCCACCCCACATTGAGAGCTGCTCTTCCTTTCTCCCTGTGCCTCTGAAGTAAAAGTAATGCAATATTTTTGGACTTAGATGAAGACATTGAGATTTTCATATCAACTACTGGTTTTTCTCCACAAACTTTGTTTATAGTCATTTCCTCCCAGAATTCTCTGACAAAGCGAACTGGGTGACAGTTGTTGACAAACCCTACTGCTAACAGTCATTGCTGTTCAGCAGACCGTACCACGGATGCAGCCTTTGACCTCAAGGGCTAGAGTGTGTGAGTGCCACAGATGGTCCACGAAGCTCCAGGCGTGCTGTCCACCCACTGTTTCAGCTTCTCCAAGGAGGAAGCATCTTTTTTGAGAATGGAAATGAGAGATCAGTAAGGACTATTTTTAGCACTTAACTGTGGTAAGGCACTGTGGATACAGAGACAGTTTCTGTTCTTTCAAAGCTTTGGTCCAATGAGTTATTTCTTCACCTCCATATTGGGATGTATACTGGGGTATTTCATTTTCTTGCAAAAGGGCTCGAAAAGGGATCTGTAGATACTTTGTATATAAGTCATGGAACCGACTTTTCCAAACAACTTTTAAAGATACATGGTAATCCCATTCTATAGATGAGATAAGCAAAAATCAATGAGTTCTAGTAACTTGATGAAGGACCCATAATGGATCAGGATTCCAGGTCAGACCAATTTGACCCCATAGACTGAAGACTATGGGTCATCACCTGACTTACAGAGAGTGGAGCATGCAGTTGGAAAGGACCGTGATGTCTCCAAAACCTCATCTTCCACAGCGCCCCCTCACTAAGATCTTTCAAATGTCGTGTATTCTCTGCTATTCCCATCTGGGTGGAAACTGCGTCTTATACGAATTTTAATCCCTGAAGCACTTGGGAGGCACTGGATAACAGTAGATGTTCAAATCAGAAAAGCAAACAAACAAAAACCCATTCATGTTTTAAAACAAATGCTAACCTAGCAATAGGAAGTATACAGTGCATGGTACAGCCGCCTACGGTCTGCGCCAGGCCATTTACTGCCTCGCTTTTGGAAGGTCCCTGGACTACCCACACTGTTACTTCTCTTGTTGAGCAGAGCACACTGAGGGATGACAGAGCAAATGGGAAAATTCGTGTCAAGCTCATATTATAGGAAAGGTATGTGCCCAGTCATTTCACTGCTCGCAAAAAACTCATTCTTCCCTTTCCCTCCTCTATTTAAAGACTTCATTGACCTTTTCTAAAGAACCAATTTCCACTTAATCTCCATGCCAGTCAAGGTGGCAGTCCCAAGTCCCTAACCTTCTCCTTCACCCAGCGATCACCCTTTGAAGTCACCCGAGCATGCCAGGCACAGAAGGAAGCCATTAGCGGGGGGACTCGCGACCTACGACGTAGCCTATCATAAATTAGAGTGCTAAGGAAACGTTTCAACCTTGCCAAGTCCCTCAGGCTGACTTTTGGCAGTGCCTTCCAGTCGATGACAGGTCGCTAAAGAATTCTCTCTAGGCAGCTCATTTCTGGTGGCAGCGATATTACTGTTTGGACTTCTGAAATCATTTTTGTTACGCATGCAGCTGCCAGAGGCCGGGATCCTGGAATCAGAGTTTCAGCAGATCCCTCCAGTCTGCTCCTTCTCTGCTCTGGAGGGGCTGGGGCCAGCTATGTGGGGGCCCCTTACTGCCTTCCTTTCTTGAGTCAGGAGCCTCTCAAGGTCAGAACAGGAAAAGGCCATGGGGGATCTCCATGCAATGGCTCCAAAAATTCAGGGAGTGCAGCCTGAGTGTCTGGAGAAGGGCGTGGCCTGCCGGTGGCAGGGCGCATTTCTGGGCTACTCAGCCACCTTGAAGCAGAGCCATACCAAAGATTCACTCACTCAACCCCTCTATGGAGTGCCTACTGCACGCCAGGTGCTGTCACGCTGAGAATAGGAGGTGAATACAGTAGAGAAACATGGGCCCCTGGGAGGCTTATATCCCAGCAGGGGAGACAGAAGATATGATAAACAGAACCAATCAGCAAGGTGTATGGTTTGTTGGAAGGTGATCAGTCTCCAGGAAAAGGGGAAGAGAGAGGTGGGGGGCACTGCAGCCGGGAGGGCAGGTACATCGTAACTGAGGTGCTCAAGGTGTAACCACTTAGGGAGGTGACACTTGAGCAGAGATGTGAACAAGGGAGGGAGTGAGCCAGTCAGAGATCTGGGGCAATGTGTCCCTGATAGAGGGAGAGCCAGCGAGGGCCCCGAGGCAGGAGGTGCCTGGAGAGATCAGGGCCCTAAGGGGAGAGAAGCTGGCCGGCCTTGGGGTCTCCTCAGGGCTCTGGCTCTTTCTCAGATAACATGGGTATCTGTTGTGAGAAGAGGAGAGGGGTGCTTTGATCTAAGTTTGTCAAAAAATATTTTGTTTTTAATTGACAAATAATAATTCTACGTATTTATGGGATACCATGTGATGCTTTGATTGATTGATTGATTTATATTTATTTATTTATTTATTTTTTCACATTATTTATTATTATTATTTTTTTTGTATATACTTTCAATCATATTGTTTGGCTTACAATGAGACCATTTCGATATGTGAACATTTCTCCCCAGACCCGTTGATCGAAATATCTTCAACAGATAACACCACACCTCCCCATCCCGTCAATGCTCTACCTCCATATCCCTTCTCCAAATGTCTTTCGTTAGGCCCCACTCCTCCACATAGACCTCATCTGACATTCACACCCATCTCTTGTGTTTGTTCAACTGTTAGTCAATCAGTTTCAGTCATAAACTGCAGACAAATGGTATATGTTAAGTGGGGACATACAATGTCTCTCCTTCATAGACTGGCTTGCCTCACTCAGCAGTACATCTTCCATATTCTTCCACTTTCTGTCAAAAGCCAGGGCTCTGTTGGTTTTTATGGCTGAGTAGTGTTCCAGAGAGTATATGTGCCACAGTTTTTCAATCCATTCCTCCATACGGGGGCATTTGGGTTGGTTCCATGACTTAGCAATCGTGAATAGTGCCGCAATAAACATCGATGTGCAAGCACTTTTCCAATGAAGAATTCTTCTGTCCTTTGGGTAGATACCGAGGAGTGGGATCTCTGGATCATATGGCAGATCTCTCTGTAGATTTCTGAGGAATCTCCAAATTATTCTCCACAGTGGTTGGACCAATCTACATTCCCACCAGCAGTGTAAAAGAGTTCCCCTTTCACCACACCTCCGCCAACACTTATCATTTTTTGTTTTTTTAATATTAGACATTCTGACTGGGGTTAGGTGGTACCTCATTGTTGTTTTGATCTGCATTTCCCTTATGATGAGGGAGGTTGAACATTTTTTCATATGCCTTTTGGCCATTCGTATGTCATCTTTAGAGAGTGTTTTTTTCATCTCCTTTTCCCATCTTTTAATAGGGTTGATCATCTTTTTTCCAAACAGATTTTTTAGTTCCTTGTGTATTCTGGTTATCAGTCCCTTACCTGATGCAAAATTTACAAAAATATTTTCCTATTCTTAGGGCTGTCGATTCACACTAATTACTGTGTCTTTTGCCATGCAGAAACTTCTTAGTCTGATGTAATCCCACTTGTCTATTTTGGGGATGATCGACTGTGCTTGGGGGTCTTATTTAAGAAGTCTTTCCCTATACCAATGTCTCCCAGAGTTTCCCCAGTGTTTTTCAGGAGCAGCTTTATAGTTTGAGGTCCTAGATTTAGATCCTTGATCCACCTTGACTTGATTTTTGTCAAAGGAGAGAGGTAGGGGTTCAGATTCATCTTTCTGCAAGTGGAAGTCCAATTTTTCCAGCACCACTTGCTGAAGAGGCTTTCCTTTTCCCACTGGATTGACTGGTACCCCTTGTCAAAGATTAGTTGACTGTATGTTTGGGCACTTATTTCTGGGGACTCTATTCTGTTCCATTGGTCCACGTGTCTGTTTCTGTGCCAGTACCATGCTGTCTTTATTACCACAGCTTTGTAATATGTGATACTTTGATTTATACACATTGTAAAATGATTAATCCAAGCTAACGAACATGTTAATAGACTCATCTACTTATCAGTTTATGTGTGTGTGGCGAGAACATGTGAAATCTATTTTTTGGCCATTTTAAAATAAGATCCAGGTTTTTGGTAACAAAATTCATTTAATTTTTATTTATCATTATTATTATTTTAAAAATTTGCTGTAGGGCATGTGCACATAGCAGAGAGACAACACACACACACACACACACACACACACACAGAGCAAGCCACCAGGCCCAGGACTTGAACTGCAGACAAGTCATGTAAGAGTCCGACGCTTTAACCACCATGCCACCTGCCAGTCCCCAGTCTCCAGGTTTTATGAGGCCTTCTGGCAGCCGGCTGGAGCTGGCAGCACATCCGGGGAGGAGGCGACAGCCAGCTTGGGGAGCACGGTGGGGAGGGTGGGAAGTCCTCGGAACCCTGACGCAACTAGAAGAGAGAATTAGGATTCGGCAGGGACTCTGGGGGGGGGGGGGGGGCTAGGGAGGAGGCTGCAGCCAGGGACTTCTTGGTGGAGGCATTCGGCAGGAAACACAGACTTCAAGGTGGCCTTAGGCTGCTTGGGGGAAGGGTGAGCAGGTGCGGGGAGCCGCTGGGGACGTCCAGACGCGGCAGGAAGCTGGTTCCTGGGAGGCCTGGGCACGTGCGGCCTGGTGGGCGCGAGGCCTTGGCGTGGACGTGTGTATATGGGTGTGCGCAAGTGGGGGGAGGCCGGCTGAGGGAACCCGGGCACCCCACACCGTGAGGTGGGGAGGAGAAGGCTCCCTCAGGAGCCTGGGCGACAGGGGTGGCCCGAGGTGGCAGGACGACCAGGAGGGGCAGGGCCTGCTGGCCGGGAAGAGGGGCAGTGGTGCGCCCCGGTTGCACCAGGTGGCCTGCGTGCAGGGACTGGCAGGCGCCGTACCTGTCGGGGCTCTCTGGGGTGCGCGGTAAGAAGGGTCCCGGGACAGGAGGGAATTGAAGGTGCTGGCCGCTGGCATCGAACTCGAGACGACCCTCCCTTCGGCTTACATTTCGACTGTGGCCTAGGCGCTCGGAGGGAGGCAGCACCCTTAATTTGGGAGGAGTCAGCTATGGGGCCTCCTGGCTAGAGCCCAGAAGCTCGTGCTTCAGGCAGCTGGTGGCAGGAGAGCCCCCAGTGGGAGGGGCGTGGCTGGGCCAGGTGAGGGTGCACATGAGGTGGCGCCCCCAGCTCCCGTGCTCACAGCCACCAAAATCAGCGAGCCAGTATCGGCTGTAGGCACCACAGCAGTGCTCTCAGGGTCTCCCGAGGCACTCTCGCTGCTGACTTCTTCTTGGGGACTGATACCCTCCCAGAGGAGCAGCGAGGAGTGGCGGCTAAGAACCCACACTCTGGACCTGAATTCAGATGCCAGCTCCCCCACGGTCTAGCTGCCCAACCTTTAGCAAGCTACTTAATTTCCCTCTGCCTCAATTGACCCTTTTGTAAGATGGTGTTAATATCTGTCCCATGCGGTTGCTATGAAGTGGGACGGATATGAACGATGAAATATCTAGAATTGTACTATGAATGCATTATCATCCTTGTCTTTATTTTTAAAAGTGTTCATTTAATCTATCATTAATATTTCTAATTTTGCTGCAGGGATTATGCACTTATGAAAGAGAGAGAGAGAGAAAGGCAAAGTAAGAAAGCAAGAAAGAAAGTTGCCAGGTCTGAGACTCAAACTGCAGTAAGCCATTTGTGCGTCCAATGCCTTAACCATCATGTCACCTCCTGGCCCTGCATCTTCATTTTAATAGGTGAAGGGATTTAGAAACCTACCCAGAGACTTGCTGCAGGTTACCCACCAGGCTTGACTCTGGTTCATCTAACCCCCCTTCCAATGTCTGACTATTATTCTACAAGGCTATTCCTCTATGCTGTTTCCATGTGTCCATCCCTGCCAGAGTGCCATTTCTGTGTTATTTTGCCAGAAGCCTGTACTGGGCATAGAGAGAGAGAGAGACAGGGGGAGAGGGAGAGAAAGAATGCACCTCCCGATCGGGCATGGTCATGCTGCAATCTCCACTCCTCTATTTCTCCGCCCTGTTGGGATTTTCAAGCCACCAGGGCTAGGGCTGGACCTGTGGTCTGCCACCTGGCCTCTGGCTCTTTAACCACTGGGCTACGGGCCGATCCCCACTTCTTGCCATCACTCACATATTTCTAATTGGATTTCCTGGTGAAGGGGCTGTGTTGTCCAGGGCAGCCTGAGCTTGTGATCCCCCGTCGGCCTCCGGGGTTACCGGGTTTACAGGCACACACCCCTGCTCGTGGACTTGAGGTTGGATGAGGATGTGAGCCCGGCCTCCCCTGAGTTCCTGGCCTGGGCAGCACAGCGTCTTAGCAGTGTCCACACTGTGGCTGGGTTAAAACTCTCTTTGACTTTGTGTGCATCAGTTCAGGTTTCGAAGTCACCCCTAGATCTCATTCATTGAAAAGCTTGAGATTGCCATTTATTGTAATACTGAAATCAACTCCCCTAAGAATTTAACTTCTGTCAATGCATAAAATTATTATTATGTTTTTTTCATTTTGTAAATTTTAGGTTTTTGCCATAGGATGTGCTTGCCAGAGAGAGAGAGAGAGAGAGAGAGAGAGAGAGAGAGAGAGAGAGAGACAGTGAGAGGGAAAGTGAGAAATCAACCCCCAAGGGGATGGCCGTACCACGATCCCTTCCCCTCCATTGTCCTCCTGGGATTTTGGGCATGCATATACACGTGCCCAGCATAATTTTCAAGCCACCCGGACTTTCCAGGACTCTAACTGCTGTTGACCATGTAGGAGTCCAATGCCTTAACCAGTATAGCTCTTGCTGGCCCTGCATAAAATGAAATAAAGTATGTTTCTATAAAGATAAAATATTTGTTACATACTCTCAGTAGGGTGAGAGATTCTAAGATACAAAATACTAGGCAGATACATGATTGCTTCATTCCCAGTTTGGATCTGGAGAGAGGGAATCTGCTGGAACGAATACTGGACTGCGGATCTGGAAGTCTGGGTTCTAGTCGCAAACACCTATTGAAGTCTCAGGGAATCAGTTAATTCTGTACTCTCAATTTCCCCATCTGTTGAATCAGGTGAGAGTGGGTCTTGTTTCCGTTGCCTCTGAGTTCTGTTTTCTGTTCTTCTGTCTTGATTTAGATTTCTCCAGAAGCAGAGAGAAAAGTTAATTTGGGAGGCGACCTGAGGAAACACCATTAGGGGAGTAGGAAGTGATACAGGGAAGAGAAGGCAGCCCCTAATGGAGGCACTGTCAGTCCTGTCAGCTCTAAGGGTCACTGGGGCTTAATTCAGCTTGAGGACCCTGGAAGACAAGCAAAATGTGCCTCAGAGTGAGGGAGCTGTGGTAATTGCACTCCAGTTCCCATAGTCACTGGGTGAAGGCTGTTCTAAGAGGCTCCTCCGGTCAGTGAGAAAGGGCAAGGGGAATCCCTGGAGCTTGGATATGCCGGTGCTGACAGCTGGAAGGCGGACAGTGCTCCCTGGAGAGGGAGAACTGGGGGGATGTGGCTGGAGCCCCAGACACGTCTGTCACACATTCATCCACCAGACTTGCCTGCGATGTGTTCCTGGTGGACACGCACTGACTCTGTCTGGTCAGATGAAAGCCGGAGCAGAACTGAAACTTGGATCTTAGTGAGAACCGGGCGCCGTCACCTGGCCTGGTGGTTTCACTCAGAGCACCGCAGAATGCCGGTTGTGAATGCCGATTGTGTTGACATATAGCTTTGCTTGTAAAGACGTGAAAACAAATGTTCAAAATATTCACATTTTAAAAACACTTCCTTCCTCCTTCCTGCCTCCTTTGGAGAGACAGGGACCCCCGATGGGGGCCTCTCTGGGTCGTGATAGTCCTGAGTCTTCCAGCCGGCCAGGATCATAGGTGCCCAGCAGGTTCAGGTTGACCAGAGAGCTGAACCCGAGGCCTCCCCAGCTGCTCCAGCCTCACAGGACAGTGCTCTCCCACCTCCCACTATGGGTGGGCCCCGTTCACTTTTGTACCAGTGGAGCAAGTCTGTGTCATTCCATGGTGTCTGGCTGCCCTCAGGCTGTTCTTGCATGGAATTTGAGGTGACTTCTTAAGTAAGAGAATAAGAGCTGGCAGAGAGTTCTCTGAGATGCTCAACCTCAGGTGCCCATGGAGGGCGTCACGTGTGGGGAACACAGGAATGGCACCTGTGCCTGAGCAGGCTGACTGCGTGAACTACCCCCTCAGAGAACCCGGGCAGACTGACACCTTCCCTGAGCGGGCTGACTGAGTGAACTACCCCCTCAGAGAACCCGGGCAGACTGACACCTTCCCTGAGCAGGCTGACTGAGTGAACTACCCCCTCAGAGAACCCGGGCAGACTGACACCTTCCCTGAGCGGGCTGACTGAGTGAACTACCCCCTCAGAGAACCCGGGCAGACTGACACCTTCCCTGAGCAGGCTGACTGCGTGAACCACCCCCTCAGAGAACCCGGGCAGACTGACACCTTCCCTGAGCAGGCTGACTGCGTGAACCACCCCCTCAGAGAACCCGGGCAGACTGACACCTTCCCTGAGCAGGCTGACTGCGTGAACCACCCCCTCAGAGAACCCGGGCAGACTGATACCTTCCCTGAGCGGGCTGACTGTGTGAACCACCCCCTCAGAGAACCCGGGCAGACTGATACCTTCCCTGAGCGGGCTGACTGCGTGAACCACCCCCACAGAGAACCCATGCAGACTGCCACCTTCCCTGAGCGGGCTGACTGTGTGAACCACCCCCTCAGAGAACCCGGGCAGACTGCCACCTTCCCTGAGCGGGCTGACTGCGTGAACCACCCCCACAGAGAACCCGGGCAGACTGACACCTTCCCTGAGCAGGCTGACTGTGTGAACCACCCCCACAGAGAACCCGGGCAGACTGCCACCTTCCCTGAGCGGGCTGACTGCGTGAACCACCCCCTCAGAGAACCCGGGCAGACTGACACCTTCCCTGAGCGGGCTGACTGTGTGAACCACCCCCTCAGAGAACCCGGGCAGACTGCCACCTTCCCTGAGTGGGCTGACTGTGTGAACCACCCCCACAGAGAACCCAGTGCAGACTGCCACCTTCCCTGAGCGGGCTGACTGTGTGAACCATCCCCACAGAGAATCTGGGCCGACTGACACCTTCCCTGAGCAGGCTGACTGCGTGAACTACCCCCTCAGAGAACCCGAGCAGATTGACACCTTCCCTGAGCGGGCTGACTGTGTGAACCACCCCCACAGAGAACCCAGGCAGACTACCACCTTCCCTGAGCGGGCTGACAGCGTGAACTACCTCCACAGAGAACCCGGGCGGACTGACACCTTCCCTGAGAGGGCTGACTGGGTGAGCCATCCCCACAGAGAACCCAGGCAGACTACCACCTTCCCTGAGCGGGCTAACTGCGTGAGCCACCCCCACAGAGAACCCGGGCAGACTGCCACCTTCCCTGAGCGGGCTGACTGTGTGAACCACCCCCACAGAGAACCCAGGCAGACTACCACCTTCCCTGAGTGGGCTGACTGCATGAATCACCCCCTCAGAGAACCCGGGCAGACTGACACCTTCCCTGAGAGGGCTGACAGCATGAACTACCCCCACAGAGAACCCAGGCAGACTGACACCTTCCCTGAGCGGGCTGACTGTGTGAACCACCCCCACAGAGAACCCGGGCAGACTGACACCTTCCCTGAGCGGGCTGACTGCGTGAACCACACCCACAGAGAACCCGGACAGACTGACACCTTCCCTGAGCAGACTGACTGCGTGAACCACCCCCACAGAGAGCCCGGGCAGACTGACACCTTCCCTGAGCAGGCTGACTGCGTTAACCACCCCCACAGAGAACCTGGGCAGACTATCACCTTCTCTGAGCGGGCTGACTACGTGAACTACCCCCTCGGAGAACTCGGGCAGACAGACCTAGGCAAGTGGAGGAAGTTCCTCGGCATAAAGAATTGAACTCATCAAACATACCCCTAATAACTGGAAACTCCTGCCAATTAGGAAGAAAGAAACACAAACCCAGATCTCTATTTCCTTTCATCAGTTTTTTGGTTGGTTAATAGAATTCAAATCTTACTTGAGAGCCTTCTTATTCCAGGACTGGGGACACAGCAGTGGACAAGACAGTAAAACTCATCTTCATGGAGCTTCCTTTTTGCTGAGAAGAGACAGACTTTAGACAAACAAGTTAATAACTAAATAACTAGTGCCAGGAGAAATGTTAGGAAGATGGAGAGGTTTAGGAGTGGAGAGTTTAATAGGGCATTAGCAATGTAAGAGATCTAGTTCTGTTCTAAAAATTTATTTATTATTATACTTATTTTTAATTTGCTATAGGGCACATGCGCTCACAGAGAGAGTGAGTAAAAGAGAGACAGTAAGAAAGCAAGCTGCTATATCCAGGACTCGAACCAGTTGGCCATGTGGGAGTTCAATGCCCTGACCACCATGCTACCCGGTGGACCTTATATGTCATTCTTAATCACAACAATCTATTTCCTAGTTTAATTTAGCATTAGTGACTTTGTTCCCAAAGTAATCACTATTACCAGTTTTCTGCTAACTTATTACCCGTGCATTGAATTTTGGATGGGTAACATCAAATTTTTTATAATAGTTAAAAGAAAAAATGTTACTCTTCTGTTGTCAGTAGGTAATTGATATATAAGGGAGTTTAATTTTTAATTTTAAAGGACTGAGGACATTGTAAAAAGTTATTTAACTGATTTTTCAGAATCACAAAGAGGAGATAATAGTTTTGATTTTATATTCTACTATCTAAAAAAAATGTAGATACCACCATTGTTATTTTTCTGACGTCCCATTGAGGCAAGAAGTGGAAATTGAAGTTTCACTTTTTCTATTGAATAAAAAGTTAAATAAAAGGTATGACACATTGCTTTTCTAACTGCATTCCCCAGTCCCATGTGCCCATGGGCTTTGAAATGAAAACAAAGAAGAGTGGGAAAAATAAAATAAAATAGAGTCATATAGATGTTGCCCTGACAGAAGAGGAAATTATTCGCAGCCCACTTCAAGATGTGTAGGTGGTCCCTGAAATATGATTTTACCGTGGTATGAAAACCAAGGTAACAGTACCTGTTCAGAAGGAACTGTATTCCAATTTTTAAATTTCGAGTTTTTCCCGGGCTAGCAATTTGCAGTATAACACTCTCTTGTGATGCTGGTCTGAATTTTTTTATTTATTATTTGTTTTACTTTTGCAAGGGTGTATGCACTTGCCAGAGATAAAAAGAGAGAAAGGAAGAGAGAGAAAAAGAGAGAGAGATAAATAGAGAGAAATGATCTCTTCTGGGGGGTGGCCATGCTGCAACCCCTTCTCCATTCCCCTTTTGGGATTTTGGGCATACACACATATGCCAGGTCCAGGGCCTTAACCTCTACACCACCTGCTGGCTCAGGTTTTTTTTTTTTAAAGTTACATGAAATAGTCAACACTTTGTTACAAAATAGGCTTTCTGTTAGATGATTTTGCCCAGCTGCAGGTTAATGTAGGCGTCTGGGCATGTTCATGGTTTGCGAGGCTAGGCTGTCATGTTCTGTAGGTTAGGGGTATTAAGTGCATATCTGACTTATGGTATTTCCCACTGATGTTGGATTGACCAGGGCGATGTCACTCATGTGAGCCGAGGACCATTTGCACTGGGCGAGGGTGGATACATCCTCTCATCACACCAGAAAACTCTATTAAGGCACTGTGGATGCTGTTGGGTATCTTTCTTTCCCTGTCTTGCCAGAGAGAGGCAGAGAGACAGAGAGGGAGAGGAGAGAGTACCACCCTAGCCCTGCCGTGGGGAATGGTCACACTGCAGTCCCTTTTCCTGTATCTTTCCCTCCTTTCGGGATTTTGGGCACACATGCACCCAGCATGTTTCTTAAGCTGTGAGGTCCAGGCTTGAACCATGTGGTTGGCCATGTGGGATCCAACTCCTTAAACCACCAGGCCACAGAGCTGGCTCTATCAAGCTTTTACTCTAGTGACTCCATTCTATAATTCTAATTTAGTAGTGACCGTCCTCCAATGCCAGTTCTGTAATTTTCTTTATCTTTTCTTTTTATTTTGAGAGGTTTTTGCTATAGGACGCATGTGTTCGCCGGACAGACAGATAGGAACAGAGAGACAGAAAGCGAGAAATCACCCCCCAGGGGGGATGGCCATGCTGCAATCCCTTCTCCTCCATTCTCCTCTCAGGATTTTGAACACACGCGCACACATGCCCGGCTTGAGTTTAAGCCACAGGGTTCGGGACTTAAACCACATTCGACTACATGGGAGTCCAGCGACATAGCCGTTAGGCCAATTGCTGGTCCCAGTCCTGTATTTTTCTTGAGCAAGGTGTGTATAAAAAGGTACATGAAGGAATACTGTAGTGCAAACGCAAAGCTGGGAAGAGGGAAGTGCAGGAGATCAAGTTATCTGGCATCAGCAGTTTTCCAGAAACACTGCTTTCACACTGCAGAAACAAGTCCTCTCACATCAATCTCCCGAAATCGATTTGTATGTGAAGTTTAATGCTACTAAAAGTCTATAAATAATTTGCTCAAATATTTGAAGTTGTAGATGTTTTCATTCCCTTTTAAACAAACATAACTTAAAGGCAAATGGTTAAAAGCCCCAGAAACATCGCAAGAACGCTCTTTTTTATTCTGATGATATTGCTTTCTTTTAAAGCATCAAGGATGATTTAGACTTCTGGAAGAACAGAGAGGCATGAAGATTTCTGGGCTCGCACAAACACAAACCCTCCGCAGTGACAGCTGTGGTCTATCAGCCAAATCTGTGCAAAGTTTTCTTTTCTGAACGGCAACAATAACAACAAGCCCCTCTAAATAAGCTGGGGAAGGACCCGAAACACTGTTTTCTTACTAATGTGAGGTTGGAAACACACTGACTTTCAAGTGAATTGGCCATGACCGCACCAGTGCTTGGATCTGACGGCAGCCGAGATTGTAGGCAGATGTGAGTCTGGCATCTGCATGCCCACAACCAAAAACTGGACTCCTTTCTCTTACCGGCGCACCGAGGCCGGCCTTGCCGGAGCGGCACAAACTGATTACAGACGCACATTACCTGGAAACATGCCTTTTGGCTTAACGTGGGGGTCTGTTTACTTAGGCTCTGATTTTTGAAAATGTAACATTTATCCAGGATATTTGACAACTGCCCAGCACTGTGTAGTATGCCAGACAGCTGTCAAAGCTGCAGGAGCAGCTTCTCCCGTGGAGGGCTCAGCAATCTCATTTCTACTCACTGTCTTGTCTCAAGGCGCCATGATACCAGAATGTGCAGATTCAGAGTAAGGAGTGAGGGGACCAGGAGTTGGCGTAATGGCTATGTCACTGGACTCCCACGTAGTCAACTGCGGTTCGAGTCCCGGACCCGGTGGCTTAAACTCACGCCGGGCACATGTGCGTGTGTGCCCAAGATCCCGAGAGGAGAATGGAGGAGAAGGGATTGTGGCATGGCCATACCCCCTGGGGGGTGATTTCTCACTTTCTGTCTCTCTGTCTCTCTGTCTCCCTCTCTCTTTCTGGTAAGCACATGTGCCATGTAGCAAAAACATTTCCAAAATAAAAGTGAGGAGTGAGAAAAGAGACAGAGCATGAGGAAAATCAAGATTTCTTTCTAGGACCCCGGGACTAGCCCATACTTTCTACAGTATATGTTTTAAATGCATAATAACTAGGGGCTGGCAGGTGGTGTGGCAATTAAAGGCGTTGGACTCCCACATGGCCGACCGTGATTCAAGTCCTGGACCTGGCGGCTTGCTTTCTCACTTTCCCTCTCTCTCTTTTTCTCTCTCTCACTCTGTCCCTCTCTGGTAAAATTAAAATAAATAAATAAAGTTAAATAAAATAATTTAAAAAAATGTCTAATAAAGATTTATTTTACTTATCTGTGTACTTATATATCTATTCTCTTTTCAAAAGGCTTTGAAGGTGCAATGATATTTTATTTTTGAAGTGAATTTCCTTAATATGGAAAGAGTTCTTAAAGGTCAATAAAAAAGAATTTCCCAAGCATATGCACAGAAAGAGAAATACAAGTAATTTTAAGTGATTTTCATTTATCAACTGGGTGGAGATCAAAACTGTATGACCCTGACGAATTGGTGCTAATGAAAGTGTTGGACAATATTTTGGCCTTTTTTTTTGTAATTTTTTTTAAGAGATTTTTTGCTATAGGGTGTGTGAGCTCGCTGGAGAGACAGAGAAAGACAGAGAGACAGGGAGGGAGAAATCACTCCCTGGGGGGATAGCCACACCACAGTCACTTCTCTGTTCTCCTCTTGGGATTTTGGGCACACATGCACGCTTATGCAGTGTGAGTTTTATGCTACCAGGTCTGGGACTCGAACCATGGTTGACTACATGGAAGTCCAGAGATATAACCATTACGCCATCTGCTCTTCCCTTTTTGGTAATTAAAATTTTTTTTTTTTTTTTTGCTCTAGGTCACATATGCTCACTAGAGAGAGAGAGACACAGAGAGGGAAAGTGAGAAATCACCCCTCACCCCAGGAGGGATGACCTCAATACAATCCCTTCTCCTCCATTCTCTTCTTGAGATTTTGGGCATGTGTACCTGTATGGCATGTTTTACAAGCAATTGGCTTTTTGGTCTAGGAAAAAAAGAAAAAGAAATGTTCTTTAGCTCTTCGGTGACTTTGGGCTTTATCCAAGGCTTAGGGTAACAAAGTTTGACGACTGTAGGACACTCTTCTTTCAAGAAACGTGTTCCAAGGAAGCAAAACAACACAACCATCTATAAAAACATCCTTTAAAAAATAAACAGTCTGGCCCATACAAACGGACGTTGGCAGGTGTAAACCCAGCGCACACCAAGGCCGGGAGTGTGGGGGTGTGGGGCGAGAGATCCGTCCAGGCACAGAGGTGGCCCCCTGCCGGGCCTGACCTGTGCCTGTTCTCACTCCTATTCCCACGGCTCCCCCCACCCCAGGCAATCATTTTCATGTCTTGGATGTTTATCCTTTAGTTTGGGCCTTCTTGTTAAGCCTAAAGTATATTTTTATTTAACATTAAAGTGCATTAAAGCGGCCAGATGGCGGTGGAAAGCAGCCGTGCTTTGTGAGGCTGAGCCACCTGGAAGGTTCTGGGTTGATGCCCAGAGACCCTGAGTATGTGGCTGGCTGAAGACGGAGGGTCACGGTCCGGACCCTGTTAGGGATGCTGTCTCTCTCTCAGTTAAGAAAGCAGTGAATGAATAATCTTCAGAAAGTGTACTACGAAGGCCCCATGCTCCTCACTCCTTTTCTCCCAGCACTGCTGTTTGAGATCCCTCTTGTCGCTCCCGTGCACCCTGTCTGTCGTTGAACCTCCGCACAATTCTGACGGTCTCTTCACTGTGTCAGTTCCTCGTCTTCCAAGAGCCCTTCGAACTATGTACAGCAGCTGACAGTTACAAACAATGCCACTCTGAACCCCAAGTTCACACCTCCCTTTAAACCTGGGTGGGAATTCCCTGGGCTTAATGCCTGGAGGACTCCCTGGATCATAGCATATTTGCAGACTTAGAAGATGTCAGTTTCCTTGTCCCAGCGTGAAGTCATTCCTGCGTGAGTCTTCCTTCACATCTCTCCCCCCCCCAGTCCTCTGGTGGTCTCCCCACGTCTGTGGAGACGCTGCTTCCCGCATGCTGGCTACCCGTCGGCCATCTGTTTCCCTCCTCTCTTGCTCTTCACATCTAGTCAGCTTTCTCAGGAGCCCACCTCTGCTGCATTTCCCATCACACTCCCTGCTTTCATTCCCTCTGTCTCAAATCTAAATTATGTCTCGATCACCTCAATATCGGTGCAGCGGTTTGCACGCTGCTCTCCACACTGCAGGACCCTCCCCACAGAGCTGCTCCTATGTACAAGTGCCTGTCTTGGACCTACCTCCTCGCTTGTTTCCAAACCTATGTGACTCCCCAGGCCTTCCAGGCTGGCTCCCAGAACCTCCAGAGATGGCCCTGGTCTCTTGCTCCTGCCCCCGCATCCCTCCTTCAGCCTCATTCTCCTCTCCCTCCCTGCTCCTCACTGCATTTGAGCAGTTCCCGCACACTGCTCAGTGTGAGCAGCTGTCCTTTCCCCCTCCCCCAGACCCTGGCTGTGCATTGCTGGGGGGATCAAAAGAAAGGATGGAGAAGCTGATGACCTTAGGTAGCGCTTTCTACTGAACGACTAGAGCCACAATTTGTCTTGTTAAAGTACCATTTTAGATGGTTGAAATAAGAGAAATATTTGCAAGGCTGGGTTTTCCTGGTGGTGTTGCCCTGAATATGGTCTTTTCTCTCTCCTCCCAGCTTGTTCCTGTTGATGTTGAACTGTCTCCCTGACTTTCGTTCATCTGTGTCTCACGTTCACCTTCAGTATGAAATCTGGCGCCTGAGAGATCATATTGGTCTTCCGAGAAATAGAATTGATAGCAGTCAGAGAGGAGAGAGAGAGTTTAAAGAATTGTCTCATGAACTTTCGGAGGCCAGTAAGTCTAAACTTTGCAGGGCAGGCTAGCAGGCTTGAGTTCAGAGGCAGGAAGTAGAATGTCTTCCTTTTTTTTTTTTTTGGAGAGGTTTTCGCTATAGGGCGCGTGCGCTTGCCAGACAGAGAGAGACAGAGAGACAGAAAGTGAGAAATCACCCCCCAGGGGGAATGGTCACGCCGCAATCCCTTCTCCTCCATTCTCCTCTCGGGATCTTGGGCACGCACGCACACACGCCCGGTGTGAGTTTTAGGCCACTGGGTCCGGGACGCGAACCGCGGTCGACTACGTGGGAGTCCAGTGACATAGCCATTACGCTAACTGCTGGTCCCCGAATGTCTTCCTTTTTTGGGGGGATGGGCAAAGTGTTTTTGCTTAAGGCCATCAACTGATTAGATAAGGCCCACCAACAGTATGGTAGGTAATCTGCTTTACTTAAAGTCTACTGATTTAAATGTTAATTTTATCTTTTCATTTGATTTTTAAGGGTTTTGCCATAGGGTGTGTGCATTTGCCAGAGATACAGAGAGACAGGGAGACAGAAAGTGAGAAATCACTCTCTGGGGCCTTGGCCATATACGATTCTCTCTCCTCCATTTTTCTTTTAGGATTTTGGGTATGCACACACACACACACACACACACACATAACACGAGTTTCAAGCTGCCAGGTCCAGGACTTGAACTGCAGTCAGCCACGAGGGAGTCCAGCGCCTTAACCACCATGCCACCTACAGGCCCCAATGTTAATCTCATCTAAAACACACCTTCACAGACACATTGAGACTGGTGTTTGACCAAACAAGTAGGTCCCATAGCCTGGCCAAATTGACATATACAATTAACCATCACAAGGTCAGTCTCACCATATAAAAAGGACTTTCTTGTTAAAGTACGAGGAACCTTAGCATTTCCACCAGACCAGCTGGGACGTGTTTGCCATTTGGCTCCCAAGCAGACACAGTGAGGTGCATTTTCAGCACACACTTCCCTGTTTGGCAGACGGTGCCCCAGTGACATGGCACACTGGTGTGGGAAATCGTTCTACTCTCTAGTTCCGTATGATGACATATCCTTTTTGTAATACTAGAATAGCAATGTGCTAAATTTTTTTTTGTATGTGTGTGTGAAGGCATCTGTGCCACATCTGGAATTTCAGAAATATCAAGGAACCAGATGTATGTTCAAATGCTCATATATGTATATACACATATACTACACACCCCTTTAAAATGGGAACAGCTACAGTTTTATGCTTCGGTTTTATTGAAAGATCCTGTGAGTGAATAAAACTGTAAGAAGACACATGGAAGAGAGGCCCAGTAGGTTACAAATGCAATCAACATTGTTTTAGCAGCACTACAGCGTGAGGAGGGAGGGCATGGTAGTTTATTGATTATCTAGGGTCTGTTCCACGTCTCAGGTAAGGTCTAGATGTCAGTTTCCTTGTCCCAGCTTGAAGTCATTCCTGCATTAGTTTTCCTTCACATCTCTCCCAGCCCAGTCCTCCAGCAGTCTCCCCACACCTGTGGAGACGCTGCTTCTCGCATGCTGGATACCTGCATTTGTCAGGTACCATCTCATCTGATGTTGTAAAGGAGCATTTTCCTTTAACTGGGGAATCAGAGGCTTAGCAAATGGAGTGGATGACCAGGATCTGAACTAAAGTCTACCTTGATCTAAATGCATGCATCTTTTTTTTAAACAGATATTTATTTATTTAATCCCATTTGTTGTTATTATTTTTTAATTTGACCAGAGAGAGAGAGAGAGAGAGAGAGAGAGAGAGAGAGAGAGAGCGAAAAAGCAACCTGCCAGGTCTAAGACTCAAATCACAGTCAGTCATGTGGGAATCCAGTGCCCTTAACTGCCACACCGCCACGTCACCTGCCAGTCACAGTGCATGCACTTTTAAAAAAGAATTATTTATTTAATTTGATTTATTATTATTTTTATTTTTTAAATTTGTTATAGGGCCTGCGCACTCACCAGAGAGGGACAGAGAAAGAGGAATAGTGAAAAAGCAAGCTACCAGGTCTGGGGTTCGAACTGCTATCAGCCATGTGGAAGTCCAGTGCCTCAACCACCACGCCACCTACTGGCCCCAAAATGCATGTGTTTTTACCCCTATTACATCACAGCCACATCTCTGGCCATCCAATGAACACTTTCTGAACATCCAGTTGTAACTTCCTGACAAGACGTCACGGCGGCGGCGTGTAAAGGGCAGAAACTGCTTTGAAGTTCTTCCTGGCAAAATTCAGCTTTCTGGCTTAGGACTTAGGGATACTACTGACTCCAAATTATGAGCAGCAGGGAATTCTTCCTCTCTCTTTCCACCCAGTAGACTTCGGAGGTGACACTTCAAGGCCCTTCTTTGACCAGATCCCTTTGATTTAGCAAAGTGATTTCAGTACCCCAAGGGGGGTTGGAGAGGATCAGGTCGGGAGAGTGCAGGCGGAACACAGGCAGGACAGGCAGAGATGGAAGAGGATTCGAGACTAAGTAAAAAGATACTCAGCAGAATTGGGGATTGATTGGGTAGGTTGGCAATTGGCAATGTGAGGAGTGGACAGAGCGGACGGAGGTGCATCTGGGACAGAGAATCAGTGCACTCTGGGTGTCGAGCTGGAGGCCGCCTGAGTGGAGCTGTCCAGTGGGTGGCTGCTGTGGTAACTAGGTGGGAGGGCTGGCTGGAGTTAGAGCTACCGGAGCCCAGGGACTGGCTGTGTGTCTGGTTCCTAAGGGTGCTCAGAACGTGTGTGTGAAGTCACGGGATGTGGTGTTGTAACGATGTTGGTGGCACAGGATGTTGGTGGCACAGGAAGTGGGGTGGGGAGTTTGCGTGTGAAAGCTGTTTTTCCCTGGCTCGTGATAGGGGTTGTTATCTACCAGGCGGGAAAGGGTGGGTGGTGTTAGGCTGGAGTTGGAGATCTTCTGAACTGCCCAGCTATTCGAAGGAAATGAGTCAACTTGAGAAAGATCAGGGCTGCCTGGGCAGTAGGGAGGGCCTGGCCCGGGCAGGATGCTGTAAGTGAACCCTAGTTCCAACTGGCAAGGTGTTAGTGTTTGCCACCTGGGCCAGAAAGCCTGGGCTTGGATCGGCGTTGTGGGGGTTGGGTTGATTAGCAGTTGGGGTTCCCTGATTCTTGTGATGGAAGAGGCCAGGGAGCTGATATGATTGACGAGAATGGGGTCGACGGGACAAACTGAGTGATCCCATAACACCGGGAAAGGGGCCTCCATGAGGAGGAAGAAAAGTGCGGTGGGGAAGAGAGGAGCTTCCGGTAGATGTAAGTGGGAATTTCAGCTTCAGTAGTTGTAGGGATGGTAAGATCCACGAGTGGCCAAAGTGGAATGGAGAGGGAGGTCGCTGTATGGAAAGCCCTGAGCCCACAGGGAGAGGTAGGGTTCGTGGTCCCAGAGACACTGTCTCTTAAGGGAGGCTGAGCTATGGAAGGATGTCGGTTCAGCAGGAAGCTCTCCATGATCGGGTGTGTGTGAGCTGCAGGTAGTCACATCCTGGGACTGGGTGAGGGGTGTGGAGCAGCCCTTCCTTGGGGTTCCCTGGAAGCAGACCTTGAGTGCTAGTGGTTTGCAAGGAGGGGAGGGAAGAGAGGGAAGGGAAGAAAGCCAGAGAGGAGACCAAAAATGGAGTGGTGACTCTGAGGGCCACTCAGCTTCAGTCCTTCAGACCTGGGACTGACTGCAACATGTCTCAGAACTGAATCTCAGACAGTTGAGGAGCGCCCACCCCCACCTGTCACTGGCAGTGGCATTTGTGGGACGTTTACTCACCCACACTGTCCTAGGTCTCTCCCAGGAGCTCCTTGGTGGGAGTCTTCAGACTGTGGAAATAAGCACAGGGGCACCTCCAGAGTCTTAGTCCATCTGTGCAACCCTAACAGAATGCCATAGGCTGGGCGGCTTATCAACAGCAGAGAGTTGTTCCTCACGGTTCTGGAGGTGGGAAGGCCGAGGTCGAGGTGCCTGCAGATTTGTGTGTGGTGAGGGCTCCCGTGTGGTTCATCCATGGTGCCTTAGTGCTTGGCCCTCACATGGAGGGAAGGGCAAGGGAGTCTGGGTTCTCTCTCTCTCACTCCTTTTTCTTTTTTTTTTAGATTTTTTTTTTGCCATAGGGTGCATGCACTTGCTGGAGAGAGAGAAAGCAAGAGGGGGGGGAGAGAGAGAGAGAGAGAGAGAGAGAGAGAGAGAGAGAGAGAGAGAGAGAGACACTGATTGAGACAGTTAGAGGGAAAGTGAGAAATCACCCCCCAGGGGGGATGGCCATGCCACAATCCCTTCTCAATTCTCCTCCCGGGATCTTAGGCATGCACGCACATAGATCTGGTGTGATTTTCAATCCACTAGGTCTAGACTTGAACTGTGGTTGGCCATGTGCAAACCCAGCAATGCAATCACTATGTCACCTGCTGGCCCTCTGGGTTATTCTTTCAAGTTTATTTTATTTGTGGGGACCAGCAGATGGTATAATGATTACATTGCTGGACTCACACGTAGTTGACTGCTATTCAAGTCTTGGACTTGGCAGCTTAAAATTCACACTGGGCGCATGTGTGTGCATGCCCAAGATCCCAAGAGGAAAATGGAGAAGGGATTGTGCTGTGGCCATCCCCCCGGGGGGTGATTTCCCGCTTTCTGTCTTTCTGGAGAGCGCATGTGCCCCATAGCAAAACAAAACAAAACAACAACAACAAAAATTTCTAAAAACACAATAATAAAGTTTATTTTATTTGTCATAGACAGTGCTTGTGTACACCAGAGAGAGAGAGAGAGAGAGAGAGAGAGAGAGAGAGAGAGAGAGAGAAAGAAGGAGAGGGAGAGAGAGAAAGAGAGAGGCCCTTGACAGGGGCTTACCACATGGTGGTTCCCCTCCTTCAGACCTCTGGTTGTCAGGATTTGGACTCACGTGTGCGTGTATCCAGATGTTTCAGGCTGACGGTAACAGGGATCTGAACCCGCTGTTGGCTGTGTGGTTTTCAGCCCTGCAGTACAGAAGCCACTGTACCATGTAGACCGGCCTTGGGTCCCCTTTATAAGGGCACAAGCGTAGTCATGAGGGCTCTGCTCCCCTCTAATACCGTCATGTCGGAGACTGGGTTTCAACGCAAGGATTCTGGGGGGGACACAAACATTTAGGCCGCAGTAGCAAGGTGTTCACTTGGGTAGAGTGAGTCTGGCAGGAGCAGTTTGTGGTCAAGGAGAAGGCTGGGAGCTGGGTGTGACACTGGAGAGCAAGTGGCTGCTCTCACCTCGGCCTCTGGAGGCACATGAGGACCCAGCAGACCCTTCAGAGGCCAGAGCCAGCAAGGGGCTGCAGAGGAAGAAGAGAGTGTTTGCCTTAAAAAGGAGATTCCTGGGGGTTCGGGTTGGATGTGGGGGAGGTGGTGTGTTGGGATGGGGAAGAGGGTCAGAGTGACATGGGGACGCCGCTATCTGGGAGGTTCCTATCTGGGCTGCCACTGAGCAGTGCAGGGATGTGATGCAGGAGGATTCTGCTGGAGATGTGGCTTCTTACCACGTTTGTCCCCAGTGTCCTCAGGATTATTATGGGCTGCTCAGGAGGTGCTATCTTCAGATATGTCTGAGTGACTCACAGAGGGGTCCAGAAATCTCACTGCGCATTGGAAACAGTAGCGCCAGGAGCCTGAAGGGGGCTGGCAGGTCCTGGCTGTGTCTAGAGCTTTTCAATTTCTTGGCATGAGGCTCTGGTTTGAGGCCCCTGGCCAGCCTGTTCGAGGGGAACTGTCAGAGCCAGTTCTCGGTGTTCTGAGGCTGTTTCTCCAGGTTCCTGCCAAAGAGTGAAGCATGCAGCCTCCAATCTACTGCCCAACTTTCCCCCAGAGGTGGGCTGGGGTGGATGAGGTGGTCTTCTTCACATTTCGTCATTACCACATTTTCTAATTGGCACAAGCCTCTCTTCAAATGAGACATTATACCCAACCTAATATAAAGGAAACAGATTCAGGCAGTGCTGCTGGGAAAAAGGACTCTGAATGATAGACTCCCCATCCACCGCCACGTCCCCAAGTGGACAAGTGGAGCCCAGTTGTGAAGTTACCACTCCTGCAGGCCAGACCTCCAGACCAGGCCGCCGTCAGACGCTGGGTCCTGAAACCCCTGCTCCAGCCACTGGCGGCCTTTTGACCTGCATTTGTGAGGACTGCTGATGGACAGCGCTCCCGGAGTGTGCTGGGGTGCTCTGGGTGCCTGTGTGTTGGTGAAGACACCGTGTACCGTCCACACAGAGACCCTTTCATGGGACACAAGAGGAACTCCTTGTAGGAGTCCCTGGCAGGAAACCGTGTTTTTCTTCTGAGTTGCTAGATTTTTCTTTTTTTCTTTCTTAGCTTTTCAGCTACCAGAAATCTTCTAACAGCATTTGCCTGTCTATAAAGTTCAGTTCCAGGTTTGTGGCCCACCCGATTTTTGCCTCTGTGCATATGTTTTTAAAAAGTTTGCCACAGGGCGTGTGTGCTTACACACTCCCCTGCATGTGAGAGAAATTGACAAAGGATCCCCTGGGGGTAGGTCATGCTGTGACCTCCTCCTCCATTTCCTCGCAGGATCCTGGGCATGCGCATATGTGCACTGTTGAGGCGGAGCTTGAACCACGCAGCTGGCTGCATGGGATCTGGCTGCCTTCACCGCCGCTCCATGAACTGGCCTGTGCTTAGTGTTTAAGAACCGATGTCACCCTGAACTTCATTGAACCACTTTACCCTCTTCTTTCCTTTACTCTTTCTTTAAAATGCTGTTGAATTACTTATGTAACTTGCACCTTATCATGTTTAGAAAACGCAGGGTTATTTTTGCAATTGTAGTGGACTTGGCCAACTGAAGGTTGTTAAAACTGGGGTTTCCCAGGGGCAGACTCGAGACAAGGGTTCGAATGCAGTGCTTTATTTGGGAAGGGGTCCTCAGGATCATGAGCAGTGGGTGGGGTGGGAAGCCCTACCCCAAATCCCGGATCTGACAGGGTTGAGGAGGACATGAAGGCAGTTGAGGTAGTGGATAGTTACCGTGGGCTACTGGGATCGGTCCCGCTGGGACCTCCGGGGAGTAGGCACGGCATTCCTCAGAGCTGTTTTGCTAAGGAGCAGGGAGTTTGGGGTATTGACCCACCATCTCCCATTACTTATTGGTCACCGTTGCTCCTGGGGACACTAGTTGCTTAGCACTTTGGGCCTGTCTTGCACACAGGCCACACATTTTGCTGTGGTCGAAGGCCTTTGAGCCAGAGGTTGCGTGTGTTTGCAGAAGGATGTGCAACCTGCATGGAAAGGTGAGGGCCAGGACCAGCAGTTAGCGTAATGGGTATGTCGCTGGACTCCCATGTAGTCAACCGTGGTTCGAGTCCCGGACCCAGTGGCTTAAACTCATGCAGGGGCGTATGTGCGTGTGTGCCCAAGATCCCGAGAGGAGAATGGAGGAGAAGGGATTGCGGTGTGGCTGTCCACCCTGGGGGGATGATTTCTCTCTTTCTGTCTCTCTGTATCGCTCTGTCTGTCTGGCGAGTGCACACGCCCTATAGCAAAAAACCTCTCCAAAAAAAACACAAAACCTGTCCTGAGCACAACATCTGGAGCCATTACCAGGAACAGATCACCAAGACTGTCACGCCGTTCTCATGACTCCACCTTGGGGTGGCTGTTTCTGAATACTCCTTCCGCAGGACCTCCCCCTCATTCTCTACCACTACCTTTTGGCGAGTTCCCCAAGCCCTCGGTATTTAGAGTGATCTAAAGTTAGATACTCATTGGAGTGTTGCTTGCCTCCTCTCTGTGGCTCTGTCTGGGCATGAGCAGGCCAGTCTTGCTTCCCAATGTTCCTCAGCACTCTAGGATGCAGCATGCACTGGATGTGCAGAAGTATTTCTGGGGCTAGCAGGTGGCAAGGTAGTTAAGGTGCTGGACTCCCCCATAGCTGATTACAGTTCGAGTCCTGGACTATCAACTTTCTTTCTTTCTTTTCTTTTTTTTGGAGAGGTTTTTGCTATAGGGCACGTGCGCTCGCCAGACAGACAGAGAGAGACAGAAAGCGAGAAATCACCCCCCAGGGGGGATGGCCACGCCGCGATCCCTTCTCCTCCATTCTCCTCTCGGGATCTTGGGCACGCACGCACACATGCCCGGCATGAGTTTAAGCCACCGGGTCCGGGACTTGAACCGCGGTCGACTACGTGGGAGTCCAGCGACATAGCCATTACACTAACTGCTGGTCCCTCAACTTGCTTTCTTGCCTTTTCTCTTGTAAGTGCACGTGTCCTGTAGCAAATTAAAAAATAATAATAATGATAAATAAACATGAAATAAATAATGCTTTAAAGTATTTCTGAACAAACCACTGAGATGTGTGTAAAATGTTATCAAACACAATGCAGCTTTACTGACATCGCCTTCACTAAGCAGGTCTTGGCCTGACCCGTGATTACGACTCACCGTCTCCCTTTCAGCCATGGGGTGTGCTGGTGTGAATTTTGGTAGGTAACAGCTGACACAGTAAAAGGTGCTGACAAAACGCTTTGACTGGGGAGGATTAATGCAAAAGGGGACTTTTCCGAGACATCAACTGGCATTTTCCTTTTCCTGGTCCACACGGGAAGGCAGACATTCTTACCCTGTGGGCACAAATGCATGCGTCTCACACACCTGTGTTTGTGGACGAAGATTCATTCCCACCACCCGTACTTCATCCTGATAGGGGGATAAGTTAAATCAAATGTAATTTCTGCTTACTAAACACCATTGTCAAATCCTGAAACAGCCCACTTGATTTATGAGCACTGTTTTAATTTATTCTGTGTTCTTTTAAACCACTACAAAGATAATAATGTTCTGCATTCATTTATGAAAATAAGCTTGCCTCGGCTTACTTTTAAAGATTTAATTTCTCTTAGCTACACCACAAAACCAGCCCCTGGTATTTAATTCATTCCATATTTGTTGCTGGGCATAAGCGATGCTTCAAGAAGCTTTGGAGAACTTACAGATAGATGCCTGGCAGGGTACAGGTCGGGTAACAAGTGATAAGCCATTAGCTAAGGACTGCAGGCAGCAAAGTATTCCTAGAGATGAAGGTAAGCTTTTCTGAGTGCGATGTTAAATCTTCTGTTAACAGGAAACCATTTCCTAATTTATAATTCATGTGTGACTTAATCGACATGATTTGTAAATGACTGAATGGCTCCCTTGAGTACATAAATTTGTGCGCACATTCGTGGTGTAATCTTACCTAATTCTTTAACATTTAGAAATCATACTTTCACGTCTGGGAAGGCTTAACTCTCCATTCCCATCGGTATGTAAATGACTCACTAGCCGATTTCTGTAGCTTAGCAAATAGTAGCACGAGAAGAACACAAATTTGAGTCAAAAGGTTTCATTTTGCAACAGCCTGGGTTTTGGTACTGGCTAACCTGGGATTCGAACCCTGACTCCTAATTCAATCCAGTGGCTCTGAAAGCTCAAATAGAAACTAGAAGAAGAAACATTAGAAGTAAAAGGGAAAGACTGAGAAGGAGAATTAGAAGTTGTGGCGAGGACACAAATCTCTCAGATGACAAAGGAAGGTCCCTGCCTTTCAGATCTGGCGGCTTTGCCTGCTCCTTGCAGATGAAGAACCATGTCCGTCTCAAAACCTTTAGGAAGCTATCAATTAGCAGTGGGTTTTGGGTCTTCTTGAATTTTCTGAGTGCTTTCGAATATCAGAAACTAGCAAGACATGGATTTTCTCATCGAATGATGGAATATTTTTGAAAAAAATTTGGGAGGACTTAAATAATTTTTCTGTTTGATTGTAATAGTAACATCATTAAGCTATTTTGAGCCTAAATAGACATTCACCATAAAAATTTTGCACATCCAACTGACTTTTTACCCCTTTGGATTTGAGAAACTAAATATGTTTAGAAATATCTGATAAAAGAAGAATAAATGTTTATTGTTGAAATTTTAGAAAACGCAAAAAATACAAAGAAGTTATAATTCTCCACAATCGATCTCACCATTCAGAAAAAGCCACATTCTTTTTTCTTTTTTGTTTCTATTTCTTAAAACATCCGTATTTGACATCCTTTATTTGGGTCTTTAGAACATTTCATACAAAGTTTACTTAATATATTTTTAATGGGGTTTTAAAATTTACAAAATTAGATCATAATATTAAGTGACCCTAAATGTCCTCATACCCAACTTTAAAAATTACCTCTATTTTGCAAATCTATTTTATCTTTTCTTTCCCCTCTATATTTTATGTACTATACTTATTTATTTTTTTTAAAAAGTTCACTTTTTCTTTTTTTAAAATTTTGAAGATTTTTTACCATGGGTCAAGTGTGCTCACCAGAGACAGAGAAAGAGGGGAAGTGAGAAAGCACTCCCTGAGGAGGCGGCCACGCTGCTGTCCTTTCTCCTTCATTCTTCTCTTGGGTGTTTGGGCACACGTGCACGTGCACTTGGTGTTTTATTCTAGCTGCTGGGTCTGAGACTTGAACCGCAGAATTAGCCATGTGAGGTCCAGTGCCTTAAAAACCACATCACCTGCTGGCCTTACTGACTTTTCTTTCTTTCTTTTTTTGAGAGATTTTTGCTAAAGGGCACGTGTGCTTGTCAGAGAGACAGAAAGCGAGAAGTCACTCTCTCAGGAAGATGGTCACACTGCAATCCTTTCTCCTCCATTCTCCTCTTGGGAGTTTGGGCATGCATGCACACATGCTTGGTGTGAGTTTCAAGCTGCTTGTTCTATGACTTGAACCATGATGGATAAGGTAGGAGTTCAGTGTCTTAATCACTAGGCCATCTGCTGGTTCCTTATTTTTCTTTTAAGTTTACATATTTCATGAATGAGAGAGAGAGAGAGAGAGAGAGAGAGAGAGAGAGAGAGAGAGAGAGAGGTCCCTTTCGGAATGAGAGGGAGAGAGAGAGAACCCTCACAGGGTCTTGACACTGCTATTGCCCCTAGACTTTAGCTGGCCCCAGATCACAGGTACACATGTGTCCAGCATGCTCAAGGACATGAACTGGCTACCTTCCTATACCTTCCAGGGTCAAGCTCGCAGAGTGATCTTTTACTGCTGCATAATGATCCTGTCCCTCTTGACATTTTAAAAAGTATTGGATTTGCTTTAAAATAGGAAATGTCAGCTTTGTATCATTTCACCCTAAATACTTCAGATGCATCTTTATTGACAGGTTTATTTATTTATTTATTTATTTATAAAAGTTTAACCGTTATACCATTATTAAATCTAAAAACCCAGTAATTAAAAAAAATCATTTACATTCAATCTTACTCAAATTTGCTGCCTGGTGGTTCTGTTTGTGTCATACATTACATTATATCTGGCTATGTCTCTTGATTCTCTTTTTAAAAAAATATTTTATTTACTATTATCATCATTATTATTATTATTATTAAAATTTGCAACAGGATATGTGCACTCACCAGAGAGAGACAAAGACAGAGAGGGAGAGAGAGGGAAAGTGAGAAAGCAAGGTGCCATGTCTGGGATTTGAACCATGGTGGGCCATGTACAGCACCTTAACCACCATGCCAACTGCTGGCCCCTCTCTTAATTACCTTTTAGTTTTCAAAGCTCTCCTCATCTGCTTTTCTCTATCCTATCATTCCTATTTATTTGCTGGATATGCTGGGCCATTTGAGCTGGAGAATGTCCTGTTCCTGGGTTTGGTTGTTTCCTTCCTGGTAGTGGTGTTTCATTCATTTTTCTGTCCCTGTTACCTCTTGTACACTGAGGGTAGATTGGGAAGCTTGCTTATATTAAGGGTTGTGTGCTCTCCTTGGAAGGACATTTTTTTTTTTCCCTAGATTCTTGCTACAGGGTGTGTACACTCGCTCACACCTAATCCCTTCTCCTTCATTCTTCTTTTAGAATTTTGGGCATCCATTCACACATACCCGATGTGAGTTTCAAGCCACTGGGTCTGGGACTTGAACCGTAGTTGATCATGTGGGGAGTTCAGCACCTTAACCAGTTGGCCACCTGCTGGCCTCACAGGGATACTTCTTATATGGGACCTGCCTAAAATGTTCAGATGTTGTCAGCCTGGCACATCATAATAAAGTATCTTACCAGACTCTCAGAGAAAGGGACCTATGCTGACTTCCTTAGCTCCAGTGGTATCTTGGAGCCAGCTCATGGCCGTCATACTGGCTTCTACCAGTTCACGGGGCTGATGGTCTTGTTTCAGCCCTGGGTGGCATGGCCTCATGGTGGCCGTTTGAAATCAGCCAGAATATCTGCGCCAGAAACTGCTCCGTGCTACGAGTCAGCCCCTCCCTCCACCCGGTCAGTGTTAATTGTTCACAAACACGATATGGCTTAGGTCATTATTTTAGTAAGGGCTACAAAGCGATTATTTTAAAAACGTTGTCTGCATTTCCTAGCTAGAATTCTATGAAGAATGATTTTCCCTCCTTTGGAATATAGGAAAGAGCCTAACTCTTGTTTCTTTGTCTTTATCAATTTTCAAAGTAATGTGTGTGGGACCAGCAGTTAGCGTAATGACTATATCGCTAGGCTCCCATGTAGTCCACCGCGGTTCGAGTCCCGGACTCGATGGCTTAAACTCATGCCGGGCGCGTGTATGTATGTGCCCAAGATCCCGAGAGGAGAATGGAGTAGAAGGGATTGCAGCGTGGCCATCCCTCTTGGGGGTGATTTCTCACTTTCTGTCTCTCTGTCTCTCTCTGTCTTCCTGGAGAGCACACATGCCCTATAGCAAAAACCTCTCAAAAAAAAAGTGATGTGTGTTGCCCTGGCAACTATCATTAGTAACCAATGAGCTTTTTGCTTGTTTTAGTGTCCTTCTTTTTTTAAAGAATTATTTATTGGGGCTGGTTAAGGGCACTAAGGTCCCACATGGCCGACCATGGTTCAAGTCCTGGACCTGGTGGCTTGCTTTCTCATTTTTCTTTTTTCTCTCTCACTCTGTCCCTCTCTGGTCAAATCAAAAAATAAATAAATACAGTTAAATAAAATCATTCTTTAAAAAAAGAATTATTTATTTAATTTTATTTATCATTATTATTATTTTAAAATTTGTTGTAGGACATGTGTGCTTACCAGAGAGAGAGAGACAGAGAGAGAGGGGAAGTGAGAAAGCAAGCTGCCTAGACCAGTCTCGAACTGTAGTCGACCATGTGAGAATCCAGCACCTTAACCACCATGGCACCTGCTGGTCCTACTTGTTTTTGTTTTCAACATTATGCACTTGTTGACTTTCATGTATTTGACATTTCGATTTAGTGCAGGCTGCGTTTGTTTTGGTGTCTGAATCGTTCTATTGTGGTCAGCACAATCCTCTTCAAGCTGGCTACTGGGTTCTCCCAATAGAGCTCATCAAAATATCACCACTGAGTGCTCTCTCAAAGACGGCATTTTTTTTTTTTTTTGAGAGATTTTTGCTATAGTGTGTGTGCACTCACTAAGAAACAGAGAGAGACAAAAGAGGCCGAAAATGAGAAGTCACCCCTCAGGAGGAATGGCCATGTCACAATCCCTTCTCCATTCTCTTCCCAGGATCTTGGGTATGCACGCATGTATGCCTGGTGTGTTTCAAGCCACCAGGACTGGGACTCGAACTGCCATCCGCCATGTGGGAGTCCAGTGATGTAACCGCTATGCCATCTGCTAGCCTCTCAAATACTTAATCATTAAACATAAGGAAACTTCAGAATTGATCTCACTTTAATAGATTCACTGTATTACCGTTGTCTACTATGGAAAGTCTACTGACACCACTGCTGAAGGGATGACAAATGTATGTGAGCAAAAGACATTTGATCAGCGTTGTGCAAAAGGACGTTCTATGGTGAGGGAAAGGATGAATATGTCCTGCATCTTCACTACGCGGTGTGGAATGTGCCGGAATCACGTACTCCCTAGTGCCGAGGAACTGAATGCTCCATTATATTTCGCCTTAATATTTAAAGCACGAACAATTCCTGTGCCCCTGGCTGCTGTGTTGGACAGCACCGGTTCAGACCATCCACACATTTCTGTCTCCTTCAGGGAAGGGGCTTCAAAAAGTTCATGGAAAATCAAAAAGTTCATGGAAAAACACAGTCAAAGGACGAGTTTATTTCAATGCAAACTATATTAAAATCCACAAATAATTTTTTCATAGCATGCACTTTCCATGAGCTTTTTAAAGACTGGTCCTACTCATCAGGAATCATTTGGTTTGTTTCCAAATCTCTTCAAATCTTTTGTGCTTCTTGGGGGACCAGCAGTTAGCGTAATGGCTATGTCACTGGACTCTCACGTAGTCAACCGTGGTTCGCTTCCCAGACCCGGTGGCTTAAAACTCACGCCGGGCATGTGTGTGTGTGTGTGTGCCCAAGATCCCGAGAGGAAAATGGAGGAGAAGGGACTGCGGCGTGGTCATCCCCCCTGGGGAGTGATTTCTTGCTTTCTTTCTCTCTCCCACTGTCTGTCTGGTGAGTACACGCGCCCTATAGTAAAAACCTCTTCAAAAACAACCTTTTGTGCTTCTTGCTGTATTTGTGTACTTTGATCGAACAGTATGCAAACCAATGAAATACAATAAAGGGAAACAAATTGGGTACTTCTGAAGGGATTTATGGAGGCAAGTCATTAGAAATTCGTTGCTGATGGAGACATGTAAAAGATGACACTGCAGGGGGTCAGCAGGTGTTGTGGTGGTTAAGGCACTGAACTCTCACGTGGCCAACAATGGTTCCAGTCCCAGAACCAGTGACTTAAAAACCATGCGGGGTGTGTGTGTGTGTGCACCCCAAATCCAGAAAGCAGAATGGAGAAGAAAGGATTCTGGCATGCCATCCCCTTTGGGAGGGCAGGGTTTTCCCTCTCTCTGTCTCTGGCCAGCGCATGTACCCAATGGCAAAAACTTAAAAAAAAAAAAATGACACTGCAAGTTTGGGAAAATTTATCACCTTTTCTGTACTCTAATAATTTAACAGGTGTGTTTAATTTCTCATTGTATCTTAAAAAAATAAAACTGGACTTATTGATAATGCATTGAGGGAGTGACTTATAAAAGAACGAAAACATAAAACTCTTAATCTGCTGATCATTCTTAAAAATAGGCTCTGGTGGGGACTGGCAGGTGGCGTGGTGGTTACGGTGCTGGACTCCCACATGGTCAGCCGTGGTTCAAGTCCTGGATCTGGAAGCTTGCTTTCTCACTCTCTCTCTGGTCAAATAAAATAAATAAATAAATAAAATAATTATTAAAAAATAGGCCCTGGTACTTTATATTAAACAATGTATATATGTAACATTTAAAAGGGATCATAGTTATGTTTTAACCTACTTGTCCAAGGAATTACTACATGTGTGTGTGTTCTATCCAGAAGACCTGTTTTTTCATGATATTTCTACACACTTTTGCTTGTGTTTGCTCAGAATTTTGGCAGAAAGCATGGAGGGAATGCTGTAAGAGACATTTGGAGTCCAAACCTTTAGCCCCTTAATGTATCTCATTTCTTAGAATCAGACAGCCCACATCCCAGAACTATGGGCTTATTAAAAAACAAAACACTGGCTTCCGCAGCATTCGAGGAATTGCCGGCAGGGGTGCGTGAGAAGGGGCTGGCCGGCTGAGCTGTGGTTCCTGGACCCTTGGCAGGGGCTTGGCAATTTTAAGGCGTCAAGATGGTGTCATTCCAAGCAATTCACTTTAAACTGCTACTCTTCTTCTTGTGAAGGAGCAGAAGGATGGAGCGACGATTCAGGAGCAGTACTTTCTATACTTTTATTTCTTATTATACAATCACTGCACACAGGGCCCTGCTCTAGGTGCTTTACTTTTCTCGTTTGAGTTTCATGACATCCTAATGAAATGGGTACTTTCTTTTTTGTTTGTTTTTTAAATTCTTAAGGCCTTTGGCATAGGGCACAAGTGCTTGTGGAGAGAGGCAGACAGAGGGAAGGTGAGAAATCACCTGGGGGATGACCACGCTGCAAACCCTACTTCTCCGTTCTCCTCTCGGGACCCTGGGCATGCATGCACAAGCACCTGGCGTGACTTTTAAGCTGCCGGGTTCTGGATGCAAACTGTGGTCAGCCATGTGGGAATCCACTGCCTTGCCACCTACTGACCCTGAAATGGCACTAGTTTTACTCTTACTTTTGTGATGACTAACTGATATCCAGGGAGGTTAAACGTCCTGCCTAAATTGCTCCTCTAGAGGGAGTGAAGCCAGGATTTGAATCTACATTTTATGACTAGATCAAGAGGGCATTGAAAGACATTTCAAGATCTTTTATTTATTTAGATAATATGGAGAAATGTAAGTGAATGATGATATAATTCAGTGGGTGAAAGGACAGATTAAAAGGATTGCTCCACAGAACTCATCCTCATATGCCAGGCTTAACTCACTGCCAGGTGAAGACCTTCTCTAAACTCCACAGGGACACACTAGGGTGGAGCTTAATATCTTGTTTACTTTATTAATACTGTCATTGACACTAGCAAAACAACAGTATGTTTTCACAGTAAAACCTGAAAACAACAGGGACCAGCAGTTAGCATAAGGGCTATGTCGCTGGACTCCCATGTAGTCGACCGTGGTTTGCATCCTGGACCCGGTGGTTTAAAACTCACGCCGGGCGCATGTGTGTGCGTGCCCAAGATCCTGAGAGGAGAATGGAGGAGAAGGGATTGCAGCGTGGCCATCCCTCCTGGGGAGTGATTTCTCACTTTCTGTCTCTCTCTGTCTGTCAGGCGAGCACACGCGACTTATAGCAAAAACCTCTTCAAAAAAGAAAAGAAAAAAAAAGAAAAAAAAACCCTGCAAACAATGGAGGATACCTGGAAATTCCTCTTTACTCCTCTCTACTCTATCCCTACATCTTTTCTCCATGCCAATGGGAGTGGACTGTATTTATTTATTGTCCAGCAGTCCTTTTTTTTTTTTTTAAGGGATTTTTTGCTATAGGGCATGTGTGCTCACCAGAGAGAGAGAGAAAGAAAGTGAAGAATCATACCCCAGCCAGATGGTCACATCACAATCCCTTCTCCTCCATTCTCTTCCCAAGATTTTGTGCATGCACGCATGTGCGTCCAGTGTGAATTTTAACCCACTGAGCCCGGGACTCGAACTGTAGCTGACCATGTGGGAGTCAGTGCTTTAACCACTACACTACCTGCTGGCCTCCTACTTTTTCTTAATATAACCATGTGTCTTGGATCCTCTTGTTCCAAGTCGTGAGTCTTGGAATGCTTCCTGAGCCAGTTCATATGGCTCAGTCTCACTCTTCTTAAGGACGTGTATATATTCTGATCCTCAGCAAGGCAGAGAGTTAGACTGGAAGCCTGTACTTTGGAGCCTGACTTTGAGTGCCAGTCTTTCCATGGGCTAGTCATCTGACCTCGGGCAAGGAACTCATCTCCTCACACCTCAGGTGTGTCGTCTCTGAAACAGGGATAATAATGACCCCGCTGTGCATTCAGCAATGTGAGAGGAGCCCTAGAGCCATGCTTGAAATACAATAACTTCTAGCTAAGTATGTATTATGATTTTGGACGCATAAACATTTGTATAGCAATTTCATGAAATAGTTTCCTATTGCTATTTTGAATAATGCTACAAGGGACAGTCCTTGTATGTGTAATTTTGTACATGTGTGAGTGGTTTTCTAGGACAGATTACCACAAGTCAAATTTTTGGAGCAAAAGCCTTAAACCATGGTAGTTAGAACTAAATTGCCTTCCAAGTTCTTCATCTATTGGGCCAGCAGGTGGCATGGTGATTAAGGTGCAGGATTCCCACACAGCTGACTTTGGTTCGAGTCCCAGACCCATGGCTCGAAATTCACGCCAGGTGCATGTGCGTGCATGTGCGTGCATGCCCCAAATCCTGAGAGAAGAGATTGTGGCATGGCTATCCCTCCTGGGAGTGATTTCTCATTTCCCCATCTTCTCTCTCTCTCTCTGGTGAGCACATACACCCTATGGCAAAAATCTAAAGAACAAAAAACCTTCACCTGTTTGTAATTGTACTGACTCTGCAAGGAAGAACATACAATTTGAATTCTTTCTGATATGATGTTTTTTCTCTGTCTGACGGACAAGAAATGGTATCTTACCATCCTTTTGATTTGATAGCTTAGCATTTTTTTAGTGTTTCTTTTTTTCTTCCACGAAAGAGAGAGAAGACAGACAGAAAGAGATGCCCCTCCAGGGTCTCAGCCTCCCTTGGCCAGCCCAGATCATGGCATGTCCTGTGTGCAGAGGGAGACCCTGGGATGTGAACTGGGAACCTTCCCATGTGGGTCCAATGGTACTTCTGGCCGCTGAGAACCTTTCTGCCATCAAGGTGGGTGAAGACACAGGCGATACCAAGTGACATTTGCCAAGAGCAACCTGGGAAGCTGGACCGAAGTCTCAGCATGCCGGCTAAGGCAGAGCGTAATGAGCGGCACTTCGCGGGTGGAGGCCCGATGTGTCCTAAGTAGTTTCTGATGTGCACCTGCACGAGTCCATGAAGGGACTGTGTCTTCACAGCAGCTACATGGAGATACAAGCTCTGGGTTCAGGAAGGCGAGATTCTGTGTCCTAAACTTGCTCATGTTGAGGGGTGAGGCCCAAGGCAGGGAAACCCTGGACCACACCATGAGTTTGTGTTTCATCTTTACTTGCTTTATTCATCATAGAGAGCACCTGCATAAGAGAAAGAGAGAAAGCTGGCCAGCAGGTGGCATGGAGCGTAAGGCGCTGGCTCCCACATGGCCAGCTGAATGGTTTGTGTTCCAGACCTGGCATTCCCTATAGCAAAAAAACAAAACCAAAACCAAAACCAAACAAAAACAACAGAGACAGAGAGAAGCACTCTCGGTGGGGTCTCAGCACTCCACAGTTCCTTTCCCCAGCCTTTCAGCCCCTTAGTTCCTCGGGCACACACACACTCCGCAAGGCCTGTTCTCAGGCCGACCCTGGCATACGAGATCACAGTTAGCCGTGTAGCTCTCAGCACTGCCACTCAGTCTGCCACCCACTGAGCCGCCTGGCTGGCTTCTCTCCGGGAGATCTGGGGAGAGACCCGCTTCCTCCTGCTGAGGGTGCCAAGCAATGGTGCATTTATTTCGGGCACGCAGTGGAAGAGCAGTGCTCCCCCGCGTGGATATCTAGAACGGTGGGCAAGTGATGTAATGGAAAAAATGAAATCTGTGATGATTCGTGTTCTTCAGGAATAAGGAAAAGCAGGAGGGCAGATGGGTGCCTCTAGGAGCAAGCAGAGTTCTCATTGTAGAGGAATCATTTTTCTTTTCTTCTTTCATTTTGAAGTTAGGTATAATTTGCATACAGTAATATTTGCTCTTTTAGTTCCGTGAGTTCTCACAAATGTAACCTCCACCACCATCAACACAAGGCTTAGTCCCGTCACACCCTCAGATGGCCTCGTTCCCTGTGTAGATGGGTCCTCCTCTCACCCCAATCCCTGGCAAGCCCTGACATATTCTCTCTCCTGTTACTTTAACCTTTTCCAAAATGGAAGATGGAAAAATGCCTGGAGTCATTGTAACATACAAGAGGACTTCAAGAAGTCTGTGGAAAAATGGAATTAAAGTACAAGTCTATTTTGCTGCAAACGAATTTCAAAATCTATGTATACTTTTTTCATAATATGCGTTTTCCATGAACCTTTTAAAGTACCCTCTCAGAGCTTTGTTTTTGAGTCCAGCTTCTTTCACGCAGCGTAAGAGCCCTGTTGGTGGTGTTCCCGCAGGTGCCAGTCCTTTGCTCGCTCTTGTTGCCGAGTGCTTCTCTACGGTACAGAGTATTGCAGTTTGCTTATCCACTTACCTGGCGAAGGATGTGTATGTTGTTTCCAATGTTTGGTGACTATGAATAAAACTGCTATAAACATTCACTTTCAAATTTTCGTATGAGTACAAGTTTTGTATGAATATATTCAATAAAGGCAAATATGCAGGAGTGAGTTGTATAGTTAAGTGAGTGCTTACCTTTTTTTTTTTTAGAATTATTTATTTTCTTGGGAACCAGCAGTTAGCGTAATGGCTATGTCGCTGGACTCCCACGTAGTCGACCGCGGTTCGCGTCCCGAACCCGGTGGCTTAAAACTCACGCCGGGCGCGTGTGCGTGCGTGCCCAAGATCCCAGGAGGAGAATAAAGGAGAAGGGATTGTGGCGTGACCATCCCCCCTGGGGGGTGATTTCTCACTTTCTGTCTCTATGTCTCTCTCTGTCTGTCTGGCGAGCGCACGCGCCCTATAGCAAAAAAACCTCTCCAAAAAAAAAAAAAAAAGAATTATTTATTTTCTTCTTCTTATTATTTTTTTTTCTTCTTCTTTTTTTTTTGGAGAGGTTTTGCTATAAGGTGCAGGTCCTTGCCAGAAAGACAGAGAGACAGAAAGTGAGAAATCACCCCCCAGGGGGATGGCCATATCACAATCCCTTCTCCTCCATTCTCCTCTCGGGATCTTGGGCACGCACACACACGTGCCTGGCATGAGTTTAAGCCACCAGGTCTGGGATTCGAACTGTGGTCAGCTACGTGGGAGTTCAGCGACATAGTCATTATGCTAACTGCTCGTCCCACTTATTATTATTTCCAATTTGCTATAGAGTATGTGTACTCACCAGAGAGAGATGAGAGAGAGAGTGAGAGAGAAAGTAGGCCACCAGGTCCAGGACTTGAACCACAGTCAGCCATGTGGGAGTCTAGCACCTTACCCACCATGCCACCTGCTGGCCCCAATGTATATTTAACCTTAATAGATAATCATATTTTATAAGTACCAAGTTCAGGGTAATTTCCTTGGTGATATTTATGCACAAGAATAAAAAGGAAGTAAAATTTTTTAAAAAGAGATTTTTGCTATAGGGTGCTGTACTTGCCAGAGACACAGAGAGAGAAAGAGAGAGGGAAAGTGAAAAATTACCCCCCTAAGGGGGACGGTCACACTGCAGTCCGTTCTTCTCCATTCTCCTCTCAGGATCTTGGGCACGCATGTACATCTACCCAATGTGAATTTCAAACCACTGTATCCAGGACTCAAACTGTTGTTGGCCATGTGGGAGTCCAGCACCCCACCATCATGCCACCTACTGGCCCCCAAAAAGAAGTAATTTTTTTCAGGTTTTACTTTCCTTTTTTTACAAAGAGTAGTCCCAGAGTAACATGACACACAAAAAAATCCTTTTTTTTTTTTTTTTTTTAGTAGAACCAGTACAGTATACAAGAGATTTCTGCCAGTTACAGAAAGCTATCACTGAAGGAGCCACTAAATAAAGGCCACTATGTGGTGACATTATGCAGGCAGCATTGTCAAGAGTAAACAATACTTTTTAGGATATGACATTATTGGTTCCATCAGTTTGCAGCAGCTCAGTGGATGGGAGAGCCATAAGTTTCTTCTGTTCTCATAAGTATGTAGATTTATTGTTTTGAAACAAAATCTACTTCTCTCTAAAGTAAGCAAGGACATTGGCGCAACCAACTATTCTCAGAGAAGGAGTGTTTTTAATTTTTATAGGCATCTTAGGAAAATCAGATACCAAATAATATATAGGAATGTGGAGTTCATCTAACAAAGAGCACTTCTTACTTGCAGATGAATAGCTTCATAAAGTTATAGCATTAGTTTAATACAGCACAAAAACTGCAGGTTGGAAATAAAGAAAACTTGTAGTAGGATTTAAAGAATAGTAATTCAAAGTCATCAATTGCAAGCCACTGTGATTTTTCTACCTTTTCAAATAAAGATCTAGTAATGTAATTAAAAAAAGCATAGTTTTTGATTAAGAATGATATAGCTTTGTTCAAATTAATAGTAATACATTTTTAGAGAATAAGCATAATGTGCCAGAATATTTTGAATAGCCATATGAAGTGAATAAAAAAGTGATCTTAATTGCTAAGTCAATCTATTCAAAGAAAAGCTAAAAATGTTCACAAATCAACCCACAAGGGAGCCTGCAGATTGAGATGAAAAATTTCTCTACCTTCTTCAGAACCTTTTATTGCCAGTATTACATTTTTTTGAAAGAATTTTGCTACAGGGTGCATTTGCTTGCCAGAGAGACAGAGAGAAACGGAGAAACAGAACGTGAGAAATGACCCCCCAGGGGGGATGACCACACTGCAGTCCCTTCTCCTCCATTCTCCTTTTGGGACTTTTGGACACGCATGCACATATGCCCATGCCTGGCATGAGTTTTAAGCTGCCGGGTCTGGGACTTGAACTGTGATTGACTACCGTGGGAGTCCAGCAACGTTACCATTATACTCCCTGCTGGTCCTGCCAGTATTACATTTTTAATAGCTGGAAGTTGGTGAAATTTAATTTTCATTAGTAATGGACAAAAATAATATAGAGGTAATCTTATCAGTTTCAAATCTTGAGCAATTGTTTTGAAGTGTTCATATGATGAAAGGAAATGCGTGGCCCTTTCTTCAGGAATGACAGCTTCTCAATGCCGAGTCTTTGGCACTTATCCGAAGGCACAGGTAGAGCACAGGAGAGATGGTCAGCAATTCCTCACCTCTCATCGCCCCAGGGAAGCCAGTTCGCCAGGAGCATCTCGGTGCCTTATCGAGTTACTAAAACTCGTCTTGCTTTTTTGGATGAGTAAAGTGATACATTGTTGATTCTGGAAATTTGTAATTTAAGAATATTTCTCTGCATAGGACTCAGCAAACCATCTGATAGTTTTTTTTTTTTTAATAATTCCCAGTTTTATCAAAACACAGATGATGATCCTGTGTGGGTCCACTGTCATCTTAGCAGGTGTTTGTAGAAGCCATGGCCGGAGGGGCTGGTTTCTCAGAAATGCAGTGCACTCAGCTTCTCCCAACGGAAGAGAGTGCTGGTGACTGAATGCCAGTGAGCAAGCGGTTTACAATTTCTCCTTCTACAGAGAAAACACACAAGAATGTAATTTTGAAAAGAAGGCTTTTTTTTTAAAAAAAAAACTTAGATATTATGGCTTGAGATTCTGGGAAAGATATTGGAGCTTGGAGAACCAGCGTGTTTCTCGGGGATCCAGGAAAAGACTGTGAACCTATCCGTGATACAGACTGTTGAGGGAAAAGGGCAATCAGCTAAGTGGGATGTCTATTTCTTTTATTAGTTAGACATTTTAGGATTAAGGTTAACCTTTGAATGATTTATCATTCCATTTTCAGATATTCCTGGTGCACACGTGAACGTGCATGCACCTGCATAGTGCTTCTGCAGGAGCCTGTGGCTGGGAGACCTGATGACCTCACGGTGCTGTCCTGAACCCCAAACATCAACACCGCTGGACATTTGTTAGAAACGCAAATGTCAGGCTTACGCAGACCTCTTAAATCTGAACTCTGGGGGCGCACGCAGCAAGCAGTGTTTAAGACAGGTCTGGAGGATTTCGAGGAAGATTCAAGTGGAGAGGCTACTCACTGAGGTTTATGGCTCACATCAGACTTGTGTTCATGTATAGGTATATATCAGCTGCGCTTGCTATTGGAAATATTTAGACTAATGAAGTTCATTAGCGAATCAATTAAATGGGGGGAAAAGGCATAGAAAGCAACCATGGATACCAGAGATAATGTGGGAGGTGGGTGGGACGTGGCAGAGAGTGAGGGATAGGGAATCAAGGATGGCCAAAAAAAAAAAAAAAAAAAAGCAAAATATACAGGAAATAATACATAGGAAATTATTTGTTGAAAAAAATAGTCAGGCTATTAAACAGAGACATTGTATGTCTCCACTTAATATATTCTGTCTACACTCTATGATAGAGAATAAAGACTGCTCCACTCTCCTCAGCGTGTGGTCTCCACCACTTGGTGTAAAGTGACTGCTGGACCATCGGTCATCACATTTGCTTACCAGCCAGCAGGACAGAGAAAGGACTGAAGAATAGTAACCCCTACTTTTAAATTAAAATAACAAATTTACTTGTGTAAAACACACACACACACACACACACACACACAATATAAAACTTAATATTCTTACTATTTTTTTAAAAGTTTATTTCTTTCTTCCAAGAGAGAGAGAAAAAGAGAAATAGGCATCCTGCCAGGGTCCTTACTCTGTGATCTGCTTGTAGTCTCAGGCAGCGTGGATCATGGCCTTGTTTGTACTCCTGCACTCCTGGCATGTCCAGGGGGGTTTGGGGACTCAGACCAAGGACCTACCTTTCCACGTGGGTTCAGTTGCCTCACTGCCATGCCATGGTCGGATCGCTTTCCCATGTTAAAGGTACAGTACAGGGGGGTGGGGTTAAGCATAGGCTGGTGGTTGTGCAATGGATCTCCAGGTCTTTTTCATCATCTCCTTTGTAAAATATTTAAGAAAGAATTACCAAAAAAAAAAAAAAAACAAGTTCCCAGGCCTAGTGTGAATGACTGCATGTACTAAGGACACCTTTAGGACAAGACTTGTACATCCACACGAAAGCTCGCCAACGCTTGGGCTTCTTTCTCCTCATTGGCTACTTTTAATTGTCGCTGACCAGCTAATGGCTTTTTGGAAATGTTGGGTCATTATTGTAATCAAGAAATGATATAGGAAGAAAGCCATTCTTTCAAAGTTCAACTCAATTAGGCATTTATTGTGTTTTTTTGGGGGGACCATTTTAAGTACCAAAGTTTTCCACAAATAAAATTTTTAAAACTGTGTAATATTGAGCTCTTTTGCCAAAAGCAATGGCATTAATTTTTTTTTAGCAATGACATTGTATGTCAGTGTATTTTATGTAACACCCATCTAACACATAGAATGTCGCTGATGTGATAATGCTGAGGTCGAAGTGGGGAACAGGAAAGAGTGAAAGGCTGGAATCCCGTTATTTAGTTTGCGCCTAGTGGAGGATCCCTAGAAAATAAAGCAGATTAAATCACTCCCCTCCAATAACTGCAAAAATAACCTAGTCTCTGAGGTCCTGAAATATTTGTCTGGCTAATTAAAAAGCTTGTAATTATTCCTCAATTCTGAACTTTCTTGACTCATTTTGGAATGCTAATGCATATATTAGGCCTCTAGACAAACACGCTAGTATAATGTTATGGAATAAACATTGGTCTGAGTATTCAGAGACTGTTCAGCTAACCCTGGCTCTTCTGGTAACTGGCTTTGTTGCTTGGGGAAGTCAGTTAATCTCCTTTGTAGAATGAAGGGGCTGAGCTAACTGATGTCTCAGAGGCTGTTTCTTTAAGCCCTAATCTTCTATGGATCTCCTTAAGGCTCAGATATAATGACTTTACTACTGATGGAAAGATTATCTTGGGAAATGTTGACCAAAATGAAACCGTTTCTCCACACATCTGGTCTCGTTTCCTCTAGCTGGGGAGATAGACACTCTGGCTGGGCTCCAGTGCAGGTAATTGCATTCTGCCCACCGTGATTCTCCGTGCATGGCCAATTGGCCACGGTATTCTTCTCAATTTCTCCTCTGTCGCATGTCTCTTGGTATTTTTATCTCCTGTTTCATAGGGCAGAACCCAAGCTGTGACTCCACTGGGGCATTTGTGTGTGCTTTAGAGAAGGCATCTCTGCCACCATCATGGGCCCCTAAATATATAGTTCAGACATTCCGTGTATTCTGGAGGATTTGGCTCAAAAACACCAGGAGCCTTTCCTTTTGGTTTACTTTTACCTAAAAAGTTCCTAACTGGAATGTATATTGACAGTATCGGCTAATATTTATCTAAAAAGCTTCTAATAGGCAACCACACTATGCCAATGGCTGATAACAATAAAGGCTTAGTGTCAATTCTCTTATTTTGAAAGATTTTGTAAAATTTAATTTTATTATTTTTAAATTTAATTTTATGGATTATTATGTTTTAATTTGTTATGGGATATGTGTGCTTACCATAGAAAGACAGAGAGAGAGAGAGAGAGAGAGAGAGAGAGAGAGAGAGAGAGAGAGAGGGAGAGGGAGAGAGCGAGAGAGCAAGTCACCAGGTTCAGGACTCAAACCGCAGTTGAACGTGTGGTAGTCCAGCACCTTAACTACCACGCCACCTGCTGGCCCCTAGTGTCAATTAATCTTTCTAATGCTATCCATGTGCCACACATTTACTCTGTTGATTCCCATTTTGCAGGTGAGGAAACTGAGATATGGAGGGGTTAGCCTCTTGCCTACAGTTTATGCAGCTCTTCTTCTTCTTCTTCTTCTTCTTCTTCTTCTTCTTCTTCTTCTTCTTCTTTTTCTTCTTCTTCTTTATACATTCAATTGCTCTACAACATTTAAATTATAAGAGACTTTGCCCAGCATAATATACACCTCAGTCCAGCCCAGTTGAGAATACTATACACATCCTCATCAACAGATAATAAGCCATATCTGTGTCCCACAAATGTCTTACCTCTATTCTCTTTCCCCAAATTTCCTTTCCTATGCTCTTCTACTCTCACGCTCTCCTTTCACTTTGTCTCTAGCGTCCATAACAATTTTTAATGCTTTTATGTCCTCCAGTCTTTTAGTCTCTACCATAGAGTGGGAACAGTCAGTATATGTTAAGTGGAGACATACAAAGTTTCTCTTTCATAGCCTGACTTGCTTCACTTGGCAACAAATCTTCCATATTTGCCCACTTCCTATCAAATTCCAGGGTCTTGTTTCTTGTTTCTTTTTTTTTTTTTTTTTTTTTTGTTTTTTTTTTTTTTTTTTTTTTTTTTTTTTTTTTTTTTTTTTTTTTTGGCTGAATACTATTCCATGGAGTATATGTGCTACACTTTTTCAATCCATTCATCTGTTTGTGGACATTTGGGTTGGTTCCATGTCTTAGCAATCATGAATAATGCTGCAATAAATGTAATTGTGCAAACGCTTTTCTGACTGAGTGTTCTCCTGTCCTTTGGATAGATACCCTATAGTAGAACTGCTAGATCATATGGTAGTTCTATTTGAAGATCTTTGAAGAACCTCCATATTGTTCTCCACAGTGGCTGGACCAATACATTACCACCAATAATGTAGGAGTGTTCCCCTTTCACCACATCCCCTCCAGCACTTATCATTTTTTTTTTTTTTAATATTTGCCATTCTGACTGGGGGTTGGGTGGTATCTTATTGTGGTTTTGATCTGCATCTCCCTTATGATGTGGGATGTTGAGCATTTTTTCATATGCTTTTTGGTTGTTCATATGACTTTCTTAGAGAGTTGTTTATTCAGCACATTTTTCCATCTTTTAATTGGGCTAATCATTTTCGTCTGGGTAAGTCACTTGAGTTCCCTATGTATTCTGGTTATGAGTCCCTTATCTGAGGCACAGTTAACAAAAATTCTCTCTCATTCCAAGGGTTGTTGATTCACACTAATTACGGTGTCCTTTGCTGTGCAGAAACTTCTTAGTCTGATGTAATCCCACCTGTCTATTTTTGGATTATTGCCTGTGCTTTAGGGGTCTTGCTTAAGAAGTCTTTGCCTATCCTGATGTCTCTCGTAGTTTCCCCAGTGTTTTCCATTAGTAGTTTTATAGTTTGCGGTCTTAGGTTTAGATCTTTGATCCATTTTGAGTTGATTTTTGTTAATGACAGAGATTCAGATTCATCTTTCTGCAGATGGATACCCATTTTTTCCAGCACCAATTGCTAAAGAGGTTTTCCTTTTCCCACTGAGTTGACTGCTACCTTTTGTCAAAGATGAGTTGACTGTATGTTTTGGGGTTTATTTCTGTGGTCTCTACTCTGTTCCATTGGTCCTCATGTCTGTTTTTGTGCCATGCTGTTTTGGTTATCATGGCTTTGTAATATATTTGAGGGTCAGGAAGTGAGATGCCACCCACTCCACTCTTCTTGTGCAGGATGGCTTTGGCAATACAGGGTCTTTTATGATTTGGCAATACAGGTTTTGTTTTTTTATGATTTCAGAAAAATTCTATGATTGTCTTTTCTAGATCTGTGAAGAATGTCTCTTGTAATTTTATAGGGATTGCATTAAATATGTAGATTAATTTGGGTAGGAATGCCATTTTTATTATATTAATTCTGCCAATCCACGAACATGGGATGTCCTTCCATTTTTTTGTGTCCCTTTTTTGATTTCCTTTTTAAGGTTTTCATAGTTTTCTTTATAGAGGTCTTTGACTTCCTTGGTTAGTTTTATTCCTAGGTATCTTCTACTTTTGTGGCTATGGTAAATCAAATTACTTTCTTCAGTTCTGTCTTCATCTGCTTGTTGTTTGTATATAGAAATGCTATAGATTTTTATAAGTTAATTTTGTATCCTGCCACCTTATGAATTTATTGCTTTGAGAAGTCTTTTTTTGTGCATACCATTGGGTCTTCTGTGTATACAATCATGTCATCTGCAAATAGAGATAATTTCAGCTCTTATTTCCCTATTGGAATGCCTTTTATTTCGTTCTCTTGTCTAATCGCGTTGGCTAGGACTTCCAGTACTATACTGAATAGGAGCCGAGAAAGTGGGCAGTTTTGTCTTGTACCAGTTTAATGTACTGTTCAGTATAATATTAGCTATATGTTTTTCATAGATGGCTTTTATTATGTTGAGAAACGATCCTTCTATGCCAATTTTATTGAGAGTCCTAATCATGAAGGAATGTTGCATTTTGTCAAATGCTTTGTTTGCATCAATTGAAGTGATCATATGGGTTTTATCTTTCTTTCTGTTAATATGGTGTATTACATTCATGGTTTTGCGTATGTTGAACCACCCTTGCATCCCTGGAATAAAATCTACCTGGTTGTGATGAATAACTTTTTTTTTTTTTTTTTTTTTTTTTTGCCATAGGGCGTGTGCGCTCGCCAGACAGACAGAGAGAGACAGAGAGACAGAAAGCAGGAAATCACCCCCCAGGGGGTATGGCCACGCCGCAATCCCTTCTCCTCCATTCTCCTCCCGGGATCTTGGGCACGCACGCACGCACACGCGCCCAGCGTGAGTTTAAGCCACCGGGTCCGGGACGCGAACCACGGTCGACTATGTGGGAGTCCAGCGACAAAGCCATTACGCTAACTGCTGGTCCCCATGAATAACCTTTTTTTATATGCTGTTGAATACAGTTAGCAAGTATCTTGTTGAGAATTTTCACATCTGTATTCATCAGAGGTATAGGTCTGTAGCTTTCCTCTTTTGTCATATTCTTATCCATTTTGAGAATGAGGGTGATGGAGGCTTCATAGAATGAATTTGGAAGAGTTCCTTTTGGATCTCTAAAACAGTGTGAGTAGAATGGGGGCTACCTCTTCTTTAAAAGTTTTGAAAAATTCAGCACTGAAGTCATTGGGACCTGGAATTTTTCTTTGTTGGGAAGTTATTTATTACTGATTCAATCTCATAGCTTGTTATAGGTGTATTCAAGCTTTCTATGTCCTCTTGAGTCAATCTTGGTAGATTATATGTGTCCAGGAATTTGTCCATTTCATCCAGGTTTTCTTCTTCTTTATTGGCATTATAGTTGCTCTTAGCATCCTCTAATGATGTTTTGTACTTCTATTATGTCTATTTTAATGTTGCCTGATTCATTGTGTATTTGATGTATCTGGTAGCACTTCTAAGCTTCCTGCAGGCATCTAGACAGATTAGTTATGATGCATATACAGAAGGAGCCATTCAAAACAGTGAGGTAGAGCCAGAGTGAACCATGTGACAAATTCCCCAATATGTATAATCAAATGGAAAGAGTGAGCAAGATATAAAAGAGTGGGGGCCAGCAAGTGGCATGATGGTTAAGGTGTTGGACTCCCACATGATCGGCTGTGGTTTGAGTCCCTGACCTGACCTGGCAGCTTGCTTTCTCACAACCTCCCTCCTATCTGTCTCACTCTGGTGGGTACACATATCTCATAGCAAAGTAAAGATTAATAATAATAAATAAAATTAAGTAATTCTTAAAAAAGATGTAAAAGAGTGTGGCTATTGTATTTTTTTGTGTTAGTAATATAAGAGGACTTCAAAAGTTCATGGGGAAAATGGAATTAAATTATAAGCTTATTTTGGTGCAAAAACCGTGACATCCATATGTAATTTTTTCTTTAATACTCATTTTCCATGACCTTTTTGAAGACCTCCTTATATAAAGGAGTAGGTATATTTTGCTGGTATGTTAATTAATTTTTTCTGGTTTAGAAGAAAATGAAAGATAATATTAATTGTAGTTACATTTTGGGGTGAAGTTTTATTTATTCATTTATTTTTAAATTATTTTTGCCTTCCAAAATGTTTGAGTTAGTTTTTTCACTTCTTGTATGGTAGATTACTTAAAAATGAAAAATAATTGTCAACGGGGCCAGCAGGTGGCATGCACTGGACTTACACATGGCTGACCACGGTTCAAGTCCTGGACCTGCCAGCTTGCTTTCTCACTTTTTCTCTCTCTCTGTTTGTCTCTCTTTGGTGAGCACATGTGCCCTATAGAAAATTAAAATAATAATAACAGTAAATAAAATCAAATAAACAAATTCTTAAAAAAATAATAATTGTCATCAAGAATTATTTGGGTGGTGAAGTTATGAATAGTCTTTGTCTCCTTTATGTCCCTGTTTCAGAAACATAGTAAATATTCTTTATTTTGTAGGAGATTTCTATCAGTAAGAAGGAGCCAGAGGAAGTTCAGGCTAAGAGCAGGGCAGTTTTACTCCTCTGGCTGTTGGCGATGGAGGTGGGTACGCCAGGTCCTCAGAGTTATAACCAGAGCAGGGCAGGTCAGACTTGGGTTCGTTTGTCCTGCCTCATCACAATGAAGTCACAAAATTTATCACGGCCTCAAGTGCCTTTCTCTTCCCTTTCGGGTTACAAACACAATTTTTCCTTAAAGAAAATATATTGAAATTTTAAAGTCAAGTTCATAAATTAAAAGGAAAAAAGATGCAAGTGTCGCCTTCACATGGGCTTCCTCCACTTTGTACTCCTGCCTTGTTCGGTAGAAGGGCCTTGGGACAGGACCCTGGACTTCTTAGACATCAAAACCTCTTTGGTCCAGAACTGGAAACCAAAAACTCTTAGGTCCAGATTCTGCTACTAACGTGTTAATGAGGCAAAAGGCTCCGGAAAACAACCCAGCTACTTCATGGGAATTGCCAGTTTTAAATGTGAGTTCACACACACACAGCAGTTGGTTATCTCTTTGGGGGTTAAGTTACTGCATTCTGTGTCGGCTTGTGTAGACAATGGGTGGGGGCCAGGGACAGGAGTAATCCTTTTACCTGCCCTATCTGAAGTGACATTGGAATGAAGGGGCACTTTCAGAGGGTATCAGTTTCCTAGGTAAGTTCTGCAAACAAGCCACAGACCCTCAGCCACATCGCGGTGCCTCCTCCCCAGGCCCAGGGAAGCAGCCCTGCCTGTCACTCCGGTAAACAGATGAAAGACTCCGGAGCCTGGTGGAATTCCATTGTTCCCGTGTTTACTCGGCCGCCCAGTGCCTCCACCAAGCATGGGCTGCAAGAAGCCTGGCTTTCATGCCAAGCCCCACATCCTGAAAGCATAAACAGCGATTAATACTTATTATCAAAAGGGTTGGAAGGGCAGACAGGGCTTTCTGTCTCTCTCGGTGAATAAATTCAGCTCTCACATGCCAACACTTTGTGGTTACCTAATACTCTGTCTTGTCATTTTTCTTTCAAAGAAGCCACACCTTCCATTTCTCACTGCTAGGAACTGTGGTGACAGATACGTAAGAATTTTCTTTTCTTTTTAAAGACGCTTAGATTACAGCAGGGCCACAAGGAGAAATGGGACACAGATGAGCAGACGAAGAGAGCCAGAAGGAGTGTGCTGGTTCTATCATGTCCGTCGGCTCCTGAGCTGGGGCTTCTGGGCTGACATAGGCTGGATGTGGTCCTGGGATAAGGCCTGTCCTTGTCCCTCCCCTGCTGCGACATTCGCTCTACCATTCCAGCTTATTTCTCACTGTTACTCTTGTTTTCAAAGCCGTGGAAACGTCATGAATCTAGCTTGTACCTTCACATTCAACCGACGTGTGTTCCTGGGTACTTCCCATCTCAGACCTCGGAGTGCTGGAGGAGACGGGGAGACGTGGTCCCCGCTCTGCCGGCCAGAGCGACCTGCCGTGCGACTTTCTGTCCTTTTCTCAAGCTGAACAAACCCGATTACGCAAGCCTCCTCTTGTCGGCCTGCAGGCTACAGAAAATCCAAACTACGAGCAGGATTCTGCTCCCCACCTTCCCTTCCAACCTGCCCGATTCTCCTCATCCTCTGTTCTCTGCTCTGGTCATTGAATTGGAAGTATATTTACATCCTACCTACTGTCCTGACCCCGCAATGCTCTGTTCCTAGCATGCTTCTCCTTTTCTCTTTGTCTACTCTACCTCTGTGCATTGGACACCCAGCTCAGAAGCCATTGTGACTGGGACGCTTGACCTCAGTCAGTCCTCAAGGAAATAGCAATTGCTTCTCCCTTTACAGAAGTTATTATCACTGATATCATTTATTCATATGTTTTATTTTTCTCCCTGGAAAGCTTCTTGAGGATGTCAGAGAAACATTTTTTTTTTCTTTTTTTTTGGAGAGGTTTTTGCTATAGGGTGCGTGTGCTCGCCAGAAAGACAGAGAGAGACAGAGAGACAGAAAGCAAGAAATCACCCCCGGGGGGGATGGCCACGCCACAATCCCTTCTCCTCCATTCTCCTCTTGGGCACGCAAGCACACACGCCTGGCGTGAGTTTAAGCCACTGGGTTCAGGACTTGAACCGCGGTCAACTACATGGGAGTCCAGCTACATAGCCATTATGCTAACTGCTGGTCCCATCAGAGAAACATTTTGCTCATAGCTGGCTCTTTAGTTCCTAGCTGTGTACTTGGCAAGGGGGATATAGTTACTCAAGACAAATATAGAAGATTATCAACATTCCTTATGCAAAGCATTAGGAAAAAAGAATAAAACAAAATACCCTCAATACTAAGGCATTATGGAACAGAAAGAGAGTTTTTCTTCTGCATGTCTCAGTCTTTGATTTTTGAGAGATTTTTGCTATAGGGCACGTGGCCATGCTGGAGAGACAGAGAGACAGAAAGTGAGAAATCACTCCCTCCCCTGGGGTGGGGAGATGGCCACACCACAATCCCTTCCCCTCCATTCTCCTCCTGGAATTTTGGGCACTCATGCACAGATATCCAGTGTGAGTTTCAAGACTCTGAGTCTGGGACTTGAACCATGGTTGGCCATGTGGGAGTCCAACGCCCTAACCACTCTGCCACCCTCTGCCCCCAGCATGTCTGAATCTTTTGCAGGAATTTCCTGCAAAAGGGAATTGGTGCAGATGTGGTGTCTTGTCGCTAGCAGGCAAGCTCTGGAACATTCCCCTTGAAGAACGTATTATTGGTATTGATTTACTTCTTTTTTTAAATGGAGACAGCTTTATTTCCTTTTGATTTAAAATATGTACATGCTGATCATAATACATTCAAATGGGGCCAGCCTGGTAGCTCTTGGTTAAAGGAGTGGTTAGTCACTGAGCCGACTGTATGGTTGGAGTCCCAGCCCTGTGGGCTCAGGTGCATGGGCTTATGGGCCCAGATCCTGACAGGGTGGAGAAATGGAGAAGTCACGATGTAGACGTGCCCATTCAGGAGTGCTTTCTTCTTTTTCTCTTTCTCTGTGTCTCTCTCTGGCAAGGACATGTGCCCTCTGAAAATCTAAAAAAATAAATAAAGCATAATTCATTTTCTGTTAAATGTTAGATTTTAGTTTGAATATTTCAGTTTTCGTAATTAGGATAAGAGGAGATTTGATTAATGTTGGGTCGTCAGGAAGGCCATGATGCATTTTTGCCTAGGAAGACATAAAAAAATGTGTCGTGACTTTTCTGATGACTCAATATTTCTAGACCCTTAAATCCTTAAATAGTAACAATAATCCTGTTTTGAAGTGAGGGAAGTGAGCAGGAATTCTGTGATCAAATTATGAAGAATAAATGTGCTCAGATAAACCTCATTTTAGTAAAATCTTCACATGAAAGTCTGAACATAGGAAATATAAGTTAGAGGGTAATGAGTTAAAAATTAAAGAAATATAGAGATTTTAAAAAAGAATCAACAACTTTCTTTAAATCAGGTTGTTTTAGTTAAGTAAATTATGTGCAAGTGCTTTATAATTTGAAGGGCCTAATCAAATGTAAATCTCTGATATTATTACTATTATTTTGGGTTATGGGAAAAATAGAACTAAAACAGTAAGTCCATGGAAAAGTAGAATTTCATTTAATAACTTCAGCCACATAGCACTGTTTAGAATGGAGTCTGTGATGTTCTTACAGAAAGTCACTCACACTGGTGTTGAGCCACAGTTATAGTTCATATCTCATTGGGGGCATTCGTAGGGTCCAGAGATTATAGATCATTTTCATGTCACCTTCTCCTAAGAAATACAAGCTTCAGGGCATGTAACATGCCCTTTGTCAAGGGCTCTTAGTCCAGCCCTGAAACTTAACCTTCAGCTCATGCTGTCTAGTCTTTGTAGAATGAGTAGAAAAATCACATCCGAATCCAGAGGAAGACACCATTTCCCCTTGAAACCAGTTCTGACTTTCCAAGTAGAAAGGGTCTATCTCTAGACGGTATCCATCCATTTCCAGTGAATTAATGCTATTATGATTGGTTATAAAAACAAAAAATTACAAATGTAATACATTTGTATTACAAAAGTTTAGATAATACAGAAAAATGAACACTTTCTATGACCTTAACTAGCTTTCTTCTGATTCTTGGAGCTACCTCTAAGAGTTTGGTGTGTGTGTGTGTGTGTGTGTGTGTGTGTGTGTATTTTCAGAATCTTTTTTTTTTTTTTGCATAGTTATCAGCAACTTTCTTTAAATCAAGTTGTTTTAGTTAAGTAAATTATGTGGAAGTGCTTTATAATTTGAAGCCAGATACAAGCATATACATAGAGTTATTTTAAACAAATATTGGGTCATCCTGCAATATTTTTCAGCAATTTTCTTTTCAGTTACCATATCAAGAATATTTTTCTTTTTCAGTATATAAAAATATGTCCCTGTATGCTTAATGACAGTGTAATATTCTATAGTATGCAGGTGCTGTAATTTGATTAGTCTCCTATAACTTTCTCCAAGATTCAATCTTCACTTACTGATATGTTTAAATTGATGCATAATAATTGTACATATTTATGGAGTACAGTGAATATCTTGGTACATTTATAACATGCGCAATAATCAAATCGAGTAACTAGTAGATCAATCACCTCACATTTTTATCCCATTCTTTGTGGTGAGAACATTCAAAATCCTTTTTCAAGGCTGGTTGCCTAGTGATTAAGAGAGCCAGATCCCTCATGACTGGCTACCTGGTTTGAATCTTACCATACTGGCTTAAAAACCATGCCGGGCATGTGTTAGTACATGCTCAAAACCCTGACAGGATAGAGAAATGGAGGAGAAAGGATTGAGGCATGACCACGACCCAGTGGGGGTGCTTTCTCTCTTTTGCTTCTTTCTCTCTCTAGTGGGCGTATGTATCCTCTGGCAAATTAAAAAAAAAATCAAAAACATTTCTTGTAGGTATTTTGAAATATATACTATATTATTATTAACTATAGTCATTCTACTATGCAGTGAACACTAGAACATTTTCCTCTTATCCATAACTTTGTACCCTCAACCCCCCACTTACCTCTGATAACCACCATTCTACTCTATACTTCTATGAAACTAATATTTTTAGATTTTGAAAATGAGTGACATTATATGGTGTTGGTGTTTGTCTTTCTGTGCCTGGCTTATTTCACTTAACATAATATCCTCCAGGCTCATTTATGTTGCCATGAATAACTGCATTTTATTCTTTTGATGACTGAAAAAAATATATATTTATATATATATATATAGAATATATATGTAAAATGTTATATATTATATATATCATTTATAATATATCACATTACATATACATTTTTATATATATTCTATATATACATATAATAGAATACTATGGAATATTGTCACCCTTTCTTCATAGCATTGCTAACATTTATTATTTGTTACAGTTTTGATACTAGCCATTATACACACACACACACACACACACACACACACACACACACACATATACACACACACACATAGATATATACTATTCCATTATATATATTTCCATTATATATATGAAATACTATATATATAATATGTACATATATAATGGAATACTATATTATATATATATAAAATATATATACACACATATGTACACATACATATCACATTTTCTTTATTCATTCATCCATTGATAGACACTTAAGTTGATTTCATAACTTGGCTATTGTGACTAATGCTGCAATAAACATGAGAGTGCATATATCCTTTTGACATGGTGATATTCTTTCCTTTTTTTTTTTTTTTTGGAGAGGTTTTCACTATAGGGAGCATGCACTCGCCAGACAGACAGAGAGAGACATAGAGACAGAAAGTGAGAAATCACCCCCCAGAGGGGATGGTCACGCCGCAATGCCTTCTCCTCCATTCTCCTCTCGGGATCTTGGGCACGCATGCACACGCGCCCGGCGTGAGTTTTAAGCCACTGGGTCTGGGACACGAACCGCGGTCGACTACGTGGGAGTCCAGCGACATAGCCATTACACTAACTGCTGGTTCCCGATATTCTTTCCTTTGGATATAAGCTCAGTAGTGAGAAAGTTGAATCATGGAGCAATTCTGTTTTTTTTTTTTTTTGAGGAATCTCTATATTGTTTTTCATAAGGGTTGTACTAGTTTACATTTCTTCCAACAGTGTGTGTTACCCTTTCTTTATAACCTTGGCAGCATTTGTTATTTGTTAGGTTTGCTAATAGCCATTCTAACTGAAGTGAGATGATATTTCATTGCAGTTTTTATTTGCATTACCTTATTATTAGTGATTTAAACATTTTCTTCATATACCTGTTGGTCATTTGTATATCTTCCTTTGAGAAATATCTATCATATCTTTCACCTACTTTAAAATAAAAAAAAAATTGACTATTGGGATGAATTCTTCATATAAGAGAATTTCAAAAGTTCATGGAAAAATAAAATTAAAGTGTGAATTTATTTTGGTGCAAACATTTATGAAATCTAGGGACCAGCAGTTAGCGTAATGGCTATGTCGCTGGACTCCCATGTAGTTGACCGTGGTTCGCCTCCTCAACCTAGTGGCTTAAAACTCATGCTGGGCGCGTGTGCATGCGTGCCCAAGATCCTGAGAGGAGAGTGGAAGAGAAAGGATTGCAGTGTGGCCATCCTTCCTGGGGGGTGATTTCTCACTTTCTGTCTCTCTGTTTCTCTCTGTCTGTCTGGCAAGCACATGCGCCCTATAGCAAAAACCATTCCAAAAAAATTTTTATGAAATCTATGCTAATATACATTTTCTATGAAGACCCGTTGTATATTTTGGATATTAACTGTTTTTTTTCTCTTTAAATTTATTTATTTTTTACATTAATTCACTATACATCACTACAGCATACAAATGAATTTTCCATCCAAAATACACTGTGTATTAGCTCAATCAAGCACATCAACATACATGTTTTCAGCAAATAATTTTCCAATTCTTATGTCTTGTATACTTTGTTTTTTATTTTGCCATCCTTGATTCCTTACCCCTCACCCTCTGCCATGTCCCACCCTCCTCCCACATTGTCTCTGGTATACGTGGTTGCTTTCTATGCCTTCCACCCCCTCCCCCCATTTAATTGATTTGCTAATGAACTTAATTATTCTAAATATATCCAATAGCTAGCACAGCTGATATATACCTATACATGAACCCAAGTCTGACTTTAGGCATAAACCCCAGTGAGTAGAATGAACATATCATAAAGTAGTACCCAGCTGGGGTTATATAGCTTACTGCAGTCATCAAATATGCATTTTTTAAAAATCGATATGAACAGTTTTACTGTTTTTTTTCTCCTGCAACTTTTTTTAAAAAATTACTTAACATTCATTTCCTGAGCATCATCACAACGTACTAAATGTGGTTTCCCATCTAGAATAAACTGGATAGTGACTTAATCAAGCATGTTATCATCAATAATATTCCATTTCTACTTTCATACATATGTATACGTACATATATGTTTTTTACCCCATGTTTGACCCTCTGCCCTTTCTCACTCTCTTATTACACTATCTCTGCTATATACAGTTGTCTTCCATTCCTTTTTCCCCAACATTTTGTTGACCACACAATATCATAAGTAATCCAACTACTTTCAGCAGGTAATTTCAAGAGTAGTTTTGAACTGGTAATGATATTTTCTTGAAACTTAAAGCCTAGAAACAGGTTAGTATTCTGTTCAAATAGTAGGTACATGTACCTATCAACAGCTCAAGACAGGACAAAAATCCTTTAAAACAGGAAAACAAAGCTTAGGAGAAAAGCAGCAATAATTCAGTCAAGTCACAGAATGTTGTTTCATCGGTTCAGTCTCATGTACTTAATCTTTCTTCTGTTAAGGTTCGATCTTCCAGATTGAATTCTGGGATATCATATTCATCTCCAAACACTGTCCCTACAATTAAGTTGCCCATTTTCTTAGTTTTTGAACTCTTATTTCTGTGTGTCTGCATTTAATTTTACTGACATAGCACTCCCTTAAGAACTTCTTGGAGATCTGGTCTGGTGCTGGTAAATTCTTTCAGGTTTTGTTTATCTGGGAAAGTTTGTGTCTTTTCTTCCCAAATGAATGATAACCTTGCTGGGTACAGAATTCTTGATTGAAATTGCTTTTCCCTTAATATTTTGAATATATTTTCCCATTCTCTCCTCGCTCGCATTGTCTCCGATGAGAGGTCTGCCGTTAGTCTGATGGGATACCCTTTGTAGGTAACTTGCCTTTTTTCTCTTGCCAGTCTTAGTATCTTGTCTTTGTCTGTGGTTTTGGTCAATCTGGCTATAATGTGTCTTGGAGAAGATCTTCTTGGGTTGATTCTATTTGGGGTCCTCTGTATTTCTTGGGACTGAATCTTTGAGTGCCTCTCCAGGTTTGGAAAGTTTTCTTGCAGGATTTCATGGAATAGATTATCAATGCCCTTACGAGTCTCTTCACCCTCTGGGATGCCTATTATCCGGATGTTTGGACGTTTAATTGTATCTAGTACTTCTCGCATATTATTCTCAAATTTTTGGGCCATTTTCTCAGTCTTTATGGTGGATTTTTCTAGGCCAGTCATCTTCTCTTCTACATTAGAGATTCTATTTTCTGTATGATCTACTCTACTTTTAATACTTTCAAGGGAGATTTTGACTTCTTGTATTATAGCCTTCATCTCTAACAGTTCCATCTGATTCTTTTGTAAAGTGTGAAACTCCTCTTTTAGATCTTGCATGAATTTCCTCACCTCCTGGAACTCTTCAACTCCTTTCTCCTTCCTCTTCAGCAGTTCCTTGTCTCTCTTCTCTTCCATCTCTGTTAGCTTTGCCATTATGAATGTTCTGAATTCTTTATCAGACATTTCCATGATTTCCATTGAACTGTGTGTGAATGAAGAGGAGCTATCCATTTCCCTTGGAGGAGAGGCATTTTCCTGCTTCTCCATATTTCTTGTGGTCCTGCAGCGATTTCTAGTCATCTGGTGGATGGTCGGTTTCTTCCCAAACTTGGAAGTTCAATCCGCGGGTTTTGTATGCTGGAGGCCCAGTTAGGAGTGAGACATCTTCCTTTCTCCCAGAATGGCTAGATCGCAGGAGCCATGGAACAGATTGTCTCTTGAAGAAGGGCATGCGGGTTTTGTATGCTGGAGGCCCAGTTAGGAGTGGGACATCTTCCTTTCTCCCAGAATGGCTAGATCACAGGAGCCATGGAGCAGACTCGGATATTAACTCTTTATAAAAAGCATAATTTGTGAATATTTTCTCCCATTCCATAGGTTGTCTGCTCAATTCTACTGATTGTTTCTTTTGTTGTTCAGAATTTTTTTTAGTTTGATGTAATTCCGTTAGTCTATTTTGGCTTTTGTTGCTTGTACTTTTGAAATCTTGTCCAAAAGATCCTTGCCAGAATAATGTCCTGAAGCATTCCTCCTATGATTTCTTCTAATAATTTAAGTCTTATAGTCATTTTGAGTTGATTTTTGTAACTGGTGAGAGATAGGAGTGTAGTTTTACTCTTTTGCATGTGTGTATCCATTTTCCCCAGCACCATTTATTGAAGAGACTGTCCTTTCCCCAATGTGTTTTCTTAGTGCCTTTGTTGAAAATGAGTTGGCTGCTGTAAATGCATGGATTTCTTTCAGAGTTCTCTATTCTGTTCATTGCTCTGTGAGTCTGCTTTTATGCCTATATCATGTTGTTTGGGTCACTGTTGCTTTGTAGTATATCTTTTTTTTTTTGGAGAGATTTTTGCTATAGGGCGCGTGCACTCACCAGACAGACAGAGACATAGAGACAGAAAGCGAGAAATCACCCCCCAGGGGGGATGGTCACGCCGCAATCCCTTCTCCTCCATTCTCCTCTTGGGATCTTGGGCACGCACGCACACGCGCCCGGCATGAGTTTTAAGCCACCGGGTCCGGGACGCGAACCATGGTCGACTACGTGGGAGTCCAGCGACATAGCCATTACGCTAACTGCTGGTTCCCTGTAGTATATCTTGAAGTTAGATAGTATGATGTCTCCAGTTTATTCTATTTGCTCAAGATTTCTTTGGTTATTTTGATCTTTTGTAGATCTGTATGTATTTTAGTTTTTTTCCCTATTATTGTGAAGAATGTCATTGTTGCTTTGATAAGGACTACGTTTTAAAATTTATTTTTAATTTTTTATATTACATTTAATCACATATATCTTTGCAGTGAATAACATTTCTTTTCCCAGCATGATTATGAAGCATATCAGTCAAGACAAAGACATTACTATCCACATCATCATTATCAAATAGCTTTTCATTTTTTTAGATTATTATTATTATTTATTCTCATTATTATTTTTTAAACATTTGATCAGTATATACATTTGGCCTGTAAAGAGAATTTACTCAACATGAAATACTCAACATGAAATACTTCTCAGACCAGTCCAGTTGGGAATACTATATATATTATCATCAACAGGTCATAAGGACTACTTTGAATCTGTAGATTTCTTTGGGTAGCATGGACATTTTGTGCAAATATTACTTTTTCTATTGATGAATATGGGCTATCTTCCAATTTATTTGTATTGTCTTAAACTTATCTCATCAATGTTTTATAGTTTTCATTATAGAGAGCTTTTATTCCTGTGGTTAGATTTATTTCAAGGTATTTTATTTTTTATTTTGGTAGCTCTTGTAAATAGGATTGCTTTTTTGATTATGTTTTCAGCTAGTTTCTTCTATCAATTGATATTTTAGGTTGTTTTGCCATTGTCCTACTGTAAGAAATAGTTGTCCAGTAAACATTATTATTATATACTTATCTTTGTACATTTTAAGAGATATTTCTCTAGAGCAGATTCTGTGGATAGGATCTCTGGGTCAAAAGAATACTTATAAGAATTTGTCTATAAATTTCATCTTCTTTACCAAGCCTTAAAGTTGGCCAGGTGAATTCACACTTCTTCAGCTGCTTGATGAAGTCTTCAGAATGTTGTTTGTGGGTGGATTGATATGATCTGAGATGTGGGGTTGAAAGAGAACTGAAGATAAAAATATCACATTTCTCTTTTTATCATCAAACTTAGGATTGAAAGACAGAACCTGAGAGAACTATGGGAAAAGTAAATATTTTTGTAAATATGACTGAACTGCTTCATGGAAAATAATCTGAGTTTGGAAGCCAGAGTGCACATTAGAATCACTTGGAAAATGTTAACACTCTCAGGATACACCCCAAACAGGATCTGTGGGGGAGAGGCCCAAGCACTAGCACTTTGAAAACCTCCAGGTCTTTCCCATGTATAGCTATGGTGAGAGTCATCAATCGGGTCCTGTGCTCTGATGAACTATGAGGCATTGTAAACTCTTTGGTTGCATTTTTTCTCTCTGGAAGATAAAACATGTTCTGTTTCACAAGTCTTCCGATGGCGAAATAAGATAGTAGTTGAGAAAATGATTGAGAAAAGATAAAAGCATTATAAATAAAAATGTGAACTATTATTATTTTTTGGTTCAGCCAATTACCAAGGAGGCAAATATTTAGAAAATGTTTATGAAGGCCTAAAATTCAAACAGTGAGAAAACAGGAGTATTGAAGAAGAGCAGTGTTTGGGCTGCCCCCAGACTCCTGCCTGCTTGGGTTTGAAAATCTGCTGCTGTGTACTGTCCTCGTCTATCAGATGAAGAGGAACATTCACCTCAACCTCATAGGGATGTATGTTGTAAAGGTAAACAAGATGATGTCACAGAAAAGAATGATATAAATATTTGCTATCAGCAGTGATAAGGACAAATCGCTTATCGCTTTCTCTGTGGATTCTGACTTGGCTGTGAAACCATCTGAAAAGTACCCAATGGTCCAAATGCCAGAAAGGTCCAGATTGCCCCACCCATTCCCCTTCTATTCTTTATTTGCACCCAAGCTAGGAAAAAGATGAGCAAAGGAATGCATGAGGCAGTCTTCTGATTTACCATCTGAATTTGATGATTGCACTTGCCCTGGTGTGCCCTGAAATAAATGGATATGTGTGCCAATTCCTGAAAGAGAAAGAGAGAGAGAGAGAGGGAGAGAGAGAGAGAGAGAGAGAAAATAAATGAGAAAGTGCCCAACATGGGGAATGGCCGTGCTGCAATCTCTTCTTCTCCACTTCTCCTCTAGTCAGTATTCTGAGCACACACACCTACATGCCCAGTGTGTTTCTCCAGTTGCCAGCTGGGACTCAAAACACACAGTTGGCCATGTGAGATCCAGCTGCCTGGACCACTGTACCATAGGACGGCCTGGTCTCCTCTCTTGTTAACATCTTACTTTATTACGGTACATTTGCTCGAACAAACCAATACTGGTACATTATTATCGACTAAACATTGTACATTATTATTAACTGAACTCTATACTTCATTTGAATTTCATTAGCTTTTCCCTACTGTCTTTGTCTGTTTCAGGGTCCCATACAGGATATGACACACACGCACACACACACACACACACACACACACACATACACACACATATATAAATTTTTTTTTTACATAAGAACAATTTTATTTCAATTGTGTAACATTTGTGCAGTATTCAATTTCCAGAGACTTTAAAATGCTTTACAATGAAAACTGTTTCCCTTTAAACAGATGAGGAAACAGACTCTGAGTTGGCAGAAGCTCATTCTCACATAACTCCACTAATGGGAGGTAGAATCCAAAAATCGGAGTCCGACTTCCACTTTTACCTGGTATTTATTCACCAATGACACTATCTTTTGTCTTCTCCTCTTCTTAGTTCCTCTGGGTGTGACAGTTTTTGCCTTTCTTTGTTTTCTTTCTTTTTACTTTTCCCAAAATGACCTGATGGCTTTGAGGAGTGCTAGATAAATATTTTATTCACTATCCTTCAATGTCATTTGTTTGGTGTGCACTTCACGGTTCAGTTAGAGTGGTGGGTTTTGGGGAGGATGAGACGCTATTCTAGTCACATCACTTCAAGGAGATATGCCACCTATATGATATTGTCATTGGACCCAGCTTTGACCGCTGGGGCCAGATGGTGGCATGCAGGTCCCTGCACTGGAACGTTACTTCTCCCTTTCTGCACAGCACTGTCTCGAGAAGTTTCTTCATCCAGCCCTTGTTATTTTCTATTATATTTATTTTTAAGATTTTTGCCATTGAGTGTGTGTGCTCACCAGAGGAGAGGGAGACAGAGAGAAGCAGTGAGAGGGAAAGAGAAATCACCCCCAGAGGAGATGGCCACGCTGCAATCCCTTCTCCTCTATTCTCCTCCTGGGATTTCGGACATGCACACATATGCACTTGGTGTGACTTTCAACCTGCCAGATCCAGGCCATGAACCGTGGTTGGCCATGTGGGAGTCCAGTGCCCTAACCACTAGGCATGCTGGCTCCCAGGCCTTATCTTACTCTGAATTTCTACTAGTTCTCTATTGAGTTCAGTAGATTTTCCCCCATTTAACCAGTCTCTGGTGCTACCAGAAGCAATCTTACAAAGCAATTAAGATCACCGCTGCCACATCCCATTTCCATCTCGCTAGTAACTCTGCCCCACTAAAAGCAAACCTGCGGAGCTTGGGCACTCCCCCATGCTGCTCCTTTGCTAAGCACTGTCTGCTCCTCTCTGAGCTACTTGCTGGCTGCTCCTGGACTCTTCGCTGTCTTTAACATGCTCTCAACTATGAAGGGGCCTTGTCTTAGTACCAGCTTCTCCAGAAGCAGATCACGAGACAACTGGTTTATTCGGGAGTGATTCCAGGCTGTACTGGTGGAGCATGGAAGGTGAGATGGAGCAGGAAAGGAAGGGTAATAGCTAGCTAAGACTGGGGGTGCTTCGGTGAGTGAGTGACCACTGTGGAATCCGGGGTTCAGTTCCTCTGAGACTGAAATACACCTTAGAGTCATCCCCAAATGAAGGGCAAGGAAGATTCTAATTCCCATTTATCATCAGCTGGGAGGACTCTGGGAGCATTGAGTGCTGTAGCAACCAGCCACCACAGAATCTTGGTGGCCAGAGAAAGCCCTCGGGCAGTCACCTGAGCTTTCTATTATAGTTAGGCTGTTTGTTCAGGACTAGTGGGTGCTCAGGGACTGGCAGGCCAAGTTCTATCTTAACCATCTGATATCAAATTTTCAGAACGAAATATGAAGTTTTTTAAAAAAATCGGTCATATGTTGTCACACTGTGGTAATAACTGATAATTTGTAAATATCCAGGTATTTTTATCAGAAAGAAGGGGAGGAACGCTGGGAGCACAGTTGGAGAGGCCTTCCTGGACTATGAGGGGAGGGAGGTGGTGGGGAGGAGGCTGGATGGCCCTGGAGAATGTAAATTAAGGTTAGTTCTCATTCTGTTTAAAAATCTCAGTCCTCCACAATGTTTCTCCAAATTTCAATGTTGTCTTTTGTGTAAATTTCTATATGCTTTTCAGATGCTCTTTCCTCCCCATAATTTCCATTAAGAAGCCTAAGTAACCCAGTGATTATTTTTAAGCTCTATGCTTTTGATGATTCCTGATACTGTTTCTGTACTTTTGTTTAATCTGTATCAATCTACTTGAGAATTTCGACATGGAAATTTCTTAGCACTTAATGTCTGAGAAGCTTACATCAGACTGTAAGCATCTCACTTAGCCAAGGATTTGTGTCTTGCACCATGAAAAAAATATCTGCTAAGTGCAAAGTACTATTTCAAACGTTAGCAAACGTCAGGGTCACCTGGAGGGCTGATTAAAACACAGCTGGCTGGATATTGTTCCCAGGGATCTTGGTTCTGTAGGACAAGGGAAGGGCTTGGGAATTTGCATATTAACAAGGCTCAGGAGATATTATAAATGACACTGCTGGTCTCTGGGCCACACTTCCCGTGGCACTGGTGCCTGAGCATGGGTTACTTTGTGACTTCCCATCTGGTACAAGAAGGTGACTCTTTAGCACTAAAGGAAATTTCAGGAGGCACTTATTGTAAAGCAGATTAAGTTCATGAGGTGGTGGGAGTCTGTCCAAAGGGTGTGGACAAAGATATCACTGCAGACTAATAGTTACTTCTGGAGAAAAGTTACATTGTTAGCTTCTACCTTGGAATTCTGTCTACATATTCAGACCCCATAGTACTAATACTCCTTGGGACTAATATTACTCAAAGCAGAGGATTGGTAGTAAGATCCTAAACTCTGGGTTACAAAATCTGTATTCAAGACCTGGTGAAGCCTTTCCTCCGTGTATTGTGCGCTGTGGCCTCCCATAAGTCACCTACCACTCTTGGCCTCAGTGTCCTCTCTGGTCAAGTGAGGACAATATAAGCTGTCCTGATCAACGCCCCGGGTTGCAGTGACTGTCTAATTAGAAATGAGCTGCCGCCCACCCTGCGCACTGTGAAGTCTTCTCTAGGTCTAAGGGGTTAACCGGGAGCAGCTTGTTTCTGGAGAGGAGAAGGAGGCGTTGCCTCCTGAACTCAGACTCAGCCCCCTCCGCCCCCTGCCTGGAGGACTGCCATATGGTGTCTCACCTTGTTCCCTTTCAAGATGAACTCTCATTCCCGGAAAAAATTTCTCGGCCTTAAAGTCACAACTTCAAAAATGTAGTGGGGACCACATTTAAAAGGTCTGGCAAATTTTTGGTTGATTTAATTTTTTAAACTGCAATTTTAAAACAAACCCAAATATAGAGATGAAAGCCATGAATTAAAATATACATGCAAAATAGAAAACATTAATATTTTCAAGTACGAAGAGTTGAATCATCATAAGGAAGCAATAAAACATTAAGTGACTCGGACCAGATGATCACGGGTAGGCCTCATGATGCCGGGACACGCGGTCTACGCAGGAGGATCAGGACACGCAGTACTGGCTTGCAGTTCCGCACAAGCGGGCTGTTCCCTTAACCCCTCTGTAGACAAGCGCCACGGTGGGTAATTGAGCAAGAATTAGCCTAGTTGGAAGAGGTGGGGGGAGATTAAAAGAGGCTAAGAAGGTTGGTGACCTCACACCTTCCCTTGTCTCTTGGCCAAGCTGCTTTGATTCAACCTGGTCGTTAACTTGTCCTAGCATCTCTTACCCCTGGCGTGACTTCTCTTTCTGCATGAAAGCTGCTAAGGACTCGAGGTCCGAAGTGTCTGTGTGCATCAAGGCAAGGAGGGATGCAGGGGTTCACCATGCTCCTCTGCCTTTCCTTACAAGCCCAGGTCTCTCTTCTCCACCCCATCTGTCTATCCCCACTGCCCTTCAGTAGCTTCACTGATAGAAGGTTTTCCACATGTCAACCTGGAAGAATCCATGAAGAAGCCAGGGGGCTACGAACTGACTTAGGAGCAGTGGAATTAAGGAAGGACATTTCTGAGATGATAGACCCTCACATGCTGTATTGCCAACTGTTAGCACTGGGCAGAGGGCTCCAGGTTGGGGCACATGTCTCAGAAGCCGACTGGATGTCACAGGCCTGAAGTCAGGGGATGCTGAGGAGGCCACCCGGTGATGCTACTCACAAATGATAGTGGTGGGATGTCGCCTTTGCTAAGAGGGTTGTTTTTTTTTTTTTTTTTTCTTCACACTTACGTGAGTGCTCCCTAGAATAAAAGCTTTCAGTATTTTCTTATGTAAATGATTTTTTTTAAGACAGAGATATTTGCTATAGGGCGCATGCACTTGCCAGAGAGATAGAGAGATAGAGGGAGACAGAAAGCGAGAAATCATCCCTCAGGGGTGATGGCCATGCTGCAATCCTTTCTCCTCCACTCTCCTCTTGGGATTTTGGGCACTAGTGTGCACACGCCCAGTGTGAATTTTAAGCCTCTATATCTGGGACTTGAACCACAGTTGACCACATGGGAGTCCAGTGATGGTAACCATTACGCCATCATTTTAAAAATGATTTAAAAAAACTCTTTGTTCATAATTTTCTTATAGGCAAATCTCTACTGAAAACACTACAGTGTATTTCCGTCCCCTGCCTCCACCACTGAACTTCTTTGATTTGCATTTCATTAACAGGGAAGCAGATTGCCTTGGTCTTGTCCCCTTGGAAACTCACCCCAAGTCAAAGGTTTGGGGAAAGTAGTATATTTGGGAGGAGAGAGGCAGTGAGGCAGGGGGGAAGCAGTCAATTCAGGGCAAATGATTGTTTCTTCAACTTTGTACACAGTCAGACCTTATCCCTAATGAGGGCCCTGAGAAATGGCATAAAATACGTGCTGCAGCATTATCCTGCATAACACTGTCCCCCAGGAGGTGTGGTAGAGCTGGAGTATCTCTCTGGGTAACTGCATGTGCTGGGAATTGGAAAGGAACTGGATCCTACTGAAGTGGAGAGTCAGAATTGGAGGCATCACTGACAGAGTTGACTTCAGAAGCAAACCCTCTAAACGTCTGCTTTTTAATAGAAGTACATAGAAAGGTCTTTGCTCAAAGGACAACAGCACAAATATTCACCCCTATTCACACCACAAACGAAGCTCCTATCTCTCTGTCTAAAATACCAGCAAGTCCTCTCTGTTCCTTACTTCATTGTTGTCTTTGCTAACAAGTGCCTCCCCAGTGGGCGGGCTCCTCTGTGTCTCCTACCTGCCCCCAAAGTGCTGGCTCTGCCAGGACAGGTCCCACACCCCAGCTTCCCCCTGTCTCTAGCTCACCATTGATGTGATTTGTAGACTTGAGCTCATGGCAAGAGTATTTTTCTTTTCTTTTCTTTTTAGAGAGGTTTTTGCTATAGGGCATGTGCGCTCACCAGAAAGAGAGAGACAGAGAGACAGAAAGTGAGAAATCACCCCCCAGGAGGGATGGCCTTGCTGCAGTCCCTTCTCCTCCATTCTCCTCTCAGGATCTTGGGCATGCACGCACGTGTGCCCAGCATGAGTTTAAGCCACTGGGTTTGGGACTCAAACTGCAGTCGACTACATGGGAGTACAACGATGTAACCATTACGCCATCTGCTGGTCCCAAGAGTATTTTTCTTTATCCAAAAGAAACTTGCTGAGCAGAACTGAGTTGGTGTTTCTGACATGAAGTACACTGTGTAGTGTGCTTGAAAAATCCCGTGGGCGATGTTAGACCACATACAGGCGAGGTCTGTCACAATCACAGCGTGTGCAGCAGGAGGGACTACGGAACCAGCTGCCCAGCATCTTCCTCTCGAAGACAATGAGACTGAAAATTAAAGAGTGGGTTGATTTCCTTAGAGGCCCATGATTCAACTAGAGGTTCTAATTGGTGATAGAGTTGGGCTAAAAATTGGTCTAATCTTTACCAGTGTTCAATCTTCATTGGGTAGGACCTATAAAACCTTGTACAATTCCTGACTGTGAGAAGGATAAAGCTGCCTCTGGCCAGGAGGATGGTTAATTCCCCACACCAAGCTGTTGGGTCATGATTTCCATGTCAGAACTTCCAGGAGTTGGGGAGTGCCATCTGGCCTTCCCAGAAGGCAAGGTTGTGTGTAAATCAGTAATTCACTCATTCACTCACTTTTGACTATAAAATTGAGTTGGCTGAGAACTGCACAGCAACAAAAAAATAACCTAGCCAGTATTCGTGGCACCATGGATACATCTACAAATGGTTTTGGATGAAAGAAATGAAATGAGAACATGTTGTATAAAGCCCTTTATATTGTAGAAGATTCAAGAACAGGCAAAATTCATCTCTGGTGGTGAACATCAGAATGGTTGTTATTCCTGGGGGAAGCTGGCATGGATTGGAAAGGCCACGTGAGGGCAATAGCAATGTTTAATATTCTGATTTAGGTGCTTGTACACGGGTCTTTTTATGGGTTAAAGCTGCTGAGCTGTACATTGAGTTTGGGGCATATTATATTCTCTATGATATTACATCTTAGTTAAAGAAAAAGAAGGAAAAAATTAAAGCAATATGCATAACAGGCTATAACATTATAAGGGAACTGGACTAAAATAAATAACTTTTCTCATTCATTTATTTGTGAAGAGTTTTCTAAAAGGTCATGTAAAATTGTATTGTGAAAAAACTATGCATATAATTTAGAAAAATTTGCACCCAAACAAACATACTTTATATTTTTTAGAGAGCACATGTGCTTACCAGAAAGAGACAGAGACAGAGGAGAGAAGAAAGCATCTTCTGTAGAGAATGGTCATAGTGCAATCCCTTCTCCTCCACCACTCTTTCCTTTTGGGATTATGGGCATGCATGCACATGTGCCTGGAGTGTTTCTCAAACCACCAGGTCCAGGACTTGAACTGTGCGGTCATGCGTGTGGGATCCAGTTGCCATAGTCACAAGGCACTAAACTCATCTTTCAATTCCATTTTCCATAAACTATTTGAAGTCCCCTTGTATTCTTTTAACAAATTTCTGTGAAGGCTGTGGTGCATCTCTATTTCCTCAGTGCTCGCCCTTCCTGTGCAAGCTGACAGTGTCTGCTGTAAGGTGCCCTTCACTCTGCTTTCTCTTGAGCTGTAGCAGAGCAGGCTGGGCATGCCTGGGGACTTGCCCTGTGGGACAGCCTTCCTCTAATGACTGAAAAGAATTGGAAAATGAGCACTCTATTCACTCATCCTTCTCTGGGATATTGCTGAAGCATATACTCCACTGGGTCTCCGAGTCTGAACTGGTCTTTCACCTGCCCTGGACTTGCTACCTTCTCTTCCCTGTCTCCCTTCCTCTATCTCCTCCATGTCTCCTGGGATCACCTCCTTACATTCATGTCCTGATTCCCAGGTTTGTTTTTGAGAGCACTGAAGCTGCTTTCCCCGAGTCTATGAAGATGGCCACACCAACCCAGTCTCTTGTTCTCAGACAACTTGGAGTGAACACGCAATTTGACAAACATTAAAAATGAAGAGGAACAAGTGCTGAGGTTGGTGAACATAGCCTCATAGAGCCTGCAGGGGACCCTAACTTAGACTAGGACATGTTCTGGTAGAGTTGAGGCTCCCTGCCTTTCTTCCCCTTCCCAAACCTTCATCCCTGTCTACATCCTTTCTTCTCTTGTGTAACCAGACATGAAAGGAAAGATTCATTTACTTAGGACATTTCCTTGTGCTTCTCGAAATATCAGTAAGTATTATATTGAATGTGCCATCCATACTGGTTTATTGTGCCTAGTTTCCTGTCCCAGAACTAAGACAGAGCCTTTAGAACTGACTCCGGACGTGTAGAAGCCATTTTTAATATTTTCAGGATTGCATCCCATCGGCATAACATAGTTTTCCTAGGAAACCCAGCACACAGTAGACCATGAGGGGTTGGGGAGATGCCTTTCAGGGCAGCTTAAAACCACCTACATCAACAGCTGGCAGGAATGTGTTTCAAGAGCTATCATCTGGAAGCTGCAGTGATGGTGCTGCTGGAGCTGTCATCTCTACCGCAGCAGCCTTTCTGGGTGAAATGTTCTTCAAAGCACATGCACCAAGGCCAGCGCCTGTCTCTCTTGTTTTCTGTGCTCCTCACCAGTATGTGTGGGTCATGGAGCCCTCTAAATCTGGATCTGGTAGAGGGTCAGATGGAATGCAGGCTGTGGTTTGAACATCCCTTTATGCATAGACCGCAGTGTCATTTCCACATGGGTTTATATGTTTAAAATACAGATGCCATGCAATTCTCACACTGAATTGGCATGCCCTAGGTGGGCGGATCATCCAGAAAAAGAAGAAAATTTCTTTCTTTTTTGAGAGGTTTTGCTATAGGATGTGTGTGTTCATCAGAAAGGCAGAGAGAGATAGAAAGTGAGAAATCACCCCCTAGGGAGGATGGTCACGCTGCAATCCCTTCTCCTCCATTCTCCTCTCAGGATCTTGGGCATGCACGCACACGCGCCCGGTGTGAGTTTAAGCCACCGGGTCCAGGACTCAAACTTTGATCGACAACATGAGAGTCCAGCGACACAGCCATTATGCCAACTGTTGGTCCCAAAAGAAGTACTATTTCTATGAGTTGGCCATTTTAAAATTTACTCTACGTGGTATCAGCATTGTACATACAATATCCTTCACTTTATAGTACAAGCCTAGAAAAAAATCACTTAAAATGTCTACTTTTATTAACATTCTACTTAGGGCAAAGCACAGGTACTCTCAAAGACCAAGGGATTTTGTTAAACATAAAAGGAATGTTCCTGGTGAAGTTCGCTTCTAAAGCTAAACTCAGCTAACACTGTATTTTCAAAAGCAGTCTCTTTTATTAGTTTGGGAAAAAATGATGTGGGATAGAAAACGTAAATAACTTTTTTTATCTTTGATAAAAAAATTAAGTCCTTGTTCATTCTGTTATTGCTGTATAACTTAGTACAATAAACAAAGACTCAAAAGAACACATTGGGGCCAGCAGGTGGTGTGGTGGTTAAGGTGCTAGATTCCCACATGGCTGACTGCAGTTCAAGTCTTGGACCCAGTGGCTTGAAATTCACAACAAATAATAGATAAATAAGTAAATAAATGTTTTTTTTTAATAGAGTAAACAACAACAACACTTACTGGCTCACAGTTCTACAGGTCAGGTGCCCGGGCATGGTGTAATTGGGTTCTCCGCTTAGGGTCTCACAGACTAAAATAAAGGTGGAGGCCAAACTGTGCTTTCTCTGGAGGCCCTGGGAAGAGTCTTGCTTCTAAGATGCTGGCATCGGCTGATGTCAGTTCCTTGCAAGTGTGAGTGTGAGGTCCCTGGTTGTGAGGTCCTAGGTGGCTGGTGTCAGGAGGTCACTCAGCTCTCAGACATCACCCACATTCCTTGCCACATAGACATCTCTATCTCAGGACAGCCCCACAAAAATCTCTTTCACACTGTAGGTCTTTCACTCTTCAAAGTCCTTCTAACAGTAAGAGACTAGTCTATTTTTTGTTTGTTTGTTTGTTTTTCCTTTTTTAGGTGCTCTTACTGGAGAGAAAGACAGAGACAGAGAGAGGAGAGAGAGAGAGTAAGAAATTACTTCCCAGGGGAGCATGGCCATGCTGCAATCCCTTCTCCTCCATTTTCCTCCTGGCATCTTGGCATGCACGCATGAGTGCCAGGCATGAGTTTCAAGCCAATGGATCTGGGACTCCAGCTGTGGTCAACCATGTGGGAGTCCAGCAACATAACCACTAGGCTGTCTGCTGGCTCCCATGAGCTCATTCTGTTTCAAGGGCTCACTTAATTAAGTCAGGCTCACCAAGAATAATCCCCCTATCTTAGGAAGTCAGTGTGTGTCCCCAGAGGAAGGCATAGGCTCAGAAAGTGAACCTTCTAGATTTTTCTTCAATGAAGAATCCCATATTTGGCAACATTGTTCTTCAAAAACAAGAGAGAAATGAAGGCATTTGTCATTGTCAGGCAGATCTCTCCTCAGCAGGTGCTCATCAGCTCTAGACCTGCCCTGCAAGAAATTTTCAAAAGCGTCCTGTAGGTTGAAATAAAAGCACACTGGACAGTCACTTGAAGCCATAAAAAGAAAGAAAGATCTCAATAAAAGTAAATACATGGGCAATCGTAAAAGCTGGTATTATCGTAACAATGTTAGGTAACTTCATTTTTTGTTTTCTACATGGTTTAAGAGGCTAGTACATAAAAATAATACTAGTCTAAAAGTTTGCATTGCTAGTAGTTCGGTTTGTAACTCTATTTTGTCTCCTATAAAGCTTAAGAAACTAATGCTTTAAAAATTGTTAGCTTATGTTTTTGGACACAAACATATTAAAATGTAATTTTGTGACAACAATAACAGGAAGGGGAAGGATAGAGAGTTCTTCTATGTTATTGAAGTTAAGCTAGTATAAATTCAAATTAGAGCATTATAACTCGAGGATGTTAACTATTATCCCCATGACAACCCCAAAGAAAATAGCTAAATGATATACACAAAAGAAAATTAGAAATGAATTTAAACATTTCACTGCGAAAATTCAACTAAACACAAAAGCAGACAGTAATGCAGAAATGAGAGATGAAAAAGCTTTAAGGCATATAGAAAATAAATAGCCAAATGGAAGAAGTAAGTACCTCTTTATCAGTACTTACTTTAAAAGTAGATGTTTAAATGCAAATGGATTAAATTCTCCAATCAAAAGACAGAGATTAGCATCATGAGGAAAAAAACTGACTATATGCTGTCCTCAAGAGACTCTTTTTAGACTGAGAGACAAAAGTACATTGAAAGTGAAAAGATAGAAAAGGATGTGTATGCAACAAATGTTCAAAATATAATAAAGATGATATACTCATATTGGACAAAATAGACTTTAAGAAAACGTGGCCCAGCCTCTAGGTCCCAGTTGGTAGCATACTGAACTGCACTGTTGTAAACCACGTGACTGATCACAGGTTTGGGTGCTCAGACCAGTTGACCTGAAACCATGCACAGAGTGGGTGTTTGCATGTGTGCCTAAGACTCTGACAAGCCAGAGAACTGGGAGAAGGAGATTACAGTAGTGATGAGACCTTGTCAAAAGTGCTCCTCTTTCTCTGTCTCTGTCTCTTCCCTCTCTCATTCACATACATGCATGCTTTCTCATAAAGTTAAAAGAGACAAAGAGAAACATTACATATCAATAAAAAGTTTAATACAGCAAGAAGATATAATAGTCACAAACATTTACATGCCTAATAACAGAACAGGAATACATAGGAAGCAAAAATGGACGTAACTGGGCCAGCAGGTGGTGTGGTAGTTAAGGTTCTGGATCCACATGGCTGACTGTGCAGTTCAAGTCTCAGACTCAGCAGCTTGAAAAACATGCCAGACATGCATGCCCAAATTCCCAAGAGAAGAAAGAAGAAGAAAGGACTGTAGCATAGTTATTCTCCTCAGGGGGTGATATTTTTTTACTTTCTCTCTCTCTCACTTTCTCTCTCTGGTGTCTCTCTCTAGTGAGTGCACGAGCCTTACAGCAAAAAATTAAGTACATAAATAAATAAATAAAAATTTAAAAAATGACATGACTGAAGGGATAAATCATTCTATAATAATAGTCAGAAACTTCAGTATTCCACTGTCATTAATATGTAATTAGTATATAGTACAAGAACCAGCAGATGGCATAGTGGCTGACCACAGTTTGAGTCCTGGACTTGGTGCCTTGAAACTCATTGTTATTGTTTCTCTCTGTCTCTCTGGTGAGCACATGCACCCTAAAGCAAAAATCTCTCTTAAAAAACGTATACACACACACACACACACACACACACACATACATATACATATACATATATCTATATCATCTATATCTATATCTGTATGTATACTGCAAACAGACAGAAGATAAATAAGAAAATAGGAGGAATGAAAAACACAATAAGCCAACGAGGCCTATTCTATGCAAATTAACAGATTCTTGCACTATAATTAAAAATTAACTCAGAATGGATCTATTACCTAAAGATAAGACCTAAAACTGTAAAACTCTTAGAAGGAAACAGAGAAAATCTTCACAATGTTGGACTTGGCAACTATTATTATTACTATTTCAAAGTTTGTTTATTCTTTCCATGAAAGAGAGAAAGGTATCTTCAACAGAATCTTCATGCCATGATCCATTTTCAGTCTCAGCTGGCCTGGATCATGGGTATGCATGCATGACTGTCATGGCCAGAGAATTCCCAGGAGGATGACCCAAAACTTTTCTCAGGTAGTTCCACTTGCACCATTATGCCATCATGTGGCCTTCAGATTTGACAATTAGTTTTTGGATATGACAACAAGGGCACATACAACAAAAGAAAAAGTAGATTGAACTTCATGAAAACAAAAGATATTTGTGTTACAAAAACACTATCAGCATATTCAAGAAGCAACCCAAAGAATGGGAAGAAATATTTGAAAATTAGAAATATTTGAAAATTATATGTCTTAAAAGGGATTAATACCCAGAATATACAAAGAATAGCTAAAACTAACCAATAAAAAGAAACAATCTGATTCAAAAAATGGGCAATGGACTTGAATAGACATTTCTCAAAAGAGAATACGTAAATGGACAACAAACACATAAAAAGATGCTCAGCATCACTGATTTGCACTTGGGAAGTGCAAATCAAAAGTACAATGAGGGGCTAGCCAGCAGTATGGTGGTTAAGGCTGCTGGATCCCACATGGTTGACTATGTGAGTGGAGTTCGGGACCCAGTGACTTGAAAAACATGCCTGGTGCATGTATGTGCATGTACAAAATCCCAAGAGGAGAAGGGAGGAGAAGTGATTGTGTCATGGCCAACCCTACTATGGGATGATTTCTCACTTTCCCCTCTCTCTCTCTCTGGAGACTGCATGCTCCCTGGAGGAGAGAGAGAGAGAGAGAGAGAGAGAGAGAGAGAGAGAGAGAAAATTATGGCAAGTATATGAAGTAAAAGGAGTCGCTCTGTACTGTTGGTGGGGATATAAATGGAACAGTTTTGTGGAAAAAAGAATGGCAATTCTTCAAAAAAGTTAAAAATAGAATTACCATATAAAACAGCAATTGTACGTCAGAATGTATATCAAAAGAGCAGAAATCAGAGTTTTGTAGAGCTACGTGTACACCCATGTTCTCAGTAGCATTATTCACAGTAGCTAAAATATGGAAGCAATCCAAATATCCATCAATGAGTGAAAGGATAAGCAAAATGTGGTATATACATCCAATGTAATATTACTCAGCTTAAAAAAATAAGGAAATGTTGGGAACCAGCAGTTAGCGTAATGGCTATGTCGCTGGACTCCCATGTAGTCGACCACGGTTCGTGTCCCGGACCTGGTGACTTAAAACTCACGCCGGGCGTGTGTGCGTGCGTGCCCAAGATCCCAAGAGGAGAATGGAGGAGAAGGGATTGTGGCGTGACCATCCCCCCTCGGGGGGTGATTTCTCACTTTCTGTCTCTATGTCTCTCTCTGTCTGTCTGGCGAGCGCACGCGCCCTATAGCAAAAATCTCTCCAAAAAAAAAAAAAAAAAAAAAAAACCAGAAAAAAAAATAAAATAAGGAAATGTTGATCTAAGCAACAACATAGATAACCTTGAGGACATTATGATAAGTGAAATAAACCAGTTACAAAAGATGATTTCACTGTATTAGGCACTTAGAGAAGCAAAAATAGAGGTAGAAATGAGAATAGTGGTTACCAGGGGCCTGGGGAGAAGTAACAGAATCATTGTGTATTAGATATTGAGTTTGTTCGATAGAGAAAAAGAGCTCTGGAGATAGTGGTAAGGATTGCACCACGATATGTATGTAATGCCAGTGAACTGAACATTTAAAATGGTTAGGATAGCACATTCGATGTGTATGTATTTTATCATGGTACAAAAATTTGGAGAACATTTTTCAATTACTTGAGATTTAAAAAAAATACCAGGTGAACCAATTTGTGGTTCTGATAGCGCCTACGGTGGTCCTTCTGGGGTCCCAAAGCAGACGTTCATTCTTCTCATTTATTAACTAGAAAATGCTTACTGATCATATACTCTATGGGATGCGTATGTGTACTCTTCACACCCTGGTTCTAAGCATTAGCAAGGGAAGTTCTACCGAGGAAGGGATACTGAGTGTGGATCTTAAGAAATGGTGGGGGTGATCAGGTGTCCTTCTGGGTGGTGAGCATTCCAGGACATGGAACAGCGAGTGCAAAGGCCCTGGGTTGGTCACGTACTGGGCATATTCAAAGAGTGGCCCAGAGGCCTGCGTGGCTGGAATGGAGTGAGCAGGAGGAAATACATGGACAAAGGGACTAGAGAGACCTTTAGGATCAGATCATATTTGACTTTGTGACATAAAGGTTTGAGATTATTTTGGAGGGAGTGGAAAGTCACTGAATTAAAATTTTTTTTTTTTTTTTTTTTTTTGGCGAGGTTTTCGCTGTAGGGCACGTGTACTCTCCAGAAAGACAGAGAGAGAGAGAGAGAGAGAGAGAGAGATAGAAAGCGAGAAATCACCCCCAAGGAGGGATGGCCACGCCACAATCCCTTCTCCTCTATTCTCCTCTTGAGATCTTGAGCACGCATGCACACGCGCCCGACGTAAGTTTAAGCCACCAGGTCTGGGACTCGAACCGCAGTCAACTACATGGGAGTCCAGTGACATAGCCATTACACTAACTGCTGGCCCCAGAAAGTCATTGAATTTCAAGCAGAGGAACTAACTTATATGATCTATTTGGTTTCTCTGGTGAGGCAAAACTTTGGAAAATTTAGAAAGATATGTTCACACTAAAAATAGGGAGGTTTCTTAGGAATCGGTAGCCAGGAAGGAGATAATGGTAGCTTAAATTAAGATTGTTGGAAAGTGAGGCGAGAGGAAATGATCAGGTTTGTGCTATTGTGATTAAGCAATTCCAACACTTCCTGACTGATAGAATATGGATTAAGAGAGAATAAACTGAATCAAACATGATTCTAGGGCTTGGGTCAGAGAAACTAGGAGGATAAACAAAAAGTTTAGCATGGTGGGACGACGGTGTAATGGTTACATCGCTGGACTCCTACATAGTCAACTGTGGTTCGAGTCCTGATCCTGGTGGCTTGAAACTCACATTGGGCATGTGTGTGTGCATGCCCAAAGTCCCGAAAGGAGAATGGAGGAGAAGGGATTACTGCATGGACATTGTCCCTGAGGGGTGATTTCTCACTTTCTATCTCTCTGTCTCTCTGACAAGCACATGTGCCCTATAACAAAAATCTTTCAGAAAGAAAAGTTTAGTAGAGAAATTCATAAAAACAAATAAGTATGTGAGAAATCCAAATAGGTTAAATACATAAAAAGGTGGTACCAGCAGGTGGTATAATGGTTATTGCTGGACTCCCACATGGCCGATCATAGTTGAAGTCTTAGTCAGAGGCTTGAGAGGTTTTTTTTTTTTTTTTTTTTTTTTTTTTTTTTTTTTTTTTTTTTTTGCTATAGGGTGTGTGCGCTCGCCAGACAGACAGAGAGAGACAGAGAGACAGAAAGCGAGAAATCACCCCCCAGGGGGAATGGCCACGCCGCAATCCCTTCTCCTCCATTCTCCTCTTGGGATCTTGGGCACGCACGCACAGAGGCTTGAGACTCACACCAGGTGCATGTGTGTGCATGCCTAAAATCCTGAGAAGAAAAGTGAGGACAAGGGATTGTGGTGTGGCCATCCGCCCCGGGGGCTGATTTTCTCTTTCTGTCTGTTTGGCCAGTGCACGCACACTACAGCAAAAATCTTTCTGAAAAGAAATAGATAAAAAGGTTAGCATGTAAATTTGGTTCTCTATTCCATCTCCTAGGTCATTTTCTTTTTTTGGAGAGGTTTTTGCTATAGGGTGCATGTGCTCACCAGAAAGACAGAGAGAGACAGAGAGACAGAAAACAAGAAATCACTTCCCAGGGGGGATGGCCATATTGCAATCCTTTCTCCTCCATTCTCCTCTCAGGATCTTGGGCATGCACGCATGCGTGCCTGGTGTGAGTTTAAGTCACCAGGTCCGGGACTCGAACCATGGTCGACTACATGGGAGTCCAGTGACATAGCCATTACGTCAACTACTGGCCCCACCATCTCCTAGGTCATTTTCACCAGAAGTCAAACAGAAGTCTCCATTGTCCCAGTCTCCATAGTCCTGCTGCTATCTAAGTAATAGCACTTGCGGCTCCCTGCACTTCCTCGTAGGCTCAGCCTAGACACTTTTAAGAAAAGCCAGTTAAGCACTTAGAAAGTGGGAATTTAAGAAAATCCTGCCTTGTCCTGTAGGTCACAGTCTAAACTCAAGAATCTGGACATAACATGCACATGGTTCTTGTTGATATTACCCCTTACTCTGAGACACAGTGCTCACATAATCACCTGCTTCCTTTCTGCGTCCGAGGCCTGATGACTTGCCTTGAGGTGACATAGCCATTACACCAACCGCTGGTCCCAAAGATTTTCATTTTATTTGTTACTCTTTTAACAAGTGTAGGGTCTGAGTGATAATCCATTTTTCATTTCAGATATTGATACTGTGTGTTCTCATTCTCTTTTCTTGGTCAGCCTAGCTAAAGGTATAATATATCAATTTTGTTGATCTTTTCAATAAAGCCAACTTTTATTTTATAATTTTTCCCTATTACCATCTATCCCTACCCCAGTCTTGGAAACTCTTCCTTAGACAGCTAATAACTTGTTTATTTGGATTTCTCTGTTGTCTTGCAGATGGCCCCATGGCAGAGGAGGCGGCCATGTTCCTTTGTTGGCTATCCCCACAATGCCATCTACCTTTCTGGCCCAGTGTCCTCTTTTTTTTTTCTTTTTTTGGAGAGGTTTTTTTTTTTGCTATAGGGCGCGTGCGCTCGCCAGACAGACAGAGAGAGACAGAGAGATAGAAAGCAGGAAATCACCCCCCAGGGGGGATGGCCACGCCGCAATCCCTTCTCCTCCATTCTCCTCTCGGGATCTTGGGCACGCACGCACACGCGCCCGGCGTGAGTTTAAGCCGCCGGGTCCGGGACTCGAACTGCAGTCGACTACGTGGGAGTCCAGCGACATAGCCATTACGCTAACTGCTGGTCCCCTGGCCCAGTGTCCTCTTGAAGTCTAGCCTTTCCCATGACTTTTAATTTTATCTTTGCTCAACAAATAAATATTATTTAATATCGATTATGCACAGGTCCTGGGAAGGCAGTAGATGAGGAAACTGACCACATAGAACTTGTATTCTGCTGGGACACTGGGAAATACACAAGGTAGGTAAGTATAGCATTTGACACATATTTCTCTATACCCATATGTTGCATATTTTCAAGTCTTTTATGTGATGTCATATTGGCTTGTTATGAACTCAGATGACACCTTCCCTTTGCTAGATTCTGAGTATCTTAAAGATAAGGAGTATGGTATAAGGCTTCTTCCAGAAGGTTGGTCTTTCTTGGAGGGCGGACACCATGAAGATTTACCAGAAACTCATTACTGACCACTATCGCCATCTTGTAGGCCTGGGATTGGGGGAATATGGGCTGAGTTAGCCTGTCCCAGATATGGACTTGCAAAGGACGAATGAGGCTGTCTGAGACAGCTAATCTAGGCTTTTAAAATAATTATTGGGGTGAAATAAGACAATGTATCTCTAAATGCTGTTTTCTCAGATGTGGGATGCCATTATTGCACGATGCAGCTCCATTTTTAAGCATTTTTAATGTTGGTGACTTTTTATTTTGACATGCTCTTAAACATCCCCATAGCATTTAATATCATGTTCAAGGATATCAAATGATATGATATGATGAGATGAGAGTCCTTCAGCCCTCTCTTGGTCTCTGTGAACATTGTCGGCCACATTGGTAGGGCTGGGTCTGCTTCCACCCTCTGTCCCTCCCTGGCTATGTCACCATCCTGCAGTTATCTGTCATTCCTGAAATAGCAAGTCCCCAGATCCCAGAAAACTCCCATTTCTTCTACTTAAAACCCAGATATGGCAAATTTAACAAAGTTCCTTTGAGTTGAAACAAGGCAGACACCTAAAGTGAAGTGAGTTCTGGCATTACTGTTCCTGGTTACTTATGGACAATGGTAGATTATTATTATTACAATGATAGTAATAAACATTCCTAGTGATGAGCAATTCCAGCAAGTCTTCTCTAAACATTTTGCTGAGCAACCTACAGCACTAATTGGAGTTTATCAAAACTCATTGCTCATGATTTTTGCATCATTTTTGTCTCATTTAGGAGACCTTTTTAACAAATGTTGTCTTTTTTTCGAGAGGATGGCTCTGAAAGAGCCTGAGATGGATCCACACTTGGCAGTAACTTCCATGCAAGCTAAATTTATGAGACATTTAAACATTTATATTCACTTACAAGAAATAACAGGTCTAAAAGCATTTTTTTCATGTCTATCATTATATATCTAGTTTGACCCAAGGTGGAAATTATGTCTCTGGTTGTTTCATCCAGAAAACATTTCAGTTTTGGTCTTTTGCTTTAGGAGAAAATGTCTACAATTAATGTCAGTTTACATAACTGGTCTAGCAGAAAAAAAATGTTTCAAATGGAAATTCTCATCTCAGATAAGTATGGTCACATATGGATAAAAATGTGTTATCTATATATGTGTAACATTTATAGCAAATAAAATAATAATGTTCTTCTTACAGGAATTCATTCAGGTCCTGACTCTGATACTAAGGAAATAACAAAAGCTGTGTGTCTGAGAGAACTGTTATTAAAAGTTATTAAGTACTGGGGACCAGCAGTTAGCGTAATGGCTATGTTGCTGGACTCCCACATAGTCAACTGCGGTTCATGTCCTGGACCCGGTGGCTTAAAACTCACGCCGGGTGCGTGTGCGTGCGTGCCCAAGATCCCGAGAGGAGAATGGAGGAGAAGGGATTGTGGCGTGACCATCCCCCCTGGGGGGTGATTTCTCGCTTTCTGTCTCTATGTCTCTCTCTGTCTGTCTGGTGAGCGCACGCGCCCTATAGCGAAACCTCTCCAAAAAAAAAAAGTTATTAACTATTATAAAGTAATTCTTAAGTATTAAGAAAGGGAGGCCAGTGGGTGGTGTGGTAGCTAAGGCACTGGACTCCCATATGGTTGATGATGATTTGAGTCCCAGGCCCAACAGTTTGAAAATTGTGCCGGGGGCATGTGCATACACGTGTACCCAAAATCCCAGAAGGAGAATGGAGAAGAAGGGATTGTAGTGTGGCCATTCCCCCTGGAGGGCAACTTATCACTTTCTTTTTCTCTGTCTCTCTCCAGCAAGCACATGCACCCTATGGCAACAACCTTGAAAAGTAATAATAAAAAAGAATTAAGTACAATTTTTTTGTTTTTGTTTTTGTTTGTTTTGTTTTGCTTTTGCCATAGGGCACATACACTTGCCAGAGAGAGAGAGAGAGACAGGGAGAGGGAAAGTGAGAAATCATCCCCCGGGGGGATGACCATTGTGCAGTCCCTCCTTCTCTATTCTCTTCTCAGGATTTTGGGTACATATGCACCCATGCCTGGTGTGATTTTCAAGTTGCCAGGCTCGGGACTCAAACTGTGGTCAGCCATGTTGGAGTCTAACATCTTAAGCACTATGCCACCAGCTGGTCTTAAGTACAATGTTTTAAAACAGGATTTTATAGACAGAAAGAGTATATATTGTAGGATTCCATTTATATGAAACTTTTTTTTTCTTTTTTTTGGAGAGGTTTCTGCTATAGGGCGTGTGTGCTCCCCAGAAAGATGGAGAGAGACAGAGAGACAGAAAGCGAGAAATCACCCCCCAGGGGGGATGGCCGTGTCGTAATCCCTTCTTCTCCATTCTCCTCTTGGGATCTTGGGCACGCACACACATGCACACAGTGTGAGTTTAAGCCGCCGGGTCCAGGACTCGAACCGCGGTCGACTACGTGGGAGTCCAGAAACATAGCCATTATGCTAACTGCTGGTCCCATACATGAAACTTAAGAAAGGCAGCACTGCACTACACTGAGGGACACCAGGATAATGGTTATCTTCAGGGTGGGTGTTGACTAGGCTACAAAGTGCCTTCAAGGGAGCTAGAAAAGGCCTGCATCTTGACCTGGGTGGTGGTTACAAAAGGTGGATGTGTGTCAGTCTTTGTCAAGCTGCATACTTCAGACATGTCACTATTGCATGTACATTGTACCTATAAAATAAAATAAATGCAAATACACTCCCCATTCTCCCAGTGATTTATGGGTTTGTCTTTTATAAAAATCTACAGACTTCCCTCTTACAACTGACCCACAGCAGATTTTCAGCCATCTTTCCTAAAGACAGAATTCTTTCCTGACGATGGTGTTTCCTTGGAATACCATAAAGGGTTCTTGCACAAGCTTCTCATCATGTCTGTCTGTCTGTGTGGCTTTATTTATTTAGCTTGCATGTCCATGTGCGCTCGCCAGACAGGCAGAGAGAGACATAGAGACAGAAAGTGAGAAATCACCCCCCAGGGGGGATGGCCACGCCACAATCCCTTCTCCTCCATTCTCCTCTAGGGATCTTGGGCACGCATGCACACGCACCTAGCATGAGTTTTAAGCCACCGGGTCTGGGACACGAACCGCGGTTGACTATGTGGGAGTCCAGCAACATAGCCATTACGCTAACTGCTGGTTCCCAGCCTGCATGTCTTTTCCATATTTCCAGCTAGATAAGTAGTAGAGACAAGCTCTAGTAGACTCTTTCTATCCGTGGAGTCAGCTAACTACAGACTCAACTAATAGTAGAGGAAAAGTAGTTAAAAGAACAAAACAGTAAAAATAACAATAAATAATAAAAATATCACAAATAAAAAACAATACAATATAACAACTATTTACACAGTATTTACATTGTAGTAAGTCTTATAAGTAACCTAGCCATGATTTAAACTCTCAGAGGGGTAAGTGCAGGTTACATGCAAATACACACCATTTTATGTGAGGGACTTGGACAGCCATTGATTTGTTATCCGTGGGGAGTCCTGGAAGTGGTCCCCTGTGGATACCGAGGAATGACTGTGTATTTAGTTCTGAGCTGCACTTCTGTAAAGAAGTCCAAGTTTTCATTTTAGTGATTAGTTATGTTTCTTTGGAGTTCCTGCAAAATGATCTGAATTTATTATAGAAGTTACGTGTCTGTTTCCATAAAATACTGTTCGATATGACATTGCTAAAAAGGGTGAATACTTATTTGACACAAATTCATGATCTGTCTCCCTTTTTGCTCGATGCTTTCAAGTCAGCGGAGTCTGAAGTTAGGGGTGGTTAGGGCAGGGAGCAGAGGCAACCTTATGGTTTCCTGGAGGGAGAAGGCAGGATTGACTGGAGAAGGTTTTTCCCCCTAAAAAGGACTGAGGACAAAGAAGGGGTCTGTGAATCCCGAAGAAGGTGGTTCTGGCATCTTGGGAGACCTTTGTCAGAGAAGCAGAGTGAGCTGTCAACAATTTGTGTGTGTGGGGGAAGACACTAGACTCCATTGTTCCCAGAGTGGGTGCTGAGAATCCTACACTCTCAAGAACCATGAGAACAGGGATGATGGGGGCTTCAGCCACACCCTGTGTCAGAAGATGACAAAAGACAAGACTTTTTATCTGGGCCCCATCTCTTCTCAAAGTCCTGGTATTGACTTGACCCTGGGGATTGACTGGAAAGCCCTAAGAACACCTGAGATTAAATGTACCCAGTTAGAGGGGTGGAGGACTTGTGATTAGAAATTAGGTTGATTTGGGACCAGCAGATGGTGTAATGGTTACATTGCTGGACTCCCATGCAGTTGACTTCAGTTTGAGTCCCAGACCTGGCTGTTGGAAACTCATGCCTGGCGCATGTGTGTGCATGCTCAAAATCCTGAGAAGAGAATGGAGGAGAAGGGATGGCAGTGTGGCCATCCCTCTTAGGGGGTGATTTCTCGCTTTCTGTCTCTCTGTCTTTCCAGAGAGTGCATGTACCCTATAGCAAAAATCTCTCTCAAAAAAAAAAAAAAAAAAAGAAAAAGAAAAAGAAATTAGGTTGATTGAAAAAGAAAGTCTGCATGTAGGTTTTACGAATGTTTTTCTAAGGTTTGTTTATTTATTTCTTCCATAAAAGAAGGAGACAGAGAAAGAGAGAGAGTAAGAGAGAAAGAGACATCTCTAACTAAGCCCAGTCTCAGCTAGTGCATTATGCTAAGGGAGGTCCTAGATTCGTGTCCCAGGTGGGCCCAGTTGCCTGGGCCCTGGTATTACAAATCTTGACAAACAACTATAAAGTCTCTCAAAGAAGTGAAGATGCATAAAAAGTTCTGAATGACCAGAAAACAAAAGTTGATTTAGATAGTTCTTATCTGCTTCCAACTTGAGCCTAAAACTGTGGACTGGGATTGGGGGAGGTGATCTGGGCTGCAGGTGCATTCTGGGAACAGATTGCATGGAGCTGGAAAGTGAGAGGCCTACAGGGGGCTTCCTTCTGGGGCAGGGGTTACAGAACAGCTGTTACAAAGAATGCAGGGACCTACCCTTTTGCTGCAAGTAGAGAGGAAGAAGGAGCTGAATTAGGAGCTCAAGACAGAGCCTTCTGGGAGTTGACCTCAGTCACGGGCCAGTTAGAGTACTGATTTCAAGGAAGCTGCTGGAATAGGACCTGTGAGAGTGAGAAGCAATGTGCGTGGTGTCAACCAGGACTATGTGTGTGCGCCTGTGTGTCTTTCTATGGTGGTGACCATAAGTGGAAAGCCAGGGTGGGAAAAGCTAGCCTGGAAAGACTCGGCTTTATCTGTGTCCAGGGAATTTGGGAAAGAGTTCTGTCTTGGCCTGGAGATAGAAGAAAAGTGCAACTTGGAAGAGAGGCGTCCAAGGGCCAGTTTTAAAGAGTCCCAGTTTTGGGGGAAACATGGGAGGTTATTTTAGAAGTGTGGTCAAGTCCAACTGGTTCAAAGGACAACCTGGTTATTTTGAATTTACCTCCTTGTATGTTAGTATCTCCGCTGACTAGAGTGGGATTGCTTTTTACCTGAAAGCTCACCCTGTGTCATGAGGACCACTGGCCACATAAGAAGTACGTCAAAGAAAGTTAAAATAAAACCTTAAGTTTGTGGGGTGTTTGTTTTGTTTTTGCAAAAGAGCATGTGTGCTCACCATGGAAAAAAAGAGAGAAAGCCCCACCTGGGGGGATGGGGATGCTACAATCCCTTTTCCACTCTCCTCTCAAGATTTTGGGTGTGCATGACATGTGCCCATGTATTTTTCAAGTGCTGGGTCTGGGATTCAAAATGCCCAGTTGGCCATGTGGCATCCAACCTCCTTCAGCCCCATGCCATTTACTGGCCCAGTTGGTGTTTTTTTGAAGATGAAATTATTATTATTATTATTATTATTATTATTATTATTATTGTTTTTTTGCCATAGGGCATGCATACTTGCTGGGGAGAGAGACAGAGGGAAACAGAAAACTCTCCCCACTCCCCACCCCAGGAGGGATAGCCACGCTACAATCCCTTCTCCTCCATTCTTCTCTCAGGATTTTGAGCATATAAGCACACATGCCTGGTGTGAATTTCAAGACACCAGGTCCAGGACTCAAACAGCAGTCAGCCATGTGGGAGTCAAGTGCCTTAACCATCTTGCTACCTGCTGGCCTGAAGGTGAAATTCTTTAAAATTCTCCTCCAGTTCCAATTTTGTGATTCATGCATTTTTGCAATCTACACAATAATGATAATATCAATAATTATTGTCTGAGATCCCAGTGTAAGATAGGCCAAGTAATATAGAAGTTGGCCAAAAATGTGCACAAATGGATTAGAGAGTGAGCAGAGTCAGGGGAAAGAATGGTTTAAATAATAGCATATTGATAACAGATAATACAAACTGTTTTGATTAGGCTTCAGAAGAATCTGAATAGAAATGCATTGTTTGGAATGCATATGCTTTGGTCTCCATAAAAATATCCGGTTGCAGAGATATTTCATGTGGTTTGAACTAACAGGCAAAAAATTAAAAATTCATTGGTGCACACTAATGCACGTAATTATATATTTTGGAAGTAGGTATATTGGCATAGGTTTGCTGTAATGGAACTGATTGGAAAATGATCTTGTGGAGAAAATTTATTGCTGGTCATAAGGTTTTTTTTGGTCTAGAAAAATGCTGGGTTTAGTCAAATCTGTAGCACCAAATGAAAGTCTGCTTTAATAAACATGTGAATCTGAGGATTGTGGTTTTTACCAAGAGGGCATTTGATCCATTCAAATGGTATTGGTTTCTTCTTCAGGTCGGCTTTTCCTGAAGTCCATCAGTTTGAAGCATGGAGCAAAGCGCTTGCCAAATATCACTCCAGTAATGAAAGACCCTTCGCAATTGTTAAAACAAGTCTTATGAATCAGCTGTGACTCGTTCCTCTGGAAGGTCTTCATGGTGAAAAAAGAAGTGGCTTATTTTGCTTTTGTTGAAGATGGCAAAGCCGTCATTTTATTGTCACAGAATCCGCCCAGCATCATAGAAGTCAGTGATGGAAAAATATCTATGGAATTAGATCACGCGGCCAGCACAGCAGCCTGCACCCGTGCCCTCCTTACAGAGCACCCCAGTGCTTTGTCTGGGCGAAGCAGGGCTGGATCCCCATCAGGAAGGCTGGCACTCCCGTTGGAACAGGATCCCGTGGCCTAATTGACCTTATTGTTAGGAAATTGTTCATAAAATTAGGAAACTCAGAGTAAACAGAAAGCTCAGACAGAACGCCTCCTTGCAGAGGGTAATGTACATATGGAATGAATTACGGAGAAAAGTGATGGAGGCAAAGAGCACAAATGAATTCAAGAGCCGTCCAGGTTTCTTTCTTTTCTTTCTTTCTTTCTTTCTTTCTTTCTTTCTTTCTTTCTTTCTTTCTTTCTTTCTTTCTTTCTTTCTTTCTTTCTTTTTTTTTTTTTTTTTTTTTAGAGGCTTCTGCTATAGGACACATGTGCTCCTCGCCAGAAAGACAGAGAGAGACAGAGAGACAGAAAGCGAGAAATCACCCCCCAGGGGGGATGACCACACCACAATCCCTTCTCCTCCATTCTCCTCTTGGGATCTTGGGCACACATGCACACGCGCCCGGCGTGAGTTTAAGCCACCGGGTCCGGGACTCGAACTGCGGTCGACTACATGGGAGTCCAGTGACATAGCCATTACAGGTTTATTTCTGAATGTGAAGGAGGAGGGAGAGGATAAGGAGGAGGCTAGCAGGAAGGTAGAAATAAGACACATTTTGGAAGGACAGATACATCAATACCTATGACCTGTTCTTCAAATTTCCTTTTCACTTTTTACATTTTTTTCTTCAGAGAGAGAGAGAGAGAGAGAGAGAGAGAGAGAGAGAGAGAGAACCTCCAATAGGGTCTTCATTCCACAGCCTGTGCTCAGCTTCACTCAGCCCTGGACCATGGGCAATCACATGCCTCACACATTTAGGAAGGACTCCAGACATGAACCCAGCACCTCCCAGCGTGGGTTAGCCTTGCCAAGCAACCCATTGATTGCTGTGCCATCTGATCCATATTATTAAGTTTGTGGAGTATTTCCCATGGTGGGTACTGCTACATGTTTTCATCTCTGTGGGGCTGGGGGTGTGGCAGGGTCAGATTTTGAGTGACATCCAACCCGGTTGCTCTCTAGGATAAATGGTTTCCTGTGCACGGGCTGAGATGGCGTTCCACCTGAGGACAAATAGGGAAATCAGGAGTGAGAGACCACCATTTTCCATGGGTTTTAGGCCTCTACATGCACATCTGAGAGGAGAACCGCCCAGATCTCTGTTTCTACTCTGTGTTTCCATCTCGCTTGACCATAGGAAAGGGCACTGAAGATCGTTTTCGTGATAGGTCATTTCTGAGGCAGACCCTGTTTCCTCCTCCTTCCTGCAGTGTTGGTAAAGTTGCAATATTAAAGTCCTGCAGATTGGGTGGCTTAAATGGAAACTCACAGTCCCACACAGTTCTGGAGGCCTGAAGTCCAACAGTGAGGTGTCAGCAGGGTTGTTTTTTTCTTAAGCTAGTTTCTGTGGCTTGTCTTCTCTGTATGCCTACACGTGGTCCCTGTGTGTGTCTGTATCCTAATCTCCTCTTCGTACAAGACTCTAGTCATGTTGGACTATGGAGGCCTCAGTTTACCTTAAAGACCTTATTTCCAAGTATAGTTATATTCTGAGGTACTGGGGTTAAAACTTCAGCATGGGGATTGGCAGGTGGCAGAGTGGTTAAGGTGCTGGACTCCTACGTGGCCAACCACAGTTCAAGTCTCAGACCTGGCGACTTGCTTTCTCATTTTCCCTTTCTCTCTCTCTGTCTCTCTCCAGTCAAATAATAATAACAAATAAAATAAATAATTCTTTTAAAAAGTTCAGCATGTATTTTAGAGGCATAGAGCTGGCCTTGAGGTCTAGCCAGGAGGGGTCTGGAACGTGCTGATGAAGGGAGGTCGAGATTCTGGCTCTCAGCACCAGCTGCTGAGAGCCCCCAACGGCTGACCATAATAAATCCTGAAGTTGGGGACTCCTGAAAGCCGTGGTCCCCTGCCCTGTACTCAGGCCCGTCTGTGACCCCTTCCAAGCTTTGCAATCAGTGCGAGTGAGGGAGGAGGGGAGGAATGGGGCAAGGGGGAAACATTAAATGGTGAGAAAATTGTTTTGGCTGGGATTTAAACACCAACTGTTTTAAGCATGAGCGTGTTATAGATGGTGGCCGTGGATACGGTCTATCTGGGAGTGAGGAGAAGCGCACTGCTGGCTGGCCCTCCAGGACACAGATTTATTAGTCTAGAAAGGGGGTTATTTCTTGCTTTCTATCTTTCTGTCTCTCTCTGTCTGGCAAGCGCACGCGCCCTATCGCGAAAACCTCTCCAAAAAAAAAAAAAAAAAAAAGCAGCTCCAGACGTGCGGCCCTTTTAAACATTAACAGCCTGGAGGGTGAGCACATCCACTGGCTCTGAATCCGCCCGGGCTGTGGGCTAGAAGTGAGATGGGAGTGTCCGGTTGCCACCTGCCTCTTGCCCCAAGTCTGAGGTTCTGAGTCTCAGCTCTTTGCCTGACTTCCTCTCTGTCTGCTGTCTTCCAGATATGTTCTTACTTAGTCTACAACTCATCCAAGGACTGACGTGAATGGGGCTCAAAGAGAAGGTCGAGGGCAGGCGACAGGCATGTTCCCAATGCCCAGACAAGCAAGGAGAGGCAGACTCTTTATCATGCCTGTCATTTAGGAAGTTCAGTTTCTCCCTGCTCAAATGTGGTTTGGGTCCCCAAACATTGAATAGTCTCTGGGATAAGAAGTGCCTGGGAGTTCACTCAGCTTCACCCAGCCTCAGATCATGAACATACATGTGCCTGGCATGTTCAGGGAAGTCTCTAGACATGACCCAGGAACTTCTCACGTGGGCTAGCATCCCAGAGCACGTTTTACCACTGTGCCACCACTCGATCCTTATCCTTCACATTTCTTTTTACATTTGTGGAATAGTCCCCATGAAAGGGCACTTTGCCACATGTCTCATCTCTTTGGGGTTGACAGGAGTGGCAGGCTCAGACTCTGAGTGACAATTGCAATTCTGTCACATTCTCTTCAGAGTAAACGGTTTCCATTGCAGGGGCTGGGGAGGCCTCCTGCTGTGGTGTGACTGTCTCCTGGCAACTCATGTGTCGAGATTTGGTTGTGACAGGATTAAGAGGGTGAAAACATAATCAGATCGTGGTGCTGAAAGATAAAGCCTTTGGGAAGACGTTAGGATTACGATCATTTAGGGTGAGGCTGCCATGGTTGAGCTTATGAAAAAAGGGCAAGAGACAGAGACTCATTTGGACACAAATTCCCTGCTCTCTTCCCACCCTTGTGATGTGAAGCTTCAGAACTCTGCTGGACGCCTACCAGTTGTGGCCCCTGAATGTTGGACCTCCAAATAGTGTGTTAAATAAACCTCAACTTAAAAAAATAGGTTTTTTTCACAAGGAAAAGAGACAGAGAAGAGAGAGAGAGAGATGCAGGCAGCACCCTCAGCAGGATCTTGACACTGAAATCCACTTCCAGCTTCAGCCAGCCCTGGTCACAGGCACGCGCATGTCCAGTGTCCTCAGGGAGGTCTCTGGATGGAACTGCAGACCCTCCCATGTGGGTCAGTCTCAAAGAGGATTGCGTTTTCCCCCTACACCACTGTCTGTCCCCCAAAGCTCTACTGTAATAAATCACCTGGCTTCAGGTATTTTCTGCCATTAGCAACAGACTAAATACCCACAGGTGGAACAGGTGCTGAGGAAGTGCTCAGCTTGAGTGGCTTCCAGTTGGCCACCAGGATGCAGCTGATCCCCACAGGCTGTTGGGCCACTTCTTTAAAGAGTTCATCCCTGGACAGGCCACTGTTGGCCCTTGGTGCTATTCAACCGAGGCTGGTCTGCTCTGTCCCCAGAAGACTCGTCCTTTTCAAGTAGGTTGCACATTCAGTTCTGGGAAAGCTCGGCCCAGACAAGAGGACTTCATGGGTGGATGTGGGCAGAACAGAGTCCAGCTCCCTGAATCGCCTCTCTGGGTTGTCTGTGCACAGAGCAATGGCTTCCACATGGCAAATCCTTAACTGACATCGTCAAATCGCATTATTGGAAAGCACGAGGGATGAAGGGGAAATCAAGGCAGGTGGTTAATTAAAAGTGAGGTGTTAGAGCTTAGATATGGCCTAGCAGCAATACAACCGGATTCACATAGGAAGGTCCTGGGTTCACACCCTGTGTCTGGTGCATGCTGGGTGTGCAAGTGTGTGCCCACGACCCCCGCCGACAGAAGCTGGGAGTGGACAGCAGCATGAAGACCCTGCGGGGACACCTGCCTTCCCCTTATGTCTTACCCTCCCTCTCAAGGAAGAAATAAAATTTAAATACCTAAAATGTCACGCAAACACAGAGGTGTGAGTGTAAGCTACTAGGTTTCAGGGTTCTGTGCCAGCTACAAATTAAAAAGGGGTATATAAACCAGTGCAACCTCTTCCTTCCATTTCCTGGAATTAGAAGTTCCTCTTTTACTGCTCTATAAAAGAGGAAAGTTTCATAGGGTTTTTAATACACACTTGTTGTGATTAGCTGGGAGCAGTCGGTGTCTGGCACACAGTGGCAGATGTGCCAACGCATTGCTGTGACTGTTCTCACTGACGTCAGACGGACTTGCTGTGTTGAGATTCACCTTGAAATCAAGAGAGACACAATGGCCGGTCCAGAGGGCCGTGGGCTCTTCTCCGTTTGAGAGCTCTGAGTGTGAGGGAAGCAGCATTGTCCAGAAAGGGGATCCCAGAGCTCGGCTGTGAGAACGGAGGCTTTTCATCTGTGGAAACCAGGAAGGAGCTGCAATTCACAAACTCCTGGTCACTTGAGGTTTTCTGCCTGTTTGATGAACCACAGTTGAACATAAATGAATCTTAGGAACATATGGGAGCTTACTTGTAAGTGTCTCTAGACCATTTTATAGCCCAAATCTTTTCCCCAAAGATGGCTGGGCTGTTGATTTCCACGTTTCTTGGGCTTTTTATAGAAACTTCTTCAGCTTCTGGAAGGGCTGGAGGAATTGATCTGTCTGCAGCAGTGGTCACGCATGAGTGAGTTTTCTTGAAGTTGGCTAGTTCCCTAACTTTGAAGGTATTGTCCATACGAATTTTTTTTTCTTTTTAATTTGTCAGAGGGCTCGTGGGCTCACCAGAGAGAGATAGAGAGAGAGAGAGAAAATGAGAGAGCATCTCCCATGGGGCATGGCCACACTGAAGGGAATTTGAGCATGCGCACACATGTGCCAGGCGTGTTTTTCAAGCTGCCAGTTCTAGGACTTGAACTGCATAGTTGGCCGTATGGGATCTAGCGGTCTGGCCGTATTACGTTTTCTTTCTTAAAGATAGTGTCTCAGTATGTTGTTATCCTCCGGCCTCTCCTCTCTCCCTCCCTCCCCTTCTCACCCTGCCCCAGGTCTCCGGGGTTACAGGCCCACACTACTGCACCCAGCTTTTTGCTTTTCCCCATAAGGTTTTTGCCATAGGATGCATGTGCTCATCAGAGAGAGACAGAGAGAGAGAAATTGAGACTCATTGCCTGGGGGAATAGCCACACTGCAATCCCTTCTCCTCTACTCACCTCTGGAGATTTAGGCCACACACACACACACACACACACACACACACACATGTTCCTGAAGTGATTTTCAAGGTGCTAGGTCTGGGACTTGAATCATAGTCATCTATGTGGGAGTCTAGTGCCTTAGCCACCACGCCACCTGCTGGTCTTTGCACCTGGCTTTTTTTTTTTTTTTTTTTTTTTTTGAGAGGTTTTTTCGCTATAGGGCGCGTGCGCTCGCCAGACAGACAGAGAGAGACATAGAGACAGAAAGCGAGAAATCACCCCCCAGGGGGGATGGTCACGCCGCAATCCCTTCTCCTCCATTCTCCTCTCGGGATCTTGGGCATGCACGCACACGCGCCCGGCGTGAGTTGTAAGCCACCGGCTCCGAGACGCGAACCGCGGTCGACTACATGGGAGTCCAGCGACATAGCCATTACGCTAACTGCTGGTTCCCAGCACCTGGCTTTTAGGGTGGACTGAGAATTGAACCTGGGACTCCCATGTAGCCTCAGCTTGCTGTGTGCTAGCATATACTAGTGTATAATAGAGTGTCTGGGCTTTGCATTTTTATTATTTTTTGGTGTTCTTCTTTAGAGAGATTTTTGCTATAGGGTCTGTGCACTTGCCAGAGAGATAGAAAGCAAGAAATCACCCCCTAGGGGAGATGGCCACACCACAATCCCTTCTCTTCCATTCTCCTCTTGGGATCTTGGGCACACACACACACACACAGCCAGTGTGAGTTTTAAGCCGCTGGGTCTGGGACTCTAATTGCAGTTGACTATGTGGAAGTCCAGTGATGTAACCATTACTCCATCTGCTGGTCCCACAAGCTTTGTATTTTTATATACAGCTCTAGAGAGACAAATAGTCATCAGGTCTATGATATCTCTAGATATCTCACGGAGGTGCAGGAGCCATGCTTGTGGCTGCTGAGTCAGCATGTCTTTCTTCTACTAGATGCAACTCAATGAATTAAGGTCAATGCTTCCTCCTTCAGCATTAGAACATTTTACTTTGCCATCCTCGTATCCAAAAGTGTGACTGTGATAGGAAAAAGTTGGAAAGACCACATAATAGCCAGGGGCAATGCCCATGCTTCTAAGGAGCCCGAGGAAGACTGGTCAGTGAGTATGAACATCACATGTGTTTGCTTGAACCATTTAGCCTACAACATCTGTGGATGTGTGGCTGGATGTCTGTCCCCGAGTAAATACTAACTGCAAAGCCGTGTTGTTGTCACAGCGCTGGTGTGAGGGGCAGAGCCCCAACAAGCACGCTCAGGTAGCAGAGCTGTTGACGGGGTGCAGTAACAACTAGGGACAGGACAGCAGAGCCAGAGGGGACATGGCTCTAGGAATGGGGTAATTATCAGGGTCCCGACAGCTGCCTCGGTGCCTTGCTTTCCTTCTCCGTGGCCGTCTACGCTCTCTGTCTCTTTTTTGGAGACCTCTGGAATCACTCATCTCTCTGAGTCTGCTCTGGACCCCTGCTTCACTCACAGACACCCCTTCTCTGCCTGCCTGTAAGAGAACATGGATGAAACTGAGCACTCCGTCCTGTCCGAGCTCACTGCAATCTATTATCTGTGATAGCGTCCCTGTGTCTCTTAGTTCCTGTTCTCAAGACAGGGCAACTAGTGACTGCCCGGTGGATGATTAGTCCATGAACTGCAAGCTTCTCCTTATAACCCACCCTGCTCCATGTGGGGGGAGCAGGAGGACAAGGCGCATGTCACTAACACACCCCACAGCCACCTGCTGTTTCTAGTGGTTGCACGAGAGGAAGTTCCTAGAGAAGGTGTAGGTGGGGCCGGTGTCCCCAGTGCCCTCTTCTTGGATGGGCCAACCCTATAGCCTAGTGGTTAAGGGAACTGGATTACATGGCCAGCTGTGGTTGGAATCCTGACCCTGGTGTGCTGGGACCAGAGAAACGAAGTAAGGATTGCAGGGTGAACATGCCCTTTTGGGGTGGGGGGTGCTTTCTCCTCTTTCTTTGGCCAGTGCACACACCCTTGGGCAATTAAAACAAATACAAAATATAAAAAGTTTCACTCAGAGTTGGCAATGCAATTCTTACTGGTAGATGACTCCAGGGCACCACTGATAGAAATCTCATGGCTGAAAGGACATTACAGGTCACCTTCATCCCAATGATGCAATTAGGAAAATGATTTTTGTTTAATGTTTCCTTGCTACTTGCCAGGCATTTTGGGAACTCTTTATGAACTAGCTCATTTAATCCTCATAAAATCCTAGTTGGAAGATACCATTGCTATCTCCATGTTCCCGCAAAAAAACAAACAAAAAAAACCCCAAAAAACAAAAAACAAAAAACCCAAACACCACAAAACAAAACAAAACAAAAACAAAAACAAAAAAACCTGTGTTGGAAAGTTTAAAAAATTGTCTAAGGGGCTAGCAGGTGGTGTACTGGTTAAGGTGCCTGACTCTTACATGGTGAATCGTGTGGTTCAAGTCTTGAACCAAGAGGCTTGAACCTTACACCAGGTGCATGTATGTCCCAGGAAAAGAATGGAGGAGAAAGGATTGAAGTGTGGCTGTTCCCTGGGGAGTGATTTCTCAGTTTCTCTCTGTCTCTCTGGCAAACACATGCTCCCTATAGCAAAACAAAACAAAACAAAACAAAACAAAACAAAACAAAACAAAAACAAACCTCTCTTTAAAAAAAGTTGTCTAAAGGGCACAGGGCATGCACAGCTGGATCCAAACCAGGGCAACTGACCTGCAGAGCCTGTGCTGAGCCACCGTGGTGCACGGCCCACACAGCATGAGGATCTGCCTGCACTAGGTTCAAAGCATTCTGGATCCTCATCCTACTTCCTTCCCCCACCTTGTCCACCAAAGTTCCTGTATTTCCCTGTGATACACAGTGGGCGGAGGGATCTGCTTGGACAGACTGCCAATGCAGGGGTGGGAGCCAGGTGCGAGGGCTGGACAAACGGTAGTAAGAGGGGCGTGGTCAGGGGCAAACAGCAGGGATGAGGCCAAGATTAAGGTAAGCCTAATGGCAGCAAAATTGGAGATGGAGTCATAGACAAAGCCAGGAGCTCACTCCTGATGAGGTCGATTCAGGGCTATGCCCTTTTCTTGTCTGTTGAGAAGAAAATCTGACAGGTGCTGCGTGTTCTGCCTCAGGTTCTAGAAACGAGGGCGTTGTTCTCTGTTCTCTTACGTTGCTAATAATAGAAGTGCCTGAGTATGGCTAATACAAGAGAATAAAGGTTGAGTTAGCTCATGGTTGAGAGGTCCAAGATCCGGGGACCACATCTGGTGAGGGTCTTCTTGCAGAAGAGAGTCCCCCGGTGGCACAGAGCATCCCAACATGGCAGAGGGTGGGAGCTTGAGCAAAGCAAAACTTGTCGCTGTCTCACTCCCCTCTGTACACACCCAAGAGAAATCAATCACGGGGTTCCCACCCTCATGCCTAATTATTTCCTAAAGGCCCCACTTTGCAACAGTACTGTTAAGCCCCCACTTAATACCTTCACAGTACAACAGTATTCCAGGATGTTAATTTTTTGGGGGGTACGTTCAGACCATAACATCTCTGTTCACTGAGGTGTAGGGACTCACATGGTCCAGAGAGGTGGTATGAGGCCAACTCCCCTTCAAGAGGTGCCTGGCTGTTTTCCAAGAAGCACCCCAGTTCCTTCCTGATTCCTTAGAGGGTATTGGCCTGGGATGGGGACATCTCAGAGGCTATAAAGGCTTCTTTTATAGTTGATACAACTTAAAAGCTTTTCCAGCAGGTTTTTTTTTTTTTTTTTTTTTAATTTGTCATTGTAGAACAGGTTATCTCGGCACCTTATGCAAATGTCAATGAATTGACCCAGTATCACCTTTTTAATGGTATTAATACTCGAACCACTCAAAATGGTATAATTTATTTTGGTAATTTTTAAAAAGCAAATATACACATCCCTTGTTCAATTTGGCTTTTCCGTACACCTCCGTATCAAGTTACAGGATAGCCAATAGTCACCGTGTTGCACCTACCTGTCAGCATTTGATCACAGCATACTCCCAGGGCCTTACAACCTCTCACTGGGTGCTCGTGGAAACCAGTTTCAGTAGATTAGTTTTTCCCCCACACTCAGTTATTAGCCTAGTGCTCGAGGCAGTTTTAAATTTGTGTGTTGTAATGGGTATAAAAGTGTCCATGCCTCAAGCCCACGTAATAGGTTAATCTCTGATGAAAGGACCTGTATGTGTTCGATATTCCCAGAGGTGGAGCCTGCTTGGCAAATACTCAGATCATTGCCGTAGCATACCCTTGAACATGGACAGCTAACTCAGCACCAAATTGTGGTAACTTTCGTGTAAGGAGAAATTGGTCGTATCTAATCACTTAGCATTGCAGCCAGGAGAGAAGACGGCTTCTCCAATGGTCTCCTAGGGTACAGTTCTGTACTGATTGCAAAATTCTTTCTCTCTTTAATGGTAACTGCCTGCTCTTGTTTACGGCTAGTGTGGGTGCTGAAGAGTATTAATACGGTCAGTTATCTAAGGTGATAAGTTCTTGCGCATCAGTGGAAGAGATCTTCCTAATAAATTGTAAAGATAAATCAAAATTTTAGAACAAGGAGGAAATTCTGAAGTTATATAGCTTGAAATTCCCAGTTTTAGATGAAACTGGGGCTGAGTGTCCTTCCCTGACTGTGTTGAGGCCAAATAGTCATGACTGAGGGAGGAGCAGGTGTGAGGGCTCCAGAAGATGTGAGAGCCCCAGCAGATGTGAAGGCCCTAGTGGGGTGAAGGCCCCAGCAAGTGTAAAGGCCCTGGCAGGTGTAAAGGCCCCGACAGGTGTGAGAGCCCTGGTAGGTATAAAGGCCCTAGCAGAGGTGAGGTACCTGAGCAGGTGTGAGGGCCCTGGCAGGTGTAAAGCCCCTGGCAAGTGTGAGTGCCCTGGCAAATGTGACAACTCCGGCACTGTGTAAACATATAAATCTGCTTGCTGTGGCTTGGGCTGCCTTACTCTAAGCCCTGCTCAGGCCCACATGGGGATCTATTTATCCCCTGTGATTTAATTCCTGGGTCTTCACTTTTTCTTATTCTGAATGAAGCAACCTCCTTGAGAAACTTATAAAACTTGCTTTGTTTCTTGTCTTTTATTCATAACTTCTATGGGAGAAATTAAATATACTTGGAACTTCCTATTTAGTTCATATCTTTTTAATAATCAACTAAAAACTTTAATCGAGCACTTAATAGAGCCTATCTGGGTGCCAGAACTGATATTAAAACAAAGAGACCCCATGGGGCCAGAGGGTGGCATGGTGGTTAAGGCACTGGACTCCCACGTGACTGAGAGGAGAATGGAGAAGAAGCGACTACAGCATGGCCAGCCCCCCCCTGGGGAGTCATTTCTTAGTCTCCTTCTCTCAGTCTCCAATGAACACACATGCCCTATGGCAAAAACCTGAAAACAAAGACGCCAATTTTATCAAGGAAGAGCTAGTAGTCAATAGCTACCAAGAGAATGCTATTAAATCTCCTTTAGGGCTGTTTTGGGAGTTAAATAAGTTGGTCCATATGTGTCTCTTATAAAAGATACACAGAAAGTGCCCAATAATGTTAGTGAAGATGATTCTCACCATCATCATGGTGCGTATGACACGTATTTCTGTACAGGAGCAGTCACACACCAAACTGGACAGAGACTCACAATTTTTCTTGTATATACATGTTTATTTCATGGTTTCTTATTTTGGTACCTTTTTTCGACACGCTCTGATTTAGGGCTCGTCTTAGTTTGGCTGCCTGAAAGCAGAGCTTCACGTGAGGATGGGGTGCAGTCGCTATTTGGGCAGTGATTCTAGGAAGCAGGACTGAGGAAGCCTGTAGACTGAGGCAGGGCCAGAGGAATAACCAAGTAAGTGTGCGTTGGCCAGACTGCTGCCATAGGCAGTGGGCACTCAGCCTGGGTTGAGGTCTCAACCCACTGGGGCCCCAGAGAGGTGCACGGGTGTCTGTCTGAAGGAAGGGAGACTGCGCGTTTATCCACTGGCTCAAGGATCCTGTTGGTTGACGATCATCCTGGTGGGCTCAGCCCTCTGCCACTCTGGTTGTTCCTGGATGTGAACCGAGCGAGCAGAGTGCACTCTGAGCAGAGGCACATCCTCACGTGGCAGGCTGCTCCTTGAAGAACCTGAGGGTAAGCTCCCATAGCTCCACATTGCGACTGTGACTGAAATCTGTGGCAGGCAGAGGGCATGTGAGCAGGCACCGAAGGCCTTTGCTGGGAAAGTAGAAGGAGAACACCCAGATTGTGAGAAGTCTGGATTGAGAAATTGTCTAAATTTAATTTTTTTTTTTTTTGAGAGGTTTTTGCTATAGGGCACGTGCACTCGCCAGACAGAGAGAGACAGACAGAAAGCGAGAAATCACCCCCGGGGGAATGGCCACGCCGCAATCCCTTCTCCTCCGTTCTTCTCTCGGGATCTTGGGCACGCACGCACACGTGATCGGCATGAGTTTTAAGCCACCGGGTCTGGGATGCAAACCGCGGTCGACCACATGGGAGTCCAGCGACATAGCCATTACGCTAACTGCTGTTCCCCTAAATTTAATTTTTGAGTCTAAACTCTTCCCCCTGATAAACACACACTCTACGTAGAATAATTTTTCTCTCCTGGAAATTATGAGTGTATGTGTAACAACAAATAAGTTTTGGATAATGTCAGTGAGTTGAATAACTGGACCCATAGAGAGGCTTTCATCCCTGTTACAAAGCCAAGTGCTGGCCTAACCACCGTGGAGACTGGGTCCTGCAGAGACACACCTCCTCTGGCCAGAGGAAAGCTGATGGGAGCTATAGGAACTTCAGACAGAGTCCTCCCCTACTTGCCACCTTGCAAGGACTCCAGCTTTGAAGGCGACAAATGCATCATTTGCTTATAGCTGCAGGTGTTTACAGTAAGTTTTTCTATGTTCGACAACTTTAATGGGTCTCCCTCACAGTTATTGACCCTGGCCTTCCTCAAGCATGAGATGAACAGCCGCGATGTTCCAGGGCCGGTGTTAGCATCTGGGAGAAGTCCATGCCCTGATGTCCAGAGAGAGTGAAGCCTACCCTTGAGAAACTTACACTTACGTATGTGATGAGATATGTAAGTATGATGTATGTAAAACTCGATATCACTGACTTCCCAGGAGGGGCAGGAAATGGAGTGCCCCTCAAGTCCTGCCTGCATGGTGCCCCAGAAGTTTACGAGGAGTTATGCTTGATTTAAGGAAATGTGCTCTGAGCCCCAGTGGTACACCTGGTGCTTAGGAGCCTACTCAGCCTGACTCTTGCTATGGAAAGCGACTTCCCTTATCAAGCTCCCAGCCATTCTGAGCATGGCTTCTCTCTGTTCTCCAAACTCTGGGCACGAGGTAATAGCGGCTGTGGGGAGAATGGATATCAGACAGAATCCTCGTGAGCAGCTGTGGCCACACGGGGTTGGATGTGTGTGTTGGTGGGTCAGAAATGCCCTGGTGGTGGAGGTTGCTAACGTCACTGCCTCACTTGTTCTGGGTCAGGGAAGAGGAAGGTCCTAGGGTTCTTCCGGGGATGTGGGAAATGAACAGGGTCAAAGACTTTTATTTTTTTTCCTACTTATCTTTCTTGTTTACATTGTCCCTGGAGAGGATCACTAGGATTGAGGAAATGTATTTGCTTTACTGAAAATACCAACTTTTTAGACAAGAGGTGCCTTTGGGAAGCATGGTTTTTCTAAGGAGTCCGGTGAATTTTACAGTGCATGACAGGTGAATCTCAATGACACATTTCAGGGCAAAGTGGCCTTGTGACATTTGTTTTTCCTTGCTAGAAGGAGAAGGTAAATTCTTCAGGAAACATAACTGGCCATAATTATATTCTAAGTGAAGAAAGAAGTATAAGAGTTACCAAAATCTGGGACTAGCAGGTGGCATAGTGGTTAAGGCTTTCTACTCCCACATAGTCAACTGAGGTTCGAGACTCTGACAGACACTTAAAAGTCATATTGGGTGCATGTACATGTGTGCCCAGAATCCCAGGGGGAGAAGGGATTGCAACGTGGCCATCCCCCTGGGGGATGATTTATCATTTTCCTTCTGAATCTCTTCTTTCCAGCAAGCACAAGTGCCTCATGACAAAAACAAACAAACAAAAACCAAAACAAACAAACAAACAAGGTCCAAAATTCTGTGCCTGTTGTTTACTGCTGTTCGGTCATACAAAGCTTAGTAACACAAACACATCTATTTCGTCCAGAAATTTGCAGTTTGGGCAATGATTATTTCTTCCCCACTCAGGATCAGCTGAGAGTCTTGAAGGCTGGTACCTTCTGAAAAATGCATTCCTGTATCTGGCTGTTGGTATTGGCCAGTGGCTGTAATCTTAGCTAGAGCTGTGGCCAGAACGCCCACCTGTGGTCTCTTTGTATGACTTGGGCTTCCTTACAGCATGGTGGCAGGGACCCAACATGACTTGGCCAAAGTTTGCTCAGCAGCTTCTTTCCATCAGATTCCGGGATGAACTCCATGCCCTGACTTCCAGAGAGAGTAGTCCTATTTACAGGTAAGTCAGACATCCAGTCTTCTTCCTTCTCCATAAAGTTACAATATATTAAAGACTACACAATATCAGGGAATGTCAAGCTTGTTTATAAAGAATACCATGAAGTTGTAAAAAGAAAACATAGTTGATTATGACACTATTATGAAAGGTTAATGATATGCATGGGTTTTTCTTGAATATTTGGTAAACCAAATAACCCAGAGTAACAGGGATACGTCTCCACAGGATCCACCCCGGTCACTTGGACATGACTGTAATCACAGCAGACACTCTTTTCATCAAAATAGTTCCCATGGGAACGCAGTTAGCGTAATGGCTATGTCGCTGGACTCCCATGTGGTCGACCGCGGTTCGCGCCCCGGACCTGGTGGCTTAAAACTCACGCCAGGCGTGTGTGTGTGTGTGCCCAAGATCCCGAGAGGAGAATGGAGGAGAAGGGATTGCGGCGTGGCCATCCCCCCTGGGGGGTGATTTCTCGCTTTCTGTCTCTCTTTCTCTCTCTGTCTGGCGAGCGCACGCACCCTATAGCAAAAACCTCTCCAAAAAAAAAAAAAAATAGTTCCCATACCCTTCCTGGATACACTAGCCTAATTTATATTAAAGTAAAAGAAAAGAAACCTTGGGCATCAGCAGCTATCACAGTGTTAGTACCTAGATATGGTGCGGAAGTGTTGGTTTCCTTGGGGTTGAGGGTGTCAGGGAGAGCAGGGCCACTCTGAATACAGAGAATAGTCAGCCAGTCCACTCAGCGGGACCCAGCCTAATGCTGGGATGAAATACTCTCTTCCTGCAACGTTTGCTCTGTAATTATCTGTAAACTCATTTTCATGTGTATTCCCAAAGTTGGCTGTTCCTTTCTTTAAAGAAAAAAAAAATGGTAGCTGGTATTTTGAAAGGCTTTTTGAATTATTTGCTTTAAATCCTTTAAGTAAACAGATTAAACTCCTATTTGAAATGAAAGTAGCTGTTTACTCATGTAAATGCATTGTTTTCCTCCGCTGTTTAAAGGCAAATAGATTAAAGGACATGGAGAGTCTAAAGAGGCTTTAGTGGAGAGTGTTGAAATTCTTATTTTCCCTCTTCTGTGCCCCTGTCCCCCCCCCCCCCCTCCCAGTTCTCTCTATGGCTTGTCAAAGATGAGAAAGAAAAGTTTTCTAATCAGGGATGTTTCACAAACAGGCAGGGACATTACTGTTTCCATTTAAAAGGAAAAGGAAAAAATTTAAAAAAGCGGTGACATGTCCCTCCACCAGCAAATCAGGCCTGGCTGGAAACTTGGGGAAGGGCGCCTGGACAAGGACGTGGAGCAACCTCAGGACAAGCCGGGGTCCTTTCTTCCACTGAGAGATTTATTTCAAATATGACTTCACACATAAAAAGACTATCCATCACTGGGTTTTCTAACGCCGTGGTGGTGTTTTAGTTTAACCGAGTAGGACAAGTGCCATGAATGAGCTAGCTCTGAGCTTGCCGGGAAGTGGTTCTCAAGTCCTACCTGGGAGCTGAGTGTGGGCAGTGGTCTCATCTCAAATGGAATAAAGGCCGTTTTAATAATTCTCAGTGGAGCAATGAAGACATCGCCCTTCCCCCACCACACACATTTCAAAAATGCAAATACGACTTCTAAAGAAGCCTGCCTGCCGAGGCTTCCTCCCGGCTGGCTTTGGTGCCACATGGGTCATTTTGACAGGAAAACAGAATCCTCTCCCCCCCGGATCCCCTCCCCCAGCAGCAGTTTTACCATCTTGGGGGCTGCTCTTTCAGGACCAGGGCTTTTCCAGATGCTGCAACCTGCCCAGTGCACACTACGTGCCCACCTTTAGGGTGCCTATGTTCCTACATAGGAGGAACTTGAACCCTTTTTATAGACCTTCTTCACGTTGTCTCCAGAGTAGGTCATCTACCTTGCTGTGGGTGCAAAAGACTCCTGGGGACAGACGACGTATTTGCCTTCTTAGCAGATGTATGACATATCGGAAGCAGCTTTGATTTGGAATTTGGAAAATTGAACTTCGATTCCAGCTTTGTCCCGTTCTCTTATTTCATCACCTCGTACCAGGCTCTGTCCTTGCTTTGAGACCCCCCTCAGGAGTCCAGGAGGCTCCCGATCTTGGGGCTTCTGTCTAACGTGGAACTTTCCAGACAACATGTAGTAGAGAATCAGTTTCTGAATCTTAAGCCTCTCTTGGACTAATCCTTTTGTAAAGTACGATTTGGCCAAATTTCTAGACAATGAAATAGACATGTGAAATGTAAGCCTGTATTTTGTTAATAGAGTCTACCAGCATAAAACTACTCCGTTAAAGTGACTCAGTGCTTCCTTCCCATCTCCGGACCTGTCTCTCTAAGAACCGGGTACAGCCCGTGGGACAGTCCTGGTTTGAGGACCATGCCCTGAGCACCCCTGGTCTAGCAGACTCTGACCCTATAAAACAACATTACTCCCAGGCTGCAGGAAGCAGGCAGGAGGGAATACCACAGTGACTTTGTTGGCTGCCCAGTCAGCAGGCGTGCCCTCCCTCCTTCCTCTTTCCTAAGAAACCCTGCATCACTCAGCTCTGCCCTGGGCACACTTGGGGAGCAGACCCTTCCTGACTGGCCTAATGGTAAGCCCCTGCTCCTTACCCCCTAGAGGTTCAGGAAGAGGCACATGATCGGTTCTGGCTAGAGACCCTTGGAAGTATGAGAAGGTTTCCCTTCTTTTTAGAGAGCTTCCAGAAGCAATCCTACGTCTCTGTCTTCCTAGTCACAGCAGGAAGGAAGATGTCCAAGGGACTGGACCACAAGAAGAACAGGCCTCAGAGTGGGTGCTGAATGGCCAAGTGCAGGGACAAAGAAGTGGGTCTTAATGGTCTAAATGCTACATAGTCCCACATCAGCCAGTTGCCTCCTTTCAGTTTATGCCAACGTTCATGCTGCTATCTGCTCACTGCCACCTGAAACATCCCGAAGGATACAACTGGTTACCATTAAGATAAACAGAATGATTTTTAAAAGAAGGTTATTAATTTATTTCCTAACACACAGAGAGAAAGACCCTCAACAAGGTCTTCATGCCATGATCCCTCCCCACCCCTGCAGCCATCCTGTCAGGGAATAATGGGTACACCCACAGGCATGCCCAGTGTGTCAGGTAAACTGGGGACTAGAACTCCCAACCTTCCTGTTTGGCTTCTAGCATCTCATTGCAGCTCCCTTAAACTTTAATTTAGTTTTTGCTATAGGATGTGTGTGCTTGCTGGAGAGTGACACAGAGAAGTCACACCCCAGAAGGGATGACCACTCTACAATCCCTTTTCCTCCATTCTCTTTTTTTGGATTTTGTGTAAATGCTTCCTCCATGTTTTTCAAGCTGCCAGGTCCAAGACTCAGTCTGCAAAGTTGGCCAGGTAAAATCCAGCCACTTTAACCACCATGCCACAAGCTGGCCCCAATATGATATTTTTTAATATGCCTGAACCAGGGTGATGTTAAAAATGTTTAACAATGAGTATCACCAAGGCAGAAATGCAAAGCACTGGTCAGGCTTCAGGGTTACAGTGGCAGATTGTCAGCTGTCTTTGTCTTTCTTCTCTCCTCCCCAGAGCAGCAGCAGCTTGTGTGCATCTGGATTGCTCCCTATTCACCCCAGCTTTCTGTCTTTTTTGTTTTTAATTAATTTTTTATTATTACTATTTTTTAAAATACATTCAATTGCTATACATCATTTAGCTTGTAGAGAGAATTTACTCAACATGAAATACACCTCAGACCAATTCAGTTGAAAATACTATACACGTTATCATCAACAGGTCATAAACCATTTTTTGTGTCTCAAAATGTCTCACTTCTCTATTTTTCTCCCTAATTTTCTTTCCTGCACTCTTCCCCTCTCCCATCCTCTTTCCACACTGTCTCTAGAATCCATAACTATTTTCAATGCTTTTGCTCTCTAGTTTTTTAGTCTCTACCATAGAGTGCAGACATCCGGTATATGTTAAGTGGAGATATACAATGTCTTTCATCCATAGCCTGACTTACTTCACTGAGCAATACACCCCAGCTTTCTTAATGAGATGTCGAGATCCACCAAGCCATCATTTAATGCTCCCTTGTCTATGTGGGGATTGAGTGTGTCCCTTGAGAACACAAGGATCTGGGCAAAACTGGGTGTGAAGATACTCTCTGCTCTAGGGAACACCAACCATATGGATGTATGACTTTTCACTGCCACCCACAAACCCCAGGCCAAAACTGGGTGGGGGCTAGGTTTATTTTCTCCATTCTGCCTTCTAACCATTTCTTGTTTCTTGTCATTCTTGTCTCAGGTGCACTGTTTCCCTAGAAAAGGATCTCATACTAAAAGTTTGAGAACTTTAATGAACTTTATTTTTTTTTAAAGTTTATCTTTTTTATTAGAGTGAGAGAGAGCAGGAGAGAGTGAAAGAGTGGGAGAAAGAGACATGAGGCACCGTCAGCAGGGTTTTGCACCACAATACCCTCCCCCAGCCTTCCTGACTAGCCAGTATCATGGGCAAACATGCCTGATGTGTATAGGTTGTCCAGGGAGCTAAACCGCCATCTTCCATAGATCTAGCATCTCTTGAGCTGTGTGTTATCTAGCCACCTAGCCGACCCAAATTGAATTTTCTAAAAAGTTTTCATTTATTTTTTATTTAATTATTAATTAATTAATTGCGCGCGTGAGAGAGCACGAGAGAAACACAACAGGGATTTGCTATGCTGTGATCCTTCTCCCAATCTTCTATCCAGCCAGGATCATGGGCCTCCTCAAGTGCAGATGGCATGGTCAGGTCTACGTAGGATCTGGGCTTCAGGTCTTCCCATAAGGCTCCAGTACCATGTTGTGACACCTGCTGTCTGCGCTGGCACCATGGCTGGGCCAGTTAACTTTAACTTAATCTCCCTTAGAAGAGAGAGGTTTCACATTTTAAGAGGGCCCCAGGGTCCTCTTGTGGGGGCTCATTTCTCTGTCTCTCTTTCACACACTGAAGAAATAAATACGTTAAAAAAAAAGAGAGAGAGGATTCAAGGATAAGGGCATTGCTATACCTAAAGAATGGGGTGTGGATGTTAGGGGAGCACTGGTGAGGAGTCTCGGTCAGGACATCAGAGGTTTTCCACTCACCCAGAGTTTGATGCCCAGGCTTCAATGGGAATTAGAGACAAGAGAAAGAGAGGTCAGGAAGAAGGAATCAGAGAAGAGGAAGTAGAAGAAAGCAAGGGATTAACGGGAACACCAAGGAGGGATGGGAAGTTCACTGAGAAGGGGACAGATTGCTGTTGATGACAGTTTATTTTATTTTATTTTTTTAAGAATTATTTAATTCTATTTACTATTATTATTATTTAACTTGATGAGAGAAAGTGAGAAAGCAAGCTACCAGGTCCAGACTCAAACTGTGGCAGACCATGCGGGAGTTTAGAACCTTAACCACCATGCTGATATGGAGCAGCCCCTGTTGGGGTCTCCGGCCATCCTCTCCAACGGCCTGAGTGCCATGGATTTAATCAGAAGATACGTGGTAAGTGTCATTCATGCACATTTGTCTGGAAGGAGCTAAAACCAGGGTCACATACTCTATTTCCAGTGTGTGGCGTTCTCAAGGGGGTCACACATTCCTCTGTGCTCCCCAGCTCAGTCTTGTACATTTGGATTTCCGATTAACCAGCAGATGTGGAGGGAAAACGGCTGGCCTGGCCAGAGAGGTCCCACATGACCACATGTGTGCAAACTCCGAGGCTCACCAATCACTCCAGTGAGCTCAGCTCCAGCTTGTGTGACGCCCCCTCTGCTGCCTGCATCAGGGCTCAAGGAGAATTTGTGATGAGGATGGAGCTGGGTCAGGCAGGAGAGAAGAGAGCTACCTGGTCTCACTGTAAGGAGAAGGCTGATTTCACTGCTTCCCATTTCTCTTCCCAGCAACTTTTAGGAGTAGAAATGCTGTCAGGAAGAACACAACAGAAAATACTTCCCTACATGGGCTAGTAGTAAACAAATGAATAACTCATACAAGACAGAGCGTTTCAAACCTGGTTGAAATATATCAGTGTGCTAGGTGGTTTTTCTGGTTACCCATATGAGTTTTCTCACTGTGTTAGTTTTTCTTTTTCTTTTCTTTTTTTTTTTTTTTAATCCCAAAAGAGCAAATGAAAGGTTCACGAGTTTCTCAGACATCAAATAGCTCTCAAAAATGTCAACAACATCAGTGTAAAACTAATAAAAATATGGCACAGATTTAGCACTTGTACTTAAAGGAAATATAAAAAAAGGAAAGGAGAAGCATATGGAAAAGTGTGTTTGGCGTTTGAGCAGATCATCTCTGCATATTAAACGAAACAAAACGGTTCTAGAGGGAATGTCGGGGAGGGGGGACTTAACTTTAATTAGAAAAAAATGATGTGTCCCCCCTTCCTTTTTCTTCAACAACGTTGAAAACAAACATCAGCCACCACTTTTGGCTGTCCTAGCAGGGGAGGATTTCAGACCTGAATTTCTTTCCCAGCCTACAGTATAGGAGAGAGCTCCTTGACGTGGGGGGCACAGGGTCAACACAAACCCATCAACGATGCATGGATTTGCATTTAAAAAATTATTTTTTTTGGAACCAGCAGTTAGCATAATGGCTATGTCTCTGGACTCCCACGTAGTCGACCGCGGTTCGCGTCCCGGACCCTGTGGCTTAAAACTCATGCTGGGCGCGTGTGCGTGCGTGCCCAAGATCCCGAGAGGAGAATGGAGGAGAAGGGATTGCAACGTGACCATCCCCCCTGGGGGGTGATTTCTCGCTTTCTGTCTCTAATGTCTCTGTCTGTCTGTCTGGCGAGCGCACGTACCCTATAGCGAAAATCTCTCCAAAAATTTTATTTTTTTGATTTTATATATTGTTATTATTTTTAATTTGCCAAAGGGCACATGCACTTACCGGGGCGGTGGGTGAGAATGCAAGCTACCAGGGCTGGGACTCAAATCGTGGTCATGCATGTGGGAGTCCAGTGCCTTAACCACCATCTCACCTGCCCATCTCCATGCAGGCAAGTTTGAGAACAAGTGACTGGGAGACTTTGAGCAGCTACTGTCAGCCTCTGAACTTCAGTTTCTGCACATGTAAAACAGGGCCAATAAATTCTTACCAGTTTCTCCTGAGTTAAGTGATCTAAGCTGTGGAACGTGGCTGTGCGTAGTAGGCACCTGGATCGACATTGTCTAGTCAAACTTCTGCAGGAAAGGAAGTGTTCTGTGCTCTGTTCTGTCTGACAGAAGCTGCTGGCTACACAAGGGCTACTGAGCAGTTGAAATATGGATAGCGCTACTAAGGAAATTCCTGTCTAATTTATGTTATTTTAGTTAATTTGGGTTTAAAGAGCCACATGCAGGGCGTGGTGGCGCCCGCCCTATGGCAAGAGCCACATGCAGCTGGCGGCTACTGTGAAACAGCACAGGTCTGCACAGATGGGTCATGTGGACAAGGGCGGTGATCACACTGGTTCTGTTTCCTGAAGCTGAAGCTGGAGTCTGGGCTTCTTACTCAGGGAGCTGTAACTGCACCAGAAACTCATGCTTCTTAGATAGGATCAGAGGCCAAATCTTTTTGTGGCAAGTCATGTCATTCATGGTCAGATCTTTGTGTATGTGGTCACCTACGACAAGGTAGGCTTTGAGTCTGGCTGTTCTCTGACTCTGCCTTCTCCCGATCAGTCAGGAGGGATTTTCCAGAAGAAATGGGCAATCTATATATAAGAACTAAACACTCTTTCCTTTTGGCATCGTGAGCTGCTGTACTCTCTGACTATTCATTCCATTTTGAATGTTTTTATTATGACCCAGAATTGAGAGTCATGGGACTGACTGTTCCCAATGGCTCTGCACTTATAAAGCCTCAGAATGACAGCACAAATAATAAGAAGCGGATGCTTTAATTGAGATTCAAGAAAAATCGGAATATCCTGTGGATTTGCGGTTTCCGGGGAAGGTAGTCACTAAAGAATATCCCCTCTTGCTTAAGAGACTTCTCTTGAAGGCTGTCAGCCAAATGCATGGGTAGCCAATGGATTCCATTTGGCTGGACACGTATGATTACGGCCCTGACCAAGGACATGTGATTGGTTGTCACTGAACATGCATTGAACTTGAAACATTTTTCTCCTTGCATATCACATGTATCTGAAATTCTTCTCAAAAAGTAGCAAAGGAAACAAAAGGAGGTATTACTAGTTTTCTTCCACTCATGTATTCTGATCTTTTAAATGTACTTTACAATAAATAGTGTTATCGTTTTAGTATCTAATTGACCCATTTAGTTCTCCCAAAGCGCAAAGTGCATACACATGGGACTTGTCTCAAATTCATTATAACAGCATCCTTGTTTCTTACCATCTGAACTTTTCAGAGCGGTTCTAAATCCGGTTCTTTCTTTTCATATCAATAGCAAAGGGAGGACTGCAAAGAGTAGCATAAGAGATCTAAGATCACAAGACATCACAAGACACAGCAATTGGTTGTTTAAATAATTATACAACTGCCAGACTACTGAGGACGGAAGTGAACCAGTGGGGCAAGGAGGAAGGAATGCAGTGGAGGGGATCAGAAGGAAGAGAAGAGAGAGGGAGGCACAAGGTCAGGGGTAGACGGTAAAGGAGGAATGGAGGTGGGAATGAGCTGGTGGATTCTGGCTTCTCCCAGCCTCGGTAGGAGGGACTCTCAGGGAGAAATGGATAATCTTTGTGCCAGAAAAATGAGAGCAAGGGAGGAGGGTGAAGAGAGAAGGGGCCCTAGGATGTGGGTAAGTGGCCAAGAAGGGACTGTACCAACCGTCCCGCAGCTTGCATGAGTTGCTACATCCTAAGTTAAGGAGTACAGTAGTAGTCACTGAGTGTTTATATTTAATAATGCATTTATATAAATATTTATGTATGAAAGTCGTTGATTTGGCTACATTTGCTTACTCCTCCTGTGAGTTCTATGAAGAAGGTACCATAATTATTCATATTTCACAAAGAAAACTGAGCAAAATCATTTCAACCTGTGTTGGCACATGCTCCTAAGATGTGCTCTCAGGCTGGGACCACGTGGGAAGCCCAGGTTTGGTTTCTAGTCTAACTTAAGGGCTGGGTGTGGTGGCATGCTTCTATAATCCTGGTGACTCCAGAGGCTGAGGCAGGGGGAGTGTGACTTTCAGACTGGACTGGCCACACAGTGAGACCCTGTCTAAAAAGAACAGGCAGGTGTGGTGGCATGCCCCTGTAGAACAGCTCTGGTGAGGTCCTGTCTTAAAAAAAGGAGGAGGGGCCTCTGCACAGCGGTGTGGAGGTGGTGCAGCATTCTGCGTTCTGAAGGCCGTATGGAAGATTGGGGCTCGGATCCCCTACTGACCTGTGCACACCCGATACCCACGTGTGTGTCCATGACCCTGGCTGGTTGGGAGAGACTGTGAGAAAGGATCAGAGTGTGAGAGCCTATTGAAGACACTTTTTTTTTTTCTCTCTCTCTTACTCTTTAAAACTAAGTAAACTTCAAAAAAATTGAGCAAAACTGTAACTGGCTTAAGACAATAGTTAATGGAGCTGAGTTTTAGCCTCGGCAGCTTTGTTCACAAGCCCGCAACCATAAGCATTAGACTATACGATCTCCTCTAACCCCCTGTTGATCTCGGTAAGACTTGCAGTTGAACTTTACATTTGTTAAATGGCTGCTGTCACATGAGGAAGCCAGTCTTCGGGATTAGAAATGCTGTGAACTCCCAGTTTTGGGGTTTAGGGAACCTCTAAACCTCCCTATGATCGTGCACCTTTTGGGGGATGTTATTTACTTGAGGGATCCTCTAAGATGGCTCTTGTGCCCAAGTACCTAAATCTGTGTCTTCAGAATGGAAACTCAACCTATTTTTTCTTTTCCATTACAAAAGTATTAGTGGAAAAGGAAATTTCTAGAAACTATACATTGCATAAAATGTTGTAGGAGAAATAAGGAAATGTTTGGTATCCTGTACATCTTGGCTAATTACTTGAAGAATCTCTACCAGACATTTCTAGTCTCTCATTTTCCTTCGGAGGCACTGTATGAGTTAACTATGCCGGAAAATGCAGGACCCTAGTTACAGGATCTCCGTGGCAGACAGCAGTGAGTGTTTACTTAGCTGTCACGTCTGTGGGTTGGCTGAGGGTTGGCAGCTCCAGATTGAGCTTGGCTTCATGGCTCTGCTGGTCTTGGCTGGGCTTGCTTATGCATCAGGCTGGCTGGGGTCAGCTGATGTGGGCTGGAGTGGCTCGATTCCACACACCCCTACTTCCGTTGGAGTCAGAGGGCTGAGCCTCTGATTCTTCTCCTGGTAATAGCAGAAGTTCTGGAGGATAAGCCTGGGCACACACGTGCATTTCAGTCCTCAGCTCTGTAGCACATCCATTCACATTGTACTGGCTGAGCAAGTCACAGTTCCCAGCATTCTTTTACACTATGTGGATGTGGTTTTGTTTATTTTAACCCACTTTATTGGGATATGACCGGCATATAAAAAGTCATACATACTTCATTCAGCCATGGTGGCACAGCACTAACGCCTTACTCTACAATGCTTAAGACATATCAAGTCGCAGGTTCACATCCTGAGGTCTCCCTGTGCACACTGGGGAAATGTGTGCCAATGTCCTGGCGAGCTGAGACTGGGAGTGGATTGTGGTGTGAGGACCATGTTAGGGGTGTCTGTCTCTTTGCATGTGTCTCTCTCTAATGAAAATAAATAACCTTTAAAAAAGCTGTACATATTTACCATGAATGAGGGTCCTTCAGAAGACTCATGAAAAAATGGAATTAAAGTATAAATTTATTTTTGGTGCAAAAAAATAGAAATTCATGAATAGTTTTTTCATAACACACACTTTCCAAGAACTTTTTGAAGGTCCTCATAGTACACAATAGGTTTGAAGAGAAATATATACCTGTGATACCTCAGGCCTATTGAGGCCATGAGCATACCCATCACCTCCCAAGGTTTCCTATTGCCTCTTTTATTATTATTACTGTTAGGATTATTGTTTTTGAATAGCAAGAACCCTTAACATAACGTCCACCCTCCTGGTAAATTTTGAGTGTATGGTATAATATCATTAGCTGTAGGCACTGTGCTGTTGCCACTTTCATAGAAACCTAGTACTGAATACTGCTGGTGTTTTCCATCTTTAGAAAATTGGAGCATGGTTTGAATAATTACCTACAACTTCCAGATAGATTTTATCTTTTGTTAATAGGTTGTGATTTATATACTTGTGCTAACTTTAAACTCCTCGATTACACTTTCTGTCACCACTCCCTGCGCCCTCCCCCACACACTTGCCTATCAGTGTTCCCTTTCAAAATGAATCATGAAAGCAAAATCCTTATCTTGGAGTGGATTCAGAGGGAAACCCAAAGTAAGATACAGCATCGATATGTTTATTTACATTAAAAAGAATTGCAATTCAGAGCAAACATAACCTTGCCATTCAGGGTTTTCCTCTTTTTTTGCCATACTTAGTATATGAAGAGTTTTTAAAGTTAAAAATAACCGTTTCTTATTATGAAAGTATCTGTATTCATTGTAAAAAAATGAGAAAAATAAATAAGGATAAGGAAGAAACACATGGCCAATGATGTTTTGATCAGGAATGACTACATTGCAGTATTTTTGTTTATTTTTCTGTTCTTTTTCTTTGCATGTCATGCCTTTTTTTAAACAGTTTCTCCCATATCACAAAATTATTTTCACTGTGACCTTGACATATCTCTCATTAAGAGAAGTCTCTTGAATCTGGACAGAACTCTGTCTGCCTTCACCAACAAAGTCTCATAGCAGTGATGCTGTGTGACACTTGTACCTTGGTTTCTTAGCACTCCATCAGGACATCTGGCTGCCATATTGTGAGGAAGCTCAAGTTAGCTCAAACGAACAGACCGTGGAGTTGGATGTTTTGGCTGGCAGCTCCAAACTAGGTTCCAGCAGATAATGAACATGAGCAGGTGCCTTGATGTTGTTTTCACTTGCAGTTGTCAAGACACCCCCAGTTTTGGAGGCTTACCAGCTAATTTACTACAAAATGTAGAATCAAAAAAGGCCACTTACTGCTGTATCTTTCCCCAACACATTTATGATCCATAGACCCTATCAGCACAATAAATTGGTTGTTCTATGTTAGTATGTTCTGGGTGCTTTGTCATAGAGCAAGAATATTTCTTGCCAATTTCTTTCTCTTCTTCAGTCGTCTTCTCATCTGATTGACTGAGGTAACCGATATCAACCCTACTGGGATGAGCCTTTTCAGCTATTGACCAACAGGTCTTTGTTAGCCTATAGACAGATGCCTTTTGGTCATGTGACCAATTCTGATGCAATCAATCAAGAGTCTTACACAGGTTGAAAACCCTAGCAAGGGACCATTCTTCAATAGTAGATATTTAGAAGTAAAAATGAAAACATATTTAAACCTATTTCAAAGCATGAAATAAATTATATTCCATATAAAGAGTAATAGGTAATTATCATGTTAAAGACCATATTATCATTTACAAATATGTTTGGTCTAATATGAAAAGAAACTCAGGATGTTATGTCATAGATTTCTTCTGTTTGGTATAACTCATCTCCTATTTTGGATGCATAATGTGAGCCCTTCATGTGAGCTTGGTATTTTCCATCTTCAGAAAATTGGAGCATGGTTTTGAATAACTACCTATAATTTCTGGATCGATTTGATTTTTTGTTAATAGGTTATGATTTACATACTTGTGTTAATTTAAAACTTTTACTATGGTAGCAAAGCTATGTTGCATAGTCAAAGAAAACATGCAAGCTAACCAAATCACGGAAGTCTTTTTCCCTTTATCTCATACTTTTCACTTTTCCCAGCCAGAGCAGACTTTATTATTTAAATTCCTTTAGAGCTATGTTAGACTATGAAAGGGACCATCCATTTTCTTGCTTCTGTACTGGTGTCCATCCCTAGATCAAGCAGCTCTCTGGCTTTGGGGTCTCAGCCCTTCCTGGACCATCTGGGCTCTGTTTCCCACAGTCTCTGTCCAGCCAAGTGAGCCTGTCCTCTGACTCCAGCTGGACCTCGGTCGCCTCCAGCTTCTTTTGTGCAGTGAGTCATAACAAGTGCTTGTGTCTAGACTTGGGAGGCCACTGGCTTTTCCAACCACAACCTGAAAAGATGCTGTGGAGACCAGGTGGGGAGAAAGTGAGTTAATACACCTCTGCCTGTGAGGAGGCAGGCTGTAAACTGAACCAGGATTCAGGGTAGATGAATTGGATGTCTTCATCCAAGTAAATGCTGGACATTTATCCACACACAAAACCATCCACCAAGTCAAAACACTGGCAGGCAGTGAGGAGGGAGAGACCCAGAAGGAGCCTCCAAGCCAGCAATGAGGTGGCACCGGCAGAGCTACGCAAGGACACTTCTCCCACATGATGTTTGGCACACACCCTCACTCCTAGTCTTGTTTTCACAAGTACCACATTTGCAAAAACAAAACAGAACCAGAGGCCCCGTGTATCTTGTCCAGCCAGCTCAGATCTGCTCATTAATCACTGACTGCCTCCACTGCTTAGCTAATGTGTCAGACCAGCTCCACACTAACTGACCTACTCCCTTGCCTCTAAAAAGCAACACATTAATTTTTATTGCTGACTTCGTGTTAAAAAACTGTTTGGGGACTGGAAACCCAGCAGGCCAATCTCAGGCCCTAGAAAGCAGTTAAACTGAATTGCAAATAAAAGACTTTAGAAAGTCCTTAAAATCACAACCTTGGCAAGCATCTCCAGTAGGAAAAATGAACTTTGTTCTCTCATCCAAGTTAACAGATTTGGGGGAATCGAAGTCTTTCTGTGAATAGAGAAAATGCCATCATTTTCACAGATAAGTTGCCTCCTGAAGTTGGAAACAGTTTGCTTTGGGCCCCATTGACTGAAAGGTGGCATTTGAGTTGAGTTTCTAAAAAGGATTAGACTTTCAATGGCATGAGTGAGGAAATGGCATGCCCAGCAAGAGATCAGGACACGAGTTAAAGCTGGAGCGTGTGTGGCAGGCATGGCAGACCACAGGCTAGAAGGAAGTTTGGGCCAAGTCAGTAGAGCCTCAAATGCCATAATGAGAGAGCAGAATGCAGGAGGTAGGGAGTTGCTGCAGGTTTGGAGTGGCAGATTTATGTGATAAAGTCTGCTTCAAATATATGTACTGGGGCTGGCCTTGCAGCAAAGTAGTAAAGGGCTGTGCAGACCAAGTCGGATCCCGCATAGTCAACCAGAGTTCCAATCCTGACCCCAACAGTTTGAAAAACAAACCAGGAATGTGTGCATGTACCCAAAATCCTGATGGTAGGAAGAATTGGAGGAAAAAGAATTGTGGTTTCACCAAGTGCCATTTTGGGGGTGGGGAAGGTGGGTTCTCTCTCTCTCTCTCTCTCTCTCTCTCTCTCAGTTTTACATTTTCCCTGGCATTAAAAAATGCACTGATAACATTGTCAGAAACAGAGTACAGCTAATTACAGCTAGTTACAGGTATGAATTAGGCTGGACAGTGGAGATTAAAATTGAGAAGCATTCGGTATTTAGGCTCAATCTTAACATCAACAGAACAGAGCAAGGTGGGCAGAAAAGTCAAAGAGGACTTCAAGGTTTTTCACTTAGATGATTTTATTTCTAAGTATAACATTATAGGATTACCACTGCTAGGTTTGAATATGTTCCCCAAATTACAAAGGACATCCCATCAGGCTAACAGCAGATCTCTCATCGGAAACAATGCAGGCGAGGAAAGAATGGGAAAATATATTCAAAGTGTTAAGAGAAAAGCAATTTCAGCCAAGAATACTGTACCCGGCAAGATTATCTTTCATGTGGGAAGAAAAGACAAGAAGATTCTCAGATAAACAAAACCTGAAAGAATTTACCAGCACCAGACTTGATGTTCGGAAACTTAATCCCCAGTGCAACAGTGTTGGGAGATGGACTTAAAAGACTGGATCATGAGGGTTCCACCCTTATGAACAGATTGAGGACATTATTGTGAAAGTGGGTTATTATAAAGGGGGAGTTTGAACCAATTTTCTCCCTGTCTTGAGAGCCTGTTTCACCTTCTACCCTACTGCTATGGGATGACCACCACCAGATGCAGGTTTCATCTTCTTTGATTTCTCAGACTCCAGAACCGTGAGCCAAAAAACCATCTTTTATTTATACATTAATAAGTCCATGATATTCAGTTATAGCAACAGGAAATAGACTAAGATACCAATGGTTAAAGAAATTCCAGGCATCATTGCAGATGGGGGTTAAAATCTAATAATTTATAAATGGTAAAAATTCTAAAATAAAAAAGTAATATTTTAAAACGTTTATATTTAACTCCTCCATGAAGGAGAAAGAGACAGAGAAAGAGAGAGAGAGACCGGCACCTCTAACGGGGTCTACATGTCACAGTCCACACCCACTCTCAGCCAGCCTGGATCACAGGCAACCATGTGGTTGCACTATGAGTATGCAAAGAAAGGCCCCGGCTCAGTCCCAGGATTTTCCTTTCTGAGTTCAGCTGCATTGCTACTGTGTCACTGCCTGGCCTTTCCAATCATAAAACAAACTAATTTTAATCTTCTTTCTTTTCTGGTGCTATTCTTTTTTAACACCCTTAAGTTGAAAATATTTTGGAGTTTTACATTTTACCTGATAAATGTTTAACACAAAGTACTTGCCCATGGCTACTAAATCTTAGTTGTTCTCAGTTAGCTAAAAACTAGCTGCTGCCTTGAGAGTGGAGTGGACACTGGCAACCCTGGCCAGAAACATGTAGTGGCCAGAGCTAAGTTTTCAAAAGTTTCAGGACATTAAAAAATAAGTCATGTAGTGGCCAGAGCTAAGTTTTCAAAAGTTTCAGGACATTAAAAAATAAGTCAAAAGGTTTTAGTGGTGAGAAGAAATTGGAATTCAGCCCTTCTTTATTGTAAAACAAATAAAACAAATGCAGCCATTTATGTGAAGTCATCAAATCAGTGTTTAACTGTTATTCTGTGAAATGTTTAATTCCCCAGTGGGATGCCATGGGATGAGAGGAAGGGAACATGGGCTTTGCAATTGAACAACTTATATATGCTTGTGAGGATTGCCTCTATTGCTTGCTTGACCTTGGGCAAGCTAGACTTCTCTGAACTTCAGTCTCTTCATCAGTGAAACTATCGCCAGTAAGGTAAGGTTTATCACAGGTTCCAGCGAAGTTGACACATGAATTGGCACTTAGTCAACTATCAGTCATTTTAGAAAAACAAAAGAATTATTTATTTAATTTTATTTATTGTCAGTATTATTTTAATTTGCTATAGGGCAGAGAGAGAGAGAGAGAGAGCGAGCGAGCTACCAGGTCCTAGATTTGAACTGTAGACAGCCATGTGGGAGTTCAGCACTTTAACCACTATACCACTTGCTGGTACCATCAGTCTTTTTTTTTTTTTTTTTTTAAAGTCTCTTTTCTTTTCTTTCTTCTTTCCTTCCCTTCATTCTTCTTTTTTCCCCTCTTTCTGCCTCCCTTCCTTCCTTTCTTCCATAAATGAAGGAGGCAGAAATCAAGAGAAACAGAGACAGAGAAAGAGAAAGAGAAACAGGCAGGATCTCCATATAGTGATCCATTCCCAGCCTGAGCCAGTCTCAGATCATGTGCACACAGGTGCCTGGTGTGTTCAGGGAGATCTCTGGATGCTAACCAGGAACCTTTGAGGAGCATTGTGCCATCACTGCATTACCACTCCACATCTCAACCATCAGTCATTTAAAATGAGTGAAGCTATCCTCTGACAGGCTCTTGGGATATAACTATAACAGAACTTTGCTCTGATAGTCCCAGTTTTAACATGGAGACAGTTATTAAAAAAACCAATAATCTCTTACAGCAGGATAGTGTCTGTGCTTAGACCAAGGCAAAAAGGGCTGTCTACTTTAGAATTCCCACCTGGGCTTCCCCCTGCTGGGACCTTCTCCTCAGGGTGAGGGATCTACAGGCCAAAAGCACAGCTGCACCTGCCCAGAGCCCACGCCCCTCTCCTAGAACTGCTCAGGGAACTGGGATCCTGGAATTGCCTGCCCAGGAGCCCTAAATATGTTTCTGGACTGACTTAGGTCTTTCTTCCCAAGGGTTAACTATACCACTGGAGTGGGCACTAGAAACTGGGAGTGGCTGCCGGTGGTGGTTGCAGTTTGTGGAAATGGAGATTGGCAAGTGTGGCCTCCAGGATCCAGGCGTGAGTGTGAGGCCCCTCTGGTGCCAGATGGAGCCAGTGGTGAGAAGAGATGGGCTGGACCTGGCTCTTTCTGCCTTCCTGACACTGCTCAGTGCGTAACTCCAAGGAGTCTAAGAACTCTAAATCCCACCTTGGCCTTCTAGACCATTAAAAAGCTTTACCAGTGGGACCAGCAATTGGCGTAATGGCTATGTTGCTGGACTCCCATGTAGTTGACTACGGTTCAAGTCCTGAACCTGGTGGCTTAAACTCATGCTGGGCGCGAGTGCGTGCGTGCCCAAGATCCCGAAAGGAGAATGGAGGAGAAGGGATTGCGGCGTGGTCATCCTCTCTGGGGGTGATTTCTCACTTTCTGTCTCTCTGTCTCTCTCTGGCTTTCTGGCGAGCGCATGCCCCCTATAGCAAAAACCTCTCCAAAAGAAAAAAAAAAAAAAAGCTTTACCAGTGATGTCGATGGTCGATGGCGACAGAATGTCTTTGGTTGGCAGTATGTTTCCTTGATTGACAACCTCTTGGCATATTCAGACAGCTTGTAGGTCAGCCTTCCTCTATGCTCTTGCCTGGGCAGGGATTGGCAGAATATTCTTTTGACTGGCAAGTTCATGCATCTCTTTGTTGCCTGAACCAGGTCATGCTCTTTTGTATCCTTCTGCCTCTTTGCACAGGTGCATCCTTATGTTGTGCTGGGTATCTTTCTGTTTACGTTATAAATCTTTCATTCACTCCTCACCCACATCAGAAGTCGCTTCTCTGAATCCTTTTGTAGTAGTGTTCCTGTCTTAGCAATTGGCTAGGAAAACAGCCCAGTGCCTCCCTGAGAAGTGCCCATGGAGGCCCAATGGTAGCACAGCTATAGCTCCGTGCTCTGTGAGTCTGACCCACATGGGAAGGTTCTGAGTTCACATCCAGATAACCTGGAACACACCAATGTTCCTGGGTGCTGTGGTCATCATCCCATGGGGGAGTGGATAACAAAACCCAGCAGTAAACTTCTCCTCTGGACAGCTGAGATTTGGTGGGTTGGACAAAAGCCTCCAGCCTGGAGTGGAGGCTCTAATCCCTTAGTTCTCTGCCAGGAGGAAGGGACATTGTCAGGAGCACTCCTGGAATATGCATAGGAATCTTGAGCTCCCCCTTTTTTTTTTGAGAGGTTTGCTATAGGGTGTGTGTGCTCGCCAGACAGACAGAGAGAGACAGAGAGACAGAAAGTGAGAAATCACCCCCCAGGAGGGATGGCCAATCCCTTCTCCTCCATTCTCCTCTCGGGATCTTGGGCACACACGCACACACGCCCAGCGTGAGTTTAAGCCACCAGGTCCGGGACTCGAACCGCTGTCGACTACGTGGGAGTCCAGTGACATAGTCATTGCGCTAACTGCTGGTCCCTTGAGCTCCCCTCTTGAGGGCTGGAGCTTAGTTATATGCTTGCATCTAGCTGTAAGTGAGGCTGGGAAATAGTCTTTATTCTAGGTGTCCAGGCCCTGTTAAAGACTGAGGGTCCTTTGGAAGAGGGAAACCACACATCTGGGGAGCAATTAAGAGTCTCTAAGGGGCTAGAACTTCATTATTCAACTATAAAATAATGAAATATAAGACAAAGTAATTTTAAAATAGAATAATATAATGAATGGCGTACATAGATATTACTTATATATTATTCAGTATATAATAAAGTTTTATAAATTTAGACAACAGTAATGTTTGGCTTTTGCATGATTAAGTTTATTTTTCTGCCAGTTATTTATTTCTTCTATAATTAAGAGAGAGAGAAAATGAGAGAGAGAAGTGCCACAATCCACCCCCAGCTTCAGCCGGCCTAGAAGATGGGTGTGCGCATACCTGGTGTGTTCAGGGTATCTGGATGTGAACTCAGAACCTTCCCATGTGGGTCAGACTCGCAGAGCATGGAGCTATTGCTGTGCTACCATTGGGCCCCATGGACACTTCTCAGGGAGGCACTGGGCTGTTTTCCTGACCCTGCTCTCCACTTCAGGCCCCTGTGCCTTTGCTCACATGTACACAGCCCAGAACGCTCTTCTCCACTTTCTCCAGCTGATGGAGACTACTCAAAGCTGCTCATGACACCTGAGAGCCCTCCCCTGCTGGGGAAATCTCCTATTGGCTGTCTCCCTACTACTTTGAAGTCTAAATTTTTTCCTTTTTGGAGATTTCCTCTGGCCCTTGAACTCTGCATCATAGTGGTTTATAGCCTCATCTGTTTCATGACCGGACTGTGAGACCTTCAAAAGCAGTACTGTGTGATATGGTAGTTAAGGCAGCTGGATCCCACATGGCCAGCTGTGTGGTACAAATCTTAGACCCTGGTGGTTTGAAAAACCAGACACAAGTGTGTGTATGTCCAAAATCCTGAAAGAGGAGAGAGATGGAGTGGTAGGGATTGTGGCATGACCATTCCCCATGAAGGAGTGCTTTCTGTTTCTCTCTCTCTCTCATCCTGTTCCTGTCTGAAAAGCACATACACTCTCTGGGAAAAGAAAAAAAAAAAAAAAGGAAAGCAGAACTCACCACATTGTTTTTATTCTTATACACCCAGGTAGCTTACTTGCTAGTCCTGAGAATGAGGACTGGTAACTTTTAGGCTTGGAGGGCTGACTGGTAACTGATTCTTCTAGGCCTGATGCTTCCAAAGAAACATTTGGATATTCAGAACTTAAAAAAAAATTTTTTTAAATCAGATTTTTTGCCATAGGGCATGTGAGCTTGCTGGGGAGAGACAGAAAGAGAAGGAAAATGAGAAATCACCCCTCCCCCCACAAAGGGGATGGCCATGCCACAATCCCATCTCCATTCTTCTCTTGGGATTTTGGGCAATCACACACATGCACCTGACTTCTTTTTTTGGCTGCTGGAGCTAGGACTTGAACTGTAGAGTCAGCCAGGTAGAATTCAGTGTCTTTTAACTGCTCACCATCTGCTAGTATCTAGAATTCTTCTTTGTTCTAGGGTTGATCCCCTCCTTCAAGATGTTACTTCTGTTTTCTTTAAGTCTTCTATCTGGCTGGCCTTCCCACGGGTCTGGAATCAGCATATTCTGAGTTTCCTGATCATAATTACATGTGTTCCTAATGTCCTGCCATTTAGTGGAGGTAATTTCTGGATAGCCAAAGTCTAATTCACACCTTCTAGACCAAAAGAAGGGGCTGGCTCTCTTGTAGGGAGCTCTGCTGCAGAGACCTGACCTGGAGCTCCTGAGTTTAGTTCAATTCAGAGAGGTTCCTTGAATGAAGCTAAGCCTTATTTTTTTTTTTTTTTTTTTTTTTAGGGGGAGTGGCATTTCTCCCTCATTACCTTCTCTCTATTTGTGATCCATGTCTCTATCAGAGTTTTCATCTGAGTACAGTGGGATAGCATTATGTGGCTCTGTTTGTAGATGTCTTAAACAAGGAGAAATATAGGTCTGTATTATTTTTAAAAGAGAGTTAATATCACATTTCAGCATGGTCTATGACACAGGAGAAAAAGAAGAAAGACCAGGTAATTGAACAGAAATGGAGGTCTGAAGAAATGTAGGTCAAGTTAAGTCAAACCAACGTACGTAACAAGTAGTTTTTAAAATGAAGTCGATGCCATTGATGGCCCACTCCGTCTTGTTGGCCCACCCTGCAGGGCACTAGCAGAATGCACTCTCTCATCTCCCTTTCTGGAGGAATCTTCTGGTCAAATTAGGAAGCATTCTTGGCCTCAAAATCAGAAAGGCCAGAGTGTTTGGCAGCTAAGACACCAGCAGCTCCCCTAGACCAGTGAGGGGTAGGCATTGATGGGCCCGCCTCCCTTCTCAGAGGACAGTTCTGAGATGTGCTCCCCAGTCTCCAGAGGGTCCCCCGGGGGGGAGGAGCTGAGCCTCCTGTTTTCCATGGCCGTACTTGCTCATCATTGCACTCCTAGGGCTTCCTTCTCTTCCCTGTCTCACTTCTTATTCCTCCACTGGTGTCACTTCCCAAATGTACTCCTCCATCCAAGACCTGTCCCAGGGTCTGCCTTGGGAAGGACTCCAAAGCCTTACCATACTCTAGACACTAACAGACCCACAAGCCTCTGACTTCTCAAATGTGAAAAGAAATGATGCAATATAAATAGACTAAAATCCATACCCCCTATTTAACCCAAACCGTCCTGTTTTAGACTAATGGGATTTGGGTTAGTTTCCTCTAAAGTGCTTATTGCACTTTAAATTCTTGGTTTTCCGGATGTGGAATATTAACACTCATCTAATAAGCTGAACTACTTAATATTTATTAGAGAACTGGAGAAATCTGGCCCATATGTTTGATGGCAACCCGACAAAGCTGAGTTCAAAGCTGGCACCTATGAATACAGTGTGGTGTGCCAGAAAGCGGGCATTCACGCTTCCAGCCAAGCACAGTACACTGAAGCACTGAGACGTATGAACTGGATCTTGACTTGCTGGTATGCAGATCTTCCCAAGCTCCCAAATTTGAAGACAGGTTAGACATTTTTCTTGTGGAGCTCCTGGGCCCAGAGTTATTTTTCATGAAGCAGTTCTGTAAAATTTATGATACAAGGATACAATATGCCTTTTTCTTGTGATTCATCTTGTTTATAAGCGCCTCCGTAACAAGTTGGCAAAGGGCAGTGGAAGGGGCTGTGGGCGTGGTCCTGCCATCTGTGGTGGCCTTCTCATGAATCATACAGAGAGGACCTAGCCCCTACCTTCTCAGTCTGGCTGGAAAGAATCTCCCCTTTATAGGTGAACTTTCCCTACAAACATGACAGGTTAAAAGAATAAGCTCTTCAGAGAAAGAGATCATTTGATGAATTGAAATTCACTCATCTTCACATGACAGATTATATGATGCAGTCCCTTACTTTCTAGATAGAGAAGTCGAGGCTGAGAGAAATGAATGAGTTTGTCCAAGATCGTCTAAACCATCAGGTGGTTTTAGAATTCATTTTCTCTGGCTTGTGTGTGCTGGGAGACTTCATTTCCTGAATTTCTGGAGTTTTCTTTCTTTATTTTTGGTGGTGGGAGAGTTTTTTTTTGCTATAGGGCACATGCATTTGCCAGAAAGACAGAGAGAGACAGAAAGTGAGAAATCACCCCCCAGGGGGATGGCTACACCACAATCCCTTCTCCTCCATTCTCCTCCCAGAATCTTGGGTACGCATGCACACGTGCCCAGCATGAGTTTAAGCCACCGGGTCTGGGACTCAAACCATGGTCAACTACACGGGAATCCAGTGACATAGCCATTACAGCAACTGCTGGTCCTCTGAATTTCTGTTTTTTTGTCTGTTTTTAATGACAGAAAGGAGGTAGTATAGTTCTTGCAGAAGAAAATTGGTATTGGAACTAGCCATTTTGGGGGGAAACAGAAATGAAGATTTCCCACTGATAATTTGGCCTCCAGCACATGAAACTCATGTGGTAGGAAGACCCCTTTCAGATCTCCTGTCTCTTATCTGTCTTTGTCTCTCTCTACCTCTGTCTCTGTCTTCTGTCTTTATTTTTAATTTTTGCTTTTTAGAATTTTTTAAGGTGAGGCATTTACTGGGCTTCCCGGCCCCTCCTATTCCTTTATCTTGTTAATAATTCCCTCTCCCCCTCCCAACCCAGGAGAGGCAAAACGGAACAGGCCTTCTTGAAGACACACCTTCATGGCTCCTGCAAACTAGCCATTTCACGTGGCACGTTTGGGTTTTATTGAAAAATTTTTAAATATTATTATTTTTTAGTTTCATTGAAAAGTTTTTCTCTTCGTTTTTTCTTCTTTTTCTCTGTTTCTTGTTTGCTTTTTTTTTTTTTTTTTTGCTGTTGTTGCTATTGTTTCTCTCTTTCTGTTTCCTTTTCTGCACGCTCCTTGATGCTCAGATTGAACATCCAAGTTTGGGAAGAAACTGACCATCAACCAGATGACTAGAAATCACTGCAGGACCACAAGAAATATGGGAAAGCAGGAAAATACCTCTCCTTCAAGGGAAAAGGATAACTCCTCTTTATCCACACACAGTTCAATGGGAATCATGGAAATGTCTGATAAAGAATTCAGAACATTCATAATGACAAAGCTAACAGAGATGGAAGAGAAGAGAGACAATGAACTGCTGAAGAGGAAGGAGAAAGGAGTTGTCGAGTTCCAGGAGTTGAGGAAATTCATGCAAGATCTAAAAGAGGAATTTCACACTTTACAAAAGAATCAGATGGAATTGTTAGAGATGAAGGCTATAAAGGAAGTCAAAATATCCCTTGAAAGTATTAAAAGCAGACTAGATCATACAGAAAATAAAATCTCAGAAGTAGAAGAGAAAATTGCTGGCCTAGAAAAATCCACCATGAAAAACTGAGAAAATGGCCCAAAATTTGAGAATAATATACGAGAAATACTAGATACAATCAAACTTCCAAACATCCGGATAATAGGCATCCCAGAAGGCGAAGAGACTCATAAGGGCATTGATAATCTATTCCATGAAATCCTGCAAGAAAACTTTCCAAATCTAGAGTGGCACTCAAAGATTCAGTCCCAAGAAATACAGAGGACCCCAAATAGAATGAACTCAAGAAGATCTTCTTCAAGACACATTATAGCCAGATTGACCAAAACCACAGACAAAGACAAGATACTAAGATTGGCAAGAGAAAAATTGCAAGTTACCTACAAAGGGTATCCCATCAGACTAACAGCAGACCTCTCATCAGAAACAATGTGAGTGAGGAAAGAATGGGAAAATATATTCAAAGTGTTAAGGGAAAAGCAATTTCAACTGAGAATACTGTACCCGGCAAGATTATCATTCATTTGGGAAGAAAAGACACGAACATCCCCAGATAAACAAAACCTGAAAGAATTTACCAGCACCAGACCAGATCTTCAAGAAGTTCTTAAGGGAGTGCTATGTCAGTAAAATTAAATGTAGACACACAGAAATAAGAGTTCAAAAACTAAGAAAATGGGCAACTTAATTGTAGGGACAAAGTCTGGAGTTGAATATTATATCCCAGAATTCAATCTGGAAGATCGAACCACAACAGAAGAAAGATTAAGTACATGAGACTGAACGATGAAACAGCATTCTGTGACTTGACTAAAATATTGCTGCTTTTCTTCTAAGCTTTCTTGCCCGGTTTTAAGGATTTTTGTCCTTTCTTGAGCTGTCAATAGGTTCATGTACCTACTATTTGAACAGAATACTAACCTGTTTTTAGGCTTTAAGTTTCCAGGAAATATCCTTACCAGTTCAAAGCTGCTTTTCTTGAAATTACCAGCTGAACTTGCTATTGAAAGTAGTTAGATTGTGTGATCAACAAAATGTTGGGGGAAAAGGAATTACAGACAACTGTAGATAGCAGAGATAGTGTAATAACAGAGTGGGAAAGGGCAGAGGGTCAGACATGGGGTTAAAAAAAAAATATATATATATACACACACATATATATATATATACACACACACACACACATACTACATACATATACATATATATGAAAGTAGAAATGGAATATTATTGATGATAACATGCATGATTAAGCCACTATGCAGTTTATTCTAGATGGGGAAACCACATTTAGTATGTTGTGATGATGTTCAGGGAATGAATGTAAATTAATTTAAAGAAAAAAAGAAGTTTCAGGAACACTAAAACTATTCTTATCGAAATTAAAAAAAAATGCATATTCGATGACTGCAGTAAGCTATATAGCCCCAGCTAGGTACTACTTTATAGTATGTTCATTCTAGTCACTGAGGTTTATGCCTAAAGTCAGACTTGGGTTCATGTATATGCATATATCAGCTGCGCTTGCTATTGGAAATATTTAGACTAATTAAGTTCATTAGCAAATCAATTAAATGGGGGGGAAGGCATAGAAAGCAACCATGGATACCAGAGACAATGTGGGAGGTGGGTGGGACGTGGCAGAGGGTGAGGGATAGGAAATCAAGGATGGCAAAAAAACAAAAAGGCAAAATATACAAGACATAAGAAATGGAAAATTATTTGTTGATAACATGTATGTTGATGTACTTGATTGAGCCAACAGACAGTGTATTTTGGATGGAAAATTCATTTCGTATGCTGTAATGATGTATAGTGAATTAATGTAAAAATAAATTTAAAGAAAAAAAACAAAAAAAGAAGAAAATTGGTATTAAAATCCACTTTATTAGGGTATAGATGACATATAAAATAAATAGCATATTTAAAGTGTACAATCTGTTAAGCTTTGACATGTGAATGCACCCATGAAACTGTCAAGACAACAAGCACCCACCATTCTCAAAAGGTTCCTGTGCCCCTAGTAATCCTTTCCTCCCTATCTTTGCCCCCCTCTTTCAGCAGTCATGGATCTGCTTCCTTTGCCTTTTCTAGAGCTTTAGATAATGGAACCACACAGGCTGTATTCTCGGAATAACACCTCTTACTTAGTGTAATTACTGTGAGGTGCGTTAATAATACTGAATATCTTAACAACATTCCTCCCTCCCACCCTCCCTCTCTCTCTCTCTCTCGCTCTCTTATTTTTATTTTTTGGATTCGGAGGATGTCAAGGTATGAAACTACCTTGGAGGAGGAGGAATTTTGGCATGGCCATCCCCCTGGGGGGTGTTTTCTCACTTCCCCTTTCACTGTTTCTGTCTCTCTCTGGAGAGCACAGGTGCCCTATGGCAAAAATCCCTAAAAAAAAAAAAAAAGCACATTTGTTGAAAAGACTGTTCTTCTTACTCCACTGAATTACATTTCACCCTTGCTGGAAATTAGTTGTGCATGTATGTGTAGTTCTATTTCTGCGTTCTCTGATCTGCCCCAAGGACCTAGATGTTTGTCTTTGTACCCCTACCACACTGTTTTGACTATTATAGCTTTATAATAAGTCCTGAAGTCCGGTTGTATGACTCCTGTACCATAAATGAATAATTTATATCAATTGTCTTTTGAGTGTTGGCATATAATGGATCCCAAATCAAAGTTATTTCCGTGTTTTTTGGATTTTTTCCTCCAATGCTGAAATAATTGTCCTCAATTCCTCTAAGTTCTCAACATCAGCAATGATTAAACAAGACTCATTATGATCTTCCATCCAAGTCCTTTTACAGAGGATTACCATAGAAACAATGTTTTCTGCCCATAAGAACCTTATGGCTGGGACTAGGCGGCGTGACACAATGGTAAAATGTGTCATTTGAGAGACTGACCTACATGGACAGGTTTAGATTCATGTCCAGCGATGTCCCTGCCTATGCTGGGCATATGTGTGCCCAAATCCAGGGCTTGCTGAGGCTGGGGGTGGGGGTGGGTCATGGCACTAAGACCCAGTTGGAGGGTGCTGACTCTCTGTCTCAGCTTCTTTCTCTCTTTGTCACTCTCACGCATGAAATAAAAATAAAGCAAACCTTACAGTCTGTTATGTGGGAGAAAAGATTTTTAAAGTGAACTCTTCCTTTTTTTTGTGTTGTATATCTCGTTCATATCAAATAAAATGGAGAACATGCCTGAAGATGGAATTTGCTCTCCCTGACTTCTAAATACACATGATTATGTACTTCACATGAAAACATGAAGACATGTGAGACAAAGAGAGTAGATCAGCGAGTGCTGTGGAAGTCACCATGCTTATTTTAGGAAGAATAATCTTGCCGAGAGGAGTTGAGTAGATTTACTTGGGCTGGGAAACTATTCAAATGCATTTATCCCGAGCATGAATAAAATGTCTAGCACACAAAGCTCTTTTCTAAGTGCTGTGGCATATGAAGATGGGCTGGATATAAGCTCTGGTGCTCTCTAAATGGAACAAGGACGTCTTCATATAAATATTTTAGACACAGGCTGCAGGCGTGTAGTGTAGGAAAGGGGGACATACATCGTAGGGCTTCGGAGAGGAGCGGTTTGAGCTATTCAGTACAGCTCAGTAATAATAAAGACTGTCATTATTAATGTTTTTTTTAAAAGAATTATTTATTTAATTTTATTTATTCTTCTATTTTTTGATTTGCTCACCAGAGAGAGAGGGAAAATGAGAAAGCAAACCACTGAGTCTGAGATCTGAACCACGAATGACCATGTGGGAGTCCAGCACCCTAACCACCATGCAATTTGCTGGCCCATTATTGTTTTTTTTTTTTTTTTTTAAGTTTATTTCTTTATTTCTTTCATCTGAGAGAGAGAGAGAAAAAAAACAAGCACCCCTAACAGAGTCTTGTGTGATGATTCTCCCCAGCCCTCCCAGCCAGCCAGGACGCTGGGCACACATACCTGGTGAGGACAGGTTACTCGGGAACTGGGTCCTACTCTTCCACGTGGCTTGTGGCTCCCCGAACTGCACAATGCTGCACCCCCACCGTGCCGCCGTGAAGAGGCCCATTTTCAGGATTTGATTATGATTTTCCCAGGGCCTCATTTTATTTTCTTCTCTTTTAATTCTAGAAGGCACATGCATACACTAGAGATAGAGAGAGGAAGGGACCGAAAGTGCTCCTCAATGGGGCCTGGCCGTGGTGTGATCCATTTTCCTCCATTTATCCTTCCTGTTAGAGTATTGGGCATGCGCACTCGTGCCTAGCGTTTCTTTCAAGTCTCCAGAAAAGGGTGGGGCCAAGATTTGAACCACAGTTGGCAATGTGGGACCTGGCTCCTCCTGTATTGTGCTTAACAACAGTGCTAAGGGCCTGCCCACCTTGGTGTAATTTTCTGTAGGTTGATTCTGCCCAGAGGTCACTGAGCGTCTTCTGTGTGTGCTTCCTGCTTTGGGATTGGGGAAATGGAACATCTGACTTCTGCTGGCATTTTTCTTGTTTCCCTTCCTTTCTCCCCTCTCTCTAGAAGCTGCACCACCATGACTGGGTTTTGTGACTTTTAACCCAGGCAGCAGAAGAACCAATGGTGGTAATGTCCTCACTCTTGGGCCTTCCAGAACCACCAGAATTTGGACAGATGCTCTCCTGGAGGACAGGGACCTGCCTGACACAAAGATCCTATATTCCTGTGTGCTGGGTCTGCTTCCTCCAGCCCTGCCTCACTCTCCAGCTTTGGTAAGAAAGATGGCCCCAGCAGCTCGGGGCAGCATGGTCGTCAGCAGTGTTCTCCATCAGCACCCCGAGCGAGGCTTCTGATGGGCCTGTTTGGGCTCATGCATGGACTGATTGCGATGCCTTAGGAGGAGTGCTTGATGGGAGGAAAGTAACCACGCAGCCGGAAGCAGATGGAGTGAAGGGACAAATGGAAAATTAACAGAGGCTCGTTGTACTGGTTCTATGAGGAGCACAGAAATAATCATTATTGTAAGTATAATAACTGTTTACAGAAAAATGTGTTTCTACCCATTTGTGTATTTATTTTGTTCTAATTGCTAGAGTGCATGAGTGCTCACCAGAGAGTGGGAGAGTGAGAGAGAGGAAGATGAAGCAATTGGTGCAGTCATGCCACAATCCCTTTTCTTCCGTGTTTTTTGTTTTTTGAGAGGCTGTTGCTATAAGGTACGTGTGCTCGCCAGAAAGCCAGAGAGAGAGACAGACAGAAAGCGAGAAATCACTCCCCAGGAAGGATGGCCACACCACAATCCCTTCTGCTCTATTCTCCTCTTGGGATCTTGGGCACGCATGCACACACACCCGGCATGAATTTAAGCCACCGGGTCCGGGACTCAAAATGCAGTCAACTACATGGGAGTCCAGCCATTACGCCATCTTCTGGTCTCTTCGTTTTTGATTTTAATGTCAGGAGCACATGCACATGTGCCAGGCTTGTTTTTCAAACTGATGGAGCTAAGATTGGAAACTTGGTCCTTCCTGTGGGATCAGGTTCCCAGTCACATGCGTGACCACTGCCCTGTGGGGTAGCCCTTGTCTGTTCACCCCTAAACTGAGAGGAAGGGCGCTCTGTTCCCAATTCTTGACCCCTCCCTCTATCTTCTTTGCTGAGTGACTGCTAGTCCATCCACCCCTACAGGAGGCCCGCATGTCCTTTCCCTTGACCTTGGACATGGCTTACGTTGTGCTCTGGCTGACAACACGAAGGTGATAGGGAGCGTATCCCAGCTCAGTGGGCTCTGGTGTTTCTGGCACTGCCCATGGATTTCTGCTGTCTCATGCAGAGAATTCCTCCTGGCTGGCCTGCCGGTCCTGCAGGGGTGGCAGGGAGGGAGATGAGAGACTATGGGCAGAGTTCCTCCAGACAACCCAAATTTATGCACAAAATAGACTACTCTGGTTTATGACATTGAGCTTTTGAGGTTGTTTATTATGCCACAAATGCTAACTGATCCTTGGACCGACCCAGATGAAAAGGGTATCTTAGCATCTGTGAGTGCAATGCAACCTCCACAAGGGTAGTTTTATAGTGCTCTAGTTTTTGTGTCCACAGGATTACCACACATTGTGGATCCTCAGTAAACATACCCCCAAAGCATGGCTTCCCTATAAAGTGCTGGTCACTGTGACAGGCACAGCGAGGAAACAGACATGGAAATAGAAGGTGTCTACCTTAAAGGAACTTGCCTTGTGTTTGAAGAGACCAAATAAGTATGTCAAGCTTGTGGGGAGGGATGAGAAAAGTACCACACTGGCAGCATTTACGCAAGTAAAAATGACATGTAAGTTGCCACATCAGAGGGGTGGTCTAGCCCTAGCTCTCTGCACTGACCCCTGCCTCACACCCTGTAGCAAATACTAGACTGACTCCCTGGGCCCTCACCTGTATTTCTTTTTCTCTCTCTTTCTTTCTCTCTTTCTCTCTTTCTTTCTTTCTTTCTTTCTTTCTTTCTTTCTTTCTTTCTTTCTTTCTTTCTTTCTTTCTTTCTTTCTTTCATCCCTTCCTCCCTTCCTCCCTTCCTCCCTTCTTTCTTTCTTCTTTCTTTCTTCTTTCCTTCCTTCCTTCCTTCCTTCCTTCCTTCCTTCCTTCCTTCCTTCCTTCCTTCCTTCCTTCCTTCCTTCCTTCTTTCTTTCTTTCTTTCTTTCTTTCTTTCTTTCTTTCTTTCTTTCTTTCTTTCTTCTCTCTCTCTCTTTCTCTCTCTTTCTTTCTTTCTCTCTCTCTTTCTTTCTTCTTTCTTTCTCTCTTCTTTAAGCATTATTTATTTATTTATTTATTTATTATTTTAAAATTTTCTGTAAGGCACATGCACTCACCAGAGAGAGAAAGAGACAGAGAGAGAGAGAGAGAGAGAGAGAGAGAGAAAGTAAGAAAGCAAGCCCCCAGGTCTGAGACTCGAACCATGGTTGGCCATGTGGGAGTCCAGAGCCTTAACCACCATACCACCTGTTGGCCCTCACCTGTGTTTCTTTACCTGAGAAACTCTCAGGCCATCAGGACTTACTTTGCTTTTCTGCACAGACCAGAAGTATCAGGAAATTGATGTCCCCTGGGAACAGCCCTCAATCAGTGCCTGATGGTGTTCAAATATTGCAACTCCCTTACTTATCTCTAATGGATGACACTAAGAAGTGTCTACGGTTGCTCAGAGTCCCCAGTGAGATTTAAATTAAAAAAAAAAAATTACGTGTTTTGTGTTTATTTTACTCACCCCCCTTTGCTTCCCAGAAATAAACTCCAAAACATTTAACCGACTAATTTTTGACAAAAGGCATCAGACAATCCAATAGGGAAAAGAAAATCTCTTCAACAAATAATGCCAGAAAAACTGGGTCTCTACCTGCAGAAAGATGAAACCGGACCCCTTCTCTCCCCAGTGAGATTAAGCTCTATCACCCTCAGCACCCTCAGGATAACTTGCTTGAGAATGAACGACCATGCTTTGCTGTCTTCTTCCAGTCTCTCTTTCTCCTCCTTCACTGCCTGTGTATCCTGGGATCCCACCCCAATAAATAACTTGCACGTGAATAATTGTCTCGGCATCTGCTTCTTGGAGAATCCAAACGAAGACATAGGAAGATAACATTTTTGGTTTCATTCTTATGGTATTTCAATTTTAACATATTCTGCTACCTATAAACCAATTTTCGGCCTGCCTTTAGTGTGTTTTATTTATCAGTAATATAAGTTCCATTCCTGTAAAGCTCGGTAGATATTAAATATACATAAAAATAGGAATTGGACACTGATAGGTAAGAAGGGTGCAGGTGGAGACACAGCAGTGAAGTGCAGTGCTCTGAGGCTGGGCCACAGGGGAGGGCTCCCAGCTCACGTCTGGAGACCTCTCTAAGGCCTGGCATGCATGTGGGCTGGCTGAGGCTGGGGTGGGTTGGGGTGTCAAGACTCTGTTGGGGATGCTGTCATTCTATCACTCTCTATATCTCTTACTCATGGAAGAAATAAACACATTTTTAAAAATTATAATTTTTTTAACAAATCAGGACCAGCAGATGGGGTAATGGTTCCATCACTGAACTCCAACGCAGTCGATCACAGTTCGAGTCCTAGACCCGATGGCTTAGAACTCACATAGAGTTGGGGCTGGCAGATAGCGTGGTGGTTAAGGGCGCTAGACTCCCACATGGCTGACCGCAGTTTGAGTCCTGGACCTAGTGACTTGCTTTCTCACCTTCTTTCTCTCTCTCTCTTCCTCACTCTGTCCCTCTTTGGTCAAATTAAAATAAATAAATAAAATAAATTTTAAAAAAAGTTAAAAAATAATTCTTTAAAACAAACAAACAAAAACCTTACACCGAGCACATGTGCATGCCCAAATCCCAAGAGAATAATGGAGGAGATGGGATTGTGGTGTGATCATCGCCCCTGGGAAGGGATTTCTTGCTTTCTCTTTGGCGAGCACACACACCCAATAGCAAAAATCTTTCTCTAAAAAAAACAAAAAATTAACAAATAAAGAAAGTAACTAAGATTTTAAAGTCTTCCGGGGATCAGCAAATGGTGGAGGAGTAATGTCGCTGGACTTCCATGTGACCAGCTGTGGTTGGAGTCTCGGACCCCATGGCTTAAACTCATGTGGGGAGCTTGTGCTCTCAAGATCCCAGGAGGAGAATAGAGAAGGGATTGTGGTGTGGCCATCCTGCCTGGGGGGTGACTTCTCGCTTTCTGTCTCTCTGTCTTTCTCTGTGTCTCTGGCAAGGGCATCCACCTTAAAGCAAAAATCTCTCTCCAAAAAAAAAAAAAAAAAAGTCTTCTGGGACCAGCAGTTGGTGTAATGGCTATGTTGCTGGACTCCCAAGTAGTCGAACGCAGTTCAAGTCCCGAACCTGGTGGCTTAAACTCACGCCAGGCGCGTGTGCGTGCATGCCCAAGATCCCGAGAGGAGAATGGAGGAGAAGGGATTGTGGCATGGCCATCCCCCAGGGGGTGATTTCTCGCTTTCTGTCTCTCTGTCTCTCTGTCTTTCTGGGTGAGCACACACACCCTATAGCTAAAACTTCTCTTTAAAAAAAAAATCTTGAGTTGCGATGGCTCAGGCTCAGTATTGGCATGAGCTAGTACTCGCAAGGGTCCCTCTGTGGTCGCTGGGCTCTCAGTAATGACCCACCTCTGTCTGTGCTCCCTGCGAGGCCATCACCCCTGGCTTTGGGAGGAGGAAGCTCCAGCCTTGCCGTGTCTTGCTGTTTGCTTTGCCTTGTTCCAGTGCTAGCTTTGATTCACGGGGGCTTTCCGGGGATCTTTCTGAACCCCCAAGCCATTCTTCTAGGGTTAGTGTAGTTAGAACCAGATAACACGATCCGATCCATAAATCCACTAAATTGGGCACATGTGAACTGCAATATGTCACGAGACACAGACTCACCCCCCGAGTGAGGTCACTGCCTTTGCCTCTAAGATTCTGCTTGTCACGTGACCGCTGGCCACGCAGACCACTAAGGGCACAGCGGCCGTCTGTGTATATGCTGGGACGAAGGTCTGGTTTCTCGTGCACTTGGAGAAAACAATTGTGAATAGACGTTCTTGTATTTTCTTTGAATTTCATGATCTGTTGTCCCCTGCCACACCTGGGATCGCGCAACCTTTCCTGAAGAGGGCGGGGCTTCCAGTGTAGACGTCGAGAGCTCAGTATAGAGACAGAGAGCCAAGGTACTCTGGGGGTGCGCTCAGGGGACAAGGCAGGTGTCACTAGGGAGAACGCGGAAGCTCTGTAAGTGAGCCTCATCGTTCGCCACTCGTACTGCACGGCGCTGCACATTTTATATTCTCCGCTCGCCACAGCTGCTGGGGAAAAGATTTCTCCCTCACCTTTTTTGTTCATTTCTTTGTTTTAGTGTAGGATGAGTGCACTGTCCAGAGAGAGAGAGACAGAGCCAGAGGGTGAGAGAAAGTGAGAAAGCGCCCCTCAGGGGGAATAGCCTGCTGCTATCCCTTCTCCTCTCAGGATTTTAGGCATGCACGAACACACCCCCGGGGTGATTTTTCAAGCCTCCAGGTCTGGCCCCTGAACCACACAGCCAACCTCGTGGGATCCAGCCACCCAAACTCTGTGTCCCCTGCTGGCCCACTGGACTGTTTTCTTTTAAGTTTATTTATTAACTTCTTTGTGAGAGACAGAGAGAGGAACAGAGACAGAGACAGAAAGGCAGGCATCCTCAGCAGAGTCCTTGCGATGTGACTCACTCCCAGTCCCAGCTGGACCCAGTCACAGCCACGTGTGTGTGTCCGGTGGAACAGGGAGGTCCTAGGATGTGAACCCAGGACCTTCCCCATGTGGACCCAGTTGCATTGCTGCTGTGCCACGGCTTGGTTCTCCACTTTTGCTTTTTTTGTGCTGAAAATGAAGGCAAAAGAGGGGTACCGAATTTAAGGTTAGAGGACATTCTGCTTGGTGAAAGAATGAGCCCGCTGTGACATTTCATATCATGTTGCAATTTTCACCATCATAGAAAGGGGGCTCCGAATGTTTAGTAGTTTACTATAAGGATAGCTGTTGGTTTAGGCACTGTGGGCTGACTTTTTTCAAACATTGAGAAACAAACATGGAGTTTACTTAAAAAACAGTCACAGAAATAAGGAAACATCATTTTTATTAGACTTCAGATGCAGAAAAAAAAATGAGTTTCTTTCTTTTTTTTTTTTTTTTTTTTTTTCCTTCAGTCTCTGATCAGAATCCGGGGTCAAACTCACCATCTGAATTTAGTTTGTGTTTTGTTCTTTCTTTTTTATTTTTTTTTGAGAAAAGTTTCCTCATTTAAAAAAATGCGTGGGTCATCAAAACCACTCAATAAAATTTGCTCCATCGATTCTAAAATATGGTGTATTAAGAACGAGGGGCTGTGTTATGTGATACATACCTTCTGGCCGTCTGCAGGTCGGTTTTGTAAATAAGAGTGAATGGAGCGAGTGGACGGTCTTGAGGCAACCCTCCCTCAGAAGTGGTTTCTTTGCTGGTACAGGAAGAGTGTCTTATAAAGTTGTCAACCATGAGAGCTTATTACAGCAAAGAAGAAATGACGGTTCTTGGAATGCCTTTCCCTGTAAATCATACTTTGCCATGAGCATTTCTGCATTCACTAGGGGAGTGGGGGACAGTGGCTAGCGCATGTTCGTGGTTTTTGTTAACGGGCTTCTTGATGAACCGAAGCCGAAGGGTTTACGTGCTGGCACACGCCCAGGCCCTCTGCCTGGACTGTGAGCTCAGCTATTTCTCTTCATTGTCTTAGAAACTCATGGTAAAATCAAAGCGTTAATCATTTATAAACTCTGCCCTGCTCTCATTGTTCGGCCCTGGTTAGCGACCTCAGGAAGGGGACCAGGGCGAGAGCCAGGATTTCAAGGTTGGCCTTGCAGTTATGGCCTAATTTACAAGGCGTTCAAGACTGGGACACAGCATTGTGTATTCCTTTTCTGCGTTATAAAGAGGCTCCTTAATGGGACCAACAGTTAGCATAATGGCTATGTCGCTGGACTCCCACGTAGTCGACTACGGTTCGAGTCCCGAACCCAGTGGCTTAAATTCACGCTGGGTGCGTGTGCGTGCATGCCCAAGATCCCAAGAAGAGGATGGAGGAGGAGAAATTGTGGCTTTGCCATCTCCCCTGGGGAGTGATTTTTGTCTGGTGAGCGCATGCACCCTATAGCAAAAACTTCTCCAAAGGAAAAAAAAAAAAGAGGCTCCTTAGCCTTCCAAGGGAAGGTTCTCACACCATTAGGGAGAGCGTGGCCTTGTGTTCTAACGTGGCCAGAGCAGACTCCGCAGTTTGTGTTTAGGCATGTGATGTGCCCGAGTTCTAAAGAAACCCACTGTGACCATAAACACTATGGAGACGGTCTTCTCTAGCACAGATAAGGTGGCTGGAAGACCAAAAATGGATGGAGGTTAATAGTAATAATTTGGAAGCTGGCACTAAAATGAATGGTATTTTTACTCTTTGGAAAGACCCACGGGCCCCATGTCGCTGGGCAGAAGTTGGTCTCAGAGTCAAGGCCACCCATTCTGCAGCTGTGTGTCCATGGCTCCGTGCCACTCCTCTGCCTGGCATCCTTGGTTTCTCTAAAGTGGAGGTGAGAGGGGAATGACGTCAGGGGCCCATGCTTTGGATGTTGATCTGAAAGCGAAAACCCAAATTCATCATGCTAGCTTAGTAAGCTCCCAACTGAAGTAGAGTCGTTTACAGCCGTGGGACAAAGGGCTGCTCTGTTTCTGTGGGAGCTTCCCTGGACTACACACAGAGGTGAGCCAACCTTGTCCTCACGGCCTCAGAAGACATCCTCGGGCAGTGATTCCCCTCGGGGCAGCGATTCCCCATGAGGCGCCTGGTTCAAGCCTGGCAGCTGCATGAGAGACAGAAGCTCCATCACTCAGCCCTGTGGGCCCTGCGCGAGCTGTGCCTCCCTTAACCTTCCCCACAGCTCTGGCAGGGAGGGACAGATACAGGTACACCTTTTACAGGTGAGGGAATTCATGTTTCCTAGAGAAGTTCGGAGGTATATCTGCCAAAACCATAAACTAGCAAAGAGCTGAGAGCACTCAGAACTGGCTTCACTTAGGAGCCAGAGCTTCCCGCCAGCATGGAGTGGACTCTCAGGTGAGTTTGTGTGCCAGAGCTCTCTGCCCCTGACTGCACGACTTCCAAGTTCTGGGGATCAAGTCGTGGTGAGCAGCTTAAGCCCTGGACTCAGATGACGCAATTGGTTTTTAAAGAATTATTTTATTTATTTTAATTTTAATTTGGCTAGAGAGGGTCAGAGGGAGAGAGGGAGAGAGAGAGAAAGAGAGAGAGAGAGAGAGAGAGAGAGAGAGAGAGAGAGAGAGAGAGAGAGAGAGAGAGAGAGAGAGCTGCCAGGTCCGGGAGTCCAGTGTCCTTAACTACCATGCCACCTGCCGGCTCTGATAACATGGTTTTAAACGGAAAGGTCATCACTTTTGGAGAACCCTGGGCAGGCTCTTTGTTCCCCACAGGCCTCCATAGGTACACACGTAACATTGGGTTACTCACAGTGGAGCTCTCTGTGGTGTTTTTGGGAGCTCATTATGTGGGTTAAATCACGTGAAAGGCAGTGCCTAGGCACAAAGTAAGAACTGAGGAAATGTGAGCTGTAAAAACTCTATTGTTGGGGAGGAGGGCTGGCAGGTGGCATGGTGGTTAAGGGTGCTGGACTCCCACATGGCCAACTAAGGTTCGAGTCCTGGACCTGGTGGATCGGCCACACTGCCTTGAAGACCTCGGCTTGCATCACTTCTGCCAGGGTTTCGTTGGGTCACAGGGCCCGTCCCACCACTGGGGGAGGAAAAAGCACTCTAGCCACCATGCTGCCAAACAGAGAGGGAGTGAAGGGTTCGAAACCATAACTCTCCTTCCGCAGAGGTACTGTCTTCTCTAAGCCTCCCAGCAGCACCCTAGAAATGGCAATGCAGGTGAGACATTATTCCCGACTAGGAATCTGGAGCTCAGGAACATTTCATGACTCCCAGGATGGGCGGTGCCACAGGAGTGGGCCGTCAGATTCATGGTTTTCCTCACTGACCCAAATGCTGCGGTGAGTTGCACGGTCCAGAGACGCTGCACGTGAAAGCATTTGCATGGCTATGATGGAGTGATTGCGATTCACGTTTAGTAGACCCTGACCCAGCAGCGGCGCACAAGGTCTCTACTCCTCTCACAGACGCATGCAGTTGGCCTAAATGAACTCTCAGGCCTATTTTACAGACGTGGAGCTGAGGCCTTCCACCCCCAGGCCTCCCTAACCCGTATGAAAGCCACGCACCATTGTGCTCCTTGGTTCTTCTCGGTATGTCATGAGGAAAACATCTTTCCCCCCTTCTTCTGCACGTGGGGCTTTCCTTGGATTTAGAATCTTGTGATGATAGAGATGGTTTATTTAGAAGAGCTTTGGCCTCCTTGGAAGAAAGTTCCTGCATAAATTTGAAGTGTTATGGTGAGCTGGTATCCTGGAGACGTATGTGTGAATAATAAAAATGTCAGCACCTGCCGCAAAGAACCACTGAATGAAAGGAAAGGAAAATACCATACATCAAAGACAGTTAGAGGTTTATTTAGATTTTCAGTCCTCAGGCTAGGACCACACCTAGTACCTTGTCACATCCAATAAATGTCGAGAAGCAACTGTCCAGCACATGATACACAACTGTAGTGACATTCCAGGTTGCCTCTACCAGGCAAGCACAGCGTGGTCCAGTCACTGTGGAAATCCACCATCACTCATGTGCTGTTTGCTAATACTCGCTATTAGCATCAGGCTTTGCTAATGAGCTAAGTTCAGGGAGATGCTGTCTAGAGCGGAGGAAAGGGGGTCTAAGGGACAGCTAGGGTGGCCCAAGGGGCTAAGGTAGTTAGGTTGGAACTGGGTCCACTTGTACCGCATAATTCTTCAGGTGGGGAATTAGTCTAGGCACGAGTTTGTCAGATCCAGTTCTTAGGTATCTTTAGTCTCTGTGATGGAAGAGATTGGGCCTCTGCTCATAGACTCCGTGGTTTTCTTCCTGTTTCCTTATCTGGGGGCTGTGTTAAGCCACAGGTGAACCCTTTGTTTGTACAGAGTGGGATGCAGGCTGGCATTGTGGCCAAAGCTCCCAGGAGAACTCAACCAAACTCAAGTAGGAATCAGTGGATACAAGATCTGGTTTCTTGGTTCCTCAGTGGGACAACATGGAAGCATGCTCCACACCCTCCCCCAGAGGCCTCTACGCACCGAGTCATAGTCACCCACAGAAGTGACCTGCCCACTTGCCATCCCCAACTGCTGGCTTCTATCCCTTCTCTGTCATGTCCCTAGCCCTCCATTCTTTCTAGCATGACTTGGGGTCAACCGCTAAGAAAGCCTCTGGTCTCAAGATCTGTTTCTGGGGGGATATAGCATAAGATGATCATTAAAAATGTCTGGGAAGGGCCTCAAACCATGTGAAGTCATTCTGCACTCTTGATGACCACTGCCATGGAGGAGAGGTAGAGAAGACCAAGTCCTCCAAGCAGGGCAGGCTAGAGGGAGCAGGGGGAGCAGGAGGAGGGTTGAGAAGGAGACACAGAGACCCTCTGAGGTGCAAGGGAATGGGCGTCAATGTGTGGAAACAGGTACTCTCAGGTACTGCTACCTTACCTTTTTATTTTTATTTTTTTGACCTTAACATCTATTTTCAAGCAAACTTTTCACCATAAACCCAATCTTCCCCAAAACAATTCTTAAGAAAAGCTTCCAGAAGTTTTGAGGGATCTGGTGACCATATTTTCAGAATCAAAATTGGGAACCAGCCTGCCAAAGAATGTTTTGTTTATGATTTGTGAATGTGTCTGCTCGGAAAAGGATGTTGGGGGAGACTATTGGAAACTGATTCTGGCCCAGAAATACTGAGATCTGTGGTCCCCAAACTTCGGGGTCACATGATTTAGTGTTTCTCAACAACTGCATGTGTTCTCATGGGGGAGCTCAAAGGTAGTTAAAAATGTTCAACATTACTGAGATTGTTTACAGCAAAGTTTGCTCATAACAGTAATGATACTAAAGCTTCGTTTCCTTAACTTTTACTGTAAATGAAATAGTTTTACTTATGAACTATACATGCTTATAAACATGTGTGTATGTTTATAACATGAAGAACCAAGATAATTTACTTCTAAAGTGATAAGAATTAGATTCTCGGAGCAAATGAAAAAGTAAGCTGTGAAAGGTTTATTCATTAATTTAAACCACATTTATTTTATAAGCTATGGATAGGCACTATGCAAACCATAGAGACTTTATGATAAGTCACAATTTGTTTGCCTTCATTAGGATAAATTCTTTTTTCTGATGTTTTCTTTCTTTCTTTCTTTCTTTCTTTCTTTCTTTCTTTCTTTCTTTCTCTCTTTCAGAATTATTTTATTTAACTTTATTTATTTATTTTATTTTAATTTGACCAGAGAAGATCAGAACAAGAGAGGAGAAGTGAGGAAACAAGCCACCTGGTCTGGGACTCAAACCACGGTTGGCCATGTGGGAGTCCAACACCCTTAACCATCATGCCACCCAGCTGGCCCTTCTTTATTTTTTTCTTTATTATTATTATTTATACATTTAATCACTATACATCATTTAGATTTTAAAGAGACTTTACCCAGCATGATACATGCCTCAGTTCAGCCCAGTTGAGAATACTATACATGTCCTTGTTAACAGATAATAAACCACATCTGTGTCCCACAAATGTCTTACTTCTCTATTTTTTCCCAAATTTTCTTTCCTATGCTTTTCTACTCCCACACTTTCCTTCCACTTTGTCTCTAGTGTCTATGACAATTTTTAATGCTTTTATGTCCTCCAATCTTTCAGTCTCTACCCTAGAGTATGGACAGTCAGTGTAAGTTAAGTGGAGACATACAATGTCTCTCTTTCATAGCCTGATTGCTTCATTCAGTAATAGATCTTCCATATTTATCCATTTTCTATCAAATTCCATGGCCTTGTTCTTTTTTTATCATTATTTTTTTATTTATTATTATCATAATCTTGTTTATATTACATTGAATCACATATAACTTTACAGTGTATTACATTTCTTTTTCCAGAAGTAATACCATTCATATCAGTCAATACAGAGACATTAAAATCCCCATCATCATCATCCAATAACTTTTCATTTTTTTCAGATTATTATTCCAATTATTTTTTTAAACATTCAATCACTATCTATAATTTTTCTTGTAAAAAGACTTTACTCAACATGAAATACTTCTCAAACCTGTCCAGTTGAGAATACCATACATGTCATCAACAGGTAATAAACCATATCTGAATCCCACTAATGTCATGCCTATTTGTTCTCTTGCTATCCTTCTCCATACTCTTCTCTTCTCCTGCCCCATTCCACACTGTCTTTTTTCCCCCCCATCCTTGATTCCCTATCTCTCACCCTCAGCCATCTCCCATTCTCCTCCCACACTGTCTCTGGTATCTAAGCTTGCCCTCTATACTGTTTTTCCCCCACACCTTATTGAATCGCCACCGACCCTAAGCAATCCAAATACCCTCATAGCAAACACAGTTGATACACACATTTGCATGAACACAAGTCCAACTCTACGCATCCTATAAAGTAGCACCTAGCTGTGGCTACATGTCCCACTACAGTCATTGAGTGGATATATATATATATATTATTTTTTAATTTTTTTTCCTGAAACTTCTTTTTTATTTTTGGTAATTCAATTTACATTCCTTCCCTCAGCATCATCACAGCATACAAAATGCGATCTCCCATCCAGTACACACTGCACAGTGATTCAATCATGCCCATTACAAAAAAATTTTTCCATTACTAGTTCCTAGAATCACTTCCACCCCTCTTTCTGACCCTCTGTCCCTTCCCACCCTCCTTAACAATAGGGAACATAGATTCTATTCAGGGTTGGATTAAGGGTGGGTCTCGTGCAGTTCCGCAATTGTAGGTGAGTCTCCGTGTAATACAGTTTCATGCAAGCGGTTTTGGTAAGCAGAGATGATTATCAGTTGATGCGGCACAGCATCCATCTTGTGACCACCGGGAATAATGTTGTGGGGATCTGCAGCGTGAGTTATCCTTGGGTATCTGGCTTCCTTAAGAATGGTAGAGTAGTTCTTGTTTTTCCCTGAGGTAATGCAGGGCTGGTAACCATCATCTTCTCATTGTCCATAGGTAGAGAAAATCCTCCTATACAATATATTTCTCAATTGGTTTAAGACAGCTAAAGTTTCCTTTTGTTGCTTATAGTTGCAAGTTCTTAATCCTTGTTTTCGGCTTCAGTTTGCCGCCTGCGGCCGGCGGCCATACTCAGGCCTGGTGGCCACATGCAGTCCCGGCGGCCACGCGCAGGCTCGGGGGCCACGCGCAGGCCCGGCGGCCACGTGCAGGCCCGGCGGCCACGCTCAGGCCCGGCGGCCATGCACACGCCTGGGGGCCACGTGCAGGCCCGGCGGCTACACGCAGGTGCAGGCCCTCTGCCATGCTCAGGCCCGGGGTCCACGCGCAGGCCTGGCGGCCACGTGCAGGCACAGGCCCAGCGGCCGTGCACAGGCCCGGTGGCCACGCACCATCGCCGGAGAGGCAGCGGGGGCTGAGTGGCCCGGGCCGCGGAACGCGAAGTGGCGCCCGCCCTGGGCCGGCAGCCAGAGCCCCGCGCGGCGCGCAGGCCCAGAGCCCCGCGCACAGCCTTGTTCTTTTTTATGGCTGAATACTATCCTATGGAGTATACGTGCCACATTTTTTCAATCCATTCATCTGTTCATGGACATTTGGGTTGGCCCCATGTCTTAGCAATCGTGAATAATGCTGCAATAAATATAGTTGTGAAAGCACTTTTCTGTCCTTTGGGTAGATACCCAGTAGTGGAACTGCTGGATCATATGGTAGTTCTATTTGAAAATCTTCGAGGAACCTCCGTATTGTTTTAGGAGAGATTTTTTGCTATAGGGTGCGTGTGAGACAGAAAGTGAGAAATCATCCTCCAGGGGGATGACCGTGATGCAATCCCTTTTCTTCCATTCTCCTCTCAGGATTTTGAGCATGCACAGATATAATCTTGGCATTAGTTTTAAGCCACCAGGTCAGGGACTCAAACTATGGTTGGCCATGTGAGAGTCCAGTGATGTAACCATTATGCCATCTGCTGGTCCCTAGGATAAATTCTTTAATCTCCTTAAGTTTATAATAAAGATGAGAGGATTGCAAATGAATAAGTGAAAATATGATTATAGGGCTGGCCTCTTAGAGCAGAGGTTGGGTGCTGCTGAAGGGAGCCGGATCCCAACCAGGGTTTGAGTTCTGAACTGGTGGCTTGAAAAACATGACAGATGCATGTGGGATATCTACTGGTCTCACACTGTGGTTTCAGTTTGGATTTTCCTCATGTCTAATGATGCTGATAATCTTTTCCTGTGCTCTTTTTGGCCATTTGGGGGTCCTCTTTTGTGAAATGAGAGTTTGAATCTCTTCACTCTTCATTTTTTATTGGGTTGCTTGGCTTTTCCTTATTGATTTGTTTTTGATGTTCTTTATTGACTCTGGCAAGTCTTTGGTCAGGTATAGGTATTGCAATAACCTCTTCCACTGTGTGACTTGCCTTTTTATTCTCATTCAGGTTTTTCAATGGACAGAAGTTCTTATTTCCACAGTAGTCCTATTTCACAATTTTCCCTTTGTGTTTGTTATTCTTTGTGTCCTCTTGTAAAATGTTTGTCTATCTCAAAGTCATGAGAATACCAATTCTACGATTATAGGTTGTTTACTTTTCTCTATCTCTATGTATTAAACTTTGGTAAAAATTGTCCATAAAGTCAATCTGACATATGTTCAAGTTCTGACTCCTTAGAACAACCTTATGAGATAAGGGCGATCTCCATTTTACAGCCGAGAAAACTGAGGTCAGGAGAGGTTACCATGCATTCTTGGTCTTAAGGCTAGTGGGTGAGAGGGAAGGATGAATCCAGTTTGGCTGCAGAGTCCATGCTTCTGGTTTCTGTCTTCACCAGTGCCCCTCAAAGTCTGTTGAGATTTTATTCTTCATGGGCCAAATGCCATCAATTGTGTTCATTATGCAAGGTTTGATGAGCCTGTAGGGAGCTATTAAAGTCTAGCATGGTCTCCTATGATCGAGCATGGCTGTAGTACACACTCACATGTTTTGCCCTTTATATTACTATTAACACTCCTTTTCTAAAACAAAAATTGCTAGAGTCCAAAGGCTGATGTTCCATTATTTTTATTTTTTATTTGGAGCAAAGTGTAATTGAGTTTTTGTAATGATTGAGCTAATGCTGGGGAACCCAGGCAGACCCAGTAGTTCTCAAAACATGAGAACATTATCTACTTACGTGGCTGCAATAGTCTAAGGTGGTCTAGAGCAGGTATCTCTGCATGAGGAGTGATGAGCTTTCAGATGGCAGCCAGAGTGGACATGGAGATAGAGAGGGTTAGACATGGAGACACGGAGGTCACACATGGAGCTAGGGAGGGTCAGATGTGGAGATGTGGAGCTAGGGAGGGTCAGACACATAAGAGTCCCCAGGGACATTCTCGACAAACCACTCTTCAGTCTTACTCCCTCTGCAGAGGCTCCAACTACATCCAAGGGAGCTAATGAGCAGATTAAAAAGGACGTTGCGGGGGCAAAATGGTCCGACTCGTTCAAAAGTTCACAGCAAAACTTGACTTGATTTTTAGTCACAACTGGAACCAATTTAGAGTTGCTTTTCTTTTCTTCTGAAAAACTAATTTTGATTCTAGTTCATCCAAAACAATTAAAACATTTTTCCCCTATAGTTTTTTTTTAATGAACCAAGAAGACAAATAGAAAAAAATGTTGTAGCTGTACAATACCAAGAACTCTGTGCCATAATATCTTTAACTCTTCCAAGGAGAAAAAAAGAGCCAGGGAGTGAGGAAGAGAGACAGGAGGATGCCAGGAGCTTGAGGCCCGACACCAAGGAATTGAATTACTGGGTCCATTCCTTCTGAGAATTTATTGCTCTTAGAAATGTATTCACATTGTCTAAGCTCCAATTTTTCCATTTGTAAATGGACATAGCAGTGTTTCTCCATGTGGTCCTGGTGAAGACCCAGTGGGCAAGGTGCCCAGAAGACCCAAAACATTCTGCATGGGCCACTCAATGAACAATGCTTCCCCAATGACCCTGATTCTTTACATTTTTTCAAAAGTCTATTTACGTCTTCTGAGAGAGACAGAAATAGGACCCAACCCATGATTCGCTTCCGTCTCAGCCAGTGGGATCATGGGCACATGCAAGTGTGCCAGGGTGCTTGGGGGGGGAGTCCAGGACGCAAACCCAGTACTTTGCCCTGTGGGTCCAGTTGCATTACTGCTGCACCCCACCTGGCCGTATGCCTCCTGCTCCCTTTCTTCAACACATAGCTCCAGGAAACATATCCACGCTAAGGGTCATTGATCTATTAGCTGTTGGGCTCAGACACTGCTCTGTAAGTAACGTTCAGGTAGGACAAGCTGTGGGAAGTTTTTCATCTGCTCTGAGACAGACATCAAATCTGCAAAATAAGGGTGCTCTTTAACATTCTCCCCACCTCATGCACTGTTGAAAGAGTGAAATGCAGGACCAGCAGGTGGCATGGTGGTTAAGGTGCTGGACACTTCCACATGACCAACTGTGGTTTGAGTCCTGGACCTGGTGACTTGCTTTCTCACTTTCCATCTTTCTCTCTCTGTGTCTCTCTCTGGTCAAATTAAAATAAATAAATAATTTAAAAAAAAGAAAGAGTGAAATGCAAAAACACATATCATGCTTTGAAAAACAGGTCAGCGTGAGTAAGTAGGTTCAATTTCTACTCCTGACCAAGCATTTCTTAAGTATCTTATTGTTCTCACTTCTTCAGAAACACATAGATGCTAATGAGTTTTTCACAATATCCCCACCCCCAAACTGCTATGTTACTGCATATTTGGCAGATCATCACACGGTTGTCATAATTGACACATCTTCCAAAGTAGACAGTTGCACTGAGCAACAATTATGTGGAATGTGCTTATTAAAAAAATAAAACAAAGGAAAAAAACAACTGAAATAAAAAGACCTACAAATATTGGGTCGAATTTCTTTAAAAGATTCTTGAAAGTGGGATGGAGAAAAGCAGCTAATTCAATATCTTGTTTTGTCCATTCAACAATGTAGATTTGTAACTTGGAACATAAACACAAGCAAAAAAACCAGAATATACCCAAACAAACAAACAAACAAAACAAAAACCCACATCAGAACAAAATAAAACCAAACCACTCAGCTTCGGGCTTGATTGTCCTCTAAGTTGTTAATAAACACAGGGTATTCAAAAAGTTCGTGGAAAATATGTATCTTATGCATGGATTTCAAATTTCTTTCTGCACTCAAACAGACTTGTACTTTAATTTCATGTTCTATGAACTTTTTTTTTTAAGAGAGGTTTTTTGCTATAGGACACGTGTGCTCACCAAAGGGAGAGAGACACAGAAAGTGAGAAATCACCCCCAGAGGATTGCATGTCACAATCCCTTCTCCTCTCAGGATCTTGGGCACACACGCACATGCGCCCGGCACGAGTTTTAAGTTGCTGGGTCCGAGATTTGAACTATGGTTGACTACAAGGGAGTCCAGTGATGTAACCATTATGCATCTGCTGGTTCCCATGTTCTATGAACATTGAAGTTCCCTTGTACAGTGGACTTCATACCTAACCAGAAGAGTCGGTGGTTGGTCAAGTAGATTAAATCCCAGCCACAAATTCTGAAGGCCAGTAGCTGGGTCCACAGGTTTCTACAAGGGAGTGTGCACCCTCACTTGGCATCGCTACAAGAGACAGTTGCAGGTATCCCGCAGAAGGGGTGGGCTTATCCTGGTGGGCAAGAGGGGAAGGTGACAAGTATCCATAAAAGGGCGGCACCTCACACATGTACAGCTTTGATTGCAACGAATATATTGTGAAATGATGCCCTAATCCTCAAACCCATGGTTCCTTTTAGCTCTGACATCTCACTGCACCTACATGGAGGGTCTGTTGAGACAGAGCCATGTTGGGGATGAACATCCAGCTATAGTTGTATCAGGTCGTTCCCCCCGGTCAGCCCTGAGCCATCTGACGTGTGGATGGGAAAGTCAACCCCTCACTATGTCTTCCCGGCAGTGTTGTCATTTAGCTCCGGTCCCTTTCTGAGAATGCAGAAGAATGCAGTATTCTCTAATCCAGGGGATGTAAAGCTTTCACTCATCTGTTACTTTCATTAAAATAAATGTTCACCAATATGATTTAAAACATAAGTTAGGACAGACATAGTTTGTTCTCTGTTCAACAACCATGTTCTCCCCCCCCCCTTTTTTTTTTTTGCTAATATAATTTCAACGTAAGGTAAAGTGACTACTTGTAGGGAGTAAAGTGATTTATCGAACACCCACTCTGTTCAATAGATAGCCACATGTGATTACTTAAATTTAAATAAATAAAAGATGAATAAAACGAGAAATTCAGTTCTTAGTCTCGCTCGCCACATTTTGAGTGTTTGACAGACGTGTCGTCAGTAGCTCTCATCGCGGCTCTTACAGACATGGAATGGTTCTAGCATCATAAAAAGTCCCACTGCAAAAGGACTGGCCTGAACCAATTGTGGTGCCTTACTTTTCTTGGTCAGAATTTTTTCTATGATGAACATGGGGTCCCTAAATCTGGCTAGTGACATTTTTTTTTTTTTAGAGAGGTTTTTGCTATGGGGCATGTGTGCTCACCAGAAAGACAGAGAGAGACAGAGAGACAGAGAGCGAGAAATCACCCCTCCAGGGAGGATGGCCATGCCACAATCCCTTCTCCTCCATTCTCCTCTCAGGATCTTCGGCACGCACGCATGCGTGCCTGGCCTGAGTTTAAGCCACCGGGTCCGGGACACGAACCATGGTCGACTACATGGGAGTCCAGCGACATAGCCATTATGCCAACTATTGGTCCCTGGCTAGTGACATTTAATAGAAAGTCTTCGGTAAAATTCTAGGAAATGTTGTTTTCCTTGAAGAGACAGAAGAAAGGCTTTGCTCTTTTCTCCCCCTTTCTGGTTGAAAATGGGAGGAGGACACGAGGCACAGGCTGTAGGATTAACACCGACATGAAGTGAGTGTCAGAGCGAAGTGCAAGAGTTTGCATCGTGGATGGCATCCCTGAGGTGAAATCCCTGCCTGCCTCCTGACTTATTTTGTTTCAGAAAGAGATTTTTATTATAGGGCCCTTGTGCTCACCAGAGAGACACAGAAACAGACAGAAAGCAAGAAATCACTCCCAGGAGTGTGGCCACGCCACAATCCCTTCTCCTCCATTTTCCTTTTGGGATTTTGGGCACGCATGCACACGTGCCCGACATGAGTATTAATCTGTCAGGTCCAGGAGCTGGATTGCAGTCAACTATGTGGGAGTCCAGTGATACCACCATGATGCCACCTGCTGGTCCCCAGACATCTCGTTAAGTACTTAATGTCCAAAGACTTTAAGCCTCAATTTTTTTAGTTTTCTCTTACTTGTAGCTTGAAAGCATTGTGACCTTAATGGCATTTGGAAAAAGAAGACTGGAAGAGAAAAACGTATTCATTGTCCTCACGCCCGTCTCCCCTGTACCCGGAGGATTACAGTTGTTCATATTTTTACATGATTATGGTCAGATGATGCACGCATAATTGTCTTTATTATTTTTAAATCTGTCTTTTCTCTTCATATTAAAGCAATTGTGTTCACTGAAGCAAAAAATGAAGGATATTGAAAAATTTTAGAAAGAAAATCAAATCATCCAGATACCCACCATGAGAGAGAACCTATATTAACACACTAAGTTTTCTCTTTACTAGTTTCCATACATTGGATGTATTTTGTACACTGACTTTTGAGAATTATTAACCCAGGGATTTTTTTCCTATGTAGGTTGAAGAAGAAGACAAACAATATTACCACAATGTGGTTTTATTTGTCTAATTGCCAATTTAAAAAAAAACAAGTATGGGTTTGAGAGATGCAAAAACTATGACTCAGTTTTTTCATAATACAAATGAACTTTAGATAATTTATGAAACTCTGCAAAACATTAATGAAATATATATCTTTAGACTCACAGTTTTTGGAGACATACAAATACTTTTTTTTTTTTTTTTTGAGAGGTTTTTGCTATCGGGTGCGTGTGTTCACCAGAAAGACAGAGAGAGACGGAGAGACAGAAAGTGAGAAATCACCCGCTCCAGGAAGGATGGCCATGCCACAGTCCCTTCCCCTCCATTCTCCTCTCAGGATCTTGGGCACACGCACATGCGCCCAACGTGAGTTTAAGCCAACAGGTCCAGGACTTGAACTGTGGTCAACTACATGGGAGTCCAGTGACACAGACATTATGCCAGCTGCTGGTCCCAACATACAAATACTTTTAACAGTAACTACAATTCTGAGCAAGGGAGTATTGTGCGTCTTCCACAGCCTCCTTAGGACCTATATTTTTCTTTTCCATAAAGTTGCTTTTTTATTGTCGTTCACATGCTTTATGAAAAATATTAGAACCCATTGGCATTCTACAAGAAGCTACATGGACGTGTTCTCCCAATTTACATGTTTTTCTTTTTTAAAAAACCAGCAGTACTATGTCTACATCGTTCCTCACCACCAGGTCTGGGACCTGAAGTGCAGCTGGCTATGTGGGAGTCCAGCACCTTAACCACCATGCCACCTGCTGGTCCTCTCCTCTAAGGTTTAAATAAAAGGCGTGAGATTCTAAATAAAAGAACAAGTGTTAGCAAGTGTTAAAAAGAAAGGAAATTTTGTGAAAAAACCATATGAGGATGCTTGTGAACAAGGGGAATGTCTTACAGACTGGGGTACCACGACAGAGCGAAAGCGTTATTGACACATGGACATGTACTTTAAAGTAAGTAGGCTAGTAGAATTGTTATTGAATGTGGGATTTTAAAACGTGAGATTTTAAATAAAAGGCACTCCTGGTGCCTGCCTCCCCAGGGCCTGGCTTCCAGCAGGTGCTCCACAGTGACTTTCCAGTAGGGGGAGACTTGAGGAAGAGATGGCAAAGTATTGTTTCAGGGGTGAATGGCCTGAACTAAGGAAAGGGCTTTGAGGAGAATCTCAGGTCTTTTCTTTAAAACCTTAGAGGGGAGGGCCAGCAGGTGGCATGGTGGTTAAGGTGCTGAACTCCCACATAGCCAGCTGCACTTCAGGTCCCAGACCTGGTGGTTTGCTTTCTCTTTCTCTCTCTCTCTTTCTCCCTCTCTGGTGAGCACACATGCCCTATAGCAAACTTTAAAAATAATAATAATAAATAAAATGAAAAAAAAATTAAAAAGCTTAGAGAAAAAAGTAAAAACGACAACTAGCAAACAAAATACAAAATATTTGGGACCAGTGATTTTTCACAAATTTCCAAATTGCTATGAAGTGTGTGGGGTGAGAAGAAAGGGTATCAGACCAGCACACACACCTCCATCACATTTCTCTTAATCTGTGGTTTTTTTTTTTTTTCTTTTTTCTTTTTTCAGTTTGTGCTATAGGGCATGTGTGCTCTCCAGAGAGAGAGGGAAAGTGAGAAATCACTCTGAAGGGGCATGGCTGCTACAATCTCATCTCTTCCAGCCTCCCCTCAGGATTTCAGCTGTGCATGCACACGTGCCTGGCTGATTTTCGAGCCCTGGTCCTGGATTCAAACTGCACAGTTGGCCATCTGGGGTCTTGTGTCTTAACCTCCATGTCAGCTCCTGACCCTTTCTTCTTTACTAAGTATTTGTTTTTGTGGGGTGCAGTGTGGTTTTTCACTGCATACAGTGTGCAATGGCCAACTCATGACAGTAGGCCCAGTCATCTTTGATACCAGGCATCACGTTATGAATACGTTCCCTAACGGTTCCGGCAGCCTACTTGCTTTTTAACGTACACGTGGACGCATCAATAACGCCTTCACTCTACCGTGGTACGCCATTCTGTAAGCCACTCCCCTTGTTCACATGCATCTTTACATAGTTTTTTCCCAAAATTTCCCTTTCTTTTTATAACACTTGCTAACACTTGTTCTTCACCACTGCCTCTTTTAGTAATTGGATGTCATTGCGTTTTCCTTTAATTTTTTTTTTTTTTTTTTTTTTTTTGCAATAGTTCTTCTTTCATGCTAGAACTCACGTCAGCTCCCGCCATAATACGAAGCTCTGTGTGGGCTCTGCCAGGGAGAGGCGGACCCCCAAGCTCTTCATCCACCAGGACACCACTCAGCTGAGATCGCCCTGGGGCCATTGGGGGTGAGGGTCTCACAGATCCCTGAAGGCCACGGGGAGCCAGTGGATCCTGGAGAGATGGCTACTGGAGCCCGTGCCATTCGGAAAACAATCGCTTCATTTGAGAAACAAAGAGAGGCCATTTTTAGCATTTAAAAAGGATGATTGAAATGCTGGATACAATTCTAAGAGTTTTCAAGTCCAGAGGAGTCTTGCAGAAAGACAAATCCCTCATTACTGAGAACCTCTGCTTTCCTCAGAAGCAGCCCTCCTGTCCGGAACCAGCTTCTGCTCTGTCCAGCAACAGCCTGCCTTCTCAGCCAGGAAACACTCTAAGATGGAGGTGGTGTGTAGAAAGCTTTTTCAGGAAAATACTCAGGAGACACACCTGTAGGAAAGGCCGGAGGACCTGAACCATGGCATAGGCACAACCGAGTCTCACTGATCCCTGGGGCAGAGCTCAGTATGCAATTTTTGTGTCCAAGTGAAGAATGAAAATGGAGGTCACTTGTTCCCAAGGCCTAGCAGCCCAGGAGTGAAGTGCTGCCCGAGCAATACTGGGGCCACGCGGAAGGCGGGCTTTGGTTTCCTGGTTGGTCTGTACATGCCAGGTATGCATGCCTGTGATCCCGGTTGGGTGAAGACTGGTGGCAGGGTGGGGACAGTGCAGAACTGCAGGGTGAAACCCTCTTAAAGGTGCTCGTCCCTCTTTCTATCTCTGTCTCTTACTCTCATAAAAGAAATAAACTTTTAAAAAGGCAAGAAAAAGTGCAATTAACGATACTAAAATGCACAAATTTTTCTTCTGTGGTCACTCAAATTGTTGTTATAAAATGTATTTGCTATTTAATGTCTTTTAAAGTAAAGAAATGAAAAAAATGAAGTTAAGATGGATTTTATCATTTTTGTCATATTACACATTGCTAGTTTTGGGGGCATGTTGGGAGGAGAAACAGAGACAGCGAGAGGGAAAGTGAGAAATCACCCCACCCCCACCCCGGGGAGGGATGACCAAGTTGCAGTCCCTTCTCCTTCGTTCTCCTTCTGGGTTGCTGGGCATGCATGTGCACACGCCAGATGTGAGTTTCAAGCCACCAGGTCCAGGATTTGAACCACAGTCAGCCATTTGGGAGTTCAGCGATGTAACTGCTATGCCATCTGCTGGCCTTCACATTGCTAGTTGAAAACACAAGTGCAAGAACATTTAACTTGGATGGGGCATCACCAGGTGTGCATTTTGTATTTTGTTGTTCAGGCACGTGCGTGTATTTTGTGCTTCCCAGAACAGCGGAAATGTTGCATAAAACTGACTCCGCTGATTTTGTTTCACTTCCTGTACAGGCGTATTCTCTACACATGTTCTCTGCCTTCAGCTCACTGATGGTAAGGAAGACCCTAAGGTGACCATCTGCACATGGCTGGCTGACCCAAGGAAGTAACGTGAACCATGAAGGACATGGTAGGGTTCCTTGGCTGCTCCTGTTTCATAGAATGTTGTTGTCTATGGATTTGAAGCAAGTTCTGATTTGGATGGAAAGCGTGGCCTCTTAAGCCTGTCAGTACCCTGATTTACTCAGCCGTGGAAATGATGTTGACCTTTAATTTGCTTTGAGTCTCAGTGAACTCGTGGGGCCACTGGAATTCTGTGCTCATGGGGCATGGAGAATGGGACGGCAAAGAAAAGGAGCACACCCATACCATGCTGTCTCTTTTGCGCAAATACATGGCCATTGTCTCAAAGAGCTTCAGTTACAAAACCCAGAATCAAAGATAAGATTGCCAGCAATTTTAAGACAGCAACAGTAGAGTATTAAACCAGGCTCAGGGTTCTTCTGAGCCCTGAGCTCCTTCTGAGCTCAGGCCCCAGGTCTGTAAAGTTGGTCTTGCTTGGGAAATACTTGAGCTTGGGCAGCTTTCAGAGTTGTTTCACGGGAAGTAAAGGGGGCCAGGTGTTGAGACCCCTTGTCTGCCAGTCATTGCTGTGGGTCGTCCTTGGGAGAAGTCATGACTGAGCAAGGCAGGTGATGGGCCAAGGCAACTCTGGTGGGCATGCGGTAGTAGGAGTGTTAGTGGTCCAAATGCCTGGGAGCTGGGGGAGGGGAACGTGGCTGTGAGAGGGGTCTGGGCACTGCACCAAGAAGGTCACTACATCAAGACCCGGGCTTGGCAGCACAGGGCATTTGGAAATGAGAAGGAACATCTCCCTTCACCTTGAAATGCTCCATGTTCTCACTCACGGCTGAAATGAAAGTGATGACATCATGGAAGAGAACTGAAGAACCACTACTACAGGCTGGGAAGGGTGAGTAAAACCGATGAACAGAAACAAAATTGCAGACAGATAAGATGAACGATTTCTATGTTATAAAGTCCAGTAGGGTAAATACATTGTCGTTAAGAACAACTTCCTGCATATCTCAGAGTAACTAAAAAAAAGGATCTTGAATGTTCTCAACCTAAAGTAAGCAAATGGTTGAGATGGTGCATGTGCTCGTTGCCCTGCCTTGATCAGTATGTATTTTACTCTTGTACTGACTGGTCACATTGTACCCCAAAGATAGCTACAATCATTGCATATCAAGAACAGAGTGTCACACGGAGCGAGCTTCTGCTCTGTGATTTCAGTACTTTTATTAAATGGTGTTCCAGCTTAGGCACTCTCATGCACTCATCCATGACCGTGTCTCCAGATGTCAGGAACTCCCACCGTCCTCAATTTCATTCCCTGAACCATTCAGTCCCAGAGCTCCAAAGACTCTAGCAGCAATTCCGTGAGTCCCCACCAGCTGGGTTTTCCCCGAGCCCTGCATGTGCCCATATGGATCTGGCTTTAAGACTGGGACACAGCAACCTTCCCTTTGACCTCGACTAGGCAGTGTCTTTGAATATCCTGAATCTATTTTTTTTTCTTTGAAAGATATTTGCTATAGAGTGTGAGCACTCACCAGAGAGATAGAGACAGAGGGACAGAAAGTGAGAGATCACCCCCTTGCTGGGGATGGCCACACCACAATCCCTTCTCTTCCATTCTCTTCTCAGGATTTTGGGCATGCACACACACACACATCTGGAGTGAGTTTCAAGCTACTGAGTCTGGGACTCAAACCATGGTTTGCCATGTGAGAATCCAATGCCTTATCCACTCAGCTACTTGCTTGCCCCACCTAAATCTAATTTTTATTCTTTGAAATTCTTGTTATATAGTCTGAGGTTTCAGTTTCTTGTGCTACATCTTGAGATAATGACATATATATATATATATATATATATATATATATATATAATGATAGTTTCTATTTTTAATTATTTTAATGTTTAGAACCACGTTGTGAGAATGTATCTTTTTTGGGTGAAATTTTCTCACTCATTAATCCATAAGTTAGCAAATAGTTTTTAAAGAATTATTTTATTTAACTAACTAACTTCCTTTCTCCCTTCCTCCCCTTTCTTTCTTTCTTTCTTTCTTTCTTTCTTTCTTTCTTTTTCCTTTCTTTCTTTCTTTCTTTCTCTTTCTTTCTTTTTAAATTTAACCAGAGAGGGGTGGAGCAAGAGAGAGGGAGAGAAAGAGAGAGAGAAAGTAAAAAAGCAAACCGCCAGGTCTGGGATTTGAACCATGGTCAGCCATGTGGGAGACCACCGTGCCACCTGTTGGCCCCAGAGTTAGCAAATATTCATTGTGCTACAGACAGTGTAGACTACAGAAGGAGTCTCTGCCCTTATGGACTTTCTAGGTCAGTGGGGAAACAAATCATAACTAACTAGGTAACAGCTCATACATAAGCATATAATTACAGTGGAAACGTGCTAGGAAGAATGACTGTGACTGAAGGTAACCAGGAGGGATATGCAAGTCTGCTTTGACAACTACCAGCATTAAGATCATTCTGCCCTGGACCCATCTCCCTCCTAAAGACAGAAATGAAGTCCATGTAGCTGTTGATTGGTTTTGGTTGTAGGGTTTTTTTTAAGAAGGATTTTTGCTATCGGTCACATGAACTCACAGAAGAGACAGAGAGCAACAGAGAGACAGAGAGCGAGAAATCACCCCCCCCCCCCCCCGGGGGAGGGGATAGCCAAGCTGCAACCTCTTCTCCTTCTCTCTCCTCTAAAGATTTTGGGCACACACACGCCCGGTGTGAATTTCAAGTCCTTGTGTCCAGGGCTTGAACTGCAGTTGGCCACGTGGGAGTCCAGCTATGTAACCATCTGCTGGTCCCAGGTTATAGCTTTTTTAAACCTCCATTTCCTGAGTTGTACAACTCTAACTCATAGGTTTGTTGAGAGGATTAAATGGCTGTCTTAATTTGGGTTCCTCCAAATGTGGACCCTGAGACAAGAATCGAGGCTTAAACAGTAATTTGGGAGGTGATTTCCAGGAACCACCAGTAGAAGAAAGAGTGGGGAGTGGGGAATGAGGCAGGGTAGGGCAGGTGGCTGACGACTTGCTAATGACTTTTCTTTTTTTTTGCAAAGCTGGAGCTCTCTATCCCTGTGGATCTCAGGAAGGTGAGGAGAGTCTACCCAGGTCATCCAGACCTGGCTCAGAGTTGTCCCATTAAGGAGTATTCAAACTGATGAGTTTATCTTCCAACTGCCATTTATCATAGATTGAAGACAGCTCTCAGGTGTTGGTGTCCTGCATCTGCAATTGCCCAACGAGGGGCTGAACACACTCCTGCAGGCAGAGGGAGCCCTCAGTGGGGAGCTGCAGGCGCTCTCAGGGAGGTGGGTTGGCATGCCTCAGGAGAACAATGCCATGGAGCATGGGTGGAGCATGGCAGTCAGCAAAGGCTACAATCAGCCACGGTGTGCAAAGTGGAATCTGCTCCTTAGCAGGTGCTCGATAAGCGGTAACAATCAGTACCTTGCATTTAGTGCTTGTCAATCATGTCTTCACACACACACACACACACACACACGTGTGCACACACCTTATTTCACACACTATTTGAGTCTCTTGAAATTCTTCTTAATGCCCAATATTGTTCTTTTATATAATAGATGTTCAATGGGGTCGTTTCTCATTTCTTTTTTGGTCTTATTACTTCCTTTAAGGTATATTTGATTATTTCTTCCATGAGCAAAAGAGATAGAGAGAATGAGACAGAGAAACAGCACTCCCAACAGAGTGTCGACCCACCCCCGAGCCTCAGTCAGTCCCAATCAGAGGCACGTGTCAGCGCGTCATACTCAGGGAGGGCTCTAGACGCGAACCCAGAATATTCCCGCGTGGGTCAGTCTCACAGAGTGTCACCTCTCACTGCTGTGCCACTGTCTGTTTTAAAAATAACTTTATTGAAACATTTTTACATTTTTATTCTTTGGCTTCTATCCAAGAAGTTTACTTTATTTTGACAGTATTCTGCTCAGAAAAGTCAATAGGGAAAAATAAGCCTAGAAAACACGCAACATCAATTTACATTCTGAGAAGCAGAGCTCAGCTCTCTTACTATGTGCTGGCAAACTTTAGCATTCATGCTACTTTTTAAAGGGAAATTTTCCTGGGGTTTAGATATTTTTTGAAAGGAAGGCTAAGTTGTGTCCATCACACTTCAGATCCTCTTTACAGTAAATGGTCAAGAAATAACAGAGAGGACGATCACACCTCGAGTTATACAGTATGTCATCGTTCTCATCCTGCTTTAAGCCTCCTCTTTCAGAACCATCAGGAGATCAGCGTAAATGCCTTAGAAAATTTCAGAGATTTTGGCTGCGTTTATTTTTTTAAAAAATTCTTTGTGCATAAAATCAGGATGGCTTATTCCACTTTTAGGTCTTGGTTGCCTGCCCAAATTTATCCTTCAAAATTAGACCCATTTCTTAAATATGTCTGGAGCAGTGTCAAAAAGGCATCTAAAGCCAAGGCGAGTGTGTTTTTGAAGCTTTATGCAGAAAAAAAAAATCTCTAAGGATTTCAGCTATGTTGAGGCAATATTTCTGTGGAGAAAACTTGTATCCAGGCTGACATTTTCCACCCTGGATTTTCTACCTGCTGCGATGTGGAATGGCGAAGATATGAAACCTCTAAAGTTAGAGTTATAACACAGCTTTACTGGCCTCCAAGGGCTTGTTCCCCATAGCCATTGTTCACAGATGCCAGATGATCTAAGAAGATCATGGAAACCTGGCACCTCACAGCTTTTTTGGCCAACATCACCAAAGAAAATTAATTATTATTGTTTTTGGAAACTCTCATCCAATGTGCAAAATAGGAATATCAGCAATTATTATTATTTTTTCCTTTTCTTTTTGGTAGAGTTTGGGGGTGGGAAGATGATGCACACTGTACTTTTCTCATAGCTGCCCCAAATGGCTAGTTTCTGGGCAAGAAAAGGGTGTTACATTCCTGTGGCTGAGAATCTTATAAAGCTGTGAAGCAAAAGGCTCCACTAATTGGCTTGAGTTGATGCAATGACCTTGAGCCTCCCCTCTGATTCAATGGGTTCAAATTTCTATTAATTCCTCATCCCAGGATTGGTTTGCTCATTAACCTGTGGAGAGGTTAAACTTGGATCTACTCATCCTGCTTTTCTGCCATGTGGGAGTCCAACCCCTTAACTACTATTCTTCTTGTAGCCATAACTTAGCCTATGTTTCATACTCCTACGTTTGGTGCTTTGTCCCAAGCCATGGGACACTTCCACTTTTCTGTGGTTAGTCATGAGCTTGAGTCTCTTTCCTAAAAATTGCACCACCGATCCGATACTCTCCAAGGAGCACCTTGGACTGCCTTGCACCTGCCTCGTAAAGCTCATTTAACTTGTTTTCTGTTTATTTTGTCCATTTGACTTTTCCATTTGATGAATAAGCATAGTCCCAATATGCCATTCAAGTGGCAGTCCAGTGGCCCAGCAGATACACAAGAACATCTTATTGGCAGCTTTAACCAGGGTGAGCAGGACTTTTTTCCTGCTAAGTTTCCAGCAATTGTATCCTAATGTTTCATAAAGCAGAGTTAATCATCCACATAACCTTATGTGCTAGTACCTCTGGAAAGCTTAGTGTCTAGCTATTTTTGGTTAGGATTACCCACCATCTGTTTCTTCTTATTAACAACACCCTGATCAAATTCCTTTTTGGGGAATTATCCTTCTCCTGTAGTATGTCTTCTTGGAATCCAGGCAGCTTCCTCCTCTACCATAGAAGCAGGTGGTGTCCCTGAAGTCCCTTCTCCAGCTCCTTTTTCTCTCAGCTTCAGAACAAATCAGCCAAAGACCCTTCCTGAGCCAGACTTTTATGTTGAATTTCTTGCAGAGATAAAAATGCTGGGGTTTATTTATTCCAAAAGCATACACATGAAGTGATCAATTAATTCCTGCTCTCTAGGCTTTTTCCTACATCCTATCTCAAGTCTTGTTTTATTTCTATTGCATTCTCTAGTCTTCCATTAAACTGTGAGCTATATAATCTCTCTCCAATAGACCCTTCTGTCCTCTTAAGCATAAGTTAGACACAGGTGCTTTCTGTTACTTGCAACCAAAGATCCCTAATACATACTCTTTGCTACCATTGATTGGCTAAGAAGTAGAAATCTCAAAATCAGCCAAAGTTTGAAATTTTCCCCCTCAAAAGAACTTTTCTACAATAGGGCGTGACATAGCAAAGTGCGTAGAAAATGTTCATTTTGTTTGAATTCCTCCAAAAAGGCTACATAGCATTTGAGGATTACTTTGGGAAACAATATAGTTTTAAAAAATCCAGGGACCAGCAGATGGTATAATTGTTACGTAGCTGGACTCCATATAGTTGACCATAGTTCGAGTCCTGGATCCAGTGGCTTAAAACTCAAGCTGGGTGTTGGGACCAGCAGTTGGCGTAATGGCTTTGTCTCTGGACTCCCACGTAGTTGACTGCGCTTCGAGTCCCAGAGCCGGTGGCTTAAACTCATGCTGGGTGTGTGTGCGTGTGTGCTCAAGATCCCCGAGAGAAGAATGGAGAAGTAAGGATTGCGATGTGACCATCCACCCAGGGAGTAATTTCTTGCTTTCTGTCTCTCTGTCTCTGTCTTTCTGGTGAATGCATGCACCCTATAGCAAAAACCTCTTCAAAAATCAAAACAAAACAAAACTCCAGCTAGGTGCTTGTGCTTCTGTGCCCAAAATCCCAAGAGGAAAATAAAAATGAAGGAGAAGGGATTGTGGCATGGCCAATGCCCCCTGAGGGGTTGATTTTTTGCTTTCTGTCTCTCTGTCTTTCCAGTGAGTGCACACGTCCTATAGGAAGAATTTCTCTCTAATAAAATAAAATCCAAGAATACTTTCTGGCGTGCTTTTGTTATGTGTGTTGTGTGTGTGTGTGTGTGTGTGTGTGTGTGTGTGTATGTTAGGGGCTAGCATCAAGGAGATGTCTAAAAATTACTTGTTTATTTAATTTGCTGATTGCATGGATGTGAGAATAGGAGAATGCCGTGCTTAAACTGCAGGAGTTCAGACATGATTGGGAGGAACGACAGGGACTACTATATCAAGGAGGACAGCTGGAGGGACACATGGGCACATGGGAGGGGAGTGAGGGAAGGAGAAGCAAGGGCACATCTCTGTCACACAACAGACAGACCAATGAGACCCTCGAAGAAGCAGAAACAACCCTTCTTTTCCAGATGGGAACTGTTGGTGGGGAGAGCCCACACACGGTTCAGAATCAGGCTGAGGGTCTTTGTGAAGCTTGCTGAGATCAGAGACCTTGCTCTTCTTCTCTGATCTGGTTGGCAGAGAGGTATAAAAGGATAGTGTGGAAACTACAAACTGCACTGACTGTCGGAACCAAACATGTACCTGCTCCCCTAGTTTCTGAAAATCCCACATCTGAACAAGAAACAGGACTGTTGCCTCCTTGGAGCAGTTTGACCAGAAAAAGCACCGCAGGGCCTCAATGCAAAGAGGGCCCCACTGGAGAAGCCTCGTGGATGCTCTGTGGCCGCCGGTGCAGTGGCGCTGGTCAACCAGTCCACATCACTATACCACCTGTCACAAATCAACTGAGAAAGACGTGGGGCTCAACCGATTGTATAAGCTGATAAATTATTGCTACAAGCTGGGACTGAAGAAAGGGAGTGACGTTGAGCTTGAGGGTCTGGCTAATCCACTGGGAGAATCAGAACATCGGGGTGACAATGAAACGAAATTTAGTATTGGTTGTTCCCCTTTAAAATCTTAGTTCTTGTCTTTATCTCTTAAATGAAAACTGTGGACAATTCCTTTTATTTTTCTTCTGAAATTATTTTAATTGGCATGTGATAATTGTATATATTTATGAGTTACACGCATATAACGTGTAATGGTCGAATCAGGGTGATTAGCATGTCTATTACCGCATATGTTTACCACTTCTTTGCGTTGGGAACAAAGTCTTCTAGCTGCTTTGAAATAGATAATAAATTATTGTTAACCATAGTTGCCCTATCATGCTATAAAGCAGCAGAACTTAATCCTTCTATTTAACTGTATTTTTTGCGCATTAGTCAATTCCTCTCTATCTTCCCACTTGTGCCCCCTTAGCTTCCAGTAATTTCTATTCTATGCCTGTGTGTCTATGAGACTGATTTTTTAGGTTCCCCATATGAGGGAGAACACGTGGTATCTTTCTGAGCCTGGTTCCTTTCACTTGACATAGTATCTTTTAGGCTCACCCATACTGCCCAAAATGGTAGGATTTCATTCTTTTTTAAAATGGCTGGATAGTATTCCATGGTGCATATATACCATGTTTTCTTTATTCATTCATCCATTAGTTGATACCTAGGTTGATTCTGTATCTTAGTTATTGTGAATAAAGCTTCACTGACCATGGGACCGCAGATGTAGCCTTGACATACTGATTTCCTTTCCTGTGAACATACACCCAGGGGTGGGATTGCTGGGTCATAAAGTAGTTCTATTTTTATTTTTTTGAGGGTCCTCTGTACAGTTTTCCATTATGGGAATTTATATTTCCACTAAGAGTTTTTAAAAAATTCCTCTTTTTCCATATCCCTGCCAGAATTTGTTACTTTTTGTCTTTTGATGATAGTCATTCAAAGTGAGGGGAGATGATAACTTATTGTGGCTCTGTTTGAATTTCCCTGATAATTAGGGATGTTGAGCATGTTTTCATATTCTTGTTGGCCATGTATATGTCTTCTTTCAAGAACTGTCTTTTGGGGTCTTTTGCCTGTGAAAAAATGTTTAATAAAAAATTACTTTAAATTTGATTTTATTACTTTTAATTTTAATTTTATTTTTTAATGGGTACAGAGTGTATGCACTCACAAGAGACAGAGAGCAAAAGAGAGGAGATGGACAGAGTACCTCCGCATGGGGCATGCCTTTTCTGTCTACAATCTCCATTTTTCTGTCCTGTTGGGGTTTGAGGCATGTATGTACATGCACCTAGTGTGGTTTTCAGTCCACTGGACCCAGGATTGGAACTGCATTTGGCCATGTGGGATCTGACCATGGGGTATGGGACCAATCCCATGTACCAATTTTTAAATTTGATAATTGTTATAATTTATTATTATCGTTATTATTTTTATCCTGTTGAGTGGTTTGAGTTTCTCATATATGCTGGATATGTATGCCTTTTTACAAATAAATAGTTTATAATTATTTTTTTTCCCATTCTGCAGATTGTCTCTTCACTCCATTGTTTCCTTTTCTTCTTAATTTTTTTGTAGTTTTGTTTGTCTATTTTTGCTCTTGTTGCTTGTACTTTTGAGGTCTTGTCACAAAAGAATCTTTGGCCAGACCATTGTCCTGAGTGTTTTTCTATGTTTTCTTCTAGTTATTTTATGGTTTGGGGACTTTTATTTTTTATCTTTTTTAAGAGGTTTTTGCTATAGGGTGCGTGTGCTCTCCAGAAAGACAGAGACAGAGACAGAAAGCGAGAAATCACCCCCCCGGGGAGGATGGCCACGCCGCAATCCCTTCTCCTCCATTCTCCTCTTGGGATCCTGGGCATACACGCACACATGCCCAGCGTGAGTTTAAGCCACTGCATCCGGGACTCGAACCACGGTCGACTACATGGGAGTCCAGCGACATAGCCATTACGCTAACTGCTGGTTCCGGTTTGGGGACGTTTAAGTCTTTGATTCAATTTTTATTTTAGAGAGTTTTTTTTTTTTTTTTTTTTTTTTTTTTTTTTTTTTTTTTTTTGCTATAGGGTGTAAGCAAGAGATCCTCAGAGATACAGAGAGATACAAAGTGATAGATCACCTCCCCTTCCCCTCCTGGGGGTGATGGCAATGCTGCAATCCTTTCTCCTCCATTTTCCTCTCAGGATTTTAGGAGTGCACCCAGCATGAGTTTTAAGCTGCCAGATCCAGGACAGGACTTGAACAGTAGTCTACTACATGGGAGTCCAGTGATGCAACCATTATACCATCTGCTGGTCCCAGTCTTTGATTCATTTTGAGATGGTTTTGTTCCTACTTTCATTCTGCCTAAGGACATCAAGTTTTCCTAGTAACACTCACTGAAGAGACCCTTTTCTTCAATATATGTTCTTGGCTCCTGAGTTAATATCAGTTGACTATAAATATGCTGAAATTTTGTTTTTTTGGGGGGATTTTCTACTCTACTCTATTGGTCTATGTGTTTGTGTTTATGCCAGTAGGACAATTACTTTATTAAAAAAGGATTTTTAATTGTTTTTTAAATTTACATATAATAATTGCTTGTATTTATAGGGTACAGTGTGGTTTTCTCAATCTAGGTATACAATGTCCAGTGATAAAATCAGGGTAATAAATATATTTGCCAACTGGAATATTTAGCTTTACTTTGTATTGTGCATACTCAGAATCCAATCTTCTGCTTATTTTGAAATATATATTGAATCACCATCAACCACCTTTCCTCTACTGTAGCACTCTATAACCCATTCCACTTATTTACATGCATGTTTGAATCTGTTCACCATGTTCTCCCCATCTTCCCATCTCCTTCCTCCTTCTAGCTTCTGGTAACCACCATTTCACTCTCTTCTATGTAGTCAAATATTTTTGCTTCTGCTAATAAATGAGGAGATACGGTATTTGTCATTCAGCACTTGATTTGTTTCATTTAGCATTATTTCCTCAAGCTTCATTAATTTTACTGGAAATGACAAGAATTTATCCTTTTATAATGGTTGAATAGTATTCCACTGTGTATATATATCATGTTCTCTTTATTCATTTATCAGCTTTTAGGCATTAAGATCAATTTCATATCTTTTAAAAATATTTAATTTTATTTATCATTATTATTATTATTATTTTTTAGCTTGCTACAGGGCACACGTACTCACCAGAGAGAAAAAGAAAGAGATGGAAAGTGAGAAAGCCAGCAAGCTGCCAAGTCTGGACTCAAACCACAATCGGTCGTGTAGGAATCCAGTACTCCAATCACCATGCCACCTGCTGGCTCGCTTGATGCCATATCTTAGCTATTGTGAATAGCACTGAAGTAAACATGGAAATTTAGAGATCTTTGGCATATTGATTTCCTTTTCTTTGGGTATGTACACAATAGTGGGATTACTGGATCATAGTTTGATAAGAAACCATATTGTAATGGAAATTCCTACAAATCCGTAAGAGATGTAACCAATTTACATAGATGGAAAATTCTTTTTTAAAAAATTTATTATTTCTTATTCACATTTAATTGTTGTACATCTCTAAAGCACACAATATGGTTATTCAAAGTATGCATGTAGTACATGACAATCAAATCCATCAAATTCAGGTGTGTTTCTTAATTGATGAACTGGCTGTATTTTTTTTTCAAATTTGTACTCTAAAATTTTTTCTGAGAAACCGTGTGGGGCAGAAAGAAACACATTATGTGTTTTGAATAGTTGATCAGAATCTGAGGTAAATGCACAGTAGACGCCTAGGGCAAGGAAAGTGTCTGGCTGACATTTTTCTTTGATGTTTGGAGAGCTCAAGCTACCACAGCACTCGTGTAGCCAGTAATTTTCATAAATAGTCCCAAGTTTCTCGTAGAAAGGGAAGTCACAGGAAGCTCTGGCTTTTTCACAGGGGCATCCCCATGGGGTAGGGACTGAGGAAGTGAGGTTCAGGGGTGGGTGAGGTTAAGTAATTTGTCTAGGGGACCACAGAAAAAAGCGAGCAGCAAAGGTATGTTCCACTGTATTTTTCAGCTCTATGATGGCTTTTTGGTAGGTTCTCTAGAAAATGGACGTCTTATGCAGAGATTGGGACCCAGGAAACTTGACTATATCACTAGGAACATGTCTGACACAGGAAAGTCACTCCTTCGTTTGTGTCTTATAAAGCCCTTCTTGCATCAAGCTTTGGGTGTAAAGCAGGAGAGTGGTCCAGCTCTGAAGACTATCTGGAGGTTAGTTGGGAACATCTTACCCAGCCTTGCTTTCAGGAACTTCCATTGTAGAGTGCATTTTCCCTACCTCTCCCTTCCCGGCCCCCATATTTTCCCCAGACTTCCTAGTTTTGTTTGCAGGGTTGGTCTCAGATAAAGGTAAATTGTTGCTTGCTTTTCGCCTTAAAGAAGCCTTCATCTCAGACTTTCCAGAGAGACAGTAGGGCCTGGAAAGTCAGTGTCATCAAGATCTTTTGAAGTTCAGGAGCCAGGGTAATAGCAAGGCTTAGAGCTGGCAAAAAGAATGTTATTAGATGAAGAGTGAAGTAGAAAGACAAGGTCGTGGCCAATAGTGTGCTGGTAAACTCCCTTTCAAGAAGTCTCCAATAACAAGACAACATCCTGGTTTGTAGTACTTGCCAATTTTCATGGTGTAAATACTTCCACCATGGCACCATGGCTCATTTCAAGTTCCCAGTGGTTTAACACTAGCTTACCAAATTCCTGAATATTTAACAATTGGCTTTCCTAAGCTGATAGAAGCCATGTCCACTGGCTCAATTCTGATGTACACAGGAACCCCAGGGACTGCATCAATAATCCTGGAAGTGGAAGGATGCCCTGCCCAAGATGAATGAAACAGAACAAACACAATTCAACTCATTCCTAAGTGCCATGGGAAAAGAGAACAGTGTCCTTTATCTGGAATTATGTGAAATCTGAACAGTAGGGTTATATTAAATCTATCTAGATGGGACAAACTGTCAAGACAAGTACTGAAAAGCAAAATATTCTGATCAAAGATAGAGTTCCATAAAAATAACTAATATTTTCAAGCATTACTCCCTGCTCTGCACAGTTCTGAACAATATACCTTTGTTGATTCACTTGATCTCTAAACAACCACTTGAAATTGTCTCCAATTTCGAAGCAAAGGATTTATGTTAAGGAATGGGGGAAATAATTTTGGGGGCCTTGAAAGTATGCCACTTCCATTTCCCTCTCACTCTTCTGACCTAGAGAGAGTCATGTTTTAGACCCCAGCTGTGTCCCCCATCTGGGAGCCATTGTTGAGTGCTTTAGACTAATGTGTGTGCATTCAACTAATCATCCAGCCACTGAATGGATGTTACACCCAAAGAAGTAAGGACCAGAGACATGGTCTCCATGAGATGTGGCTTCTAGTGACAGCTAAATGGTTTTGTCCAGAAAGACTGAGAACATTTGTTACTATTTTATGAATTTGCATCTGTTAGTGTCCCTACATTGGAAGGTCTTAACGTCAGTCTCAGACGAAGACATCACTTGAGTAGTGGGTTTTAAATCCTGGCAAATAGTGCCAGGCTACTGATTTTGCAAGAGACATCTAGGCATGGCAATGCTTTAGAGTGGCTGAGAAATGACCATCTTGAGGTAATGAAATGTAAGAACGTAGCTCTCTCACAGAAAGAAAAACCAATTCCTTCCCCCAAAGAATATTCAAATAAAAATAAGAAAACAAAACAATATCCTAAGTCCCCAAATTCAACTATAACTTTTCCATCTTCATTGTCTCTCAGCTATTTTTATCCACCATGTTAGATATAGTCGACTCCAACTGCACAAACAAGGTTTATCTGATATTAATATTCTAAGCAATGAAAATGAGCTTTATGAAAATGCTGTGGGCAGAGGGCAGAGGGGGTGCACTGGTTTCTAACCCTGAATTCAAACTCACCTGCTTTAAAGTCTCTTTGGCCTGACCACTTTTGAATAATTTCTCTGCCTGCTTTGGCCTATATCGTTTCCAAAATAGCTTGAAAAAGTTTTCTCATTGTATTTCAAAACGAATAATGTTCCGTCTACATCTGGAAATACTAAAAAATGTGCTTTCTTACAGTATTTTTTTTTTTTTACTAGGTATGGACAAGGTTCTGACCCTTATTATTGGAACTCAAATCCAGATGGAGTTTGGTAAGGTTCTAATCATTTGAGGGGTATTCTTTTTTGAAGATTTGTACATCTTTAGGGGAATTTCTACTTTAAAGAAGTTATCATTTGTGGGAGGTCCGTTATGAAGATTTTAAATAGTTTGGGGGAATTTCTCTTTCTTTGAAGATTTCTATAATTCAGTGAAAACATTTGCCAACTGTGATGGTCACATTTCGCTTCTATAAAAACTTCTTCAAAAATGAATCGAGTCCCTCTTTTAGCGTATTGGTTGTACGTAGACTTAAGAATTTTCTGTTCTTTGTTTCTTTTCTTTTCTAACACTGGAAACACTGAAAAGAACATTCTTGGGTTTGAGTGAAAGTAAGATTTAAAGTAGTGTGGGGAGACAACCAAAATAGCAAGGTTATGAATGTATATGCTAATATCAGGGGTGGAAGATTAAAATAGCAATGATCAAAGAAAAGGGTGGGTCAATGTGTGATATTTCTTTCATGCAACTTATTGTGTCTTTATGGACGCCTTATTGTCTGCAAAAAAAGGGGAGGGTTCAAAGGCAGTTTTCAAGATGCTTAGTGAAAGGCTAAAGTCAGTACAGTTTAAAAGGTAACTGCTGTATAGATGAACTGATAACTAACAACAGCATTTTTTTTTTCCTACCTGTACCTAATAGATCCAGTCTCTCACACCTCCACAGGCTTAAAATCTACTGAAGTCCCACACACTGGTTGAAGGCAGTAAGTAGGCCAGCTGCAGCCCAGAGGTTTTCAATCTCTACACCATCAGCTCCCTGTAACTGTTGTCTTTTAGGCTCTGGATTTACACAGATTCAAGGGCACATGACTGGTGACCTAGTACCTTGGCTTATTCTCAACATTTTCGTTATGATTTGATACCAATACTGGTACTCTAGTTATATGAATTACGGAAGTCCTGGAGTCCATTCTGCATTCAAAAATGTTTATTGGGCAGCCTGATATGTGCCAGGCAGTGGTCTAGTATTCAAACTACCACTCCAGATGAGACAAGTGTGTTGTCTTTCCTGGACGACCTTATCTCAGATGGAGACTTTAGATCTTAAACAGCAAATGTCTCTTTCCCCCATTACTTCCTTTTGATTGGCCCAAATTGATTGCAGCTGCAGCTGTGGAGAACAGTCCCTCACTGTATTGCTAATGGAAACAATGGAGACTGGATAAATGTAAGAGAATGGAGGTTTATTTGACTCACAATTCTGGTGACTGGAGAGTCTGAAGGTGTGACTGGCCACATCATGGCAGAGGGTGAGATCTTGAGCAGTGTCTGTTCTTCAGTTTCTGAGTTTCATTACCTTTGCTTATGAAGCCACTGGAACTCAGTCGTAGGGTGTGACATTATCACACCTAAAGGAGTCACCCAGGACACCATGAGGGTATTAAGTTTATCCCAAACACCTTTACAATAACAACCAACTCCCCACACATGAATTTCTGGGGGACATCTAAATTTAAAAATATGCACCTTTAGGGGCCAAATCATTATTCAAGTCTAACACATTGACTCTCCTCTACCAGGTAATACCCTCCATGAGGGCTTGGAGGATGTCTCTCTACTTTCTGACTACCTGTAAGAGGCTGATCAAAAGAGAAAGGATGGTAATGACTCCAGAGGCATGAATAACTAATGGAAGATGGGAGCCGGGAGAGCAATACTATAGCCTGTCTTCCATCAGGGCACATTTCTAAGAGGTGTTCCATATTCTGATTACAGAAATCCCTGCATCGTCAGATGCCTGTTGCCTTCAGCAGTGACCTTGATTCTGCCCATTTGTACTGGTGTTTCTTCCTTCTGTGTTTCACTCCTTACTCCTGGAATCACTTCCTAGATAAATATCCTGGATGAAGGCTTTATCTTTGGCTCTACTTTGAGAGAAGCTGTATGAAGACAAAAAGCAAAGTAACAAATAACAAAAATACCAATTAGTTATATAATATACAAGAAGGAATATATGAGGGGACTTCAAAAAGTTCACAAAAATGGAATTAAAATATGAGCTTATTTTGGTGCAAATATTTTTGAAATCTATGCATAGTGGTTTTTCTTTTTTTCACAACGTCTGTTTTTCATGTACATTTGGAAGTCCTCTTGCATGCTGTGTGAAACAGTTGAGCAGGGCAATGAGACTGGGGTGCAGAGGGTGGAGTGGAAGACGGCTGGTTGCAATTTTAAATAGAGTGGTCAGGAGAGATGTCACCAAGAAAGTAACATTTGAACACAAAGTGAAAAGGACTGGGTGTATTGACCCAAGAGATGTATAGAGAAGAGAACCCTTGGAAACAGGGGAGACGGTGCAAAGGCCCTGAGGCAGTAGGCTGCTAACATATATGGTTGCAGGTGGGACCTGGGGAGAGGAGATGATATTAGACAGGTAAGGAAGTCAGGCCTTTATCACATGGAGCTGCCAGACTGTAGTAAGGACTTTGAGGTGGGAACACAGAGAGGGTTGTGGACTAAGGGGCTCCCCCTGCAGAGACTGGGTGGTCAAGTGTGATTATTTTCCTTTCAACTTTCCCATCATAGTAAGAAAACTGCGCAATAATTATACCTCCTTACTTAATTTTTTTTCTTTTTTTTTTTGGAGAGGTCTTCGCTACAGGGCTCGTGTGCTCGCCAGACATTCAGAGAGAGACAGAGAGACAGAAAGCGAGAAATCACCCCCCAGGGGGGATGGTCACGCCGCAATCCCTTCTCCTCCATTCTCCTCTTGGGATCTTGGGCACGCACGCACACGCGCCCGGCGTGAGTTTTAAGCCACCGGGTCTGGGACGCGAACCGCGGTCGACTACGTGGGAGTCCAGCGACATAGCCATTACGCTAACTGCTGGTTCCCCTTACTTAATTTTCAAGTCCATTCATCTGTGAAATGAAAATGGTTATTCTTATTATTAAATTTGTGAGATACTAAGGTCAAGATTTCTAGGAGAGGCTTATTTTAAAAATTTCTTTTTCTTTTTTATTTTCCAGCTGCCAGAGAGAGAGAGAGAGAGAGAGAGAGAGAGAGAGAGAGAGAGAGATTCATTTCTCCATTTTGTCAGGATTTTGGGCACATAAGCAGCTACATCTGGAATGTTTTTCAAGCTACCAGGGCCAGATTTTGTACTGTGGTCAGCCATGTGAGATCTAGCTCCCTTAACCACTAGACCACAGAGCCGGCTCAGAACCATTTTCTACTTAATATTTCCAAGTTTATGTCTCCATACTAAGGAAAGTCACCAGATGGAAGAGCTGAAATTTCTTTTGTTCTCAAAAGCTCTTTTTATTTCCTAGATTCCAAAAAGCATTTCAGAGCATGAAAATCTGTAAATGAAATGCTGATGATTGTCCCAAATGGAAGGAGAAGGGAGTAATTAAATACATTTCTCATGAAGATTTTAGATAAGCCTCCTTTTTTGCTACTTTCCGATTTAATGAAGTTCTAGAGCATGAATATGTTCTAGCATTTTTCTCTTTCACATAGTTTGATTGTTTCTACTTGAAATTTGAACTTTAATTTACTCTTTGGAGTTGAGATATTGTGGCATGGGTATTTGTTCTTTTCTCAGGGATTCCTTTTGCCAAGTACAAAACATTACATTTTACTTTTGTGTCAATCCTTTGAAAAGGTGAAAACCTCCATCTGTCCCCTCAGTGCCCGCTTCCCTTCTTCTTAGACATTTACCTGTCTGTACTTAGTAATCTGTAAAAAACATATCTATGATGGTATCCAGAATTATCACTATATAAAAGTTCTGTGATGCCAATTACAATTTTCTTTTTTAGATTTTTTTTGCTGTAGGGTGTATGTTCTTTCCAGAGACGCAGAGTGAAGACGGTAAGAAAGTCCCCTTGTCCCCAGGGGGCATGGCCATGTCACAATTTCTTCTTCTTTATTCCTCCCTCAGGATTTTGGGCATGTGTGCATGCGCATTAACACACACACACACACACACACACACACACACACACACACATGCTGTAATTTTCAAGCCGCCGGGTCTAGGACTCAAACTATAGAGTTGGCCATGTGGGATCCAGTACCTTAAACTCCATGCCACTAGCTGGCCCAAACAATTAAATTTTTTTATAGTATATTCCTTCCATGAGCGAGAGAGACAGAGACAAGTATCCCCAATACAGTCTTTTTTTTTTTTTTTTTCTTCTTTAAGGGAGACTTTGGCTATAGGGCATGTACAGTCACCAGAGAGACAGAGAGACAGAAAACGAGAAATCACCCCCCAGATGGGATGGCCACACCGCAAGCCCTTCTCCTCCATTCTCCTCTTGGGCTTTTGGGCGTGCATGCGCACATGCTCAAAGTGTTTCAAGCTATCGGGTCTGAAACTCGAACCATGGTCAGTCATGTGGTCTTCAGATACAAACTCAGAATTCCTCACAGAGCATCACATTTTGCTACTGTGCCACTATCTGTCCCTTTTATTTTTATCTAAAAATATTTAAATTAATTTACTTCTCCCATGGAAGGGAGAGAGAAAAGAGACAGAGACAGAGAGACAGACACACACACAGAGAAAACCTCCAACAAGGCCTTGATGTTTTAACCCTCACCCCGCATATTCCCAGCCCTGGATCACGGGCAAGCATTTGTCTGGCATTTTCAGGAAGTCTCTGGTTTTTCCTTCTATTCTTATAGCACTAGGTGATCATGAGAAGCCTAGAAAATGGATTTTGCTAATTCATATTTTCCTAGTAAATAATTCATTACTTCTAGATTTAAAAACATGCAGGACTCTGTATAGTGATCACAAGTAATTTTAAAATGTTCACATTTGTAATTCATTTCTCCAAGTTTTCTAAGGGTGTTTATATCTTTTCTCTTTTTAACTTTGCTCAGACTTTCAAAAGGTTGTCTTCTGGTATTAAAATGTCTTGATTTTCTTTAATTTTAATTTTTAAATTTAGGCTTTAAGCTTTTGTATTCGTTGGCTTTGCTTTTATGATTTTGTTGCATTTATTGTTCCTTTTTTTTTTAAAATTACCAGAGTGTGTATGTGCTTTCCAGAGAGGGAGAAAGAGAGAGCAGCTCCAATTGGGTATGGTCACTCCACAACCCTTTTTCCTCCATTCCTCCTTCCTGCCTGGATTTTGGGCATGCACACACATGCACACAGTGTGTTTTTCAATTTGCCAGGGCTGGAATTTGAATGTATTTGTTCATGTGGGATCCAGCTCCATACACATGGTGCTTAACCATTGCTCTCAGGGCCAGACTTACTGTGTTTTTATTTTGCTTGCTTCTTTGTTTCACGTATTAATTTACTTCGGTCTTTCTCTCTTTTTAGTAAATGTATTTAAAGGCATTAACGTTTCACTGCCTGCCTTTTCGGCAACTTTTCATGTTTACTATAGCATGTTTATTATTAATTTTCTTTATTGTGTCTAATTTTAATTTAAAAAATTGATTGCAATATAACAATTTCATATACAAAATTTGTAATTTCTTTATTTTCTAGAAAGAGATTTTTGCTATAGGGTGTGTGCATCCACTGGAGAGACACAGAGAGAGAAAGTGAGAATTTACCTTCCAGGAACGATGGACATGCTGCAATCCCTTCTCCTCCATTCTCCTCTTGGGACTTTGGATGCGTCTGCACATGCGCCTGGCATGGATTTCAAGCCACTGGGTCCAGGACTCGAACCACAGCTGGTCATATGGGATCCTGTACCACCTACTGGCCCTGAAAATTTGTAATTTCAAAGTGTACAATAGTTTTATATATGTGTGTATGTATTTGTGAGTGTCTTTAATTTCTTTTCTCTGTCCATAATAATAGAGTATTTGCATGCTCATGTGAGGGTGAGAGAAAGAGAAAGAGATAGGGAGAAGAGCAAGGAGCACCCTCCACAGAGTCTGGTCATGTCACAATCCTCTTCTTCCAGTCCTACAGCCCATCAGACCCTGGGCACTTTTCTTTGTGTCTGCTGTGTTTCAGTCTGACTGAGCTGGGGGTTCTGTCCCCCTTGTAGGATCCATCTTCTCATTGAAACATTCAATGCTCTTATCTCCAACCCATGCCAATCATTAATCTACTCTCTGTCTCTATGACATGCCTATTCGGGACATTTCACATCCACAGAATCATTTAAAATGTGGCCTTTTGTGCCTGCCTTCTTCCACTTAGCATAATGTTTTTAAGGTTCATCATGTTATAGAATATGTCAGTACCCTTCACTGTGAATAATATTCAGAATGGCTCAATAATATTCCATTGGGTGTATATACCACATTTTGTTTATACTTCTATCAGTTAAAACATCTGGATTTTTTCTACTTTTTTGGCTGTTACTAATTATGCTGCTATGAACACTTGTGTACAAGATTTTGTATGCACATATGTTTTCACTTCTCTTGGGTATATATCTAGGAGTAGAACTGCTGGGTCATATGGCAACTCTATATTTAATCGTTTGAGGAACTGCCAGGTTGTTTTCCAAAGGGGCGGAATCATTTTACATTCCCACCAGCAATGCATGACGGTTCCCATTCCTCCATGTCCTCTCTACACTTGTTATTTTGTTTTGAAAAACTTATTATAACCATTCCATTGGGTGTGAAGCAATATCTCATTGTTGCTTTGAATTGCATTTCCATAATAAATGATATTAAGCATTTTTCATGTGCTGCTGGCCATTTATATATCTTCTTTGGAGACCTATCTATAAAAATCCTTTGCCTACTTTTTATTGAGCCGTTATTAATATTATTGTCACTATCTATGAGTTGTAAGAATTATAGATATTCTGGATACTAGATCCTTATCAGACATTTCATTTGTAAGTATTTTCTCCAATTCTGTGGTTGTGTTTTCACATTTTTGATTGTGTCCTTTGACATATGAGAATTTTAAAATTTCGATAAAATTTATCTGTTGCCATAGTTACTTGTAATTTTGATGTCACATCTAAGAAACTGTTGCTTAATAGACCATAAACTTTTTAACTGTTGCTTAAAGATCATGAACTTTTACACCTCAATTTCCTTCTAAGAGTTTTGTAAATTTAGCTTTTACATTTTGATCTTCGATAAATTTTCAATTGATTTTTATGTGTAGCTTGAAGTAGGTGTTCAAATCTATTCTTTTGCCTGTTGATACCCAGTTATCCCAGAACTATTGAAAAGATGATTCTTTCCCCAATTGAATTGTCTTGAATCCATTGTTGATAACCAATTATCTATTAATGTATGGGTTTATTGGAATCTTATTTCTATTTCATTGATTTATATGTCTCTGTAAATAGCAATACCTCATTGTTTTGATTATTGTTAATTTTAGTGAGTTTTGAAATCAGGAAGTATAAGTCCTCCAACTTTATTCATTTTTTTGAAAGATGTTCTTGACCTTACACATAAGATCTAGGATCAGCTGGACCTGCATATAGCAAAATGACTACGTCATTGGACTCCCACAAAGTTGACCATGGTTTGAGTTCTGGACCCGGTGGCTTAAACTCATGCCGGATGCTTGTGCGTGCCTGCCCAAAATCCCGAGAAGAGGATGGAGGAGAAGGGATTGTGGCATGGCTATCCACCCCCCACTGGGGGTGGTGGTGGTGATTTCTTGCTTTCTGTCTTTCTTGCCTCTTTCTGTCTTTCTGGCGAGCACATGTGTCCTATAGCAGAAGCCTCACTAAAAGAAAAAAAAATAATAGAATTGGCTTCTTCATTTCTGAAGAAAAGTCTACTGAAATGTGCATAAGAATTATATTAAAGTTGTAGCTTAACTTTCGGAATGTGTCATTTCAACAATGTTGTCTTCTATCCATGATTATGAACATCTTTCTGATTATTTAGGTCTTCTTAGTTTCCTTCAATTATGTCTTGCAGTTTTCAGTATAAAACATTTTTTCACTTCATTATTAAATTTATTGTTTTATTCTTTTGACATTATTATAAATAATATTGTTTTCTTTATTTAATTTTCTATTTTTTTATTGCTAGTAGATAGAAATTTAACTGATGTTTATAAATGAGATTTTCTTGCAAATTTGTTTATTAGCTCTAATAATTTTCTTTTTGGTGAGTTATTCAGGATTTTATATGTGTAATATTATGTCATCTACAAATAGAGATCATTTTAATTCTTCCTTGATAATCTGGATGAATTTTATTTCATTTTATTGCTTTATTAAATAAAACTTTGGTCTACTGTTGAATAGTTGTGCTGTTGGTGGATATCTTTGTCCTATTTCTTTTTTTTTTCTTTTTAAAAAAATTATATTTATTTATTTACATTCATTTACTATACGTCATTATAGCCTACAAAATGAGATTTTCCATCCAGAATACACTGTATATTGGTTCAGTCAAGCATATCAACATGTGTGTTATCATCAGCAAATAATTTTCCATTTCTTGTTTCCTGTATGTTTTTCTTTTTGTCCCATCCTTGATTTCCTATCTCTCACCTTCTGCCATCTCCCACTCTCCTCCCACACTGTCTCTGGTATCCATGGTTGCTTCCTATGCCTCCCCCCCATTTTATTGATTCACTAAAGATCTTAATTAATCTAAGTATTTTCAGTAGGAAGCACAGCTGATATATACATATCCATGAACACAAGTCTGACTTTAGGCATAAACCTCAGTGAGTAGAATGAACAAACTATTAAGTAGCACCTAGCTGGGGCTCTATAGCTTACTGCAGTCATCAAATAGGTATTTTTAATCTGTCTAGAAACACAGTGAATGGAGATTGAAGAGCAGAGAGATGAGATAAAAGAAAAAGAAAAGGAAACAGAGAGAGAGAGAGAGAGAGAGAGAGAGAGAGAACAACCATTATAACAACCAAGAAACAGAGAAAAAAGGAAGGAAAAAATGAAAAATAACTAAAAAATTATTTTATTTTTTAAAAAAGCAAAAAATAGAAAATTGTGTGGCACACTTACGCGCTGTGTGAAATCACTAGTTCTCATGAGCCATGAAGGTGCCTTCTGAAGGCCTGCCCCTCGCCTCTCCACTCGAGTTTGTGGGCAGATTTTCTACTGAAAAAATAGATTTTCATTTCTCTTTATTCCCTGAAATCACTAGTTCTCAGGAGCCATGAAGGTGTCTTCTTCTCTCTTTGTTCTATTTCTGATCTTAGGGGAAAAGCTTTCATCACTAAGTGTATTAGCTGTGGAATTTCTGAAAAAATGGCTTAACAGGTTGTAGAACACAATATTCCTAGTTTGATGAAGATTTTTATCATAAAAATGATTGGGATTTGTCAAAAGTTTTTTAAACTGCTTTTATTGAGTTGATCATGTGGTTCTTATTTTTTATTCTATTAAAATGGTATATTACATTGACTGATATTTGTATGTTGAACCAACCTTGCATTCCTGGGATAATTTCACTTGATCATAGTGTATAATCCTTTTTTTTATATTGATGGACTCAATTTTCTAGCATTGTGTTGAGCATTTTTTGCATTTATAATCCTGAGATATTGGCCTATAGTTATTTTCCCTGTGATGTCCTTTTTTCCCCTGGTTTTGGTATCAGGATATTATTGTAACATAGAATTAGTATGTATTCCCTTCTCTTGTATATTTGGTAGAATATGTGAAGGATTGGTGTTAATTCTTTAAATCATAGAATTTATCACTGAAGTCATCTAGTGCTAGTCTTATCTTTGTTGGATTTTTTTTAAAACTTACAACTAAGTCATTTTCAATGCAAAGATCTATTCAGACTTTTCATTTCTTCTTTGATGATTTTTGGTAGTTTGTGTCTTTCTGTTATTTTTTTCATTTCACCTGGGTTATCCAATTTGTTGGTACATGATTTTTTTATCGTATTTTCTAACAGTCCTTTGTATGTCTATTATATCAATTTTCTTTTATTCATGATGCTTGTAATTTGAATTTTGCTGCTTTCACCAACCCTTGCTATTTTGATAATAGCTTTTGGGATGAGTATGATATGGCATTTCATTGTGCTTTCGATTTGTATTTTTCCAATAGTGGTGTTGATCATCTTTCATCAGTTTCTTGGTCAGGTGTATATAGTCTTTGGTAAAATGACGATTCAAATCTTTTGCCCATTTTTGTATTGGGTTATTTGTCTTCCAATTGTTGCACTGTAGGAGTTTTTAATATAGTCTCTGTAATTGCTGGCTTCCGCTCTCATAGCCATTGCAGTACATTGAGCTCCATAGATACAGTGCTGGGGCAAGTGAGAGCCAGACGGGCACTGGTGACTCTGTGGCTCACGGAGGAAAGATAACTAAACATGGGCAAAGGAGATCCTAAGAAGCCAAGAGGTAAAATATCCTCATAAGCATTCTTTGTGCAAACTTGCTGGGAGGAGCACAAGAAAAATCACCCAGATGCTTCAGTCAACTTCTGAGAGTTTTCTAAGAAGTGCTCAGATAGGTGGAAGACCATGTCTGCTAAAGAGAAAGGAAAGTTTGAAGATATGGCAGAGGTGGACAAAGCTTGTTATGAAAGAGAAATGAAAACCTGTATCTCTCCTAAAGGGAAAACAAAAAAGAAGTTCAAGATCCCAATGCACCCAAGAGGCCTCCTTCGGCCTTTTTCTTGTTCTGTTCTGAATATTGCTCCAAAATCAAAGGAGAACATCCTAGCCTGTCCATTGGTGAAGCTGCAAAGGAACTGGGAGAGGTGTGGAATAACACTGCTGCAGATGGTAAACAGCCTTATGAAAAGAAGGCTGCTAATCTGAAGGGAAAATATGAAAAGGATATTGCTGCATACCAAGCTAAAGGAAAGCTGGATGCAGCTAAAAAGGGAGTTGTCAAGGCTGAAAAGAACAAGAAAAAGGAGGAGGAGGAGGAAGATGAGGAAGATGAAGAAGATGAGGAAGAATAGGAAGATGAAGAGGATGAAGATGAAGAAGATGATGATGATGAATAAGTTGGTTCTAGTGCAGTATTTTTCCTTGTATATAAAGCATTTAGCCCCCATGTACACAACTCACTCCTTTCAAAGAAAAAAATTGAAAGGCTGTGTAAGATTTGTTTTTAAACTGTACAGTGTCTCTTTTTTTTGTATAGTTAACACACTACTAAATGTGTCTTTAGATAGCCCTATCCTGGTGATATTTTCAATAGCCATTAACTTTGCCTGGTACAGTATGGGGGTTATAAATTGGCATGGAAATTTAAAGCGGGTTCTTGTTGGTGCACAGCACAAATGAGTTATATGTGGGGATGGTAGTTTTTTTATCTTCAGTTGTCTCTGATGCAGCTTATATGAAATAATTGTTCTATTAACTGAATACCACTCTGTAATTGAAAAAAAAAAAAAGAAAAAAGTTGCAACTGTTTTGTTGACATTCTGAATGCTTCTAAGTAAATACTACTATTTTTAAATTAGTATTGTTGTCCTTTCCATAGGTCTGAAGTTTTCTTCTTGAGGGGAAGCTAGTCTTTTGCTTTTGCCCATTTTGGATCACATGAATGACTACAGTGTTTAGCTTTTCATTATAGTTAGCTGATAAAAAGCTTTTGTCTACACGCCCTGCATATCATGATGGGGGTGATAAAAAATGGAGACAGTTTTCATCCATAACTGAAATTCTGAAATTTTAATCAGTTGATAGCAAATTTTACATAGCCCACTTAACATTTATAAAGTGAAGAATGACCAGTCTACTCACAGCGTAGGATTATTAGAATCAAACATTTTGAAAGCTGTCCTTGAAGGACTTATAGAAAATTGTGTTCTAATCTTTACATGAGGATTCTGTATTCTTTAACTCCCATTACTATGTAACAGTAGTTATATTTGTGCAATTCCAACATTAAAGAAGACTTTTTAGAATGTATCCCCAAAAGCATGAGCTTAAAATATAAGACTACTATATTCAAGTTTTTTGTTGACCTTGATTCCAGCAAAGGCTATGAAAGTGCTGATGGAAGTGTCTTTTCCCATTTATCTAAATATGGACGGCTCAGGAAACTTGACTTTCCATTAAAAGTACTTTTAATTAATTGGGCCAGCTTTTAAAATGATGCCACATTTAAAATAGGGGAAACATTCCTCTATTGTGGTTTGCCCCTTTATAAATCAGATAGACATGAAGAACGAAGACACAAACTTTGCATCTCAGTACGAATTAGTCAATTTATTTGAATTTGATTTTTCTTTACAAAACTCAAACTCATTCATTAGAGTCATCTTTATCTGCTTAACAGTTTAGAGAACAATTTGGCAATTTTGTGGTTTGAGATTATCGTTCTCTTAAAGTGCCAGTGTTTTCAAATAGCGTTCTTGTAATTTTACATGCTTTTGTGATGCAGTGCTGTTTTGTTATATAATTTTGACTTGGAGTTTTTCCAATTGCATTTGTTTATGTAATTTCAGGAGGAATACTGAATATCTGAGTCCTGGATGATACTAATAAACTAATAATTGCAGAGGTTTTAAAAAATAATATATTCTCTGTATTAATATCAATTAGATATATAATTTGCAAATATTTTCTTTGGTTTTGTGGCTGGTGTTTTCTACTTTCTTGATAGTGTCTTTTGATGCATAGAAGTTTTTATTTTGCTATAGTCCAATTTGTCCATTATTTTTTTGTTCTGTTGCCTGTGCTTTTGGCGTTATCTCCAATACATTTTTGCCAATTCTACATCATGAAGATGTCTCTCATGTTTTTTTTAGAGTTTTATGATTTTAGCTTTATATGTAGGCCATTAATACAGTATGCGTTAATATTAAAATATGGTATTAGCTAAGGGATCAGCCTCACATGTTTCAGTTCAGTATGGTCATGGACCAGAATCCACAGTTGACCAGTAGCTTCTAGCATTACCCCTAGTCTCAGTGGGTTGGGATCACAAGCACACTCTTACTGTCCAGTGTGTTCAAAGAGGTTCATGGGATTCAAACCTAGAACCTTTCCCATGTGGATCCAGCTGTGCTACCACTGCACTACCACTTGGTCCCATAGCACTTTTAAAATAAATTTATATTTAAAATGCAGCAATGGCCAAATACATAGTAATGATTACTTTTGCCAAGAAGATGGAAGGTTCTCATTCTGCAAAATATTTATAGATATTGATACATCCAACTCCTCTGCTATGCTGTGTTTAATAGAAGGAAAAGTATGGAGAAGACCCCAAATACTCTAGATAGGTAGGTAGGTAGGTGCTGTGGACGTGCTAACACACTGGGGAACATAGACCTTCACCTTATAGGTACAGGCAGTTTAGGTGGGCAGAGAACACCTATATTAGTTAAAAAACAATAGGCAATGGCATTCAGACAAGAGCTGTTTGATACATTACTGTCAAAATAGACCATGATAATTCCCAGAAGGAAGAGACATCATAAGCTCTAATAATTCAGATGATTTTGATTTGCACATCAAAAAATGATAGTCTTCACTTTATCCTCAAAATATGCCAAAGGAGCATCTTTAGGTGTTTCATAACAGGACTAATAGGTGTTACTTCCCCATTTAAAAGTAAATTTCAAATGTCTTTCTCAATGTAAAAAAAAAAAAAAAAAAAAACTATGATCATTTCTAGACTGATAACCTTTACAAACTCAAATCACATTCCCCCCCTTACTCTTTCTATTCAGTTTTATTTAAAACTAAAGTCTGACTCTCCAGACCTATAAGGTATAAAAGGTCTGATGGCCCAAATGGAAATAATTGGTACCTAGGAGTTAGTAGGCTCTGGTTCTGTAGGGGGATGGTGGCTTCATTGAAGGCAATAATGGACTCTTGATTGACTGAAGCTTGGGTAGAAATTAGCTGCATAACTAAGAAACTGGAAACGTTTCTTTCTTCTTTCTTTCTTTCCTTCTTTCTTTTTTTTTTTTTATAATATAAAGAGTGTGAAAAGGCCATGTTCACATTCAAAGAGTGGCTTCTCTTGGAAAACATCCCTGAACATACCATGGAGCAGTGTCAACTGTAATATAAAATGTCCTAGAAATCTTGCAATTTACGAGTTTAATGGTACACCTGAGAATTACAAGGTTTTTTCCATCTACTCATAATAGCCCAATGACTGATTTAGCAGAGAGGAAGCAAGATGGATAATCCTGATCAGCTCCTAACATTTTTCCTGTCTTGACGACTTCAGAGATTTAGGGGTACAGCATTTGCAGGGCTTGCATGTCTTTTAGACAATATTTTAGAATCAGACTCAGGAGGTAAAGAGGAAGCATAGGTTTTGCAAATGGGATTATGTTGCAGGTACTAGGCTCTTCATTGCTCGTCTGTTTTTGAATTCAATGAAGTGCTCAGAAAGGTAGGAGGGCTTTTTGACATTGTGCTCTCTCTCTGTTGTTGCCACCGCCCTGTGGGGCAGCTGTACACACAGCAGGTTCAAGTTCTGGTTCTGTTTTCAAATTTAGGTTTCCGACTTTCAGTGTTGTTTGTTTTTAAAACATGTAAGTGGGAATAATAATAAGGGTAGCTTTCTTGAGATAACGATATAAAATACCAGGTGTATAATCAGCACTCGACTATTTTTGTTTGTTTCATTTTTTCATAAGGGCCAGATTGTGGTGTGGTGGTAAAATGTGACATTCTGTAAGGCTGATCCTCATAGGTAGATGCTCAGTACAAGTCCAGAGATCCTGGACATATTGTCTAGGGTTGGTTCAAGACTGGGAGTGGATGGCAGCATTGGGATCCAAGATCTTTCTCTTGCTCATGGAAAAAAAATAAACTATTGGGTCATCAGAAAAATCATGACTCATTTTTCTATGCAAGAATGAGCCATGACTTTTCCGACTACCCAAGAAGACAAATTTAAGTTTAAAAAAAAGAGTTGTACCTATTGAGAGAGGAGAGAGAGAGAGAGAGAGAGAGAGAGAGAGAGAGAGAGAGAGAGAGAGAGAGAGAGAGAGAGAGAGGAAGAAAGGTACACTCTTTCTCATTCATGACAAAGCTTCTCCCTGCCTTGATTTCTGCTCCCCAGCCTTCCAGCCAGCCAGCATCATGGGCACCCCTTTCATGTTTAGGTTGACCTGGTATTCAAGCCCAGGGGCTTTTCATTATGACTCCAGTATTTACAAGAGTATCTCACTATTGGATCACCATAGTTGGATTTATTTTTTAAACATACATATTATTAGGTATCTTTAGAGCGTACATAATTCATACTGAACAAAATTATTTTAAAAATTCATATGTGGCGGGAACCAGCAGTTAGCGTAATGGCTATGTCGCTGGATTCCCACGTGGTCGACCATGGTTCGCGTCCCGGACCCGGTGGCTTAAAACTCATGCCGGGCGCGTGTGCGTGCGTGCCCAAGATCCCGAGAGGAGAATGGAGGAGGGATTGCGGTGTGACCATCGCCCCTGGGGGGTGATTTCTCGCTTTCTGTCTCTGTGTCTCTCTCTGTCTGTCTGGCGAGCGCACGCGCCCTATAGCAAAAACCTCTCAAAAGAAAAATTCATATGTGGCAAAATCTCCTGTTTGTGATGTTACAATGCAAACAGTGTGGTTCTGATGATGTTAAAGTCGTCTTAATGTTTTCTGGGTATCAGGCTATTTTTCACTGGTCTCTTATTTTTTAAAGTGTGTATGTCTCTCTCTCTGGTGTTCTCTCTTTCTCTGTATGAGTTCATTTGTGCAGCAGATACATTCAGAAGGATGTGTGGTGCAGGGATGTGTGTGTGTTCAAGGCTGTGGCTATCCCGTGTGGTTGTTCACCAGCAGCACCAGCATGAACTCAGAGGCTGCAGAAAGAGGGGTCACTCTTATCTTTGATCCCACGATGCAGCTCCAAAACATTTCTGGGGGGTAATGGACCTATAATAACTTTTTAATTTTTCGAGAGAGATTTCTTGCTATAGGATGTCTGCAGTCACCAGAGAGACAGAAAGAGACCTAGAGATAGAAAGCAAGACATCACCTGGTGATGGCCATGCCACAATCCTTTCTCCTCTATTCTCCTTTTGGGATTTTGGGCATGCATGAACATGACCCTGGTGTGAGTTTAAGGCTACTGGGTCCAGGACTCGAACCAAAGTTGACTACATGGGAGTCCAGTGACATAGCCATTACGCCATCTGCTAGCCCCTGTAACAAAAACTACAAATGCTGGCTTGTAAGTGTGAACTATTCTTCATTACTATTATTCTCTCCCATCATGTCCTATTTCACTGAGTTCCAGAGATTACTCAGCCTGTGTTGTTTGCTATGGCTGAGGAAGGATAACCAAAGGGAGTGTGGAAGTTGTCATGACACCAAGATGCCTCGAGTCCTCTTCATTGCATGTGCTGTTATAGGCACTGAAGCCATGCCGTGTTTTCTTCACTGCTATTCTTACCACACTCTCTTCTCCTATGTAGCATGGCAATTAAATGAAATACTTGCGTTTATGCAGTGGTTTAGCAAGTAGTCTGTTATCTGGATGTATATTTACATCAGTTATTTTCATTATGGTGTTCAAAAACTCTTGCGAACATTAAGCACAGAAAAGCCACCAGAAGCATGAAAGGGAAATTCAGAAAAGAAAAAAAAAAAAGAATGACTAAGCAAAAAAATAGCAAAATAGCTTTCTGGTGCCTAATTTGGCAAAGATCAGAATATGTGTGCTCTGGTTTGTGTGGACGCATCTCTCCATAATTCCTATGTTGGAACTTCAACTTCAAGGGGATGGTATTAAGACCTGGTTTCTTTAGGAGCTGATGAGGTCACGATGCCTGTGTCCTCACGAATGAGACTGGTGCCATTAGAAACGGGGTTTCAAAGAGCTGCCTGGCCCGTCCATCTCTTCTGCCACCAGAGGACACAGTGTTTGTTCTCTTGCCCTTTCTGCCATGTGAGGATGCAGCAAGAAGTCACCATCTTCTAAATATCTAGCCAATGGAAATGATCCACCAAAGGATGTAGCTGTAAGAGTGTTTATCATAGCCCTATTTATAGCACAAAAATACCAAAATAAGAAATATATCTACTACTAGGGAATTAAAGTCTTTAATTCATGTCATTCAATTCTGTAAAGCACTTACAATTATATACATAAAAATAAAAAAAAGTTTATGAAATGTGAAGGAGGACTGGCCTCATAGTGGTTAAAAGAAGCCAGATCCCACATGGCTGGCTATGGTTTGAATCCCAGCCCTGGTGGCTTGAAAAACATGCCAGGTGCATGTGCATGCCCCAAAATCCAGGCAGGAGGGAGAAGATATTACAGTGTGATCACACCTCATAAGGAGGTACTTTCTCCCTCTTCTTTCTGTCTCTCTGTACTGAGTGCACATGCCATTTGGCAATTAAGAAGAGAAAGAGGGACCAGCAGGTGGCATAGTGGTTGAGGCCCTGGACTGCCAATGGTTGACTACAGTTTGAGTCCCGGACCCAGCAGCTTGAAACTTGTGCTGTGCACATGTGTATGTGTGCCCAAAATCTCAAGAGGAGAATGGAGGAAAAAGGACTGTGGCATGGCCATCACCCCTTGGGGTTCATTTCTTACTTCTGTCTCTCTGATGAACATATGTGCTCTACAGCAAAAAATTCTCTCTCAAAAAAAAGAAAGAAAGAAATTTGAAGGAAAAAGTAATATAAATGATAAAATAGCCTTCCAATTTGAGCCCATTGGTTAAATTTTATATTTTGGTTAGATGTGTATGTTTATATATGTATGTGTGTATATATATGTGTGTGTGTGTATTTGCAAGATGGAAAAAGAAAGGTGCTTTGTTATATAAGAAGAAGAGACTAGGAAGGGTATGTTATTTTTTCATTCAGAGACTCTAAGCTCAGTGTTTAGGCTCAGCTTATGAAATGTCAGATAACAAACATGGAGATAAATCTAATTCTAATAACTAATTGGTTCTTCCGCTGAGTGGATTACTTTTCTAAAGCCGTCTGGAAGAATTTCTTAGTAAAGATCAACTCTTTAAAAAATTCATACTTTTTGTTGTTAAATAAAACCAATAACTAATGGTATAATTAAGGATAAATATAAACCATTGAAGAATAAACTTGATTGAGCTTGTTGGGAAAATATTTGTGAACAAACTATTTCTAAAGGGCTGTGACCAAAATTGCTTCAAATCTCAAATCTCTCTTGTCCTTCTGGGTGTTCTGTCATAAATGAAAAAAACAGAAAGGCTGAAAGAAGAAATCCTCCCCAACATCGCTCTCACCCAAGCACCAACTCTCTCACTGCTTTCTGTGAATGTTAATTTCTCAGTTCTGGCCAAAAGTTACTTCTTGAGTCTTTGCCTTTCATTCAACATTTCTCCTAAAATAAGATTAGGGAGACTAAAATTATTTTCTCAGAATGTGTTATTTAAAAGTCTACTGTATGGAGACCAGCAGTTAGCATAACGGCTATGTCGTTGGACTCCCACATTGTCGACCGCTGTTTGAGTACTGGACCCAGTGGCTTAAACTCACGCCAGGCGCGTGTGCGTGTGTGCCCAAGATCCCGAGAGGAGAGTGGAGGAGAAGGGATTTCGGCGTGGCCACCTCCCCTGGGGGGTGATTTCTTGCTTTCTGTCTCTCAGTCTCTCTCTGTCTTTTTGGCAAGCACATACACCCTATAGCAAAAACCTCTCCAAAAAAAAGAAAAAGAAAAAAAAAAGTCTACTGTATGAATGAAAAGTTTGAGTTAGGACAGTGTTTTCTATGCCCTAGGCATAAGAATTTATAAATAAAATAATCTGGCAAATTAGCCTAAATGTATTAATGATGGTGAATTATTTTTGACTTAAGGTTTATGTTACAATTCCTTTTTTTAATGCCAGAGGGCACATGCATATGTTTGTGTGTGTGTGTGTGTGTGTGTGTGTGTGTGAGAGAGAGAGAGAGAGAGAGAGAGAGAGAGAGAGAGAGAGAGAGAGAGAGAGAGAAAAGAAAGAGAAAGAGAGAGGAGAGAAAGAGAAAGCAACCCTAATAGAACTAGTCTTGTTATTCTTTTTCTTCCAATTCCATCCTGTCAGGACCCTGGGTGCAATGCACACACCCAGCCCGCTTTTCAGCTGTTGGGGCTGGGATTCAAACCCTGGTCCTTGATGTGAGAACTGGCTTTCCTTCTGCAGTTCTCAACGGCTGCACTGTGGGGCTGGTGCTGCAATTCTTTCCTATGAAGCTAAACATTTTACATGACTCTTCTTTGGTTGGGTCTCTAGCTGCTCATCCAGTTGAATCCTTGCCCACTGCAAAGTGGATAAAAAAGCATGTCTTGAGGGGGCAGCAGGTGGTGTGATGGTTAAGGTGCTAGACTCTCACATCACGGACCACAGTTCAAGTCCCAGACTGGGCAGCTTGAAAATCACTCCAGGGACATATATATGTGTGCCCAAAATCTCAGGAGGAGAATGGAAGAGAAGGGATTGTGGCATGGTTATCTCTCCTGTGGGAGTGACTTCTCTCTTTCTCACTGTCTCTGTCTCTCTAATGAGAGCACATGCCCTATGGCAGAAATCTTTTTTTAAAAAAGAAAAGTATGTCCTGAGAAATTTGCCATTTGTTTTTTAGAAGTATTGCAATAAAGAGGAAAGTAACTCCTTCTTTTTCATTGGATTCCTTTTAAGAAGGACCTGAAATATCTGAGGTTCCAAGCTAAGGAAGCTCTGCTTATCTGTCACCTGCTCTGGAGATGGGGGAGGACCCATCTTCTTGTCCAAACACACTTAAATTGTACACAGTGTCACCTTTTATAGTAAAGTAATGGTCAAATCATCCTATTAAGGAAGAGTCCTTATTACATAATTCACTGTGCTTGGGAAATGACGTGGTGGTGTCTTTTTTGTCTTTTTTTCTGAAAATAAATTTTGTCTAATATTTGTATTAAGGATATTCAGAATTCACTTTATTAAAAAGTTCACCTTCTTTATAGCTCAATGTACATGGTAGTACAATTCTAGTTTTACAAAAACAAGTCATTAAAGTGTTTTTCTTTCTTTTTTTTTACATCAGCACAACGGGGCATCTTTCATTATAAAATAATTTCCCACTCAATTCAAATCAGTTATGTAGTGCGTGTGTGTGTGTGTGTGTGTGTGTGTGTGTGTTTATGAGAGAGGAAGAGAGAGAGGGGGGGAGAGAGAGAGAGAGAGCCCGCCTGTCTGTGTGTCTTTACAAGCTGCCTGAGAACCATATGTCCCTACTCAGGATAGAAAGAATTCTTAACTCTAGGTAATAAATATCAAACTTTCAAGACTAAACTGGAAATGCCACCTCTGACTTATCCATTGTTTCTGGCTTGTGCATCTACAAAACACAAAGCACATATTTTCTAACCACAATTGAAACCATTTTAAAATAGTGGTTTGTGGAGGAGTGAGTCTTTTTTTTTTTTTTTTTTTTTTTTGGAGAGGTTTTTTCACTATAGGGCGCGTGTGCTCGCCAGACAGACAGAGAGAGACATAGAGACAGAAAGTGAGAAATCACCCCCCAGGGGGGATGGTCACGCTGCAATCCCCTCTCCTCCATTCTCCTCTCGGGATCTTGGGCACGCACGCACACGCGCCCGGCGTGAGTTGTAAGCCACCGGGTCCGAGACGCGAACCGCGGTCGACTACGTGGGAGTCCAGCGACATAGCCATTACGCTAACTGCTGGTTCCCTGGAGGAGTGAGTCTTTGTGAAATTTCTGTTGGCTGTTTGTAGAAGCAGCCATGAAAATCTTCAACATTTGATATATTGCTTTTTTCTCTTCTTTCTTCCACAAGGATCATCTTTAATGTCACAGAAAATTGGGACAATTCACTGTTTAAGAAACAGTGAAATAGCCAAAGGAGGTACTGGCTACTTGCCTGTATATCATGTGGTCTTCTGAGGGTTTGAGAGACTAGAATAAGGTTGGGTATTACTCATTCCATGAGACAGCCCCCAGAACGGAGGCCCCCACAGAGTCCGAGCCGTATCTTATTCTGAAGAGACCACCAAAAGAGAAGTTCTGCCCTGGAGTCCATTTCTGTGATTTTCCGAGGCTAATAGTATCCCCGAGGTTGTTGTTTAGGGGCTCAGAACCTAAACAAGTGCTGATCCCCAGCTCTTTGTCCTCACCCCCCACCCCCGCATCTTCTTTGTGACTCATTCTGAAAGTCCAGGTGTGGAGGGGAGAGGCGCACAGAGGCAAGAGCCAGGCTCAGAATTTATGTTTGTCTAATGCCACATGCTCGAACTATTTCTGGGCTGTTTCAAAACTGGTCTGCACAGATATTAATCTCTGTGACCATATGTCTGAAAGTTTTCATCACTGGGGAGCAGCTGAAAGTAGTCGGAGGTGCTGCGTGTGATCCACGTCAGGTGCAGTAGACATGGATAGAAGAGCATGTGTCTGGGCTTCTGGATCTGTGAGGAACGCCCACACCGCCTCTTTCTCATCTGTGAGCTTGGTTGCAGGACTGCAGTTGTTAAGCTCCAGGTGAGTTTATTCCCAAAGTAAGGGTTGAGGTGGATGGTGTAGATTAACTCAGGTGGGGCATGAGGTCAGGTGACATTTTCAATGAACCATCTGGTATACCAGTACTTAAAAAAAATGTGTGTTTGTGTGTGTGTGTGTGTATACATATATGTGTGTGTGTGTGTGTGTGTATATATACACACACATATATTTGCTTGTACATCTTTTATGTCTGTATTTACGTATTTCATGAAATATATATAGAGAGGTTTCTAAGGGGATCTTCATGCTGCAATCCATCCCCAGGTTCAGCCAGCCCAGGTCACAGGCATGCACGTCCTCACCCGGCATGTACAGGCAGACCTTGAGCTGTGGCCCTGAGACCCTCCTAAGTGGGTTCAGCATCACGGAGCATTGCACTACCACTGCACCACTGCAGCTGGTCATAGACTACTCTTCTTTACCCCAAGGCATCATACGTCAACAAATGAGAGAAAGACACTGTGTCTAGAAGAGAGATCTTAGTCTGCATATTTAGGACTAATCTTTAACTGGTTAATCCAAACATTTGATTAATTGGGAGAGGTCATAAAAATAATTCACACATACTTTTAGTCTTTTACTTTAACTTAAGTGTACAGCCTACATTCATTTTCTAGTCTTTTGATGGAGGTCCAGGCCTTTACTGTGGCCATAGTTAGTTGGAGTTACACTTTACCATTTTGCAAAAACCACACCAATAATACTTCGTGTAAGACTTCCAATTTGGGTTTCGTTAAAGCAGAGCAAGAATTGAAAGACATGTTCAAGGAGATCAAAGTGCAGAATGATTTTCTATTTTATGTGACATGTACACCACCCCGACTTTGTTTCATGCATACTTAAACTCAAGATATTTTAACAATTCACTAATCATTATTATTATTTTCTAATTTGCTATAGGGCATGGATGCTCATCAGAGAGAGACAGAAACAGAGAGAGAGAGAAAGTGAGAAGGCAAGCCACCAGGTCTGGGACTCAAACCGTGGTCGGCTATGTGAGAATCCAGCACCTTAGCCGCCTCACCATCTGCTGGCTCCAACAATTCACTTTCATTTGGTCTCTTTAAAACATTAAATTTTTTCCTTTTAAAATAATTATTTCTATTTAACTTTATTTGTTTATTTATTTATTTTAATTTGAACAGAGAGGAACAGAGAGAGAGAGAGCAAGTCACCGGGTCTGGGACTTGAACTTCAGTTGGCTATGTGGGAGTCCAGTGTCCTTAACCACTACGCCACCTACTGGCCCCTTCAATTGGGTATTTAGTTACAATGCTCTTTTTCTTTGCCACTTAAATTTCTTCAGACTGTGGAGTATCTCATTAAATATAATGAAGAGTACTATTAACATGAACTGTTTGGGAATAAACACAATGCTTGTGAGGTGGGTTTAGAGGGTCTTGGATATTAGAGAGCAGTCATCTAGATCTGGGTATCCTGTACCTATGGATGTCAGTCAGAATGTGTAGGGAGGAGGAGTTAGTGAGACTGGTGGACCCTCATGAGGGCAGGTGGTGTGTTAGGTAGGATGGGCCAACTCATGCTGCAATAAGAAATGCTTCCCAAGTCCTCATAGTTTGCACTAAGTCTTAAGTTTTCTCATGCTGTGTGTCTACCATGGTCCTGCTGGGAGTCTCACCCTAGGGCACATCCTAATGGTAGCTATCGGGAGCTTGTTGCAAAATAACATTTCTACCAATAGTGACACCTAAAGTTTCCACTCACCATTCATTGGCCAAAGTAAGTCAATGAGCATGTCTAACGTTATGGGGGTGAGGAAACACTGTCCTACCTGTGCTTAGAAGAAAGGAGGATGGAGACAGTCGGGGAGTGGCTGGCTCTATGACTACCATGGAAAGCTTTTATCTGACTCTGAATGTTCATAGCTCTTTCTGTCAATGGACCTACCATCACTATTCTGATTGCCTTCTAGCAGAGCTTCTGTAAGTCCTCTGAACAACTTATGAGGTTGGTGCTACTGTGCCTATTTTGCAGGTGAGGAAATGAAGTACACAATCTGTCACAGGTTGCTCAGCAGTAACCAGACCTTGGCTCAGAGGTTCGATGCCTCCTTCTACACTAAGGGCACCTGTACTAAGCTGCTGCTCAGAAGGCAGAGGACAGACAGGCGGACTCAAGTGGAGGTGGTGACGAGTCCTCCCTACTGTTTGCCCAGTGTGGTCATGAGCAGTCCCAGGACTTTCTCCAGAAATGGGACTGGTGTGATCTTGGCTCCGCTCTTTGTCCCACAGTGATTTTAAGAGCTGCTGTCTTGGGAACCAGTAGTTAGCATAATGGCTATGTCGCTGGACTCCCACGTAATCGACCGCAGTTCGCGTCCCGGACCCGGTGGCTTAAAACTCACTCCGGGCGCGTGTGCGTGCATGCCCAAGATCCCGAGAGGAGAATGGAGAAGGGATTGCAGTGTGACCATCCCCCCTGGGGGGTGATTTCTCGCTTTCTGTCTCTATGTCTCTCTCTGTCTGTCTGGTGAGCGCACACGCCCTATAGTGAAAAAAAAAAAAAACCTCTCCAAAAAAGAAAAAAAAATAAAGAGCTGCTGTCTTCTACCTAACCAGCCCTGACTCCCAGACCTGTGCTGTCTGATAAACATAACCACCATGAGCCACGTGTCTCTTCTGGGCACTCAGCATGTGGTTCCTTTGAATTGAAATATGTTAAAAACTCAACACAGGATTTTAAAGACAGTACAAACAAGTCATGTATCTCATTAATTTTAATAATTTTTCCATGTTGCCTATGTAAATGCTAGTAGTTTAGATATTTTGGATTATATATTATTATTAAAGTTTGCTTATTTATTCCATGAGTAGGGAAGACAGAGACAGAGAGAGATGCAAAGCTACAACATTCCCTAGGAAGGCCTATGCTCAGCCTCTGCCAGTCCAGGATTACAGGCACACGTGTGCCCAGGGTACTCAGAGAGGTCTCCTGATGCCAACTGGCAACTTTCCCATGAATATCTACCTCACAGAGCATTGCATGTTACTGCCGTGCCACTGTCCGGTCCCCTAATAAAATATATGACCAATTTCACCTATTAGTTTTTAAATATTTATCTCCAGTGGGCATGTGCTCACCTCAGAGAGAAAGACAGAAGGAGGGAGAGGCAGAAATCATCCCCCAGTGGTGTGCGGCCACACTGTACTCCCTTTCCCACTTCTCCGTCCTCTGACATTTGGGGCATGTATATGACCACTACGTTTTCCAAGCCTCTGGGGCTGGGACTCAAACCACAGTTGGTCACATGGGATCCAGCTTCCTTAACCACTAAGCTACAGAGTCAAATCTCATCTATTGATTTTTTTTTAAAGCTTATTTACTTTTTCATGAGAGAGAAACAGAAAGAAAGACAAGCACTCTCAGCAGGTCTTACACTGTGACCCACCCAACCACCTTCTAGGCAGCTGGTATTGTGGGTGCTTGTGGGTGTTCCCTACATGTGCAGGTCGCCCTGGGAGCCAGTCCTGCCCCTCCACAGGGCTTCCAGCATTGCGGTGCACTTTGCTGCTACTGCACCACCACTGCTGGGCCTCATCTGTTTTAAAAACTTTTGTTTTGGTCCTGAGGTGAAAGGCCTGTGTGCATTACGAATGGGAATTAATTTAAAAATTTTAAGTTGCCTCCTAGAAATACATATAGTAGAAACGATTTCCTTGGTACAAGGTAGCAAGTAGGTTTTCTTGTAAATTAGGTAAATTTTGATGTTCTTTCTGGTACTTTGGTGTTGTTACTGTTGATAGTCAAAATGCCTCTGCTTTACACAGAATGTCCAAGTAGCCGAGTGAGGTCTTGGAGAAATAGAGAAAGAAGAAAAGCCTGACTAGATACAGAAGACCCTCATTCTAGAAATTTGGCACTGCTGCTTAGAAGGTGACTCTCGGTTCTCTCCACAGCCCCTTCTGTTCCAGGCGCTGAGGCAGTGTGGTGGCAAGTGTATTCTGCTTTGGAGTCAGGCAGATTTGAGTCTGAGTTTCTTTTTGCCAGTGGAAAATTGCATGATGTTGGGAGAGTTACTTAAATCTTGCACACCTTCATTTCTTCGTCTGTAAAATGGGTTTATGATACCTATTTCATAGTGATAACTTTTTGCAAGAGTATTAAAAAACGTAAAACCACACATGCTTGCGTTCTATTTCTCTTGGACTGTAAACACCTTCAAATCTCAAAGAAGACAGAGGTGGATTGAATTAACATAGTCATTTATATTTTCTACGTAGAATTAGGGAAATTCAAACATGTTAGTAAACCAGTACAGGCTGCCACTTGGAAACAAGAATTAGACAGCATTACCCCGAGAGCCCAGAGTCAAGTGAAAGACAAATACCGAGTTTCGTTAGCAGTATGGCTTGTAATTCACAACTTCCGAGCATGTTTTTTATCTGTGACTGATTCAACAGGTATTTACTGAGAGTCCGTGTGCTGCAATGAGACCTTGGAGAATCACGTACTAGGAATAAAATCCAACTGGTCCGGCCATGGTGGTACAGGGGTGGGTGCCACTCTGCAGCACTGGAGCGTGTGGAGAACCATGGCTGAGGGACCAGCAGATGGCATAATGGCTATGTAGCTAGACTCCCATGTAGTCAACTGTGGTTCGAGTCCCGGACCTGGTGGCTTAAACTCATGCCGGGCACGTGTGTGTGCGTGCCCAAAATCCCGAGAGGAGAATGGAGGAGAAGGGATTGCGGTGTGGCCATTCCCCCTGGAGGGTGATTTCTTGCTTTCTGTCTCTCTGTCTTTGTCTTTCTGGCCAGCACACACGCCCTATAGCGAAAAACTCTCAAAAAAAAAAAAAAAAAAAAAAAAAAAAAAAGAAAAGAAAAGAAAGAGAAAGAGAAAGAATCATGGCTTAATGCAGGGATGCACTGAAACCTGTTGGGGTGGGGAGCAGGTGGCTCTGGCTGGTTGGAGAGCTGGTGGGGATGGTTGTTGTGGCATGGTGGGGCCTGGACAAGGGTGTCTGATTTTTCTCTCTCATAAGAAATAAAATAAAGAGGGACCAGCAGGTGACATAATAGTTACGCCGCTGGATTCCCACATAGTTGACTGTGATTCAAGTTCTGAACCTGACAGCTTAAAACTCATGCCAGGTGCATGTGCGCGTGTGCCCCAAATCCAGAGAGTAGAATGGAAGAGAAGGGATTGCAGTGTGGCCATCCCCCCAGGGAGTGATTTCCTGCTTTCTGTCTCTCTGTGTCTCTTCTCTGTCTCTCTGGCAAGTGCGGGCACCCTATAGCAAAAATCTTCTTCTCTAAAATTTTTTAAAAATAAGAGAAGAGAAAGAAAACAACTAGCTAACACATAAATTTACCCTATAAAGATGAGGTCCTGAGTGCTAACACACAAACTGTCAGGAGCTGCTCTTTGGCTGTATTTCACACTTAGGTTCTGATGGTCCTATTGGGTATGTACACAGAACCTCTCCTCTGGCTGGGTACCAGTGTGTGGCCACCAGTCTGGAAACTCCTGGGTCCTCTTGGATGAATTTTGAGACTGTAACTGCTCAGCATGATGCTGGGACTGTCTTATCTTCACTGTTTCTTTTCTTTTCTTCTTCTTCTTTTTTTTTTTTTTTTTTTTGAGAGGTTTTTGTTATAAGGGCGCGTGCGCACGCCAGACAGACAGAGAGAGACAGAGAGACAGAAAGTGAGAAATCATTCCCTAGGGGGGATGGCCACGCCGCAATCCCTTCTCCTCCTTTTTCTTGGGATCTTGGGCACGCACGCACACGCACCCGGCATGAGTTTAAGCCACCGGGTCCGGAACTCGAACCGCGTCAACTACATGGGAGTCCAGCGACATAGCCGTTACGCTAACTGCTGGTCCCTTCACTGTTTCTTTTTCTTTTCTTTTTTTTTTAAATTTCTTATTTATTTTTTTTTCATTTCATTTTCTTCCATACATTCAATCACATTATTATTTGTCTTACAAAATGGATATTTCAACAGGTGAACATTTCTCCCTAGTACTGTTGATAAAACTACAAAATATCTTCAACAGATAATACCACACCTCTTTGTGCCATTAATGCTTTCCCTCCCTGTCCCTCTCCCAAATGTCCTTCCTCAGACCCTCCTCTTTCACGCACACTACAGGTGAAAATGAATTGCTAACCAAAGCACGCGTAGAGAGTATCTTCAAAAGCTTCTCTTGCCTTGACCGTCCTCTCCACCAAATGCATGACTCTTGAATAGAGATTGAAAACAAAGCTGATGATATTTTCTTGTCACCTGGCAACCCAGAGAAGGGTGAGACAGGAAGTCGAGTAGGAGGGCTGTCCCATTGACTTGCTGAGTGGCTCTGGGGACTGTCACAACATCTCTGGTGTTTGGATCCAGGCTTCTATCTGCCTCATCTCCTGGAGTATAAGCTGGCTGCCTCAAAATCACTGGGAAGGGACGAGCAGGTGGTGTAGTGGTTAAGGCACTGGACTCCCACATGGTCGACTGCGGTTCAGACCCAGCGGTTTGAAACTCACACAGGATGCATGTGCATGCATGCCCCAAATCCCAAGAGGAGACTGGAGGAGAAGGGATTGTGGTGTGGCCACCTCCCTGGAGGTGATTTCTCACTCTCTGTCTCTGTATTTCTCTGTCTTTCTGGCGAGCACATGCCCCCTATAGCAAAAATATTTCAAAAGGGAAAAAACAAAACAAAACAATACAAAACAAAAAAGAAAAAACAACTTACAAGATCTTTTGGGAACTTTTGGGAGTCCACCTCTGGACAGATATTTCAGACTTGCATCAGGGCTGGGAAATGTTTCTTTTTTAAAGGTTTTTGTCATAAGGAGCATGTGCTTACTGGAGTAGACAGAGACAGCGAGAAGGAAAGTGAGAAATCACCCCCTGGGGGTGGCCACACTCAATCCCTTCTCCTCCATTCTCCTCCTGGGATTTGGGGCACGCATGTACACATGCTCGGTGTGATTTTCATGCAGTCAGCTTTGGGACTTGAACAGTGGCTGGCCATGGAACCTGATGGCCCCAACTTTTTTAAGATTTGTCAGAATTGTGCATTTATGAGAGAGAGAGAGAGAGAGAGAGAGAGAGAGAGAGAGAGAGAGAGAGGAGAGAGAAGTGAGAAAGTACTTTTATTTTATGCATCAATCCCTTCTCCAACTCCTCCTCCTTTCAGGATTTTGGCACAAACACCTGGTGTGTTTTTCAAGTCACTGGATCTGGGACTTGAACTGCACAGTCGGCCATATGGGATCCAGCTGCCTTAATCACCAGGCCATCACCTGGCCTGGGGATTATGTATTTTATGTGTCTCTGGGAGATTCCAAATGCATATGTGCCTACCTGCTGTGTACAGGCAGGCCCTGGCATGTGACCTGTGGCTGTCCGTGTGGGTCTAACTGTGGACCCTCTTGTGCCCCCCTGGAGTTATGCATCTTGAGAACCATTTCTTTAATGTTCAAAGAGTCAGGAAGCATGCCCCAGCTTCTTCCACTATATGAGTGATAGCTCTCAGAACGCAGTGTAGACCATGTCCATGCCAACTTACTTTGGGTTACCCGGAACAAACATCATGGCGATCCAGTTCGCACTCTGTGCGCTGAACCTGGAGGGGCACAGGGACTGTCTACTCACAACAGCCTTCTCTTTCCCAGATGATCCACCTTCCTTTCTCAGCACTGTTCTTCTTTATGTCCAGGCCTTTGACTCAGAGTGGCCATCCTTCCTTTTAGGTAGAGAGATTACATGAGGGACCAGCAGGTGGCATAGTGGTTAAGACACTGGACTCCGACATGGCCGGCTGTGGTTTGAGTCCTGAACCCTGTGACTTGAAACTCAAACCAGGTGCACGTGCATGTGTGTGTGTGTGTGTGTGCCCCAAATCCCAAGAGGTGGCTGGAGAAGAGACTGCAGAGTGGTCATCCCCCTGGGAGGTAATTTCCTACTTTCTCTCTCTCTGTCTCTCTTTGTGTCTCTGGTGAATACATATGCCCTATAGCAAAAATCTCTCTCTTTGAAAAAAAAAAAAAAAACCAAAACTCCATGAATCTTTGCAGTGCCCAGTCCTGTGTCTTCGGATGGTCAGCATTTACTGCTGAGATATAGAACCCCGGTGCCTCCTCTGCCCTTTCCCGCTGCACAGCGGCGCTTGAGGGGCTCCTGTGGACCCCCAGCCAAGCCCTCTGCTTATCCGTGCTGGCATATCACCTTAGAAGGATGTCTAGGGTCTCCTCTGGCCGACAGTCTCACGGTGGGGCAATATTGCTTTCTGGAACAGGCTCATACGAAGCCAGACGGTAGCTCTGGTCCTTGTCTTTGGATCTGTGTTTGGAGCTGGATGTCGAATTAACCAGCTGCTTCTTGAGCTCTGGTTGTACTGTCCACCTTTTGGATAAATCTGTTAGTTCTTCAGACCACACAAGTGAAAAGGGTACTTGGAAATAACTCTCCTGCCCTCTGACTTCTCTTTAACAGCCCTCCAAGGAAATAAGGTCGCAAGTTCACGGATGGCAGGAAAGGCCTGCTGGTGGCCTGAGTGATCCCACACGTTTACTGTACCATCCCTAATTCATAAAGAAGCCCCAGTGCCTTCAGAGCCCAACGACTTTTCCATGTGTTCGGTATTTTTAGCTCTAAGCCCTGTCTTCGGTGCGTCTCCAACATGTGTTTGAGAACGACCCAGTGGTCCCATATTAAGATAATTATTTTAACTGCTGTTTTGAAACACTGCAGTGGTACACCAAGAAACTTCCTACCCAGCAACCTGCACAGTTGGTTAAGCAAAAAATTGATCCCCAGTCAATCAAATGAATCTAATAAGTTGTAGATAAATACATGATTTCATCACCTACAGTATGAGCACCCGAAGGGAAATAAGTGACCTCATTTGAGGTGTTGATTCCACCCGCAGTAAATGGATCGGCCTGAGCTCGTGCTAAGCAATCAGTGATCTCACGAGGCATGCTGCTGGAATAAACTGCAACGGGATGGGTGTGCAGGGGGGGAATGCTACCCAGAGCGAGCATGACTACCCGGAATATGTCTTAACAGACTCAAACATAAATTAGCCGCTATAAATCTCACCACTTGTTGCTTTACTGACACACATGTCCTGCCAAAATATTACATTCTTGAAAGGGCTGTGTAAGTAGATTAAACGGTCTCTGTCCTTGGGAATGTGGAAGCCTTTATTTGTTTTGTTAAGAGACTTTTAAATATCCTTAGGTTATGCGTCGAACAGATGTCCAGGGTACGTGCTCCTGACCCATTGAAGCGTTTCTGGGTTTGACTCGAGGGCCAGTTTCTGCAGCTTGTGTACGGTCGACTCCCTGGGTAGCACCTGACTAAACTGTGAGGCTGGTAATGCTAGGTTTGCAGGCTCTGTGCTGTGACTTTTAATGGCAAGGCTGAGGAAACTAAGATAAATTAAAACCTAATTGGGTGCGTTAACAGTTTTAGCAGTCTGCACATATGGATCCCACGAGGACACTTTGAAAGATGTTATAGTTGAGCTCCTGTTGCAAGGCTTAGCTGTAGAAGGAGACCTGAGCGGTTGTCTTTCCCATCCATTTCTCAAGCTGGAGTTTCCTTTTCATTGTGAATTCGATGTTCGCTGAGGGCAGAGGTCTCACTTACCCTTTATGTCAGCTAGTTCAGTACATGACAAGGGGCCTAGGATGGAAATGTCCCGACGTGAATATTCGTGTGGGGCAGGAGATTCCGTAAGATGATCACTCCATGCTAGAAAGTGCTCTTCGAACAGGGATTTCTTTTTATAATTATTATTACTGTTCTACAAAAAGAAGCAAAATATGTAAGGGACACCAAAAAGGAAAATTGTCTGCTGATGCTAATGTGTATGGTAAAATATAGTGAACTCAAGCAAGGGTTTCCAGGGCCTTCCATCACCCTTAAGCTCCTCCATTGCTTCCTGTAAGTGAAGTTCGATGGGCCCTAACTTGCAGACTCTGTTTTGTAACTTGAGATTACCTCTCAGGGAAAGAATGCCTCCTATGTCTTATAAGGAAAACAAAATTAAATCTCCTGGGGCTGGCAAGTGGCATGGTAGTTAGGGTGCTGGACTCCCATGTGACCCACTGTGGTTTGAATCCTGGAGACTTGCTTATTCACTTTCCCTTTCTCTCTCTGTATTTCTCTGGCCAAATTAAATAATAATAATAAATAAAAAGAAAAAAAGAATCTGGACTCCCACATGGCTGACAGTGGTTGGAGTACTGGATCTGGTGTCTTGCTTTCTTACTCCCTGCCCCCTTCTGGTCAGATTTAAAAAATAAAATAATGATTACTACAATGAAATAATTATTAAAAATTTTTTGAACGTATTTCTTTAAGAAGCATTTTGTTTAACTTTATTTATTTATTTCAATTTGACCAGAGAGAGAGAGAGAGAGAGAAAGTGAGAAAGCAAGCCGCCAGGTCTGGAACCTGAACCATGCCAGCCATGTGGGAGTCCAGTGCCTTTAACCACCACACCACTTGCCAGCCCCATAAAATAATTCTTAAAAAAAAAAAAAAGTGGACCCACACTCCAAAGCAATGCTGAAGCTGGCTGAGATGCTTTGTCAGAACCACTAACTGCAGGGACAGCAAGAGGAAAGCAGAGAGCCTAACTTCAGAGTAGACAGTCCTGGCTTCAGACGGGATTTGGTTTTAGCCATAGTCACACACTTTTTCTAGGGTTTTAGGAAAAGAGAAGGGCCATTTAGAACCTCTCCTTTTTAATTCCTCTGTTCACTCCTTTCCTGATTTTGCCAGATGCCCTTCCATGTCTAAGGAGGAGCCCTATGGATACCGACCAGAATCATACATCAGAACTATTTCTGATAGGTGGAGTAATGGTTAAGGTACTGAATTCACTTGACCAACTGTGGTTGGAGTGCCAGACCTGGTTGCTTGAACTCATGCCAGGCACATGTGTATATGTACCCAAAATCCTGAGAGAAGAATGGAGGAGAAGGGATTGCTGCATGGCCATCCCCTTGGGAGGTGATTTCTCACTTCCTGTCCTTCTCTCTCTCTCTCTCTCTCTCTCTCTCTCTCTCTCTCTCTCTCTCTCTCTTTTCTCTCTTCAGCAAGTACACTTGCCCTACAGCAAAAATTTCTCACAAAAGAAAAGAAAACAAAACAAAAGAAAAAAGAGAAAAAAGGAAAGAAACTATTTCTGCCCAGTTAACACTAGGATCCTATGGCTATGTGAAAGTTCACTAAAGAGGCAGATTTAATCTCTCTAGTTCTAAGATATGGAATGCCATGGTATGAGTGGGTCTGACTTAGAATAAGGCCCAAACTGGTTTGGAAGAAAGCCCTGGATTTGAAATGAATAGGCCTAAAGTTGAAGAATGGATAAGAGATTTAACAGGACAGCACATATCCCCACTTACCCGTATGTGCGTGTGTATGTATGTGCAGGTGGTGTGTACATGTATGTGTGTTTTTGTGTGTATATATGTGGTAAGGGCCTTCCCAAAACAAAGAAAAGGGAAATAAAGAAAAGACATCATAGCATAGTCAGTCAGTATCTATAAGTGCACGTGCAGTTTTATAGCCACTCTGTAACTCTGTGTACATGTGTGACCCTGTAGCAACCCTATAACATAGGCCACCCAAAAAGAATGTATGTTATCATGTAAGGGAGACAAAGGGACTAAAATATAAAGAAAAATTAATAGCAATTATAAGGCGATGGCCCACTGCAATCAGGACACAGCCTTTGGATGTTAATCTGTTGAGCCCGTGCTGGCACGAATAAACACTCTTCCTGCCAAAAGACTCGGTGTCCTGTCTCTCTGGCTGAAATCCTGCTACACATGTATCTCTGTGTTTGTGTATATGTGCATGCGTGTGTGTATGTGAGAATACGTGTATTGTTGATATGTGTTTGTGTTGGGGAAAGAGGTTGAGAAAGACCAAAATTTTGTATAGCCTTTTTCCAAGTCGCAGTTCCCCTCAGTTCTCACGTATCTGCCCTCTAACCTCCCTCAGTTAAGCATTACTTGTAAATGAGGCAGTTTCTTTTTTCTTTTTAGAGAGAGATTTTTTGCTATAGAGCACGTATGTTTGCTTGAGAGACAGAGAGAAACGGAGACAGGACCTGAGAGATCACCCCCCCGCCCCCCCCCCCCCCACCCCCGCACACTGCAATCCCTTCTCCTCCATTCTCCTCTCAGGATTTTGGGCATACACACACATGCACTTGGCTTGAGTTTAAGCCACCGGGCCCAGGACTTGAACCACGGTTGACTATGTGGGAGTCCAGCGACATAACCATTACACCATCTGATGGTCCTGAGGTAGTTTCTAATGGACTAGAAAACACTGCATGAATCAGCTGGGGGGAAAGCTGGGTCCAGAGATGGACTATGACTGCCAAGGTCTCACTGTCAACCCAGGGCCAGGCCAGAGTCCTCAGCTCCTATTCCACACCCTTCCCCCTTCACTGCCTTGCTAGGACTGAGATCTGTCACCTTGCTCTTCTGGGTCTTAGCACACAGGCACAGCCACAGCCAGATATGAATTCTCACCATGAAGCATTTACTTTCTATTTCTTGATAACAAAGAAAACACACACAAAAAAGTGAGTATTTTTGCCCTGAGTGCATTTCTCCCTATAGTCAGTAAGCTCTGGGTGGGTAGCAGTTTCTAGTAAAATCCCCCTCCCGCTGCCCAGATGAAAAAGTCTGCAGTTGTTGCCTGTAGTCCCTGGACAGTGGAACTGTTTCCTCTGGCTTTGGATGACACTGGGCTGGAGCATCCTCTCCATGCCGGCTCTGGCCTGTATTGGGGTGGGGTTATTTGCAGGCAGTGACTTCTGAGGGAAATTATTTAGTATAACAAATTTTCTGGGGCTAGGAAGACCATTCATAATATTTTCCAGAGAGGATAAGCAAGCAAAAGTTCCATGAGAAATTTTAAGAGTGAAAGTTCTGTACATTTGGTCTTGGAGACCTATGTACAAATCACACCCATTAGTTTTTGCAGTTAGGAACAAATGCGATAATTCTTGGTTGTGCATGGGTGACCTCTTATAATAATGACTTCTTCTTTCCCTGTAAGGGAATTAAGAACACATCCTGCCAGACGATCTGCTTTTCTTCTTTCTGGGGCCACAGTACTGACCGCCTACTCACCTACCTACCTCCATCTGCCCTTGTCCAAATCACACTTTCTCTATGGGTAGGAACATCATTCTGAAATAAGCATAGGATCAACTTTTCCTCTTATTTCCACCTGTCACTGGCTCCCCATTGTCTTTGAGAGCTGGTTTGAGCATAGCTCCTGGGGCTGTGGGACTCAGCTGTTGTCCTCACTTCAGGGCTCACCTAGGCCCGCTCTCTGCCTGTCCCTATAGGCCAGCCTTTCTGAGTGACTTTTCATCCCTTGAACTCGCAACCTTATTTTTTTGGAGAGGTTTTTGATATAGGGCACGTGTGCTCTCCAGAAAGACAAAGAGAGACAGAGAGACAGAAAGCGAGAAATAACCCCCAGGGGGAATGGCCACGCTGCAATCCCTTCTCCTCCATCCTCCTCTCGGAATCTTGGGCATGCATGCACATGTGCCCGGCGTGAGTTTAAGCCACTGAGTCCGGGACTCGAACTGCAGTCAGCTACATGGGAGTCCAGCGACATAGCCATTACGCCAACCGTTGGTCCCAACTTGCAACCTTTTTGTTAGAGCTTTGCCTGCAATTCCCTTCCCCTCTGAGCCTGGTCATGGTGGATTGCTTTGCTGGTCCAATTCTTCGTCCCTCCCTTCATTCACATGCTTGCAATGACCTCAACACAGGAAGAATATATTTACCTGCCTCTCAGCATAGGAAGAATATAGTTACCTGCTTCTTGACTTTGATCACTACCAGGTGCGTTGCTTTGTCCAATTCAACATAGTGGAAGTGACGTGTGCAAGTTGAAGCCTTCAGGAGTTTGGTGGTTTCCACCTGTGCCCCAGAGCCTGGGCCATCACCATGAGCTGAGTTTCTCCTGGGTGGCTTCTGCTTCGTCAGCCTGGAACCCAGAGTGAGCCCATGTAAAGGGGACCTGAACCACTCTCACCAAGGGGCTAGGCCAAAGCAAGACTCTCCAGAAGAACCCAGGCTACTCCCCCTGACCTGCGGGTCCCAGCCAACCTGCAGACACATGAGCAGTAAGAGATCATAGTCATCTTAACCACTGAGTTTTGAGGTAGTTCATTACTTAGTCAAAGTTGACGGATCTGTTTGCCTACGCTAACGTGGGGTTCAGGTCGGAGTTTGAACATGTCGCTCACCTAGGAAGCCTTTCGGGGTCTGTCCTCAGCCCTCTCCCAGGACTGTGCTGGTTGCCGCTCACGTGTGCTCTGATAGAGGACTCGTCCTACTCTGTCGCATCTTTCCCCCAGACCCTGCGAAGTGTAAGTACAGACCTCACCCGTCTGAACCACCGTGTCCCTGGACACCGTGTCCCTGGACATTGCCTCACTCCTGCAGCAAATCTCTCCTGAGCATCTCCTCGCTGCTCTGCCCCGGGAAGTGACAGACAGAGCCCCTGCAGTCATGGAGCGTCATGCTACCAGGTGTTAGGGGTAGGGGCACACACGTCTACACACGGGGAAGTAAAAAGGAAAAGAAAGAGAGAGCGCTGGAGAAATCCATTTCCTTGCGTTGCTCAGGGCAGAGAAGGATGACTATGTGGGCATCAATTCGAGTGTGTTTTCTAGATCTGATGAGTGTGAATAAGTGCAAATTTTTTTTCCATTGCATATTTTTTTCTTACTAAAAAAAATAGGAAAGCGCAGTGAATACTGTCTTATTTGATGAGCAATTGGCTGAATGAGTAAATGAGCTTCAAGCTTAATGGCAATACATCATGTAGGTTGAACAAGAGGAGTAAGGCCATAATGAGTGAGAGGTGAATGCACTGATTTTCCCCAAAAGTTGGCTTATTTCCTTCACGAGAGAGACAGAGACAGAGAGAGAGAAAGAGAGAAAGAGGGAGAGACAGAGACAGAGAAAGAGGAGGAGAGACAGAGAGAGAAAGAGAGGCAGAGGGCGAGCAGAGACAGGAACTCCCGGCACGTCTTCATGCTGTGATCCACGCCCAGCCTCAGCCGGCCCAGGTCGCCGGCACAGGTCGCCGGCACGTGCTGCATACCTGACAGGCTCAGGGAGGTCCAGAGACCTGAACCCGGGACCTGTCCTGTATCACTCCAGTTGCATTACAGTCACATTACCACCTTGCCCCTGATTTTTGAGAGAACATAAAAATAGCCATGCATTTCTAGCTAATCAGAAAATTTATAAAAAAGCTCCTCGCAAGGTGAAAGAGGCAGAAAAATAAGAAATAAAGAGTGAAATAAAACTAAAATAGACCATTGTATAAATATTTCTGGGGCCAATTTATTTGAATCTGGATATCGTGATTGCAAGAAAGGGACACTTGAATCCATGAAGGAGCCCAGGGACGGAGGGGAAAGGCTAAAAGCCTGCCCAGAGAGCTCATGGGCACAGCCTGAGCCCTGCAGCCGCGGCAACCACGGCCCAGCTGTCTCCTCATCTGGCAGACTCTTTCCTGTCTCGCTCGCAGCTTCCTCAGTTTGGGTGTAAAGTTCAGCAGAAGAGCTGGGCCCCGTTCTGCAAGACGCGACCTTTCACAGCCCCCACCGGCAGGACTGCTGCCCGTCTCTTACTTCTTCAGGGAAAGAGAAATCCTGTTTGGCTCAGCGCAGTTTGCTCCTCTGAGGGCTGAATGAACATCGGGGTCACTGCAATCAGATGTGGGAAGGGATGGCAGAGGGGGTTCCGCATCTTAGACAGCTTCTGGGGCTTTGGGCAGGACAGGTGAAATTCAGGTTGACGGCTATGTGTGGGGGCTCTGGACAGCCTCAGTTCAGGGGCCTTTCACAGATCTCATGAAGTTATAAAAAATAATAATTATGTATTAATAATAAGGTATTTGTGTTAGAGCCAACTTACATAAGCCTTTTAAAGTCACTCCTATTTTGTCCACTTGCCAGTGATGTGCAGAAGCCAACCGAGTGAAAAGCTCACATGTGTCTACTGGTGCTGACCTGGAATTAGTACAGGCCAAGTGTCATGGTCTGTCCAGACTCCAAACTAACCATCATCTTTCCTTTCATTAGTTTTAGAAAAAAGTGTTTTCAGACTCTCAAGTGAAGATGGAAATAGAGTTGAATTCTAATTCCAAAGACTTGCATTCAAGTTTTGTCATGCCAGCGGCAAATACTGCTATTCTGCTAAAGCGCATGATTTCTCAGAGTCTGTTTCCACAGCCATAAAAGAAAACAAACAACTCCAATAGAGACTCTGAGGGAACTAGCAGATGGCATCATGGCTATGTCGCTGGACTCCCATGTAGCCGACCGCAGTTTGAGTCTTAGACCCGGTGACTTAAACTCACACTGGGCGTGTGTGTGTCCATGCCCAAGATTCCGAGAGGAGAATGGAGGAGAAGGCATGGCCATCCCCCCTGGGGGGTGATTTCTCGCTTTCTATCTCTCTGTCTCTCTTTATCTTTCTGGTGAGCGCATGCGCCCTATAGCAAAAACCTCTAAAAAAAAAGAATAAGTAAATGATTACACAGAAGATAGAAATATTTTGATAAACCCTAATGTACACTATAGATATGAGTTTTAGAAAGAAAGCTTATTTATTTCCTTTAAGGAAGCAGGAGAGAGCTACAGAAAGGGAGAGAAGGAGACAGGCCCTCATGACAGGGTATTTATGATATGAAACTCTACCTCCCAGCCCTGTCGGGGCCCAGTTGTGGGCACACCTGGTACATCCAGGTAGACTCAGGTCATAAAGCTGGAGCTTACCCACGTGTCATACAGCCTCACACTACAGTGCCCCTACTGCCTGCTCTGCACCTCACAGGCCACTAGAAATGTGGCTTCACTGCAAACGAGGATGCAGTTCTGCTAACCCATGTGTTTTGGTTTATAGAGCAACAGGACTTACACTGTTCGTGTATGAAAAGAGCTTATCATGAGTTAGAAAAAAATGTTCTTACTTTTTCTTAAAATTTTGTACTTGTGATGAATCAGAATCCAGAAAGAAGAAATAATCAGCATTATAGTAAAATCTTGAACAACTAGTGGAAGGGCTTTAGGATTTTGCAACATTTGAACAATGCTTTCGGCTTCTTAAAAATGATGATGCTGATAGTAGAATGCACACGCTTTTTAACCTGACCTCTTTTTGCTCGACAGTTTGTCTTTCCCAGCATGTTAGAGTGTAGAGTTCTAGAGAAAAGAAACAAATTACTCACGTCTACATTTGGAGGTCAGATATTCTGTTCACACATTTCGTTGGTCAGTGGGAGGCCCCCCAAAGTCACATCTTATGAAGGGATGGCAGAAACTGTAAAACAAAGGAAGGAGCTTTGCAAGTTTGACCAGACTCAGCTACAGGACGAGGTGTTAATGCAGTATGTCTGGGGCAAGCAGGTTGCAGGGTGGTTAGGGCACTGGACTCCCATATGGCCAAACACAGTTTGAGTCTCTGAGTTGGTGGCTTGAAATTCACTCTGGGCACGTATGTGAACCAGATGTGTGTGTACCCCAAATCCCAGGAGGAGAAAGGAGGAGAAGAGATTATGGCATGACCATCCTCCCCAGGGAGTGATTTTCTCACTGTCTCTCTGTCTCTTTGGCAAGTGCACACGCGCTATGGCAAACACTTCAACAACAACGAGCAGTGTATCTGTTCCAAAGCTTCCTCACAGCTACCCTGTGGATCTGGCCTAAACCAGCAGCTCAGGGTTACGTGTGTGTTTTGTGGGAAAAGGAACTGTGTTTGTGAACTGAAAAAGCTGACTCACTCATTGTTGTAGCCGTAAGGCACAAGTGTATAACAAAGGGACATGACGTGGGACCCCAGAGAAAACACAGAGGAGCAAACACTCTTTTGCCTGTCTGAAAAGACATTGCTAGACTGCTACGGGGCAAGGAATTCTGAGTGGCTGGTGGTCATGCCCGTCTTTAGGTGTCTGTACAGCAGTGGGGATATTTTAGGGACAGTGAGCACCAACTTGAGAGCACATATGAGGCACGGGGCCATTGAGGCTGGCGAGCTGTGGAAGCTTATGGCTCACAGATATTGCTTGCCGTTGTCAGTGTGGCTTTGGGTGTGCCCTGCAGACTGCCGAAATTTATCCATATTTAGACGGCACGTGAAGAACTTTAGGTTGCATCTAGCCAAAAAAAAAAAAAAAAAAAAAAAAAAAAATCAAAATCTGAAAAAAAAAATCAAAATCTGAAAAATTAAGAGGCCCGGGACTACATGAATTACATTGCCTTCCTCCCAAGCTTACGTTTCTTGGTCAGGGTTTCAGAGGCACCATGATGAAGCTACTACTACTCTTGGGGTCATGAGGTGATCTGCAGGCGTAGGCCTGGGAAGTCAGGGGGAGAAATTTGACAGGGAAGGTTTCCCACCACAAGACGGAGAGGTCAAGAGGTCAGCTGTCACAGCCTTTCTGACAAGAACTGGACGCAGCATCCGGGGGCCAGATGGTGGCACGGTGGGAATGCAATGCTCTGCAGGGCTTGATCACATAAGCTGGTTCCAAGTTTGTGTCCCGAGACCTCCCTGAACATGCTGAGCACACGCATATGTGTGATCTGGGGCCGGCTGACGGGGCTGGATCAAGGCATGAAGATCCTGTTGGGGGTGACATCTCTCTCTTTCTCACAGAATAAAGAAATAAGTAAAGTCAAAGAAAAAGAAGAATTGGAGAGGATGGAAAGTTCAGGAAGCAAGGGGTACAGCAGTTACTATAAGGAAGGCCAGTCTAAGGCCCCCCCCCCCCACCCCCCGAGATGTCCTAAGGCAGAAGAGAGAAGTCAGGTCTCAAGGACTGGGAAGAGCAAGGGGTTCATGAGGCCACCTGGGGGCCCAACAGCATTGGATGTTGAGCAAAGAGGAGACCCTGGCCCTGTGAGTACCTCATTTGTATCCCCTCAACTCTTCCTGCTCCAGTGTGAGTGGGAGAGCTGTGTCCACAGCTCTCTGCCCAGGGCTTTCTCTGGCCACAGGAGCATGCTGGGACTGTGCATGAGGGAGGTGGAAGTTCTGGCAAGTTAATTCCTCCAGGGGAAACCCTCAGCTGGGATGGATGGAGTTGGTGAGTAACTCTTGTGATAGACAGAATAATGATCTGAAATGTCCATGTGAGTGTATTATGTTACAGAGGAAGGAAAAATTAAGTCAAAAATGGAATCAAAGTTACTAATCAGCTGAATTTAAGATAAAGAAATTATTGGGGCTGGCAGGTGGTGTAGTGGTTAAGGCACTGGATTCCCTCATGGCCAACCATAGTTTGAGTCCTAGACCCCAAATCTCGAAAGAAGAATAGAGGAGAAGGGATTGAAGGGATTGCGGGGAAGCCATCCATCCCCCAGGGGGTACTTTCTTATTTTCTCTTTCTCTCTCTCTCTCTCTGGTGAGTGCATACACCCTATGGCACAATCTCTGAAGAAAAATAAATAAATAAAGATATTATCTTGGATAATTACCTGAATGGGCCCAATATAACCACAAGGGGCCTCACAAATGAGAGAAGAATCAGAACTTGATTGACTACTCATTGTTTTGAAGATGGAAGGGGGTCCTGAGCCAAAGAACGTGAGAGGCTCTAGTGCTAGAAAAGTGAGGGAGCAGATTCTCTCCTGGAGCCTCCACAAGGAGCCAGCCCTGCTGACTCGGCTCAGTGACCCCTTTTGGACTTTTGATCTTCAGAATTGTATGATAATAAATATGTACATTTTTCAGGTACTGAGTTTGTAGCAGTTCATTATGGCAGTAAAAGGAAACTAATACCAATGCCTTCCCCCAGCTTCTTCACCCCTTGGGTAGACACCTCTGAGGCATGATCCACACTAGGTCTTGGGGGCCACCTGGGACTGAGCCTCCATTACTCATTATAGGACACTGCTCCATACAATACCTGGCTTTGCCTCCTTTCCCATCTTCTCTGCTTCTAGTGGAACCCAAAGGAAGGAAGGGGAAGAAATGTGAGTTGTACATTCTGGGAAATGGTCTGCTTAGAGGAATGTAGGAGTTCGTGTAGCTCCCTCCAGGTCTCTGGAGAGCCTGCCCAACGTCCTTCTACTGTATTCTGGTAACAACATCTCATCATTTCTCAGTGAACTGCTCCCAAGCAGTGTGAACTCATGTGTTTAGGACAGGCAGCCACCCAGGCAAGGGGCATGTACATTCTTTTCACTTGGGTGATTGGTTTTGGTCTAGGCAATAGAATTTTTGCTCAGTTTTCTCTTCCTTCTGGGGCTGTGTGGTTGTATGAATCTGGACCCGAGCTCTCCTGCAGTCACTCAGGCCCTCCAGGGGAGGGGCTAATTTGGAACGAAGCTGGCAGGAAGGGAAACAGAGGAAGAGATGAGAAGATGAGCTCCGGGGCATCTTGGGGGTCCAGGATTGAACACGTCTGACATAAGCTCTACTTTGGGACTTTTCAGGACTTTCTAGGAGAAGATACTTTCTCCCATTCCTTCACATATTGTGCATGGCTGCTTGGGCATTACAATAGCAGAGTTGAGGAGTCGTGACAGAAACTGCATGGCCCATAGAGCCAAAATTATTTACAATCTGTCCTGTTAAAGAAAGTGTGTCCAAGCCCTGGATTAAAGCAAAAAAATTATAACATTGAAGGTTTATAACATATGTAGGTATAATAATATGACAATTTGAAATATATAATTCAAATTTCTTACACTCTTTTTTTTTTAGAGAGATTTTTGTGATAGGGCTTGTGCACTCACTGGAGAGACAGAGAGACACAGAGACAGAAAGCAGGGAAAAAAACAAAAAAACCCTGGAGGGATGGCCACACCACAATCCCTTCTCCTCCATTCTCCTCTTGGGACCTTGGGCACACACGCACATGCATCCAATGTGAATTTTAAGCCTCCAAGTCTGGGACTTGAATACAGTCGACTATGTGGGAGTCCAGCGACATAGCCAGTATGCCATCTGCTGGTCCTGGTTCTTAAATTCTATGTAAGTTAGTACAACATTAATTCTGATGGAAAGTTAAGGATGTATATTTTAAATCTAGAGCAAGCTTCAAATAATTCAAAGAGGTATAGCTATGCAGAACAGATACATTGAGAATGGAATGCCAATATTAGTGAAAGGAATCTCAAAGGCCATTTACTTCAGCTATTGACCCCCCCCCCCCCCCCTTAGGTCTTCCTAAGAAGATCCAGCTTTTGCCTAAACACCCTGTGAAGACCCGCCCCCCCCCCAAGCAATCAAGATAATGAGAAATAAAAGGAAGAGCATATTTGGTTATTAACATAAAAAGTTTTCATAGAAATTTGACACATTTGGAGAACTGATCTCTTGATCTTCAAGCAACTCTGTTTATCTTTCCCCAACATTTGGCAAGTCTGATAAAGACATCGAGTACCTGCTGGGGTGATTGACTGTCTTCATGTTTGTTTTGGGTTCAGGCCCCAGATGACCCATAAAAAATTGTGGCTCTCCTGGGAGAATGGAATAATAGTGTATAGACCTTCTTGAAGGCTTTTACTTAGTTTTCAAAAGCGTTTTATGTGTTATTATCTAATGCATGACATGTTTTTTAAAAGATGTGCTTTAATTTTTAAGTTGAAGATGTTTCTTTCTCTTTCTGGAAGAATATGCTAGGGCAAATGCTGTTTCTAATTTTATTTTATTTTTTAGTAAATTAAGCAATACTTTATATAGCTTATAAATTTAAAGATAAATGACTAAATGGTCTTAAATTCCTCTCTGATAGCTATTCTTATAGATTATCATAAAATATTAGTAGAACATGTTGTGGAAGATTGTTCTATTAGGTCATTGGAAAATGAATGATGTATTTTTGCATAGAGAAACACATCATGACTTTTCTGATGACCCATTATAAAAGAAATTTATTAAGTATTTTGAGGTTTCTCATATTTGCAAGAGCTATGAAAGGCAATCATGAATTCTTCTAAAGATTTTCCCCTATTCCATTCAGATGATGCTTAAGTGGCAACGATAATAGACTTCTTTCACTGGACATGTTTCTCTTAATTTCTAAAGGTCAGGGTTCAATTTTCCTTCTGTTAAAAAAACAGTTGTTAGTGTCAGCAGATGGCGTGGTGGTTGGGGTGCTGAACTCCCACATGGCCAACCATGGTTCAAGTCCCAGACCTGGCGGCTTTGTTTCTTACTTTCCCCCTCTGTCTCTCTTTGCTACAGAGCAGGGGAGTACACATGCCCTGGAGCAAAATAAAAACAACAATAACAACAATAATGATACATAAAATTAAGTAATTAGTTATTTTTTCACAAAAAAGAATTGTTAGTGAGCACTAATACAATGAAGTGTCCAAGTACTGTTTTCAAGTCAGCTGACTGCAATACTTCCTGAGAGTCACCTCAGATCTATGAGCTGGTTAGAGAAGTCCTTTCTGCTCTCACTGAAGGACAGTTGGGGAGCCCCTGGCGTCCTTAGTTCCGTTCAGCATAGTGACCTCACAAGATACATGACTCGTGCCTTGCCACTCATCCGCAGCTGTTTCATGTTTTTCAGAGTTCATTCTAAGCCATTTTATTCATAAAGTTACATGTTTTATAAATAAAGTTTTCCACTTCATGTCTCATGATAAACTATAGGTTTCCAAAAATGTTATGTTGTGTCGTACAATTTCCCGTTCTGTTTCTTGATAAAGAGAAAACTTCCATAATATTAAGGTGATTAATTTAGTTAAAATAGTATGGCCTCTGAGATTGAATATGAAGTCCAAGTATCCTATTGAATGATACTGGTGTTAGAATTTAAGTGAGGTTAGCTTTTCATTATAACTCAGTCAACTGGGAAGTGGGGTCTGAGCTTCAGACGGAGTAGAAATGGACGCCTGCAGGAAAATGACTCTTTTTTACTTTTGTTAAAATTTTTCTTCATTCACGATAGAGTGTATACATGCACATATAACAATGAGAGGGGGAAGGAGGATCACATCTGACAAGGTCTGGTTGCGTCGTGGTCCCCTTTCCCCAGATTTCCAGCCCATCAGACTTGGGCACTGGCTTGTGTGCCTGGAATGTTTCAGGCTGACGCACGTGTGCACTTGCCAGAAAGACAGAGAAAGACAGAGAGACAGAAAGTGAGAAATCACCCCCCAAGGGGGATAGCCATGCCACAATCCCTTCTCCTTCATTCTCCTCGGGATCTTGGGCACGCATGCACACACACCCAGCGTGAGTTTAAGCCACCGGGTTTGGGAGTAGAACTGCGGTCAACTACATGGGAGTTCAACGACATAGTCATTATGCTAGCTGCTGGTCCCGGATCTGGCTTCTCTTGAGCAGTACCTTCCTGTTGCACCACGGAGCTGGCCCATTTTTTATGTTTAAACTTTGACCTACAACATCAATAATTCCCCATGATGCCAGGTGTAGTGAGGGCATCAGCAGAAAGAGTACAAGCTGGCAGCACTCGGGGAACTCTAGTCTCTCAGAAATGCTGTGCGTGGATATTTCTTTGGTGTCATGTGGAATCCAGGCAAGACACTTAAAGTTCAACTGTGCTTCTCTTCAACCAAACCAGACAGGCTTCATGATTGCTAGTAACCAGTGGTCATGCAGACATTTTTCAACTTTAATTTCCAGGGGCCAGCAAGTGGTATAGTGGTTAAGGCACTGGACTCCCATGACCAACCAGGTTCAAGTCCTGGACCTGGAGGCTTGAAACTCATGCCAGGCATGTGTGGTGTGTGTGTGTGTGTGTGTGTATGTGTCCAAAATCCAGAGAAGAGAATGGAGAAGAAGTGATTAGGGTGTGGCCATCCTCCCTGGGGATGATTTCTTGCTTTTTGTCTCTGCTTCTCTCTGTCTCTCTGGTGAGCACATGAGCCCTATTGCAAAAATCTCTCTCTCAAAAAAAAAAATTCCAAAGGTTTCCCCAAACTTCCAATAACATTGCATGTTAACATGTTAACATGTTAACATGAAGTAACTGCTTCAGACTCTGCTGTACATTTCTAAGCCTTAATAATGTAACATGACTATGACAAAATAAACTCCTCCAGGGGAATTATCCAACTTAGAATTATCTAACTAACGTATCTATAGTGGAGATACTAATATTACCCCTATTTTAAACTGAGGCATAGAGTAATTACGGAACTTAAACAAGATCACAGAGTTTGTAACAATGAGAGGAATTAAACCCAGGAAGCCTGAATCCAAAGTCTACTGTCTTACTCCTCTAGATTCCATTATGAAGCTCTCATAAGTTTATGTCCAAATATAATATTTATTTGCAATGGATGATTGGTTATACTGCCACTATACGAGAGAATCAGATGGGATCTGGGTAAGAGGAAACAACTGGATATTATCAACCTCACAATGTTCATTGTGATCGTCACAGCCTTCATCACAATTTGCTGAATGATCATTTAAACTGAAATGGCATTTTTCCACAGTGACCCTGGGATTCACTGCTTCCCAAGGTCAGAGACTTCATTGTCTGGGGCTTGCAGGGATTCTATCGATATTTACTAGGTAGCACTAGTGAATCAGACATTGGACTAGAAATTGCAGGAGATTTGAAACAAATAAGGGCAATCCCTGTCCTTTGGCCACTTGGTTTCTAACAGGGAGAGGGACGCTGACTCAGGTAACCACTGAGGTCCAAGCAAAGTGCAGGTGGAGTAGAAGAGAATGAGACAGAGTTTCCATGGCAACCTGGAGAAAGTGCATGGGAAAGGGGAGATTTGAACAAGGCTCTGAACAGTGAGACCAGCTTTGAAAGACCAATGATGGTGGGCAGTGTTGGTGAAATAAGGAAAAGTTTGGATTAGGGGTAAAATAGAAAGAAAAAAAACAATAATTCAGACTTATTTCCAGGTCTGCCAATTACTATCTGAGTATCCTTGGTGAAATCATTCAATTTCTTTGTGCCTTAGTTTCCCTATTTGTAAAATGGAGTTGTAATAAGAATTTAAAAAGATAGTGTATTAGTGTATTCAAAATAATTTGTTAGTGGAGAGGCTATAAATAATTGATTCTTCTTATTTATTGTTCAACTGTAGAAACAAGGTTTAAGGAAAAGACCAGGCTAAGCAGATGTACAACAGGGACTTCGGGAAAACCTACTACACGGTGCTGCTGTGTGATACCAGAGGCCATATGTGAAGGCTTCGGGTTCATGTCTGGGTCTCTCTGAACATGCCATGGCACCCATGAGCATGCATGCCATGATTCTGTAGGGCTGTAAGGCTGATGCATGTTGGGGAGAGATTGAAGCAAGAAGACCTTGTCCAAGGTACCCCTCCTCTTTCTCTCTCTTGCTCCCTCTCTCTCTGGAAACAAATTAATAAAGTCAAAAAGTATTTAATAAATTGGATACCTATCATTTTCCGGGACTTTGCACATATCACCTCAGACAGTGACTATCTCGGTCTGTTTGTTACTGTAACAGATTACCAAGACTGGGTAATTTATAAAGAAACTAGGTATAGATCCCAGCAGGTGGCATAGTGGTTGGGGTGCTAGACTCCCACATACCCAACTGAGGTTCACTTCCTGGACCTGGTGACTTGAAACTCAGGCAGGAGAGGAAAATAGAGGAGAAGAGATTGAGGCATGGCCATTCCCCCTAAGAGGTGATTTCTCACCTTCTCTCTCTCTGTCTCTGGTGAGCACACGTGCCCTACAGCAAAAATCTCTCTAAAAAAAAAAAAGAAAGAAGAGAAATTGGGTTTCTTTGGCTCACAATTGCGGTAGCTGGAAAGTCCAAATGATGGCACTGACATCTGCTTGCCTGGGGTGAGGGCCAGTACCACTTCACGCCATGGCGGAAAAGTAGGAAGGCCAGCTAATGGGTGCAAGGAGAGAACCACTGAGGAAGACATTTCATTTGTGACAAATGATGGAACTGCCAGTGGGAAAATACACTGCGAAGTTGCTGTGGAGTATTGTCTTCACATTGGGATATTTTTTGCTTTTCCTTTTGATATAAGGACTTTTATGAAGATGGGATAAAATTAAAATGGCTAAACATTATTTGTTTAATTTTTTATTTCCAGTATGAAATAAAATGATGTGCCCCATATCACTTCCTTCCCTCATTCTGTGTCAGGACCAGGTGTGATAAGTTTGAATGGGAACTCTCCTGGGTTTTCTCTCATAGTACAAAGAACTCGCATGAAAGGGTCACATGAAGGAGACTTGTTTCTATCAGATTAAGAAAGTTCCGCCAGAGCACTTGACGTTAGGTCATTCTGAGATGCACACTGGGTGATCTCGGAAAGGCCTCTTGGGACTTGTTTCCCAGCTGCTGAATGACGTGCTTAGATGACATGGTTTCAAAGGTGCTGTTGATAAATGCAATTCTTTGCTAAAGTCCAGCGTTAGTGCAGTACAAGCACCAGGTGGGGTGCGTTAAAATCCAGGAGGACACTTCTTGGTAGAGTAATGGGCCATTTAGTCATGACTTTGTGCCAACTCCACACCCAAATGACAGCTTGATTGTCACCTCAGCAAAAAATATGTCACAGATCTTTTGCAAGGACCAGGCAATTTTATCTTTATATTTCAGAGCCTATATAAAGGCCTAGCACACAATAAGTGCTCACATGCTTGCTGAATAAAATCCTGGCATTATCTGGCCCATAGAGGTGCTTTATTAAACTAGAGATGTTTTATGTGCATAGGGACAGGTGATGAGATGGTTGGATGGCTAGAAATGACCTCCACTCTGGGCTTTGGGGTCAGAGCAAAAGAACATGTAAAGACACTGACATTTTGGTGCAGTAGGATCTTTACCTGTGCCTCCTTTGAAGTTGGGATTTCCTGGTGTGTCTTGCATGTAGAAATTGATGTGGCCCTGGTCTCTCCTATGCTGTTTCCGAGGTCAGTGCACCAGGTCTGCCACTGCTGTCATCCTTAGCTGTACCTGTATGTTTCCTTTCTGAAGACTTCAAGTCCCTCCTTCTGAGGCTTTGCTTTCTCTCTGGTTTGGTGCATGTAAGACTCATCCATTTGCACATGTGAGCATGTGCTATCTTCAGACACCATCGTTGGCTTTCCTTGGCGTGAGCGAGGACATAAAGCTTGAGTGGGGCTGTGCCTCCTCCATGATGGCGTTGCTTCATTCTCGAGGTGTGGAACCAGGCGAAGTCTGATGGATGGCAGGATGGATGCCACTGGGAGGCTAAGTCATGTGGCTTAATCCGCATTTCTAGAATCCTGGCTTCTGAAAAGCATTTGAGAGAAAGCTCAGAATTCAGAGTGGCATTGAAAGGTCGAGCTTTTAGCTTTCCCATGCCCCCTGTGAGGGGAAGGCAACAAGATAAATTAATAATAAATAACAAAACAACAGGGTAAAAAATAACAAGCCAACCTCCTAGATCTTTCCAGTTAATGTCTGTGTTGCAAGACAAACAAAGAGAAAAGACTTCTAATACCACAAACTGACATAAATTTGACAAATAAGATTAAAGCTAACCTAAAGCAGCTGAGCCTTGCGGGTTTACAGGGATAAATAGGGTATTGATATTTACTTGTCTTTTTTCCCAGGATGGTGGATGTCCTCGTATTGAAGGAGCAAGCACATTGTCTGCCACCCAACTGATGTGATGGAAGTCAGTCACCATGCCTTTCTGTTAAATAGCGATGTGCCATTTCATACTAGTATTGAAGCAGCAAACATCAATGTGTGATGAAAATTACACTAAAAGAGAAAAATGCAATGACCAAATAAATGCCATCAAAACGGGCATTGTATTATGCTTTTAATGTAAACGAGTTTACTCATGTATTACCTGAGGACAAAAATCCTCTGTTTTGTTCTTGTGGGCACAAGTCATACAACTTTCTCAATGCTTTTTTTAAAAAACATACATTTTGTAATGTATTTCTTGCAAATGAAAGTAGCTTAGTCACAAAAGCTTTTCAAATATGTCAGAATATCCATATTAAGGGGATAGGATTAGGGCCACTGAAGATCTTCTGCCCAGACTTCACCCTCCTGCTCCCAGGATTTAGCCAGTTTAGAGCACCCTATTTATTCTCCCTCTCTCTCTTTTTAATTTTAAACTCCTTAGCTTTCTGATTCTCTTTTATCTTGCTAATTCTTTTTTCTTTTCTTTTCTTTTCTTTTTTTTCAGAGAGGTTTTTGCTATAGGGCGCATGAGCTCGCCAGAAAGACAAAGAGAGACAGAGACAGAAAGCGAGAAGTCACCCCCCCAGGGGGGATGGCCACACTGCAATCCCTTCTCCTACATTCTCCTCTCGGGATCTTGGGCACGTACGCACACATGCTTGGCGTGAGTTTAAGCCACTGGGTCCAGGACTCGAACTGCGGTTGACTATACGGGAGTCCAGCGACATAGCAGTTACGCTAACTGCTGGTCCCTATCTTGCTAATTCTTACCTTTACCCCAACCCACATAAGGACAAGCCACTCACCAGCCATCTATTTGAGAGCTCTGAGCAGCCCTTTATAGAGATTAGGACCACTGAAGATCTGCCCAGACTTCACCTTCCTGTCCCCCAGATCTAACCAGGCAGAGCACTCTATTTATTCTCTGTCTCTCTCCATCTCTCTTTCTTTTTAAATTAAAAAAAAAATTAAACTCCTTAGCTCTCTGACACTCTTTTATCTTGCCAATTCTTACCTTCCCCCCGCCCCACCAACATAGGACAAGTCATCTGTATTTGAGTTCTGAGTGGCCCTTTTCCCACAATGTGCTAGAATACTGTGTGGTTTTCATTTTTTGTTTTAAATTTTTTTTCTTTTTTGTATTGTTCTTGTCTTGGGTTTTATTTTTTGTTTGTTTGTTTTCTTCTCCTTTTCCTTTTTCTTTAATCTTTTTCACTTTTCTGCTCAGCCTTCACACACTAATTTTCTAGACAGGTCTAGGTGCTCAGTAGCCAAATATCTTAATACTATTAGGGTCAGATGAATCCTCAATTTCCATGGAATCTGCTGTACAGAGGGAGAAAAACAGTACTGCTTAGGGATTGCAGAATATCTCCTCCTGCATGCTTCTGAATGCTCAGATTTAACTCCAAAAACAAGGAAAAAATGTATAATCCATCAGATGACCAGAAACCAATGCAGAGGCACAAGAAATATGAGAAACCAAGAAAATATGTCTCTTCCAAGTTTCCTTGTATTGTCTATGGAAACTTGTGGAAATGCCAGGTGAAGAATTTAAAATATTCACAGTGAAAAAGCTCAGAGAGATGCAAGGGAGGAGAGACAATGAACTCCAGAAGATGTAGGAGAAAAGAGACGAGTTCCTGGAGGTGAGGAAGTTCTTGCATGATCTGAAAGAGGAAATATACACCATAAAAAAGAATCAAATAGAATTGTTAGAGATGGTGGCTGTAATACAGGAAATCAACTCCTCCCTTGAAAGCATTAAAAACAGATTAGATCATGCACAAGATTGAATCTCAGATATAGAAGATAGAACCTCTGACATGGAAAAATTCACCAAGAAGACTGAGAAAATAACCCCCCAAAATGAGGAGAATAATATACGAGTATTACTAGATACCATTAAATGCCCAAACATCCAGATAATCAGTTTCCCAGAAGGTGAGGAAACTAATAAGGGCATTGATAATCTATTCTATGAAATACTGGAAGAAAACTTTCATAACCTAGAGAGGCACTCAAATATCCAGACCCAAGAAATACAAAGGACCCCACATAGAATCAACCCAAAAATACCTTCTCCAAGGCACATCATAGCCATAGTAACCAAAACCACAGACAGAGACAAGATATTAAAATTGTCAAAAGAGAAACATGAAGTTACTTTCAAAGTATAGTCCATCAGACTAACATCAGACCTCACCTCAGAAATAATGCAAGCAAGGAACAAATGGGAAAATGTATTCAAAGTTTAAGTGAAAAACAATTTCAACCAAGAATACTATACCCAGCAAGATTATCCTTTACATGGAAAAAAAAAAAAGACAAAAACATTCTCATATAAACAAAACTTGAAAGAATTTACCAACACCAGACCAGATCTCCAAGAAGTTCTGAAGGGAGTGCTATACCAGTAAAACTAAAATCAGACACACAGAAATAAGAGTACAAAAAACCAAGAAAATGGCCAGTGTAACGGTTGGGACAAATACAGAGTAGAATGTTAACTTCCAGAATTTAATGGAAATATTGGACCACAGTTACACTGCTAATTCAGTAGGAGAGTAATTACATGAGACTGAATTAATGAAATAGAATTTTATGACTTTTGACTAAAACATTACTGATTTTTTTCTATGCTTTGTTTTTCAGATTTAGGAATTTTTGTCTCCCGTTGATTGTTTCATCTATCTACTCTTTGAACTGAATCCTAACCTTTTTCCTGGTTTTAAGTCTTAAGCAAATTTCTCTTAACGTTTTTTGATTTTGATCTAATGAAACTAAAACTGTTTCTCCTGGAATTAAAAAATGCATTAAAAAGTTTAATTACTGCCAGTAAGCTATATAGCCCCAGCTAGATGCTACTTTACAGGATGTTCATTTTACTCACTGGGGTTTACGCCTTAAGTCAGACATTTGTTCATAGATATGTATGTATTAGCTGTGCTTGCTATTGAGAGTATTTAGAAGAATTAAGATCATTAGTGAATCAATAAAATGTGAAATAAGAAAGGCATGGAAAGCGACTGTAGGTACCAGAGACAATGTGGGAGGAGAATAGGGAATGGCAGAGGGTGAGAAGTAGGGAATCAGGGGAAAAAAATGAAAGCAAAATATATAAGAAACAAGAAATGGAAAATTATTTGTTGACAATAACTTGTATGGTAATATCCTTGACTGAGCCAATATACAGTATATTCTGGATGGAAAAATCTCATTTTGTATAGTGTAATGATGTACACTGAATGAATATATATAAATAAATTTAAAATTAAAAAAATTAAGCGGATTAAAAAAAAGTGCACATTTTTGTAACCAATTATTGTAGCCGTAAAATGTAATCATGTGGTTACCACCATATTTTTTATTTTTACTGTGTATGAGAATTATGAATGATCTCTGGGCTAAAAAATTAATATGTTTTCTTTCTAAAACTTGTAATATTTATCCTTAATTTATATGTTTGACATCTCAAGATGTTGACAAGTCAGGAATATTGCTGTATTTATGGTGAATTCAGCATCATGACTTATGTTCCAAAATACTGGCTTCTCAGCCTGTCCATGGGAGGGCCACTGCCCACATTTCACTTCTGACTTTGGAGCTAGCTGGCTTTTCCACACAAGCATGTTTTCCCACATGCTATGTCTGCAGTCAGGGTAGGCTGGCTTGACCGATTTGGCCAATCTTCTAATGACACGAAGACCACAAATTCCTTTACCCCAGGGACTCAACATCCCTGTCTTGTGTGTAGAAGTGAGTCTTTGCTCTCAACCAGGGAAGCCTGAGTGGGTGGAGTTACGAACTCAGCCCTGCTCCAGGAAGAGAACATAACTGGCCTTTTCTGTTGCCAGAGTTCAGAAACATTTGCAGCAATTTTAATAAAATAAAATAAAATAAAATATAAAATAAAAGGGCACAAACAATGCCTTTGTTTTGCCTTGTATGGCTCTGTCAAAGCATTTGATTATTGTTTATCTGAGTGCATATAAAGATGAGACATAGGAACCCAAAGGCCACTTCAGCAGACTGTAGCCCTCACAGTGCCATGGACACTCTGGAGTTTCTCCACAGTGGAATGAGGCAGAGGAAGCTTTCCTGTGTATATTACAACACAGACTCTATCTGTGTCACCCAGAAGGACTGGCTCTGATATTCTCTGGCAGCATGAGGAATGGGAAGAGTGTCCGAATGGTTAAATCATTAATAATGGAAATGTAAATTCATCCAATTGTTTTCCAGTAAGAAAAGGGGCCAAGTAAACCACACTAATTGCCTTAAAAAACACTAGAGGAATTAATTATGTAACCCCCAAACATGATGGCCTTCATAATTCCCCAGGCAAGATATTCATGTACCATGACAAATGAGATGGAGAGTTTTAAGGGCACATCATATATCCAGAAGAAATGTGTTATTTTGAAGAGTTCTACATGGAAGCTCATTTGGAATTCACTTGGAATTTTGGTGGCTTACAAGATGACATAGGATTAAATTGTTTTTAAGGACAGTCTTTATTGAGGTTGTATCATGACTATATTTAATCCAATATTTATTGTATTTATGCCAGTATGTGCATATATTCTTTTTTTTTTAATTTTTATCTTTTATTTTTCTTTATCAGATCAATTAAATTCACATTTTACATAAAGTCCCCATTATGTTGTATACAATATATATATATATATATATATATATATATATATATATATCTTTTTTTTTTTTTTTAACAGAGAACTCTACATTTTTTTGGTGTTAAATGTTTCTTCCCTTTGCCCCTCATGCCCACTCTCCACCACCCACTCCCCTCCCCTGCAGCCTCTGGCATCCACATTCATCCTTTCCACTATCATATCTTCAGATCTTTCTCCCTTTGCCAGAGTGCTGCCTTTTTTTTTTTTTTTATCATTGCACATCTTTACAGTGTACAACATGGTTTTTCCCAGCATGAGTACAGTGCACATCAGTCAAGACTATATTACCATATACATTATCAACAGACAACTTTTCATTTTTGTGTCTATTAAGTGTGTTGTTTGCTCCCTCAATCCCTCCCCTCCGCCCTCCATCACTCACCCCCATCACCTCTCCCACACTGTCTCCAGCATCTGCAGCTGCCATCCCTGCCACCATACCCTCCAGTTCCCTCAGTTTTTTCTTTCTTTCTTTCTTTTTTTTTTTTTTTTTTTTTTTTTTTTTTTTTCAATTATCAGCTCATACAGTCTTCAACAACAGGGAGCACAGATTCTACTCAGGGTTGGATTAAGGGTGGGTCCCATGCAGTTCCGCAACTGCAGGTGAGTCTCCATGGAACACAGTTTCAGGAAAGCTGCTCTGTTAAGCAGAGATGGTTATCAGTTGATGCGGCACAGCATTCAACCTGTGACCACCGGGAATGGTGCTGTGGGGATCTGCAACGTGAGTCATCCTCGGGCATCTGGCCTCCCCAAGAATGGCAGAATAGTTCCTGCTCTTCCCTGAAGTAATGCAGGGCTGGCAACCATCATCCTCTCACTGTCCATAGGCAGAGACAATCCTCCCATACAATATATTTCTCAATTGGTTTAAGACAGCTTAAGTTTCTTTCTGTTGCTTATAGTTGCAAGTTCTTAATCCTTGTTTTTGGCTTCAGCTTGCCGCCCGTGGCTGGCGGCCACGCGCAGGCACAGGCCCGGCAGCCACACGCAGGCCCAGCGGCCACGCACAGGCCCGGCAGCCACACTCAGGCACGGCAGCCACTCGCAGGCGCAGGCCCGGCTGCTATGCACAGGTCCGGGGGCCACGTGCAGGCGCAGGCCTGGCAGCCACGCTCAGGCCCAGTGGCCACGCACAGGCTCAGACCCGGCAGCCACGCTCAGGCCCGGCAGCCACGCACAGGCTCAGGCCCGGGGGCCACGCACAGACCCGGCGGCCACGCGCAGGCCCGGCAGCCACACACAGGCCTGGCAGCCACGCTCAGGCCCGGCAGCCACTCGCAGGTGCAGGCCCGGCGGCCATGTGCAGGCCCGGCGGCCATGCACAGGCGCAGGCCCAGCAGCCATGCGCAGGCCCGGCGGCCACGTGCAGGCGCAGGCCTGGCGGCCACACGCAGGCTCGGCAGCCACGCACAGGCCGGGGGGGGGGGGGGGGGCCACGCTCAGGCCTGGCGGCCACACGCAGGGACCAGCCCGGCTGCTGCGGGCAAGCCCGGTTGCTGCGCGCAGGCGCCGGCCGGCGGCCATGCGCTGGCCCGGCAGCCACCCGCCAGCCTCCAGCACGCGAATGCAAGCGGGTCCCAGTGCGCGGGTCCCCGCGCCACCTCCCGCCCACCCACCCGGCCAAAGAAAGGAAGGACGGCAACCTCGGCCGATCTGCGCCACCGGCCCGTGTTGGCACCGAGTGCGGGACACACCCAGCACCGGAGAGGCAGTGGGGGCCGGGCGGTCCAGGCCGCAGCACGCGGAGCAGAGCCCCGCGCCCTGGGTCGCCCGGCGCAGGCGCCCTGGGCCGCCCAGCCCATGTATTCTGATTTAACATGAGATCAATCATCGCTGACTGTTGAGAATCTACTAAACCAGCACTGCTCAAAGTGGTAAAGGACTGATTTCTGAAAATGTCCTCTCTCATGGGTCCCTGCATAGTCCTGTACATAACTATTATAGATTCCAGCTCAGCTCATGGCTAGCGCTACGGCTGTGTGAACTCAGCGGCACCCAAACCCATCTGTGTTCATTTCAGTGAAGGGTCCATTGACAATCACCCGGATGCTGCAACAATGCCAAATTGCTCTGAAAACTCCTAAACACATCTCGTTCTCAATTGTTCCCTTGGTTGTAAATCGGCAACTGGCAGTTAACATAGGGCAGGGCCTACAGACAGGCTCTGAGTAGCACTGCATAATGTGTCACCTGCTTCATGTCCCGGAGGGCTGAGGGCAGGTATTGCAGGAATCCTGGAATGTTACTGGGCTGGATCCCATATCCAAATGGTGTCTTAGGAAGAATCCTTCATTTGGTATTTCATGGTGGGGACTGATTGAGTTTGAAGGAGGTGAGGGGTTTTAGACCCTATAGTAACTCAAGTGAGAGTTTATAAAGAGTTAAGAGAATAGTTTTTCACAAGAAGAGAGTGGTGAGCCTCCTATATTCTGTGCACTGTCTGTGGAGGGTGTTTCGTAATTAGACAGCTGAATGTCAGCATGGATGGAACTTAGAGCCTACTCAAAAGGGATTCCCCTAAAATTGCAGGTGGGTGTGTGGTCGTAGGGTATGGTGGGGACTGTGAACTGGAGAAAAAATGTCCAATTAAAGGAGATAATACTAATTCAGATCTATGTAAATCTTCTGACTTAAGGAAAAAAAAGCAGAAATTGTTTTCACATGTAAGTTCTTAATTGCTCAATGGTTAATAACTACTGAGTAAATAAGAATTCTGTGCCAGTAAAAGAGGGAGAAAAGGGATTCACAAATAAGCAGATTATGTCTGACCTCTAATATCTCTCTTAAAGATTGTAGAGATGAAACATATTATAGCAAGTTCCATGGGATACTTGACCAACAGCCTTTCTGAAGGCAGTTCAAGATAACATTTTCTATTCCTACTAATAGGGAAACGTCTAACGAAGTCAACGGTGACATTTCCAGGTATCTTTTTTTTTTTTTTTTTTGGAGAGGTTTTTCGCTATAGGGCGCGTGCGCTCGCCAGACAGACAGAGAGAGACATAGAGACAGAAAGCGAGAAATCACCCCCCAGGGGGGATGGTCACGCCGCAATCCCTTCTCCTCCATTCTCCTCTCGGAATCTTGGGCACGCACGCACACGCGCCCGTCATGAGTTTTAAGCCACCGGGTCCAAGACGCGAACCGCGGTCGACTACGTGGGAGTCCAGCGACATAGCCATTACGCTAACTGCTGGTTCCCCATTTCCAGGTATCTTAAGAGACATCAGATTCAAATAAAATCAAGGATATAGTTAAGGGGGTAACTTCAGTCTGGGATCCAGAAAACTTGGGTAATTATTCTCCTTTCCCATGGGGGTCCCTTAGAGCCACATTCTAAGACGCACTGTGTTAGTTTTTGTGAAAACATACCTCAAAGTGCCAAACCTATCTACTGGAATGCAGATACTTTCATTTTTAAGTTCCCAAACGCCTTGAAATATATTTATTATCTGAGATTTGTTTATATTAGAATCAATGCAAGACTACATAATTTTGAGGACTCTGCTAAGGAGATACATAGTTGTTGAATCATTTCTGTTATTTCAGATACATTTTTTTAAAAAAGCTTGTTTGTTGGTGAAGAAACTCAGTACAGATGTGCTTCCATTTCCCTCAGGATTGTGCTAGAGGCTGCCACCCTCTGCCTCTGTGGTTGCCAACTGACTAGTGTAGAGGGGACAAGTGACCTATGAGCTGGACTAATGACTCGGGGCCTGTAAACACACACTCCTCACGACCTTCCTCATGCGCCTCTGCGGGCATGTTGCCTTCCCATCCTGGATTGAGTACAGGGAAAAGGTCTTGCTGCATCTGAGTTAGAACTGAAAGTAAATTCTAGGACTGTCAGGAGCAGTCCGGGACATTGAACTTGAGTGTCCCTGAGAGGCGAATGACTATGGAGGGTAACTGGTCTAGGACATCAGCTGTGAGTGGATGAGTGTGTGTGGAGATTGGTTTCCTCTGGCCAGAGGGAGCTCACGGCAGGCATTAACTCAATGGGCTGCAGATGGAGCAAACGGTGTCTATAGGGATCAGGGTGGGCCCACAGTTTCTTAGTTTGAGATCCCCAGGAGCAAACCCTGTGGCAAGGATTTGAGTGCAAATTGTTTATCTGAACTATGAAGAAAGTACCAGCAGTGGAGGCGGGAAGTCAGGAGAGACGCGTGCAGGGTGCATCCGTTACCTGTGAGCAGCTAGAGCTCAAGCCTTTTGGGGAATTCTGGGAGCCTTTATAAAATGTGTTTCAGGGTTATCCCACCCAAGGGGAGAGGGAGCTGGGCTAACCACTGTCCAATGGCTGCAAAGCCCATAGACAAAGGACTGCGGGTCTGGCAGAAGGCCAGGACTTGGGTGAGGTGTCTGGGAGGATAAAGGCAAGGGGACAAGTGTGGCCACCAATCGCATCAGTTATAAGGCGCTGAGAGTTTCTAAAGCTATCTGTGCCCCTGAGGCATTGGAAATGCAAACATCTAAGTTCACTGTGCATACTTGAAAAATTCAAATTGCTTTTCTCTACATTTTCTTGCAAATTTCTGGGTATGTTCATTAAAACTAAACGATTGAAGCCAGCAGTGGTACAGTCCATGTGCTGGACTTCCACATGGCCAACTGCAGTTTGAGTCCAGGACCGTGCAGCTTGAAACTCATGCCAGGCACAGGTGCATGTGTGCCCAGAGTCCCAAGAGGAGAATGGAGAAGGGATTGCCACCTGGCCATTTCCCCTGGTGGACGATTTCTCATTTTCTCTCTTTCTCTGCCTCTCAGGTGAGTGAAAGCGCCCTGTAGTAAAAATCTCTCTTAAACACACACACACACACACAACAAAAATTAAACTGAACTATCTTTTATCCCCTCTTCCTTTATTTTTTTTATTTTTTAAATTTGTGTCCCTGATTTGCTAGTGCCCTGGGATACTCTTGGTCTACTTTCTGCTGTCTGAAGAGTAAAACAGAAGTAGGCGTAAAGACGATGCTACAAGTTTCGACTAAGATGAAAAGTTAAAGCCACTTCCCTGGCTGGGCTCAGTCTGCACGTAATGTGATGGGAGAGGCCTGATTCATCATTGCCAGAGTCACCTCTGAGTGAAGGCATGTTCTATGCCAAGCCCCCAAATTGACTGCTTCAGTTGTCATAGTAACCACCTGTCTTAGAGAGCCACACCCCCCCCCCGTCCCTTGATCATACTGCACTGTAGCAAAGACAGGTGATAATAATAGTGGCCAATATTTACTAGGAGCTCAGGAGTGTTGGGCATCACTCTCAGCATTTTGGGTGTTGAATGTCACTTATTCCATACCACAATCTCCTGACATGGGACGTATTCTCACCCTTGTTTTGCAGATGAGAACACAGGCATTGGAGGCTAGAAACCCTGCCCATACCGCACATATCTAACGCGCACTGCAGTCTAGATTTGAACTCACTCCTCTGTTTCCAGAGCACACCTTTCCACCATTGTACCATCGTGCCACGGGCGTTCAGCTGAATCATTAGCTGATGAGGAGAGGAACTGTTAAGTATGGCTTTGTTGGCAAAGGTCTCCCGGCAACAGGAACCCACTGATGTCTTGGCAATCTCCGCACATAGTACTTACTAGAAAGAACATCATGTTTGCACAAATACCCTCAACAGGCAATTTACCCAGAAAACAAGGACCAGATTGCAGAACTCAGGACTGGGAACAGGAAAGAGCTGCTCTTTAGAAGGTGAGACACTTTGGGAATTGACACAGAGCCATGTGAAATAGGACCCCTTCTAATACTGTGGGGTTTGTTGAACCAGCACCCCAGGATGGAAGGTTGTGAAGGGCACCAGGGGGTCCTGATCCGTTTTTATTCTTTCATTCCAAGAGTGGTCCAGCCATAGCAGTCTAGATGCCTTGCAGTTTGGAGGAAGTTGGGCAGGATTTAAGTGAAAGGGTCACATAAGCCCAACCAGAAAGATTTGGGAACTATAATAATGGACAATCTCTTCAAGTCTGTGCTGCTCAGGGAAGGCATCTGCACATTTTTACCATCAAAATATAATGACCGGTTTGAAGAAAAGGAAACACGGTCGATGCTATGCTGTCATGTGCCTCTAGGTTGACACTTTGATGGGAGTTTTCTTTCCTAGACGGCCTTTTCCAACCCAGGTCAGGTTGATTCTCTAACCCTGAAGCCTGTCCTCCTTCCTGCCCTCCACTGGGCTCCTGGCCATTGGTGTTTGAAATCCTGGTTCTTTTTGGACATCCCACTGGCTTGTCTTCTTCATCTCCACCTTTGTTTCTGAGTGATGTTCTGGTCAGTAGACTTGAAGAGACTTTTTTGAATTTCTTCTCCCTCAACTGACCTCAGGCAATTTAGAGTTGATTTAAAATTTCTCAGAAGTGAATTTCTTTCAGCTTTTATGCAAGGGAAAGACTTCTGGGTGGACTGCTGACCATTTCAAAGATAATTCCTGTCTCACAATCTTTCGGTGTTGGAATACCAATGTCCTCACCCCACCTGGAGTTTGCAGGATTTTGATGCCTTTCCTTTTTATAGGACAACATTGTATTCCCCCAGAATCACTGCTTCATACATGAGTCAAAACCTGAATAATGGAAAATGCAACTTGACATCCATTATGTCCCAAAGCCTTTAAATATTTCCAAAGTGTAGCTCCTGGGCTACGCCCTCATCAGCTGTACGAAAGTTCACAGTATACTCTTTGGTTGTGATCCTCTTCAGACTGAGATAATTCACCCACTTCAGTCGCCATTATACAGAGGTCACATTTGAGCTAAATTCATTATGATTAACATGTGAGGCAGCTGCAGGAAATTACATAACTACAAAGCATTTTGAAAAATGTTCTGATGCTGATATCCGGGCTGTTTGATCCAGAAACAAAGGAAAATCATGATCTTTTTTGGCTACAGCCTTACTAACAAAGACGTTTTTGCTTTTATCAATAATCACTTTAGTCCAAGTTATTTGTACTGCTGTGACACTGGTACTTGCCAATGATTATAGGTTGATGATAAGAACTATGTTCATGGGTTGGAAGTACATGGCCAGGATTAGTAAGGATTGCATAACGGCATCGCTTCATAGTTGCAATGACCTCTGAAAACAAGTGTGCCAAAAGCCAAGACGGAATTACCAAGGAAAATAGACATCTTCTCATCTATAGAATGGGGTGAATAAGCAATGAAATATGAATGCGTGAAATGGATTGGGAGTGTATCATTTCAAAAAACAAAAGGTACCTGATTTTTGATGTGAAATAATTTCCAGAAACTCTGTGCTACAGTGTAGCGTATTTGGCAATAAAGTCAACTGAACTTTCTAAAGGAATGTGTGTTTTGTGAGGTTCAGAATTCAGTCCAACTTCATGGGTTGTAAACTTTTAGAACCCACCTTAAACCTTGCAGGGTGCCTGTTTTGGACCCGTGTGTTGCAATCATTCTTAATGAAAGGACGGGTGGTTTCTGGGAAAAGAAACAGATCAGATAAGGATGGCTAGAACCCTGAAACACTGGATATTTGAATGGTTCCTCTTTCCTTCTCCACTTTCTAACCATATTCTCCAAATGTGCACGAGGAGTTTAATTCCAGTGTGTGAAGTTTGCTCTATTTGGCGGTTTTGTTCATCTTCTCTCTCTTCTGATCAGAAGGTACCAAGAATCATGGTGATCAGACAGTTATGTCCCTGTCTTAGTGTGATACTCAGGGGAGATTTAGGAGTCCTGAAAAGCCATACCTTGGAACACCTAAAATTCCCTTCATTAGTCAGATCTCTGAAACAATAACCACATCCCAATTACACATGAGGAGGATTATCCAGGTATGTAAAGGCAGAGAGTAAATCTGCTTTACCCAGTAAGGAGCAAACCCCACATGCAAAAACTCTGAGTCAGGCAGGGAAAGTCAGAAGGACAGGAAGCACGTGGGAGTTGGGGCCAGCCATGCAGGGGTGGGGGTGTTATCAACCAGCCATGCAAGGGTGGGGGTGTCATCAACGGGAGTAGGTGGTGGGGAAAGTGTACAGGTATCACAAACCTGGACCTCACAGGCTCATTGGGAGCTGGATAGGTAGGATGTTTATAAGAATAATGTGGTTTAACTCAAGTGTAATCCCATATGTACAATATTTGGAAGTTATTGATAAAGCCAGTGAGCAGTTAAATATAACAGATTCTGTTCTCCTACATTGACAATTAGATCATTGTAATGATAAAAACAAAAATAGTATAAACTATGTTTCCTTTTTCTTTTTTTTTTTTTTTTTTTTTTTTTTTTTTGCCTCAGAGTGTGTGCACTCATCAGAGAGAGACAACGAAAGGGAAAGTGAGAAATCACCCTCCAGGATGGATGGGAACACCATAATTCTTTCTCCTCCATTCTCCTCTCAGGCTTTTGGGCATGCACATGTGCCTGGTATGAGTTTCAAGCCACTAGGTCTGGGACTTGAACTGCGGTTGACCACGTGGGACTCCCGCAACTTAACCATTATGTCATCTGCTGACCACTAAACTATGATTTTTATGTGATGGAAAGTCAGCAAAAAAAAAAAACAAAGAAAAAATAAAGAGAACTGAATCTTGCTGTGTACATGCCAGAAATCATTAGATGAACAGTAAAACATGTGCAATGGATAAGTTGTAAGGTATTTTTTTTTCTTTAGCTTTAATTATGATAAAGTTTTAATTTTGACCTTAATTCTTTTTAGGGTCAACATTTTTATATTACTTGCATTTTATAGAAGATGATACTAGATTGGCAAACTTTCTCCAGTTGTTGTTATTCTTCAATAAGCTCCTAAAATTAATTTAAATCTTTAGAAGGTCTCCTGTGCAAAGACCAAGCAAATGGAATTTCAATACAATTCTTCCTGTAGCATCTAGATGGGAAATAAAGAGCACATTTTACATGTCACATTCAAATATCATAATTGTGTCACATATGATATGCTATTTTCACAGAAATCATTGAACACCTTAATGTTATATAGATTGTTATCACATATCAAAATAATCATTTCTGTTACAGCAATGTCTAGATCCATACAGTGAAGCTGCATAGTTTGCAAGTTCTTTCATTGATGGAATATAAGAAAGAAAACCCAAACTTCATCTCTTGATCAATTCATTTAAATCTCTCTTTAAGCAGAAGTATAATGTCTATAAAATTGTCTGTTGAAATATATATTGGAATTGGTTCCACTTCGTTTGATAATTGCAAATGATTTGATTTCTTTATTCTACTTTCTCTCACTCTCTCTTTTCATTTTTTTCCTGGAAGGTCACCTTGTCACATGCACTTTCAGTTCAGGCAAAAACAAACAAACAAAAAAACAAAAATAAAACAACAACAAAAAAACCCACCCAAAACAAACAAACAAACAAAAAACAATACCCCACATTTAATCTATAATGTAAAGCAATTAAAATTCACAAAGTAAAGTAGTCAAACTTGGATCTGGTTTTGTAAACTATTGTTAAAATTAATAGCAATCACAATTCTGACACGTAGCTATAGAGAGTGCAAATTCTAAATTAATTTGATTTTCTTCCAGAGATCATGATTTGCTCTTTATTTGAGCATCTTCACTTTTCATTTAACTTTTCTGATACACTTTGTATCTTGTCTAAATTAAATCTGATTTATCAACATTCAGTCAGCACTCCCCATGTGACCAAGAGAGTCATAAAATCAAAATTGAGAGTGTTTCATCAAGATGTTCCATTTTTGGGGCAAGTCCAGAAAATGTCATCTACAATTTTGAATCATTTCAAAGACTGTCATTGCTATTGGCCCAAACCGAGGCCACGTCTCATAGTAACAAATTCAAAACATGTGCCATGTGAGCTACAAGGAATGCTTCGGGTGTTCAGCCAGATTTATGGTCTTACATCTTTTTCTTTACCAACCATGTCAGCACCATTATCATAGATTTGCCCTGCACAATCTTTTAAATTGTTTAAATAAAGCTGACATCTAAAATTTAATTTCCTAAAAATGTAGTCAAATTTTTTGAAACTATTTTTATAAAATATAACTAGCCACATTGCTAGCACCAAATACAATGTCCATCTTACAGTAACTCTTGGATGTACACCTTTAAGAGGCATATACTTTTTAAAAATTAATTTGATTTGTTATTATGACTATTTAATTTTCTATAGAGCGTGTGCGTGAGAGAGAGAGAGAAAGTGAGAAAACAAGCCATTAGGTCTGGAACTTGAACCGTGGTCAGCCAAGTGAGAATTCAGTGCCTTAGCCACCATACCACATGCTGGCCCCACATATGATTTTTTAACACTTGCAAAATGCTCCATGCAGCCACATGCTATGTTGCAACGGCTGTGCTTAATCTCATGCACTTTTGGATCCAATGACTATAACACAAAGGAACCAAGAAATGCACTCTGCTGCCTTCACATGCATGTGGAGGAACAATTCCATAGATTTATTGACTGATTTCTTTTTTTCCCTCTAGCCAAGTGTTTCTGCTACTCAAACTCTCCACTACTGAGAAGTGTGTGTTTCTGACTTTGGCAGCCACGCAATCCAAAAAACTTGATAGTATTTGGGAGCAGTCCCCTTTCATTTCAAGGACTTAGGTCAAGAGATGCGAGGTCATCTGCTTGTATTATCTGGCTCCAATCTGATTGCCAGAATGACTCTGCTCAGACAGGTTGGCTAGATTGGTGACCCATGGCTTCCCTGTGGATTTACAAATTTAGTCCAAAGTAGTCATGCTCTAAGATGGCCTGGGCTGCTTCTACAGGCCATGTGCTGGAACCTTGCAATTAAGGTTTGTCTTTTTTCTTGTATTTACAGGGGACAGTGCCTGATACATTCTAATGCTTCATAAACGTTTGCTGAATGGATGATGATGGTATCTGCTTCCAGATTTCCTCTGTAGAAGTGTTCTGCAGCTGACATTTGAACATACTTTCTGAACTATGTAGAAAAACAAAAACAAATGATAATGGAAGACAAACATATTCCATTTACAAGGTGATTGTGTAAAGGTAAATTGTGACCTGTAGGCTCAAAATAATGTCTTTTATTGGATCAGGAATAATGCAAGAGAGGAGGCCTGCCTTTGCTAATGACTGCTGATTATGATGTGCGCACATGAATGCATGTTTAGATTCACTCCAGTTCTTTTATATTGCCATGCCAGACTAGCTCTGTGAAGTTTAGTTCTGAGAAACTCTTACAAGGCTAATGGACATGAAACAAAACAAGGAACTAGGGAAGGAAAAAGACTAGAAACTTACGAAAGTTAAGCTTGACTCAGTGGAGATAAGGGTGTACCAGGGTGTCTTAATGAGATGCTGCAGAATATTTTGAAAACAAATTGTCAAGAAAAAAGCAACCTGTGTCACTGCTTGTGAAAGCTGAGCTTGTCAGGCAGCTTTAAGATCTTGCTACAAGGATAAAACAAAACAAAACAAAACAAACAAGCAAAAACACTTATGTTTCTGTTTCGGTATTTGAACAGACAAGTAGCAGCTGCAACAAGCAAAAATTAGATGAACCTGTACAGTGGTCTGTCTAGGGGGGTTGCTTTTTATCACTTGCAATGCCCCATTGATGAACTAACTAGGGCGTTTGACCGAAGCTGCATAATTCCATCCTGTCTCCAAGATATTGACAGCAAAATGATAATGAGAACTGCAAAAAGTGGACTAAAACCAAAAATGATTGAAAAATGATTACATGGTCTGTAAAACTTGCCAACATTTTACTTCTGTAGATTCTTCTAGTACTGAAAAGACTCATGCCTATTTCTTGGTGAGGTAGTTGCTTTAATGTTTCCAGTAGCTAAGTAGGCTGGGAGAGAAGATAGTTGAAGGTCAAGGTCACAACAGTAACCCCCCTGAAGACTGGTGAACAAAGCTACATGAATAGTACAGCCAACAGACAAAACTAGATTCACCCTGAGGCCATGATACTGATAGCACCACTGATGAAATTTCCAATGGAAATCTTTCTTCAGAAGTACAGAAATCACCAGTTTGCAGCTCAACGGGTGTTCACAAATTGAATACTCTTATGTAACCAGCACCCAAATCAAGAGAAAGATACTATCAGCCACTAGAAGCACCTTTCTTTGTCTTCGTCACCTTCTAGACAAAACCCTCCAGGCAGGCGCCACTAACCTGACTTCTAATACCGTGGGCTAGTGATTCTCTTTGTACAACACACATCTTCACACACACGACTTGTTTGTTCAACAATGTGTGAGCGTCACCCACTTTGATATATGTACTTAGAGTTTGTATGTGTTCATGACTGTCTAGTGTCAATTAGATTACTATACCACAATGTCTTATTTGCTTGACTGTTGATCAAGTATTGGGCATTTTTTATTAATTGGGGCTATTTTAAATAATGCTGGAATATGAGGGAACTTCATAAAGTTAATGGAAAATGGAATTAAAGTCTGATTTTAGTACAAAATTATTTTAGTACAAAACAATTTTGAAATCCATACATAGTTTTTGTCATAATATGCAGTTCTGTGAACTTTTTGAAGATTCTACATCAATTCACTTATACGTCTTTGGTTGACATATGTAAATTTTTGTTGGATAAATATGTAGGATTGGAATTGCTGAGTCATAGGGTGTGTGTATATTTAACTTTAATTAGTACTGGCAGATAGGTTTTCAAAAATATTTTGCATCCATTTTTACTTCCAAAGTTTGACAAACTGTTCATTCATGAAAAATGCATTGGGAAATTTTATCTCAGCTGAGCCGTGATGAAATTATTACAATTTCCAAAGAAGAGGGAGGGAGTCAATGGGAATCACTATTTCAAAGTAGTGAGTACAGCCCTCAGGACTGCTAATTCCAATTCTGATTACAGACTCTTTGAGACACCATTCTGATTTTATGTGTTAATATATATTTTATTGATAATATCTTTTGTTCCAGCTCCAGCATACAATAAATGATGGGTAAAATTGGTGCTCTTAATTGGAAACTTAGAGTTATTCATTATTGAGATGTCCCTTGTTTATTTTCAACTAAACTATCAAATACCCAGGAAGATAAGGACCGTTGGTTATTAACATTCTGAATACCAGTCACGAAGAGAATACCAACACTGTGTGTGTGCGGAACTATCTGTCTGATTGTGGATTATGCATTTGATATAAATAACCTTGAGAAATAGCTGTAAATAAGAGAAATAGACATTTTAACTATTCTTATAATCAAGCATGAGGGCACAGAGCTATAATTTTGGCTATAATCTTGGCTGCAAAGGTGGACATTTACAGTATGATCCGTTTCCTGAACTTCATCCCGCCTCACACATGTGCTCATATCTAGCTCTAAATATTCAATTAGAGCACCAGCAGGTTAGTGGTTAGGCAAGCTCCGGCTGATGACCCCTGAGTTAATCTGATGACTTTGTTAACAGCCTTGGGAGAATAGAAAGAAGGAGGAAATATGAACTGTTTACTGTGTAAATAAACTTACTCCCGACCAAGCCCTTTGGATAGGCATCTTTGGGCTCAGTTACCACATCCAATCTTAAGACAGAAGTCTGTTGTCCACGTAAACATGGAAACATAACATCCATGGCTAAAGAGTAGCTTTTACATCTCTTGTATGCAAAGAGTTGGTTGATGGTAACAGGAATATTAAGTTTATTGGATGGTCTCCAGGTACCTAACTTATGCTAAGTGCTTTGCCTACATGCATGTGTATATGTGCCAAGCAAGTACTGTGTGAGGCAGGTCCTGTCATTATCCTCATTCTGCAGATTAGTAAGTACAGTTAGTGAAATTCAGCAAAATTTCCCAAGATTTTGCTGCCATTAAAAAGAAAGATGAGGGTCCATCAGTTGCATGGTAGCTAAAGTATCTGGGTCTCACATGACCAACTATGCAGTTTGAGTTTCTGAGAAATATGCAGGAAAATCATGTTGTCCCCCAAACCTCTGAGACATGTGTAGTAATGCACACTGGGGCAACAGGTGAGGCTGAGATGACTTCTAGCATAATTTAAGAACCAGACTAGGATGAGATCTTAAAACAGCTAGCATGATCTGAGCCACTATCTTCTTTTTGTTGGATAAATACGTAGGATTGGAATTGCTGAGTCATAGGGTGTGTGTATATTTAACTTTAATTAGTACTGGCAGGTAGGTTTTCAAAAATATTTTGGATCCATTTTTACTTCCAAAGCTATTGAAAATGGGAACCAGCAGTTAGCATAACGGCTATGTTGCTGGACTCCCACGTAGTCGACCGCGGTTCGTGTCCCGGACCCGGTGGCTTAAAACTCACGCTGGGCGCGTGTGCGTGCGTGCCCAAGATCCCGAGAGGAGAATGGAGGAGGGATTGCGGCGTGACCATCCCCCCTGGGGGTGATTTCTCGCTTTCTGTCTCTCTGTCTCTCTCTGTTTGTCTGGTGAGCTCACGCGCCCTATAGTGAAAACCTCTCCAAAGCTATTGAAAATGCAACCTGAAAAAAAAAAAAAAAAAACTATTAATTCCTAAAAGTTTGATTAGACAAGAGTGATGCTTCTCCAATACAAAGATGCAAACCAAGGTCATGGGAATAGAAGAGTCACCTGGTTTCCTCCAGCTGCTTTCACAGCCTGCCCAAGATCCTTAAAGAAGGGGGACCAGCAGTTAGCATAGTGGCTATGTAGCTGGACTCCCATGTAGTCGACAGTGGTTCGAGTCTTGGACCCGGTGACTTAAATTCACGCCAGTTGCATGTGCATGCATACACAAGATCCTGAGAGGAGAATGAATGAGAAGGGATTGAGGCATGGCCATCCCCCCTGGGGGGTGATTTCTCGCTTTCTGTCTCTCTGTCTTTCTGGTGAACACATGTACCCCACAGCAAAAACCTTAAAAAAAAAAAAAAAAAAAAAGAATATCCTGAAAGAAGGGAAAGGAGGAGAAGGGATTGTGGCAGGACCATCCCGAGGGGGGGATAATTTCTCACTTTTTCTGTCTCTGTCTCTCTCTGGTAAGTGCATGCACCCTCCAGCAAAAACTTTAAAAAGAAAGAAAAATGAAGAAACTAATCAGGGCATTGATAATCGATTCCATGAAATACTGGAAAAATACTTTCCAAACCTAGAGAGGCATTCAAATATCTAGACTCAAGAAATACAAAGGACCCCACATAGAATCAACCCAAAAGATCTTCCCCAAGGCACATCATAGCCAGATTGATCAAAACCACAGACAGAGAGAAGATACTAAAATTGGCAAGAGAAAAACATCAGGTTACTTTCAAAGGTCATCCCATCAGGCTAACAACGGCCCTCATGTCAGAAACACTGTAAACAAGGAACAAATGGGAAAATATATTCAAAGTGTTAAGTGAAAAACAATTTCAACTAAAAATACTATATCTGGCAAGATTATCCTTCATATAGGAAGAAAAGATAAAAACATTCTCAGATAAACAAAACCTCAACACCAGACCAGCTCTTCAAGAATTTCTGAAGGGGGACCAGCAGTTAGCGTAATGGCTATGTCATTGGACTTCCATGTAGTCCACTACAGTTTGAGTCCTGGACCTGATGGCTTCAACTCAAGCTGGGCGCATGTACGTGTGTGCCCAAGATCCTGAGAGGAGAATGGAGGAGAAGGGATTGTGGCGTGGACATCCCCCACTGGGGAGTGATTTCTCGCTTTCTGTCTCTCTGTCTCTGTCTTTCCAGTGAGTGCACACGCTCTATAGGAAAAACTTCTCCCCCCCAAAAAAATATTCTGAAGGGAGTACTGTACCAGGAAAATGAAAGACAGACAGAAAAATAAGAGAACAAAAAATGACCAAGAAAAAGGCCAACATAATGGTAGGGACAAGTTCTGAATATCAATAATAATGCTGAATGTTAACGGAAAGATCAGACCACAGTAACACTGCAAAATCAACAAAAGAGAGATTTATACGAGACTGAACTGGTGAAATAGAGTTCTATGACTTTGTCCATTACTGATTTTCTTCTATGCTCTGTCTTTCAGATTTAAGGATTTTTGTTTTCTTTTGAGTCATTAATAGGTTCAGCAATTTGTTGAAAAGAATTTTTTTAATTGAAACATAAACTTTTCTCCCTTCCTGACCCATTTGCAATTGGAAAATATTTGTGAGCATTCTTATTTTGTGGCAGAATGGTTATTTGCATAAGTTCAATAATATAATAGTATCTGTTGGCTTGCATCAGAAGTTGAATTCTTGTGGGGCTTTATGCAAATAATAGACTAAATTGAGACTAACCTAATTTTTTTTTCTTGCAAATAAGTTAATTTATACCTCCCTTTAGTACAAGGTGGAATGGAGAGAGAGAAAAAAAATGTTTCAGAAGAAAATTACAGTGCATTTGTCACTAGATTCTAGTTTTGTCCATACGTTAAGACCTTTTAAGAAAGTTTAGTATGGAAGGGAGGGAGGGGAAAGGGGAAGGAAAAAAAAAATTGGTGAAAGTATGCTTGATTGATTAAAAATGAGAAGTTATTTGTTGATGATAATGTAGGTATAGTAATAGCTTTGCCTTGACTGACATGCATGGTATTTGTGTTGGAAAAAGAAATGCATACTGTAAAGACATGTGATTAAATGTAAATAAATTTCAAAAGAAATAAATTTGAAAAAGAAAGATGAGACCAGAACTGAGCACAGGTAGAAATGTAGCCCCAGGGTCCATATTCTGAAGCACCAGACTCTGTGTGGACACAGGAAGGCACAGAGGCAGAGTGAGAGGTGGGGAAAAGGAGAGAAGCTAGGGAATTACTTAGGAAAGCAAAACAACATAAAAAAAGGAAAGAATAAAATGCTGATTTGGTTATATTGTGAAAAAATAAACTTTTGCATTTCTTTTTCCTTTTTTTTTTTTTTTAATTTGCTAGATGGTGTGTATACTCACTGGAGAGAGAGGAAGAGAGAGACAGAAGGAAAGTGAGAAAGCACTCCCTGTCGGGGATGGTCATATTACAATCCCTTGTTTTCAGTTTCTCCTTTCTGGATTCTGGGCATGCACGCACATGTGCCCTGTGTGTCCCTGCAGCTACTGGGTTTTCACTCAAACTGGGGAAGTAGCCATGTGGGGGTCCAGCTGCCTGAACCACCATGCTATGGGCTGGCCCTACTTCTGGGATTCCTAAAGAGTGGCAAAGCTTCACAACAAACACATTAACAAAGAATGAGCTCTGGCACAAGAATTTGACAAGGCTTAAGAATTTTATATCCTATAAGTAAGACATCAGAACTTGAGAAGAGCACTTCCTTAGAGCTTTCTTGAAGCTGTCTCATCATAAAAACTGAACAGGGCAAGCCCACGGTAAGCAGCAAATGGCAATGCTGCTTCCCGAGGCACTGGCCTCTGCTCTCAACCCTCTGTTCCAGCAATCACTTACTCAGCTTTGCATCACTGAGCTATTGAAGACTTACATTTTCTTTTTCTTCTAATCTGCCACACTGAAGTTAATTTTGACCAGTTTTCCATAGCAAAATCCACACACCCAGACATATTTCTAACCTCTTCACTTCTGGGCTGCTAGCGTCGTACATTTTACTGTATTTTATTCAAAGATGGGGAAGGAAGGAGCTCCCGCCTGCACCATCTAGATAGTGCTGTTAGTTCCTTGGTTCTCAAAGTGGCGTCTGTGGACCAGCCGTACGGGTGTCCATAGGAGCTCATTATTAATGCTGAAGTTTAAGATCTACTGAGTCAGAATCCATATTTTATTGATATCACCAGTGGATACATATGCAAATTACACTTTTAAAAATAATTATTTTTAGGGACCAGCAGTTAGCATAATGGCTATGTTGCTGAACTCCCATGTAGTCGACCGCGGTTTGCGTCCCAGACCCGGTGGCTTAAAACTCACACTGGGTGCATGTGCGTGCGTGCCCAAGATCCCGAGAGGAGAATGGAGGCAAAGGGATTGCGGTGTGGCCATCCCCCTGGGGAGTGATTTCTCACTTTCTTTCTCTCTGTCTCTCTCTGTCTGTCTGGTGAGCGCACGCGCCCTATAGCAAAAACCTCTCAAAAAAATTATTTTTAGAGCAGTTTTAAACTCACAGCAAAATTGAGAGGAAGGTACAGAATTTTCTCAGAGAATCTGTCTCCTCTGTCCCTACATCCTCTCATCCTCTCTCATTCCAGAGGGGGACATTTTTAAAAAAAAAATTATTTATTTATTTTTGTATATACATTAAATCACATTGTTTAGCTTACAATGTGAGCATTTCAATATGTGAACATTTCTCCCCAGTCCCGTTGATCAAAATATCTTCAACCGATAACACCATACTTCCCCATCCTGTCAATGCTCTACCTCCATATCCCTTCTCCAAATGTGCTTCATTAGGCCCCACTCCTCCACATACACCTCATCTGACATTCACACCCATCTCTTGTGTTTGTACAACTGTTAGTCAATCAGTTTTCAGTCATAGAGTGCAGACATTCGGTATGTTAAGTGGGGACATACAATGTCTCTCCTTCATAGCCTGGCTTGCCTCACTCAGCAATACATCTTCCATATTCTTCCACTTTCTGTCAAAAGCCAGGGTTTTGTTGGTTATTCAGAGGGGGACATTTATTATGATTGAACTTACCATAACACATCTTACTCTCTCCAAGTCCGCAGTTTAAGTTAGGGTTCACCCTTGGGCCAGTCTAGTGTGACATGTATCCACTCTGAGAGTGTCACATGGGCTGTTTTCGCTTTTTTTTTTTTTTTTTTTTTTTTTTTTGAGAGGTTTTTGCTACAGGGCACGTGCACTCGCCAGAAAGACAGAGGGAGACAGAGAGACAGAAAGCAAGAAATCACCCCCCAGGGGGTATGGCCACGCCGCAATCCCTTCTCCTCCATTCTCCTCTCGGGGTCTTGGGCACGCATGCACACGCGCCCGGCGTGAGTTTAAGCCATCAGGTCCGGTACTTGAACCGTGGTCGGCTACATGGAAGTCCAGCGACATAGCCATTACACCAACTGCTGGTCCCAACATGGGGTGTTTTCATTTCTGCATAGCATATTGTATTCCAAAAAGCGCTGTATCAGCTACATAGTCCCAGAGGAGGGAGCCTTCTTCTATGCAGTTTTCTGCACAAATTATAACAAAATAGTAATAGTTAATAATTGATTAATCTACAACAAGATGAGGAAGCAGTCTTCAAGTCGTGAATAGTATCTATGTTTCCAGAAATTTTGCTGAAGTAGATGTTGGTCACTGAAATGTTACCTTTATTCAGGCTAATTATTGGCTTTCTCAGCAACTGAGTGGAAATTCCCTTGGGAATTTGTTTATGAGGAAAAGCCTCTTTGGGACACCGATTTCCCACCTGAAAGTATAGAAAAGCCATATGTGCTAAGACCGAAATGGAGGACTTCATGTTCCAGGCTCAGTGGTGTGATAATGGCTAGTCTCCTCAAAAATAACCTCTGGCCGAGCTTCTGAGTGATTAATTTGGTTCATCTGGGTTGAGGCACGTCTGGTTTGTATTACCTGAAAATAACTCCGATCTTTGAAAACAAAGGAATTGATTTAGAAGAACGGTTGTGACACTGTAGATGAACTTTACGTACTTGTTCATTTAAGTGTCACCTCACTAATTTCAACAAATAGCTATGATTTTATTTTATCGCTTGTCTTTTCTCATTGAGGTCTGATTCTTAAACTGTATGAGTACAGGATGCCCTGGGGGTGTGTCTACACACGGATTCCAGGGTTTCATCCTCAGGTCTGTAGTTGAGTAGGTCAGACTAGGACCCGAGAATATGCGTGTTGAACAAGCTTCCAAATGAAGATGCTGCTGGCTCAGGGTCGCCCTTTGGGATCCACTGCCCCGAGAATTAGCCAGCTCACAGCCAGTAGTGGTAGTGAGCAGAGTCACATTGGTCTCTCTTTCTGTGAAGTCCCCACTGAGGTTCCTTCTGCATTTGGCTGTACCTGGCTTCCCGCGTGCTTGTACTCAAGCTGTGAGGCCTCTGGGAAGGGACCGGGGCATGCAGCTCTCCCTGCGCTTTCTCAGTAGTTATTCAACTTCTGTTTCTGATTTACAAAACATTCTCGGCATATGTGAGCTGCACAGTCAAACTGAGGTGTGGTTCAGAAGGGCCCATGGATGGGTGTCAGCTGCTAGCCACATCCATCTTAGGGGATTCACAGACGTGAGAGTGACCCTAGGACTCAAGAAGGGGGAACTCGTAAAGAGGCCTTCCTTCTTGCTGGTCTCCTCCGGTAAAACACTGCTCTTTTTTGTCTTTAAATTTTCTATTTTTTATATTACATTTAATCATATATATCTTTATAGTGCATAACATTCCTTCTTCCAGCAGGATTACCATGCACATCAGTCAAGACAAAGACATCACCATACACATCAGCAGCAGCAAATAGCTTTTCTTTTTTTTTGGTCAATTGAACATACTTTTTTCCCTTTTTCTTCCCCTGTTCCCCTCCCTCCCTCCCTCTGTTACCCACCTGTATTACTCCTATCTTTACTATCTCTAGTGTCTACCGTTGCGCTCCCTGCTACTATACCTTCAAAACTTTCAGTTTCTGCTATAGAGTGCAGACAATCAGTATATATTGAGTAAGGACACACAAAGTCTGTCTTTCAAAGTCTGGCTTGCTTCACTTAGCAGTAAGTCTTCCATATAGGTCCACGTCGTGTCAAATGTCAGAGTTTCACTGTTTTTTTTTTATTTTTTTAATTTTTTTTATGGCTGAATAGTGTTCCATAGAGTATATATGCCACAATTTTTCAATCCAAACATGTATTTTTGGACATTTGGGTTGATTCCATGGCCTAGTGATCATAAATAATGCTGCAATACACATGGATGCACAAGTGTTTTTCCAACTGAGGGTTTTTTCCTATCTTTGGGTAAATACCTAAAAGTGGAGTTATTGGGTAATATGATGGTTCTATTTGTAGGTTTTTGAAGAATCTCCACATCATTCTCCAAAGTGGTTGTGCTAATTTACATTCCCACCAACAGAAACACTGCTCTTACAGCCTGGTTTCATGAGAGTTTATTTTGCTCACTTCCTCCTTCTAGGAGAGCTGAGAAGGGGGAACACACGACCCATGTCCAGCCCTGGAGCAGTTGGGGTTTTCCAATGTGCCTGGTACCTAGTCCAGGACACTAGGCTAAGCCATGATGGGATAGGGAGGGATGTCGAACATCCCCAAAGATCAACCCACAAGCCAGTACCACATTGTCCCCCTGACACCTCTGAGACATATGTGGCAATGCACACTGGGGCAATGGATGAGGCTGAGATGACTCATAGGAGAATTTACAAACTAGCTTGGGATGAGGTCTTAAAAGAGCTAGCACGATCAAAGCCACTATCTTCTTCTTTTTTAATATTTCAATTTATTTATTTGCATTCGTTCACTGCACATCATTACAGCATACAAAATGAGATTTTCCATCCAGTGTACATTGTATATTGTCTCAATCAAGCACATCAACAAACATGTTATTGTCAGCAAATAATTTTCCATTTCTTGTTTTCTGTATGTTTTGCTTCCCCACCCTCCATCCTTGATTCCCTATCTCTTACCCTCTGCCATCTCCCACTCTCCTCCCACACTGACTCTGATATCTATGTTTGCTTTATATACTGTTTCCCTCCCACATTTTATTGAATTACTAAAGACCTTAATTAATCTAAATATTTTCATAGCAAACACAGATGATATATACATTTCCATGAACACAAGTCTAACTTTACGCCTCCTATAAAGTAGCACCTAGCTGGGGCTATATTTCTTACTACAGTCATTGAATAGATTTTTTTTCCCTGAAACTTTTTTTTTTTGTAACTTAATTTACATTCTTTCCCTAAGCATCATCACAGCATACAAAATGTGATTTCCTATCCAGTATATACTGCATAGTGACTTAATCATTTATATTATAAAAAATTTTCCATTTCTAGTTCCTAGAATAATTTTTACCCCTCTTTCTGACCCTCTGTCCTTTCCCACCCTCTTCTCACACTATCTCTGGTGTCTACAATTGTCTTCCATTCCTTTCCCACCCACATTGTATTGATCACACAATTTCATACGTAATCTAACTACTTTCAATGGTGAGTTCACTCGTTACTATTAAGAAAACCAGTTTTAACTTAAATCAAAGAAATACCAAGGAATTTTGCTTAAAGCCAGGAAACAGGTTACGATTCTGTTCAAATGGTAGGTGCATGAACCTATCAGTCTCATGTATTTTTTCTTCTGTTCTGGTTCAATTTTCCTGATTAAATTCTGGGATATAATATTCAACCCCAGACTTGTCCCTACGATTAAGCTGGCCACTTTCTTAGTTTTTGAACTCTTATTTCCATGTGTCTGTATTTAATTTTCCTGACATAGCACACCCTTGGGAACTTCTTGGAGATCTGGTCTGGTGCTGGTAAATTCTTCCAGGTTTTGTTTATCTGAGAATGTTCTTGACTTTTCTTCTTACCTGAAAGATAATCTTGCTGGGTATAGTATTCTTGGCTGAAATTGCTTCTATCTTAACACTTTGAATATATTTTCCCATTTTTTCCTTGCTCTCATTGTTTGTGATGAGAGATCTGCTGTTAGCCTGATGGGATGTCCTTTGTAGGTAACTTGATATTTTTCTCTTGCCAATCTTAGTATCTTGTCTTTGTCTGTGGTTTTGGTCAACCTGGCTATAATGTGTCTTGGAGAAGATCTTCTTGGGTTGATTCTATTTGGGGTCCTTTGTATTTCTTGGGACTGGATCTTTGAATGCCTCTCTAGGTTTGGAAAGTTTTCTTGCAGGATTTCATGGAATAGATTATCAATGCCCTTATGGGTCTCTTCACCTTCTGGAATGCCAATTGTCTGGATGTTTGGACGTTTGTTGGTATCTAGTACTTCTTGTATATTATTCTCAAATTTTTGGGCCATTTTCTCAGTCTTCGTGGTGGATTTTTTCCAGGCCAGCCATTTTCTCTTCTACATCTGAGATTCTATTTTCTGAATGATCTAGTCTGCTTTTAATACTTTCAAGGGAGATTTTTGACTTCCTGTATTATAGACTTCATCTCTAACAGTTCCTTTTGAGTCTTTTGTAAAGTGTGTAATTCCTCTTTTAGATCTTGCAAGAATTTCCTCACCTCCTGGAACTCGTCAACTTCTTTCTCCTTTCTCTTTAGCAGTTCATTATCTCTCTTCTCTTCCATCTCTGTTAGCTTCGACGTTATGAATGCTCTAAATTCCTTATCAGACATTTCCATGATTTTCACTGAACTGCTTGTGGATGAAGAGGAGTTACTCTTATCCCTTGGAGGAGAGGTATTTTCTTGTTTTCCCATATTTCTTGTGATCCGGCAGTGATTTCTTGTCATCTGATGGATGGTGTGTTTCTTTCAAATTCTTGAAGTTCAGTCTGAATGTTCAGGAGCAAGCAGACAGAGGTGATCTAGAATCTCTTTGCCGTTCTGTTGTGATCATGCTAGCTTGTTTGCTGAAGGCTGAATTATCAGTAGAAAGTCTTCATTTCTCTTGGGCCCTGCAATACCTAGTTCACTGGAGCCATGTGGAAGCTTCTTCTGAAGGCCTGGCATCTTCTGCCTGGGTCAGAGCTACTATTTTCTGAGTGAGCACAAAATGGAACCACACACACACAAAAAGCCTGTTAATTCGAAGAAGTTTGACTAGACAAGAGTGATGCCTTTTTTCCAATACCAAGAAGCTAAGATTTGTGGGAATAGAAGAGTTGCCTGGTTTCCCCAGCTGCCCTCACAGGACTTCAAGAGGCTGGAGGACTGTGTTAGAAAAAACCTGGGGGCCGGATGATGGTGCAGCAGTAACTCCATGCTCTGTGAGGTTGAACCACATGGTTAGGCCATGGGCTCCCATTCCAGGACCTCCCTGTGCACATGGGGATCCCTTTGCATGTGTTCCTATGATCTGGCTGGCAAAGGAGGGGGGTGGATCATGGTATGGGGACTTCATTGTGGTCTTTATCTCTCTCTCTGTCCCTCTTGATCTCTCTAAATAAATAAATAAATTTAAAAGAAAAAAGAATAAAGAAAAGCCTGAACATCAGCAGTGACTCTCTCAAAGCGCCTTGTCAGAGTCCTACCATAACCCACCCACATAAACCATCTCAATGTCCTTAGTCATGGTCTGAAGCTGCCTGTGTCCCTTTGCTTTTGCCTGAGTTCATTCTCTCACTGCCTGAGTCACATATGGAAAGTGGGAAGCACTGGAAAATAATGATTCCACTCTCCTCCCTCCCTCCATTCTCAACCAGTGATAGACAACAGCCAGAAGAGCACAGTCTAAAAACACTTCCCAGAGTTTCCTGGATGTCCACGGGCCATCTTATCCACTCTCTCACCTCCTTACACCAGGATGGGAGTTCTGGCACTCTACCTTCTTGCTTTAATTCCCAGCTTTTCTGAGCTTATGATGAAAATAAGAGAGATCCCAAAGAGCTTTTTTGATGTGGTTTCTACTCTGCATAATTATTATCATTTTCTGTCTTGGTAGGGGAGATGGCAGGGTAGCAGACCATTAACCTGAGGCCGGATTACTTTTTGGGAATTTGGAGTTGATCCAACAGCAAGTCCTTCACTGCAGCCAAGTCTTAAGGGACTTACTGGGCCCCCCATTGTCCGCTGTTTAATAAAACAGTCTTTGAAGAGAAAGGTGGTCATTGTAAGGCATCATCTCAATGACTTTCTGAGTATCTTATACTTAAAGCTTCCTAGGAAGGGGAAAAATCAGTTATCATGGGCCTAGAAAAATTTCACAATTTTTAAAAAAATTTATTTATGTAATTTTATTTATTCATTCATCTATTTTAATTTGACAAGAGAGGGGAGAGAGAGAGAGAGAGAGAGAGAGAGAGAGAGAGAGAAAGTGAGAAAGCAAGCCACCAGGTTCAGGATTCGGATTATGGTCGGACATGTGGGAGTGTCCAGCTCCTTAGACACCACACCACCTGCTGGTCCTCACATTTTTTTTCTTTTCTTTTTTTGGAGAGGTTTTTGCTATAAGGCGTGTGCGCTCGCCAGACAGACAAAGAGAGACAGAGAGATAGAAAGCGAGAAATCATCCCCCAGGGGGGATGGCCACGCCGCAATCCCTTCTCCTCCATTCTCCTCTCGGGATCTTGGGCACGCACACACACGTGCCCGGCGTGGGTTTAAGCCACCGGGTCCGGGACTTGAACCGCAGTCGACTATGTGGGAGTCCAATGACATAGCCATTACGCCAACTGCTGGTCCCTGGTCCTCACATTTCACAATTTTTAAAGTAAGGATATTGAAGGGTATTTTCTTTTAAAAAAATCATCATAGAGGATGTACATATGCATAAGAGAGAGCAAGAGAAAGAGAGAGAGGCACTCTCCATAGGGCTCAGTCATGCCACCATCCTCTTCTTCTAATATCTTATTTTTTTTTGGAGAGGCTTTTGCTGTAGGGCATGTGCGCTCACCAGAAAGACAGAGAGAGACAGAGAGACAGAAAGCGACAAATCATCCCCCAGGGGGGATGGCCACACCACAATCCCTTCTCCTCCATTCTCCTCTCAGGATCTTGGGCACGCACGTACACATGCCTGGCGTGAGTTTAAGCCACTGGGTTTGGGACTCTAACTGTGGTCAACTACATGGGAGTCCAGCGACATAGCCATTACACCGTCTTCTGGTCCCTCCTCTAATCTTTTAACCTGTTAGGATCCTTGGCACACACACACTTGCAGGTATGTTTTCAGGCTGACTGGGCCTGGGACTTGAACTGTAGTCAGCCTGTGATTTCCAACTCCGCTGTCTAGTGTGCTCTGTCCTCTGCCACAGAGACTGAACCAAGATTTTGAAAGGTATTGAATAAAGAAAGGGATCGAAATTCTCAGAATTCTCAAAATTTCCAATCATTGTATCAATAAATAGCTTTTTAAATTTGATCTTTTCTAATATCCTCCTAAGAGAATGTAAATCACTTGTGATCAAAGATCAAAACGTGTTCAAAGGTTTCATAAAGTTATTGGTTGCTCTGGAATTTCATGCCACCCGACACTGGGTAAAGTCAGAGAGCCATGGGTTAAATTTAGAGATCATTTCAAAAACTACAGTTTTCTTGCCATAATAATATTTATTGCAATGGGCTAATATCAGATAGATATTATTAGGCCATCAGGAGGCCAAAGAGAGCTGGAAATAAAATATTTCCCTAGGTAAAGCCATGGTGAGGATAGGTAAAACTGTCAGGATCCTTGGCACACACACACTTGCAGGTATGTTTTCAGGCTGACTGGGCCTGGGACTTGAACTGTAGTCAGCCTGTGATTTCCAACTCCGCCGTCTTCGGCCAATCATCTAAGACAATGCATTAAACTTGGAGGTTAGGCAAAATTAAAAACACATTTCAAGAAGTTAATTCCCCTTAATTTTGAAACCCATGTGTATTTCAAGGGAAATTTAATCTGTGTGTTTCTAATTCATTTACACTTAACTGATCAAAATGTTATTTTGAAAGAATTATTTTATTTTTGTGTCCAGGACATATTATGAATCCTTTTAACAAGATTCTGGAAGACTTGAATAAAATGTCTTTGGGTTAAGAAATTGTGCTTGGCTAATAATAAACAGGACTTATAAACGGAGGAAGGAGAAGGCAGGGTATTCTAAAACAGACTTTGCAGGGCCCGGTGGGCTCTGCATTTTGCTGTGCTAGTGCCATGAGTGAGAGGTTACCAGATACTTTGGGATTTTACACTCTGCTTCTCGACTCTTATCATAGGCTCCCCAGTGACATCAAACATAGATTGAGTTGACCCCTAGTTATAGTTTTTGTTAGAGCATGAAGATATATTTGAAGAGATTTCCAACAGTTCATGGGAAAATAGAATCGTAGTACACATTTATTGTGGTACCAAAAAAAAAAAAAAATTGAAATCCATGCAGTTTTTTCGTAGTACAGATTTTCACAAACTTTTTGAAGACTCTGTGTGTGTGTGTGTGTGTGTGTGTGTGTGTGCACGTACGCACGCACATGTGCATGCGCAATGTTTAAATGCAGGCATGGGCAGAGTGGGTTGTAATTAATAAGAGAGTTGATAGAGGCTCTTATTTGAATCTTTGTATATGAAGAACTTGGAGATGCTGAAACTTGCTAAGCAGAGAAATACCGAGAAATAGAGGGGAAAGGAAGTGGGATATTTTACATAATTAATTTAATTTGGAAAGAAACACAGTGAATGGGATTAGTTATAATTTTACGTACAATTTCTGGGATGAGAAACAAAAGCACTTTTATTAGATAAAATGTCAGCCTGGAACATGAAGAAAAGTAGATTCTTTTTCAACATTTGTGTTTCTAGAACAGGACAATTAATATGAGACTCAAAGCCAACATGGAAAAGCCAATTTGCAACTCTTGATGAGGTCAATATGTGGCAAGAGAAGTTCCTTGGCTTCTGAAAGTAAGGGATAAAGCCTTGCCTTGCTGATTGTTTGATTTATAACCGATAGGGGAAAGAGAATTTGCTGAGTTTTTCTCTTTGGGCAGTTTCCACATGAGTGTGTGGTCTGCGAAACAGGGAGTGCTCAACCTAATTATCAAGGGCAATTACCTAGTGCAGAGCCGGCCACCTTTTGCCAGTGACTTTAGATAATGGTAGAACAGAGGGCTGAGCAGTAGTGCAGTGGGAAAACAAAATGCTCTGTGAGGCTGTCCTAAATGGGAGGGATCTGAGTCGGTGTGTAGAGACCTCCCTATGTAGGCAGGTACAGGGCCAGGGATGGATTGCAGCACCAAGACCCTTTTAAGTGTACTGTCTCTTTGGCTCTCTCACTTGTAAAAAAAATAAATACATCTGATAAAAAATAGTGGTGGGACAAAGTCCTTTGGGAGGAGCTCCCTTGAAGTGTTTCCCAGAGTTGATTAGCAGGAAAGAGAATAACAGGCACTTCTTTTGCAATGAAGGTCCTTTTAATTTAATTTAATTTTTCCTGCTGGAGGGCACATGCACTCACCAGGAAGAGACAGAGGCAGAAAGAGAAGGGATAGTGAGAAAGTGGCCCCCCTGGGAGATGGTGGCACACAATACCTTCTCCTCTGTGTCTCCTTCCTTTCCGGATTTGGGCACACATGCACACATGCTGGTGTGTTTCTCAAGCTGTCGGGTCTGGAACTCAAATCATGCAATCAGCCGTGCAGGATCCCAGCCACCTCAACCACCAGGACATAGGCTGGCCTAGGTTTAATAGCTCTTTAACAGTAACAATGGCACTGTCAGTGACTTTGGGGCAAGTGGTAATAAATGGGTGCAGGTTCCTGTCATAGGCCACAAGATGACAACTGAGGCTTCTAAAATGACCACCTTCTGTGAGCTCTTCTTCATTCCTCAGAGCAAATGCTAACTTAACTTATTTTCTCTGGTAGTTGTATTAGGAGTTTTGAGAGGCAGCTTTTTAAAACAGAGTTTAGGGATGGCCTTTACTTGGGACATTACTGGCTCTATCTGTGAGGTGCCAGGCTAGCTCTCCAAGTCCATGTGGACAGCCATGTTAACATGGAAGATCTAGAATAAACTTTGTTGAAGAAAGCATGTGTGGAGACACATTGCTGCAAGGTAGCTTGGAAAAATACTGGCCCTATCCAGGAAAGCTGAAAACTTGAAACATGGACCTGTGGGACTTTGTCTGGTCATCCACCATGCTTTTCTCTCTTGATTCTTTTTGTAGGTTTAAAAAATATTTATTGTAATTCATAATTTGTGTATAATCACCACACATCTTTGTAGGGTACAGAGTGGTCTTTAAAAGTATGTATACAATATATAATAAAGAAATCAAGGATATTACATATTCACTACCTTCAACAGTTAACAGTATGTTATGTTGTAAACATTCAGAGGTTCAAGCCAACAGCATCACCAGACACCAGTCTGCCTGTAACTGCAGGCCCTAACGGCTGGATTCATCGCTCATCCCCGCCCCTACTTGTCTCTGGATTTTCAGGTTTGTTTCTTGGGGCTTTAAGATAAACTTGCACCCCTCCCCACCCCATCTGGAGACCAGTTCAAGCCAGCGGCATTGCTGGACACCAGGCTGCCTGTGGCTGTAGGCTCTAACGGCCTGGACCTGTTGCTCATCCTCTGCCCATTCCCCACTTGCTTTTGGACTCTCAGAATGTCAGTGTTTTGAATAGCATGTGGAGTATGTTGTGCGCTGCATGATTTTTTCGTTTGCTCCTGAGGTGAAGCTTATTAGGTCAGTTGGAGGTTCACCACTCCTTAGAAACAGGGAAAACTGGGTCACCCAGGACCAGTGACAACAGTGCATGGTACTGGGGAGCAGCAACAGGTAGGCAGACCAGAAGAGAGATCGCCAATTTTCTAATCCTTCACACCTTTTAACACTCAAAGATACCTTGAATAACTTAGGAAGGAACGTACAGATCACCAGATGACTAGGAACAACCGCAGAAGTTCATGAAATATGAGCAACCAAGAAGAGGCTTCTCCCCCAAGGGAAGTCATCAAGCCCACATCACCCACAGTCAGTACAATGGTTGTCATGGACATGTTAGATAAGCAATTCAGAATGTTTGTAGTGACCAAACTAACTGAGATGGAAGAGAAAAGAGACAATGAGCTCCAGAAGATAAGGAAGTCCTTTCATGATGAAGAAATAGACACCTTAGAAAAGAACCACATGGAACTTCTAGAGTTGAAGAATGTGATACAGGAAATCAAAACCTCCCTTGAAAGTATTGCAAGTAGATTATATCAGGCAGAAGATTGAATCTTGAATGTAGAAGACAAAACATCTGACCTAGAAAAAAGCATCAAGAAGATCTAGAAAACAACCAAGAAAAATAAGGATAACATATGAAGAATACTGGATACCATCAAGCGACTCAACATCCAGATAATTGGTATCCCAGAAGAGGAAGGAAATAAGGGCATTGATAATTTATTTCATGAAATCCTGGAAGAAAACTTTCTAAACCTAGAAAGGCATTCAAATATCCAGACCCAAGAAATACATAGGACCCTGAGTAGAATAAACCCAAGAAGATCCTCTCCAAGGCACATCATAGCCAGACTGGCAAAAACAACAGACAAAGACAAGATACTAAAGTTGGCAAGAGGGAAATGTCAAGTTACCTACAAAGGTCTCCCCATCAGGCTAACATCGGACCTCTTGGCAGAAACAATGCAGGCAAGGAAAGAATGGGAAAATATAGTCAAAGTGTTGAATGATAAACAATTTCAGCCAAGAATACTATACCCGGCAAGATTATCTTTCATATGGGAAAAAAAGATAAAAACATTTTCAGATAAACAAAAACTGAAGGAATTTACCAACTCTATACCAGTTCTTCAAGAGATTCTGAAGGGAGTACTATACCAGGAAAACTAAAAAGTCAGATGGACAGTTATAAGAGAACAAAAAGCAACCAAAAAAAAGGGCTCACTTAATGATAGGAATAGGTCTGGAAATATCAATGATAACAATGAATGTCAATGGATTAAATTCTCCAATTAAGAGACACAGACTGGCCAAATGAATTAAAAAAAAAAAAAAAAAAAAAAAAAAAAAAAAACCAGAAACCCTCTATATATTGCCTACAAGAAATTCACCTTGTGGCTAAAGACATACATAGACTAAAAGTGAAGGGCTAGAAAAATATATTCCATGCAACCATTTGTTGTGTCCCATAGATTATGGAAACTCTTGTACTCGTTATCATTTGTTTCCATAAATTTTTTTATTTCAGACTTAATTTCTTCAGTAGTTAAGTCATTCAGAAGTAGGTTGTTCAGTTTCCACGTGTTTGTATATTTTCAAGGGTGTTTCTTGAAATTAATCTTGAGTTTAATACCATCATGATGGTATTAAAAAAAGGCTGGAGTTGTGATACTGATTTCAGACAAAATAGGCTCCAAGTGAAAGGCTGTAAGAAGAGACAAAGAAGGGCATTATATAATAGTAAATGGAGTAATCTAGCAAGAATACATAACTCTTATAAATATTTATGCACCCAACTCAGGAGGACCTAAATATGTGCAGGAAAGACTGATGGAGATAAAAGGAGAGATAGGGAGAAACACTATAATTGTTGAGGATCTCAACCTCTCATTATCTCCTTTAGACAGATCTTCTAGGCAAAATATAAATAGAGAGATGTAGGACCTAAATTATACTATAAATCAAATGGGCTTGATAGATATCTATAGAACTTTCCACCCTAAGACCACAAAATATATATTTTTCTCACCCCGGCATGGAACTTTCTCAATGATTGGCCATATGTTAGTACACAAATCAAGCCTTTACAGATTCAAAGGCATAGAAACTATATCCAGCATCTTCTCTGATCATGATGGTATTAAACTCAAGATTAATTTCAAGAAACACCCTTGAAAATATACAAACACGTGGAAACTGAACAACCTACTTCTGAATGACTTAACTACTGAAGAAATTAAGTCTGAAATAAAAAAATTTATGGAAACAAATGATAACGAGTACAAGAGTTTCCATAATCTATGGGACACAGCAAAAGCAATCATAATAAAGGTTCAAGCAGAAATAAATGAAACAGAAAATAAATGAACCATATAGAAAATAAATGAAAGAAAAAGCTGGTTCTTTGAAAAATTTAACAAGATTGACACACCATTGGTTAGGCTAATAAAGAAGAAGAAAGAAAGAAACCAGATAAATCAAATATGGGATGAAACAGACAACATTACAACAGAAATAATAGGAATACAAAATATCATTAGAGGATACTATGAGCGACTATATGCCAACAAACTAGATAACTTGGAGGAGAAGGACAAATTCCTGGATGCATATAATCTACCAAGATTTAATAAGGAGGACATAGAAAACCTGAATAGACCCATAACAAGCCAGGATATTGAATCAGTAATAAATAACCTCCCCAAAACAACAAAAAAAAGCCCAGGTCCAGATGGCTTCACTTCTGAATTCTACAAAACTTTTAAGGAGAAGTTAATCCCTATCCTACTCAAATTATTTCTAAAGATTAAAAAGAAAGAAAACCTTCCAAATTCATTTTATGAAGCCTCCATCATCCTCACTCCCAAAACGGTTAAGGACTTGACAACCAAGGAAAACTACAGACCAATATCATTGATGAATATAGATGCAAAAATTCTCAACAAGATACTCTCAAATCGTATCCAACAACATATAACAAAGATTATTCATCATGACCAGGTAGTCTTTTCTTTTTAATTTAATTTTATTTTGGAGAGGTTTTTGCTATAGGGTGAGTGCACTCGCCAGAGCGACAGAGAGAAACAGAGAGACAGAAAGCGAGAAATCACCCCCCCCCCCCAGGGGGGATGGCCACGCCGCAATCCCTTCTCCTCCATTCTTCTCTTGAGATCTTGGGCACGCATGCACATGCACCCAGTGTGAGTTTAAGCCACTGGGTCTGGGACTCGAACTGTGGTCAACTACATGAGAGTTCAGCGACATAACCGTAACCATTACGCTAACTGCTGGTCCCGACCAGGTAATCTTTTTTTTTTTTTTCTTTTTTATTTTCTTTTTTTTTTTTTTTTTTTGGCGATGTTTTTGCTATAGGGCGCATGTGCTTGCCAGACAGACAGAGAGAGACAGAGAGACAGAAAGCGAGAAATCACCCCCCAGGGGGGATGGCCACGCCGCAATCCATTCTCCTCTCGGGATCTTGGGCACGCACGCACACGTGCCCGGCGTGAGTTTTAAGCCACCGGGTCCGGGATGCAAACCGCGGTCGACTACATGGGAGTCCAGCAACATAGCCATTACTCTAACTTCTGGTCCCTCAACCAGGTAGTCTTTATCCCAGGGATGCAAGGGTTGTTTAACATATGCAAGACCATAAATGTAATATACCATATTAACAGAAAGAAAGATAAAAACCATATGATCATTTCAATTGATGCAGAGAAAGCATTTGATAAAATACAGCATCTTTTCCTGATTAAGACCCTCAGTAAGATTGGTATAGAAGGGTCATTTTTCAACAAAATTAAAGCCCTCTATGAAAAACCTACAGCTAACATTATACTGAATGGGGAAAAGCTGAAAGCGTTTCCACTAAAAACCCATATTTGGCAAGGCCACCCACTTTCTCCACTACTTTTTAATATAGTGTTGGAAGTCTTAGCCAATGCAGTCAGAAAAGAGAACAATATGAAAGGCATTTGAATAAGCAAATGCCTATTCAAGATGACATGATGACAAATGCCTATTCATAGATGACGTGATGGTATACTTAGATGACCCAAAGGTCTCCATGAAAAAACTTCTCGAAGTAATAAGTGAATACAGTAAAGTGGCGGGATTCAAAATCAACATCCAGAAATCTATAGCATTTCTACATATAAACAGAAAGTTGAATGAAATAGAGCTGAAGAAAGGAATTCCTTTTACCATAGCCACAAAATGTATAAGGTACCTAGGAATAAACCTAAATAAGGACGTCAAAGACCTTTATAAAGAAAACTATGAAAATCTTTAAAAAGATATTAAAAGTGACTTAAAAAATGGAAGGACATCCCATGTTCCTGGATTGGAAAACTTAACATAATCAAAATGACAATTCTACCCAAATTAATCTACATATTTAATGCAATTCCAATCAAATACTAGAGATATTCTTCACAGATCTAGAAAAGACAATTATAGAATTTGTCTGGAATCATAAAAGACCTCATAATGCCTCATATTGGAGGATCTATTGCTGAATGAAGCAAGCCAGAATATGAAAGAAAGATACTGTATGTATCCACTTAATATCCACTGACTACCCTCACTTTATGGTAGAGATCAAAATATTGGAGGGCATAAAAGCAGTGAAAATAGTTAGGGACGATAAGATAGTGTGGAATAGCATGGCAGAAGAGAAGAGTAAGGAGAATGGTAGCAAGAGAATAAATAGAGAGGCATGACATTAGTGGGACACATATATGGTTTATTACCTGTTGATGATGATGTGTATAGTATTCTCAACTGCACTGATCTGAGAAGTATTTCATGTTGAGTAAAGTCTTTTTACAAGCAAAATGATAAATACTGATTGAATGTTTAAAAAATAATTGCAATAATAATAATCTGGAAAATAAAATGAAAAGCTATTGGATGATGATAATGGTGATTTAAATCTCTTTGTATTGACTGATATGTATGATATTCCTACTGGAAAAAGAAATGTAATACACCATAAAGTTATATGTAATTCAATGTAATATAAACAAAATTGTGATAATAAATTTAAAAAAATTCAGAACCTGTTCCACTGTTTATCATGAAAGTATGCACAGAATTGTCTATGACATTCTTTACAGTGAAAAATGGCTCTAAAAAGCCCCAAGTTGATTAAAAATCAGAAAACAAATGGTCTCATAAACTAATAAGGGTGGATTTTGTTTTTTTATTAATTTATTTATTTTTGTATATACTTTCAATCATATTGTTTGGCTTACAATGAGACCATTTCGATATGTGAACATTTCTCCCCAGACCCGTTGATCGAAATATCTTCCACAGATAACACCACACCTCCCCATCCCGTCAATGCTCTACCTCTGTATCCCTTCTCCAAATGTCTTTCGTTGGGCCCCACTCCTCCACATACACCTCATCTGACATTCACACCCATCTCTTGTGTTTGTTCAACTGTTAGTCAATCAGTTTCAGACACAGAATGCAGACAAACGGTATATGTTATAAGGGTGGATTTTTGAAAACAAAGATAACATAACTAATGAAAAAAAATTTGTAATTTCTATTTAAAGGACTGTGGGAGATAGGAGTTTATAATCTGAAAAGATCTGTGATATCAATCATTGGTCCAGTTTGGGAGAGGTAAAATTGTATATAAAAACAGCTCATTAGAAAGAGAGAGAGAAGGAAAATTTTTACTTGCTGTGAGTTTTTGTATGATCATAATATTGTACTATGCATTTTAAAAAGTCCCCCAAAAAACAAAACAAATTTTAAAAGAGATCTTTAAAAGGGAAGGCATGGTAAAGTCAGTGATTTGGTGATTTATAGGCTTTACAAAGTCCTTGGTTTCAGACTTCTTTAAATTCATTCCAAAGAGAGACTCAGCCACTTGTAACATTTTGGAATTTTCCTCTGTTATTTAGTTTTATACACTAAGTTATATAATATATATATATATATATATATATATATATATATATATATATATATTTGAAGACAACAATCTGTCAAATAATTGGTGAATTTATACTTAAATTTCTTGTGTATAGAATGGTTGAATCTTCAGTTTTAGCCTTTTAGCAGGGAAATTTAATGCTGACATTCATTATTATTGATATCTGAGACTTACCTTTTTTTTAAGGCCATAAGTTTATTTGCAAACATATCTAGTATACTGTAAGAGTTTGATCAGAGATTGAGACTGCACCTCTTAAAATGTTCTTCATATCTATTAAATGGATGAATTAAAACATTCTTATTTCTTAAACAATTGGTATTTTACTATAAAGAAAGTTGCAGCATATCCAGATCTAAAGTACAAAGTCATCATAACGAATAACCGCCACTTGCTTTCCACAGAAAATGGCAGATTCTCCTCCAGACCCTCCTCACAGTAGCTCCTACCCACTACGGAGATGGTGAACCTCTGGATGCTCTGTCAGAGCTGGCGCTGTTGGAAGCTCTGCAAGACGCGAGGAGTCTGAAGGTGGAAGAAATGGCGGCACCACAACAAGCCCTTCTTTTCTCCTTTTTCTCTCTTTCTTCTGGTGGTTTTGTGTTCTCTTGCTTCTATTTATTTCTCTTTAATTTTCCTGTGCAGTATTCTCTTAAGTATTTCCTGAAGAGCCGGTTTAATTTTGGTGAATTCTTTCAGCATTCGTTTATCTGGGAATGCTTTTATTTCTCCTTCCCTTTTGAAGGATAATCTTTCCGGATATCGTATTCTAGGCAGAAATTGTTTTTCTTTCAGCGGTTTAAATGTATTTTCCCATTCTTTCCTTGCTTTCCCTTCCTTTACTTACTTTCAGTGGAGAGGTCTGAGTTAGTCTAGTGGGGTAAACTTTGTAAGTAACTTGGCATTACTCTCTTGACATTTTAAGAATCTTGTGTTGTCTTTGATTTTTACCAATTTGACTATGATATACCTTGGAGAGGATCTTCTTATATCTATTTGGCATCCTTTGTATCTCCTGTATCTGGATGACCTCTAAATGCCTCTCTAAATTTGGAAAGTTTTCTGTTAATATGTCATGAAAGAGATTTTCTATGCCTTTGCCCATCTCTTTGCCTTCTGGAATACCTTTTATGCAATTTTTCAGCCATTTAATGGTGTCTAGGATTTCCCATATGTTGTTCTGATTTTTAATAGTCATTCTTCCATTCTTTTTGGTTGCTTGAAGTAATGTCTTCAAGGTCATTGATTCTATCCTCTACGTGGTCTAATCTGCTGTTGGTACTTTTGAGGGAGGTTTTGATTTCCTGCATTGTATTCTTCATTTCCAGAAGTTCTGTTTGATTCAGTGTGTTCAACTTTTTGTGGGGTTTCTCCTTCAAGTTATGGAAGAATTTTCACATCTCCTAAAATTGATTTTTCCTTGTATCACACTGAGCTTTGTTTCAATAAATATTCTGAAATCTTTTTCTGATATTTGTGCAATCTCTTATGTTCTATCCATTGTTGGTGAGGGGTTATTATTATGTTCATTTGTTGGGGAAGTATTTCCTGGTTTTCTCCTATTGAAGCTCTGCTTTGATAGATAGTCACCTGGTGATATACTTAATTCTTCCAACTTCTAGGGAGTATGTTTCTGTAACTGCATGCTTATGCCCTTATTTAAGGTGTGCATTATCTCTGTGTTGGTTTCCCTCCTCTTGGGTGAGAGTGGGGAATCCACGGTAGGAATTCTGGTCAGGTTTTCCAGGAGGGGGAGTTTCTTTCCTTTTACAGCTAGTGGTATTTTAAAGAGAAAATTCTGCCAGAGTCTTCTATCTTCAGATATTTGAATTCTATATATACCCAACCTTTCTGCTCCCAAAGTAGGTGGAGGTTGAGCTGTATAGGTAGAGTATAAGGTGGAAGACAGTGCTGCCCCAACCAGAGTAGCCCCTGCTCCACCAGAGTAGGCTGGGTGGGGTCCGTGATGAGTGGCTTAGACTTCCCTCTTTCTTTTGGATGGGTGAGGTGCACAACAGTGTCAGCACACATGGGGCAGCAGCTTCTACCTTCTGTCTCTTCTCATCTGTCATACATTTCTAAGTAGAATGGTGGGAAATTTATCCAACTATCACATGATAGTAAGATTTTTTTTTTTTTAATGTTGAAGCACCCTCTATGAGGAATGGTCATGCTATAATTCCTTTCCTTCCATCTCTCCCTCCTTTTGGGATTTTCAGCATACATGACTGGTGTATTTCCCAAACTGTTGGGTATGAGACTTGAACCATACAGTCAGCCACATGGGATAAGATTTAATCACCTCTGATTCACTCTTGGAGATGAATTAATTATTGGCATACTAAGATAATTTACAAATTTGAAAACAATTCAGTGTTTGTGGCAATTATAGCAGAAATAGATATGAAGACAGTAAGATTCAGGGTGGATCATGATGTGAGGATCCTGCTGGGGGTGTCTGTCTCTTTGTCTGTCATAGAAAAAAAATCTTTAAAAAATTGAAATTTATTTATGTGTAGAAACATCTTCTTTTGGGTCCTATTTTTTCTAAAGTGTAGATGAGGCATAGTGATTTGGATTTAAACCCCAACTGCTCCTCTTTCCAATTGATCCCAATCTTCTTATACAGATAATAATTATAATTTCAAATGGTCAAACCAATACATACCTTTGTATATGATGAAATATGAATATCAACCATGGTGGTGTCTGTAAAGACCAGAGCAATGCCTAGAGCCAGTAGGCACTCAGAAAATGCTCACTTCAACTCACCTCCATGATTGTACAGTTTGTAGAGTTTGGCTAGTATTATGTTTCATGTTATTATATGATGGTTTTAAGAGGTAATTCTGTGTTAATTATTTGCTACTCTATTCAGTTTCTAAAATACCTTAATTCCAAATTCAAACTTAATCGTAAACATATGGCCTGCTTCTTATTTAACATTATAAAGGAATGAGTGTATGATCATAGGTTTATATTTTTGGAACATGCTCTGGTGGCCATTACAATCAGAATAATTCCTGAATCTTTTTTTGTCCATCTGCTTCTGAAGAGTTGATTGGATGTAATAAAATGCTCTTATAGACCTTTGTTTTATTTGGATTTGATTACCTTATTAATATTGAGAATGTGACTTTTACTCTCTTCATGATCAGCTGCACAACTGTGCTTCATAAAATATGGATTTGATCCCCAATCAGGTCCTGCTGCCATGTGGCTTCCCCCAAGCACACAATTCCCACTAAAGCTTATGAACGCACTGAGGAAAGGGTGCTTAATGCAGAAGCAGTGGCTCCACTCCATCATAGGTTCAGTCTGGGAATCTGCAGCTGAGTGATGGTGACAGTATGCGATGCACCAAATCATTCAACAATTAATTCTTGGTAAGTGAAGGGAGTTAACCCTGCTGGCACCCTTGTTCTGCTCTCATTGAATTCTGCAGCACTGACCTTCATCACCATTCCTCTTGGACATCTTTCTGCTGCCATTCTTTTTTTTTCTTGAGAAGAATCTCCCCACCCCAACCCACCCCATCTCTGGGTTGTCTTCCTTTTGAAGTTTTGTGATGGAAGCTCTCAATTCCTGTCTGCCATCTGTGCCCAAATCAAAATTCCAATGACATCCTCTCTGCCCAATCCCAGACCATGTTTCCGGTTTCCATTTCCTCTTAGCTACTGCAGAGGGTGTTGGTTTCCATGGTTGTGACACCAGGTACCGATTATAGCCAGAGCCCTTATGGGCACACGTATACATGGCCCATGGCCCCTGCTAGTGAAAGCTCCAACACCTCTCAGAAGATGGATGCCTGGGTCTTATCCTCAGGACTAATGTACTGGATCTGAGTGTGTGGCCAGGTGAGATCCAGAACCTTAATCTCCATGCCACCTGCTAGCCCTCAATGCATAATTTGACTGCAAGGCTATTGGACCCAACCCCTCCTTTCCCCTACCTTCTTTCACTGGAGGAAGGATCGCTTTAAAGGATGAAGAAGGATCAAGTGACCCTGCTTGGTGTTTTTGCTATTAATGCCAGGCCTAGGTACCCTTGTCTCTTGTTCACTTACACCTTGGTCTTAAGAGCTGAGGTTTGGGGCAAGACTGAGTTGGGTGCAAATCCTAGCTCTGCCATGTCCTAAACAATTGTCAGCCTTTCTAATTTTTGGTTATCTCATCTTGCAAGAGAGCTACTAGTAACTCCAGCTTTGAGGAAGGAGCAAGTGGACTCACATAGACGCTATCATGGTCCTGGCTTGGTGCCCTTATACCTAAGCTTCTGGTTATGTTTACTTGTCACCAGGGCTAAAGAGACCTCTCAGAATGTAAGTGTATTTCTGTAATGTTGCTTTTGTGAGATTTCTGTTGTTCATACACAGAATTTAATCCATGAATGAATTTAAAGAGAATGTAAAATCTCTCTAAAGCTTAGGTGTTGACGCTTCAGACGACTTGGGTTTCATCTGCCTCTAACAATAAAACAACACTGGGGGCCAGCAGGTGGGGTGGTTAAGGGACTGGACTCCCACATGACTGACCATGGTTTGAGTTCTGGACGTAGCAGCTTGCTTTTTCATTTTCCATCTCTCTTTCTCTCTTTCTGTTTGTCTCTCTCATGAGTACACATACCCTATAGCAAATTAAAAATGATAATAATAATAATAAATAATAATACATAAAATGAACAAATAATAATAAAAAACATTAAAACAATACAATAAAAACAACTCAACTGCTCATACCCAAGCAGCTCCTTATATAGAAGATAACAGATGAGAGGAAGAAATCAAGGCTGAAAGGCTAGGTGTGGTGAGATTTAGTTTGCATTTTCCACACTCTCAGTGCTAACAGAGCTGTGATAGGCTCACTGCAAAAACAATTAAAAAATCACTTTGGGACCCAGTGCTCATGGGAGCTCCATGGAGTCCAGTCTCCATTCCACTTCCAAGAACACTTTTTGACATGGTTGAGGCAGAGGCCATCTCAGGAGTCACTTCTACTCCCACATCTCATCAAGAAGAAAATGAAGCATGTGCAGAATTTTTCATAAGTTTCTTTTCTTTTCTTTCTTTCTTTTTTTTTTTTTACGTGTTTTTTCATAGGGCAGGGGCACTCGCCAGAAAGAAACAATGACAGGGAAAATGAGAACCAGCCCCCCATCCTCCAGGGAGGGATGGCCATGCTGCAATCCTGTCTCCTCTATTCTATTTTCAGGAGTTTGGGCGAGCACACGCACATGCCCAGTGTGATTTTCAAGCTGCCAAATCTGGGACTCAAACTGCAGTTGGCCACATGGGAGTCCAGCGCCTTAACTACCATGCTACCTGCTGGCCCTTTTATGTAAGTTTTTTACTCACTTGGGTAAATATTGAGAAGCATGATTGCTGTATTGTATAGTATGATCATGTTTAGTTTTGAAATTGTCAAACTGCCTTCCAAAGTGACCGTGCCGGTCTGTGTTCCCACTAGCCATGAATGTTGTTCCTCTCGCTCTATGTCCTCATAAGCACTTAATGTTGTTGGGCTTTTATTGTTGTTGTTTTTCTTTTATTCATTCATTTAGTTTAGTTATTGTAATTCATTAGGACATTTGAGAAACCACGAAGGCCAGAAAGAAGTGACACAAATTTTCAAATGCTGAAATAAAAGTACCATTAAACCAGAGTTTTATGTCTAGTAAAAATATCCTTCAGGAAGGAAGGAGAAATAAAGACATAGCCAGATAAAGGAAAACTAAGAAAATTCATTGACATCAGGTCTGCGCTAAAGGAATTGCTAAAAAAAAGTATCTCATTGTTGTTTAAATTTACAGTTCTCAATGATATGTGCTATTGAGCATCTTTGCTTATGCTTATTTGCCATCTCTAGATCTTCTTTGATAGGGTGTCCATTAAGCACTTCAGTTCATTTTGCAATTGTTTAAGCTGGTCAATAGGTGGATTTAACAGCCTATGGAGATGAAAGTGAAGGAGTCAGTAAATTTGAAGGCAGAGCTGAGTAAGTTATCCAATTTGAATAACAGAGAGAAAATTTGAGAGAGAAAAAAGAAAAGACCAGAGCCTCACATCCTCTGAGACAATAACAAAAAGTCTAATATCCTGTCATCGGAATCCAGAAAGAGAAGAGAATGTGGTGCAGAAAAATGTATTTGAAGAAATAAATGGATGAAAACATTCCATGTTTGGCAAAAGAAAAATTTAGAGATTAAAGCCAAGCAAATTCAATACATGATAAACCCACAGAAATCTAAGAAATCTATGCCTATACATCATAATTAAACTCCTAAATGCTAATGGAAAAAAATAGTGAAAATAGTCAAAGAAAAATGGTGGATTAAGTTATGGGATTTTGGAGAAACTATGAAGGCCAGAAGGAAGTGGCACAAAATTTCAAACACTGAAAGAAAACTATCACTGAACAATGCCTCTCCCCAGTGTACCAGAGGGTGCTTATATTTGCCAGAGAGAGACAAAGAGATGAAGAGAGAGGGAGAGAGAGAAAGCACTCCTCCATGGATGTGGTCATGTTGCAACCCCATCTCCTTCATTTCTTTTTCCTGTTGGGATTTAGTGAATGCATGCATATACACGGTAGCTGAGTCTGACACTTGAACCATGCAGTTGGTCATGTAAGCTCCAGCTCTTTTAACCACTGGGCCAAGGGACCAACCTCAAATGTTATATATAGTGGAAATATCCTTTAGGAATAAAAGATAAAGACATAGCCAGATAAATAAAAACTAAAAAAAAAATCAATGCATCATATATGTACTAAAAAATTGTTTAAAGAAATTCTTCAGACAGAAGGAAAGTGATAAAAAGAACAGAACTTAGAACATCAAGAACAAAGAAGAGCAACAAAAATGGTAAATCTCTATATAAGAACAGTAGACTATTCTCTTTAATTCTTTAAAGTGTCTTTGATGGTTGAAGTGAAAATACAAATAGTAATTAACTGAACTCTCAATGTAATAGGTGTTAGATTGTTGGAAAAATCATGACACATTTTTGCACAGAAAAATACATCATGACTTTTCCGAAAACCTAATAATATATTGACTAACTAGACTGGTATGTAATATATAATACAAATATCATGTAAGAAAAGGACTAAAAAGCCAAAGGTTCTATATTTTACATGAAGTGGTAAAAGACTGATTTCTTTTTTCTTTTTTTTTTTTTTTTTTTGGAGAGGTTTTTGCTATAGGGCGCGTGCGCTCGCCAGACAGACAGAGAGAGACAGAGAGATAGAAAGCAGGAAATCACCCCCCAGGGGGGATGGCCACGCCGCAATCCCTTCTCCTCCATTCTCCTCTCGGGATCTTGGGCACGCACGCACACGCGCCCGGCGTGAGTTTAAGCCGCCGGGTCCAGGACTCGAACCGCGGTCGACTACGTGGGAGTCCAGCGACAAAGCCATTACGCTAACTGCTGGTCCCAAAGACTGATTTCAAGTTGACTGTGAGAACGTACATATGTATATTGTACTCTCTAGAGTAACCAATAAAATTTATACAAGGAGATACAGTAAAGAAACACACAGAAAGATTAAAATACTAAATACTAATACTGAATACTAAAAATATTTAAATAACTCAAAGGACCGGCATAAAAGAAAAAAAAGAAATAAAAAATTGTATAAACAGAAAACAAATAAAATATACCAGTAATTGCATTAAATATAAATGGTCTAAATACACCAAAATGAGCTATTGTCAAAATGGATTTAAATACATATGACCCAAATGTATATTGCTCCCCAAATCTTGCTTCAAATGTAAATAGATTTAAAAGAATATAGATAAACCACCAGATACTAATCAAAATAAAATAGAAATGTCTATATTAGTATCTGAAAAAGTACATTTTATAGTAGAGAAAACTACCAAGGATGAAGACAGCCATTACCTAATGATGAAACTGTTTAATTCATATGAAGACCTAAAGTAGGCACCTAAAAAGTGAGCTTCAAAATATGTGAAGCACATACTGATAGAATTGAAAGAGTAAGTATGTAAGTCAGAAGTTTCCTTTTCAATAACTGATGGAATGAGCAGAGAAATCAGTGAGTATAGGGACTACACTACTAACCAAGCTTGATTGGTATTTGTAGAACATTGCATGAAATAGTAGCTGAATACATGCTCTACCCAAATAGGTGTGGGCATTCACTGAGCAGGTCTACATTCTAGGTCAGAAAATAAGTCTCAATAAATTCTAAAGGAATTTAGTCATATGAATATGTTCTGTGACCACATCCCCCCGGGGGGCTGATTTCTCACTTTCCCTCTGTTTCTCTCTGGTGAGTGCACATACACTATGGCAAAAACAAAACAAAGCAAAAATTAGTAAATTGAGAAGTTTCTAGCAAGTTTAGCTAAGGCAAAAAGAGAAAAGACACAGATTAGCAGCATCAGGAATAACAGAAAGGATGTCATGACAGCCCACACACATGGAATCAAATTAAAAATCAATAACATAAAAATAAGAGGAAAACATCTGAAACCTTGGAAATTAAACAAAGCACTTCAAAATAACCCATCGGTCAAAAGAAAGTTTCAGAATAATATTAAAAAATTCTGAACTGAACAAAAATAAAAATACAGTGTATCAAAATTTGTAGGAGACAGGCACATCAGTGCTGAGAGTAAAATTTATAGCATTAAATGCTTACATTAAAAGAATAATAGGAAGAAGGCGGCCAGCCCAGTAGCTTAGCCTGGATCTCACATGGCCAAATGCATTTTGGATCCCAGCACCAGCCCCTTGAAATGTATGGTAGGTGCTTGCGCATGAGTGCCATGAATCCCAATAGGATGGAGAAATGGAGAAGAAATTGTGACATGACCCCCATGTCCTATGGGGGTTGTTTCTCCCTCTTCCTCTTTCTTTCTCTGGTGAGTGCACATGCCTTCTGATAATTAAAATAAAATGGGGGGAAGGGGCAGTAGGTAACTTAGTGGTTAAGGTGCAGGAACCCCACATAGATGACTGCAGTTCAAGTATTGGACCTGGAGGATTAAAATTCATGCTGGGTGTGTGTGCATGCATGCCCAAACTCCCAAGAGAATAATGAAGGAGAAGGTATTTTGGCATGGCCCTTCCCTCTGGGGAGTGATTTATTGCTTTCTGTCTCTCTGTCTCTGTCTTTGTCTCTTCAGCAAGTGTACATACTCTATAGCAAAAATCTCTCAAAAAGGGACCAGCAGTTAGCGTAATGGCTATGTCGCTGGACTCCCACGTAGTCGACTGCGGTTCGCGTCCCAGACCCGGTGGCATAAAACTCACACCGGGCACGTGTGCGTGCGTGCCCAAGATCCCAGGAGGAAAATGGAGGAGAAGGGATTGCAGCGTGGCCATCCCCCCTGGGGGGGTGATTTCTTGTTTTCTGTCTCTATGTCTCTCTCTGTCTGTCTGGCGAGCGCATGCGCCCTATAGCAAAAAAGAAAAAAAAAAAAAAAAAAAAAACCAAAAAAACAAAAAACTCTTCAAAAAAAAATCTCTCAAAAAAAAAAAAAGGAGGAAAAAGAGAAGTCTGAAATTCATAAGCAGAGGAAAGAAACAACTCAGGGCTAGGACTCAATGAAATGGAAAAGAGAAAGCAATAGAGAAAAGTCAATAAAAATAAATGTGTTTTTTAAGAAAATCAGTATATTGGGTTCAGCAGGTGGCATAGTGGTTAAGGCACGGAATTTCTACAAGGTCGATAACGGTTTGAGTCCCAGACCCAGTGGCTTGAAAATCATGTGCATGTGTGCGTGTGCCCAAAATCTCAAGAGAAGAGACTGCGGGGAACCAGCAGTTAGCGTACTGGCTATGTCGCTGGACTCCCACGTAGTCGACCGCAGTTCGCGTCTCGGACCCGGTGGCTTACAACTCACGCCGGGCGCGTGTGCGTGCGTGCCCAAGATCCTGAGAGGAGAATGGAGGAGAAGGGATTGCGGCGTGACCATCCCCCCTGGGGGGTGATTTCTCGCTTTCTGTCTCTATGTCTCTCTCTGTCTGTCTGGCGAGCGCACGCGCCCTATAGCGAAAAAAAACCTCTCAAAAAAAAAAAAAAAAAAAAAAAAAAAAAGAAGAGACTGCGGTGTGGCCATCCCCCAGGGGGGCTGATTTCTCACTTTCCCTCTGTTTCTCTCTGGTGAGTGCACATACCCTATGGCAAAAACAAAACAAAGCAAAAATTAGTAAATTGAGAAGTTTCTAGCAAGTTTAGCTAAGGCAAAAAGAGAAAAGACACAGATTAGCAGCATCAGGAATAACAGAAAGGATGTCATGACAGCCCACACACATTAAAAGAGAAGAAAATTCTTTATATACTACGGTATCTCTAGGCACAAACATTAGACAACTTAGAGTTGATGTTGCAGTTGTTTTTTTGGGGGAGAGGTTTTTGCTATAGGGTGAGTGCACTCACCGGAAAGACAGAGACAGAGAGATAGAAAGCGAGAAATCACCCCCCCTCCCCCGGGGGAGTGGCCACGCCACAATCCCATCTCCTCCATTCTCCTCTTGGGATCCTGGGCATGCACAGACATGTGCCTGGCATGAGTCTAAGCCACCAGGTCCAGGATTCGAACCTTGGTCGACTACATGGGAGTTTAGCGACATAGCCATTTCACTAACTGCTGGTCCCAAGATGTTGCATTTTTTACACAGAGATCCTATCCCTCCTTTGGAACCCATATCCTAGATTCCCTTCGGGTAACATCTTCCTCTACTCTCTTCCTACATGTTTTGGGCAGCTCCACCACCAGGTTGGGCTTGTAGGCTGCAGCTCAGACCAACCATCTGAGCATGGCTTTCACTTGGTTGCCTGATTGGGCCTCCGAGCATTGCTTTCACCTGCCCGTCTGGGCCACTTGAGCATTGCTTTCACCTCGCTGTCCTGATAGCTTTGAATAGAGAGCAGAAGGCCAGTCCGAACTGGAGAGACACACAGCTACATTTGCTGAAGCTGTTGCTTCACTATGCCAGAGAGCAGCAGAGCTCTGGAAAGAGTGGCTCTAATGCAGTGTAAGGCTGAGCAAAAAGGAGAAAATGATTCCTAATGACAGGCTTGGAGCACCTAGACTTATCCCCAGACTTTTCAGTTCAATGAAGCCATAGAGCACATCTGTTTATTTTCCCCTTTTTTCTTTTTTAACAAAAATTTTACCTGTTTTGAATTGGGTTTTGAATTAATAGTAACCTCCAGACTTTTTAAAAAATTTATATATTTTTATTATTATTCATACATTAAATTGCTATACATCATTTAGACTGTAATTTTTTTGAGTTTTATTTTTTTTGCTATAGGGTGTGTGTGCTCCCCAGAAAGACAGAGAGAGACAGGAAGAGAGAAATCACCGCCCCCCAGGGGGGATGGCCACGCCACAATCCCTTCTCCTCCATTCTCCTCTCAGGGTCTTGGGCATGCATGCACATGTGCCCAGTGTAAGTTTAAGCCACTGGGTCTGGGACTCGAACCACGGTCGACTACATGAGAGTCCAGTGACATAGCTGTTACGCCAACTTCTGGTCCCAACCTCCAGACTTTTAATGAAATGATGACTTATGCTTTCTTTGGGTTGTGTTGAATGTTTAAGTCTCTTGGTGTTGGTATTAGCATCCACCTACCGTTAGCGGTTAGACCGTACTAATATGTGACTACAGTGGCTTACTTCTGTTGTTCTAGATAAAGGGTCTACAACTTTTTAAACAAGTGATATCCATTGTGTTTAAAACAGAACAAAGATACAAGCACAGATAACAGCAGCAGTGCTGCAGCTAGAGTGTGTACGAAGGGCTTGGCCCACTCCCCATCGCCTTGTTTCCCACACCTGGCTGGCACCATGAGCAGTCCCAGAGTCTGGGAAACGGTGTTCAAAACTATTCTGTGATTTCCCATCCAAACTGGTCATTTTTGAGAATAAAGAAAGCTCTTAATACACTTATTCTAGGAAAAAGGCTTAGACAGGGACAGTCCCAGGCGAATTGGGAACACAGTCACTCTGGTTTTAGTTGAAATGGGAAGAGTTTAACTAAATCAGGAAAAATGAGTTCTGGCCGTATTGCTGCCATTGGTATTGACCATCTGTGTGGCCTTGATAAATTACTCGACCTGAGCTTTCTTTTTTTTTTAATTAGTGTATTGGACAGAGTAGTAATTCCCACCTCACTGGAGGTTGCTGTAGGATTCTATTTACAAAAGTGCTTTGTCAACTGTAAGACACGATGTAACTGGCTTTTATTACATGAACTAACTGATATAATTATGTTGACTCTAACAATGTGGTTGTGCTTAATTTTATACAATGGATGAGTTCACAGAAATAAAGCTGAGTATGAATAGGAATTTTGTAAATTGCCTCTAACTTAGAAAGTTCACATTAACTACAATTCTCAGAGAAACTCTTCTATGAAGTTCAGAAATAAAATTATAAAAAGGAATGGAAAGCAACTGCAGATATCAGAGAAAGAGTGGGAAGAGAGTGGGAAATGGCAAAGGGTGAGGAGAAATGGGGGAGGGGGAAGAATATATATATATATATATATATATATATATATGAAACAAGAAATGGAAAATTATTTGTTGATTATTACATGTATGCCTAAGCCACTATGCAGTGTATTCCAGATGGGAAACTGCATTTTGTATGCTGTGATATTCAGTGAATGAATGTTAAATAAATAAATAAATAAATGAATAAATAAATAGAAATTCTTTTATAGAATGAAACATCACCCCGTGCTTATGTCTTCTACGTCATGATTTACTTTTTAGCAAAGCACGTCTCCAATGTCTTCAAGGATCTGTCTCCCACTAGACATAGGCGATAGAGTAGTAAATGTTAGGTTACCTAGCTGTGGTGAACCTGAGGCTGAGGGGCTGAGGAAAAAGAGAGTTCAGTGCAAACCTTTCAGGGGCCCAACATGGCTGTGAAGTTAAAAAAAAAAAAAAAAAAAAAAAAAAAAAAAAAAAAAAAAGGACACAACAACATAAATTCTTGGAAAGCAGGGCCCCATTGGTTTAATTTATTTCACATTGTGCCCTTGAAGAACCAGACTCCAGTGAGCGGATGATTGCAGCTGCAGCTGAAAGGCAGCCCGCAATGCTGGGCACGTGACTGGCGCCCCAACAGGCTTGCTCAACGGGTTCAGTGTCAGGTCCCTAATACCGTCTGTGTGTCTGTAGCTCCCTGCTGCCAGGCCCGCCGTGCCTCTCTAGACGGACATTTAAGAGATGCATCTCAGTCACATTAGCATGCTCTGGTGCTGGTCTTCCTTCCTCCAATGTGGGTGCCACCATCTGGGACAACTTAACCATTGTCTGTCAGGGCCTTTGAAACCTGATTACAGAAGGGGAAAACTTCAGTTACACTCTAGCGGTCTGTGCTTTTTGGGACACCAATGCAATCTTTTTCTCTCTTTGCTTTTTAATTCACTTATTTTTGATCATCTTCATACTAGGCTGCATGTTCGTAATGGAATGTACTCTAGAATCCTCTCTTGAAAGGAACAACCCCCCGCCCCCGTCCTTGTTTTTCAGTCCTCATAAAACCAGTGGTGAACATGATTGTGGATAGAAGATTTATTCCAGTCCTCTTGTCCTAATTTTACTCACCGGCTGCCAAAAGGATCTAAAATTACAAAGCATAAATCAAAGCATAAATGCTGATAACAGTCTTTTCATTTCTTTTGCTCTGTGTCCCTAGTCCCAACACTTTGTCCATGAGAAAAATTCATGGAGATAAATAAAGTTTTGTTTTCCATGGTAAAACTCATAAATGGCAATAATAGGTTAATTTAAAAAGTTATTACAGCGGGAACCAGCAGTTAGCGTAATGGCTATGTCGCTGGACTCCCACGTAGTCGACCGCGGTTCGCGTCTCGGACCCGGTGGCTTACAACTCACGCCGGGCGCGTGTGCGTGCGTGCCCAAGATCCCGAGAGGAGACTGGAGGAGAAGGGATTGCGGCGTGACCATCCCCCCTGGGGGGTGATTTCTCGCTTTCTGTCTCTATGTCTCTCTCTGTCTGTCTGGCGAGCGCACGCGCCCTATAGCGAAAAACCTCTCCAAAAAAAAAAAAAAAAAAAAAAAAAAAAAAGAAAAGTTATTACAGGCATATTTTATAATAGATATTAGTAAAGTTTGTACAGAAATACTGTATTCCAATGGAACTAGATGATACTACACTGTTAAGTGGGTGAGAAAGAGCTATTACAAAGTCATATATATTCTGTGACTTTATTTTGGTAAGAAAAAAAAAAAAACGTGTTTGTGAATGAAATGCTATTCCCCAGATAATTGAGTTCTCATCTTTGTAGGACAGAATCACAGACACACCTTTCCATTTTGCTTTAAAGTCTGTTCATTCATTTCTTCCACAAGTGAGTGAGTGAGAGAACACCTTTAAAAGTGTCCTGACACCACAATCTATTCTCAGCCTTCAGCTAGCCCCAGATCATGGGTAAACATGTCCTAACATACAAGGAGGCCTTTGGACTTGAACTGGGAACCGTCCCACGAAGTACAGCCACACAGAGCTATTGGCTGTACTGCGACATCGCTGTCCAGTCCAGATATAGAGCGTTCCCCTTTGTTCCCGTCTCACTCTCCCTCTCCTTTCCTTCTCTTTGTTTATTGGGCTTTTTGAATTGTTCTGCAATTAACTTGCGTCACATTGGTAGTAAAAACCACCTTCTAAGATTAAGTTTAAAAGCATAAAGGAAGTCTAACATTACTTGAACTTAATTTACACCAAAAAATGTATTGTTGGGGGTAGGGAACAATCACGGTGATGATGATGTTGGAAGGGAAGGGGTCACAGAGGACACAGAAATGACAGGAAACCAGTAATGATTGGACCCTTTTGTGGGGGGAAACTGTGTACATTCAAATATCCTTTATGATTTAGGAATTCACAAGTTATGAAATCGGGATACCAGCGTAGAAGAGGCACCAGCTCTCCAATAGCTCTTCCTTCCCTTTTTCTTTAGTGATAGTTTCTGTGCCTGCGCTGTGTGTGGCCCCTCATCCCAAGGACTAGACTTCTGGCTGCCTGGAGGGGCAGCATGGCCGGAGGATAAATTCCAGTTAAGAGGAAAGGGAAGGGCAGTGGGGAGCACCCCCTCCCCCCAACCACGTCCTTCTCTTCCTTTCTGTTCCTGGATCTGCATATGGGGATGGGAGCGGAAACTGCACTTAGACCACAAGATGCCACCCATGCACCGAGGACCTCAAAGCTAAAACAGGGAGTGAGTCCTCCATGCTGGTGAGCCACTACATAAGCCTGGGATTGCCCGTGCTTGAGCGCTTAAGCCAGAGGTGAACAATCTTTCATTTTAAGTCATAGTTTGTAGGATTTTTGTTGTTGTTATAGCAACATTCTAACTATGATAGTATATTATATTAGCATAACATTTTTTAAAAGAATTTATTTATTTATTATTTTTTCACGTGAGTTTTGTCAGAGAAAGACAAAGAGAGAGGAAGAAAGAGAGAAAGCAAGCCACCAGGTACAGGACTCGAACCGTGGTCAGCCATGTGGGAATTCCAGCACCTTAACCACCATGCCACCTGCTGGCCCCATCATAACTTTTTAATATATAATAGAACTTCATAATGTGTTGCCAGAAAAGTCATGATGCATTTTCACATAGAAAAACATAAAGAAGTCATGACTTTCTCACAGCCCCATATATAATAAATGATAATTTTATAATGTATTAGCTAATGGATCTATAACAGACAGATATTAGATAGATGGATATAATAGATAGATGATAGGATAAACAGGCAGACAGGATAGAAAAATAGCCAGATGCTAGATAGAGAGAGAGAGACAGATAGACGATGGGCAGCTAGATGACAGACAGAGGGGTGCAGTGAATGGACCTCATTCTGCATTCTGCTGCTCCATCTTCTCTTCGCTTGGCTCCTTCCCTCCCTCAGGAAGCGACCCTCTCACTCCGCAGTCTGAACAGAGCTGGGCTCATGGCATACACACAGATTTTCAGTTTTTTTGAAACCTACCTATGGCTCCTAACCTAGTAAATACATTAAAAAAAATCCTTTCAAGTCATTTGAAATACATATCACCTCTATTTCAGGGGAATTGACATTTAAATAACTGGTTGTATGAAAACTGAGTGCCGTTGGGGTCAAGCCTGAGCGCCTGGTGGTCTGTGTGGACACCATGAGGCTCACTCTGTGTGCAAGTCCAACCGATCAGCACGGGTCGGAGTGCTGTGGACCACCATCCAAAACAACAGAGCAGTCAGAGACTCTGCCAAGGAGACTGGGTGGTGAGGTAGGAAAGGAGGGATCCGTGGTCCTTGGAGCAAGTAACTGACGAGGGCTCAGGGAAAGCGTCCAATCTCGGGAGCATTGCGGGCACAGGCACAGAGGTGGGAAGTGAGGACTCTGAGGCCACAGCAGCAGGCTCTGGCCTGACTGGGTGGAGAGTTCACATGGAGGGTGGGAGACTGAGGCCCCAGAAGGCTGATGACAGGTGTCGGGCCACCATAGACATACTGAGGGGTCACCTGGACATTCTCTCTCCTCTACATAATGACTGCAGTTCTGTTAAACAGCTCCTACATCGATTTATCCATGCAACTGGAATTATTATAGAACATCAGACTATACAATTCCAGGTGTGTCTAAACACCCTAAGATCATAACTAAGCTTTGCTTTCATGGTATCAACACAGGCAGTTGAACATCTTTAGTGCTTGCAGAACAGACCCCTCCCCAGCCAAAAAGCAAAAATTACAATAAACTGGTTTCCTGTGGCTTCTTCTGCCTAAGATGGTGGCTGGAGTTCTAGCTCCTGCTCAAGTGACAGATGAGGATTGATCCAGTGACCTCCATCACACTCTCCCTGTCCTGGCGGCCTGCCATTCTGCTAAGGGGGTGCCTCAGAATGCCAACAAATATGCAGAGGCTCCCAAACCATGCTGTATCTGTCCTCACGCCAGCATGGCCAAGTGGCTTTTTTTCTCTCCTTTTTTCCTCCTCCCTTTTGTCCCCAAAGGAAACCTCTCTCTGACCGCTTTTTAATGTATTTTATTCATGTGTGCATGAGAGTGAGAATGAAAGATAAGCAGAGGCAGAGAGAGAGGAGCGCCCTCGCCAGGGTCTGGTTATGCTCTTCCTCCAGTCCTCCAGCCTTTAGGATCTTAGAAACTCGTGAACCTGCTTAGTGCATTTCAGGCCACCTGGGCTAGGATTTGAACTACAACCACCTGAGGCATCTGGCTTCCCTTGAACAGGACATTTCTGCTGAGCCACGGAGAGAGCCCTCTTTTTGGTCATTAAAACACTCCATTGGGGCCAGCAGGTGGCATGAAGTTTCAGGTGCTGGATCCCATATGGCCAACCCTGTGGTTCTAGTCTCAGGCCCAGCAGCTTGAAAATCACACCAGGCACATGTGTGTGCATGCCTAAAATCCTGAGAGAAGAATGTAAGAGAAAGGGTTGCCGTGCAGCCACCCCCCCACCCCCCCGATGGTGCATTGTCACTTTCCTTCTCTCCATTTCTCTGTCTCTCTCTGGCAAGTGTGTGTGCCCTACGGAAAAAATGCAAAAAAGAAAAAAAGACTCCATTAAATTGCAGGTGAGCTCATACCTTTGGCCCATTTTGGTTTTGTCAGACTAAAGCCTTTCCTTTTCTCTTTGTCCACACAATGGAGGGGCTGGTTCCTCAGACCTTGCCAAGGAGCTCCCACTGCACCCTGTTTTTTTCTCTCCTCATCTGAATGACATACGCTACTTAGGTTTCATAGAGTCCACGAGGCAGTTCATTTACTTCACTTGCTTACAGAAAATCACACTTTAAAAACAGTTTATTTATTTACCTCCTCTATCTCTCTCTCAGTCCTTGAGAGACAGCACTCTTGATACGGTCTTGAATGCCTTGATCCATCCCCAGGCTCGGCCAGCCCCAGATCCTGAGCCTTGCGTCCCTGTGCTCAGGGAGGTTCGGGATGTGAACCTGGAACCCTCCCACGTGGGTCACTCAGTCTCCTGGAGTCTCACATTATATGGCTGTGCTGTTGCCCGGGTCCACATTACAATTTGTATAATTTTTCACTTGTTGACTCCAGAGATTAGGATTTGATTAATGTAGCCCAGGACAATTGTTCTCAAACTTGAGTGGGGTCAGAATGGCTGGGTGGGATGGCTTTGGGGAGACCCATGTTAAGAACAACTGTTCTTGAGCACCGTTGCCCTCGGGCGGCTTCATGTTTTGGGGGACCTGCAGAGACTTCTCTGGTATGCCCTGGGGTCTTGTGGCTCCTCTCCTGCTCGGCCCGTTTTTCACAGCGTGTGGAGAGAAGGTGCCATCCCGAGTGTAGAGAGGAGCGAGGACCGTGTGTGCGTGTCTGAGCCATGGTGGGCACGGGTGGGTCGGCAAGGCCCGACAGCACAGTGCCCTTCTCCTCAGGCCTCCCCTCGAGCCAGGTGGCAGAGCCACTAACTAAAATTCCTTAGGAAACATTGACCTTGGAGCCCCACTTGATGAGTGTTCAGCAAACTTGGAATGCTTGCTGCATCCAGAAACCGCAAGATTACTTTGCCATTAACACCTGCCGTGAGTGGCAGGGCTCGCGTCCTTAAGATTACCAGAGGAAAATGCTGCCTCGCTTGGAGTGGAGGAAGTAATGAAATGAATGAGGCATCAGTACTCGCCGTTTGATAAACGGCAGAACGCCTCCCTGGGCCTCTGCTCACCAGTTTGCCTCTACCCTGTGATCTCTGTAAGTAAAACATTGTAGAAGACCGCATGTTGACTGCAGGGCTAATGTCATGAAGAAACTAGGGAAAAAAAAAATAAAACCCGCATTCTTTATAGAGTCTTATGAAAATGTTATGACGTATTTTACGGTTTTTATTTAAAGGTCGTGTGTCTCAGACCACCCGTTGGTGTTTGACTTGCTGTTTATGCCAAGGGAGGCAGATCGGAGGGTTGGGTAATTTGTGGGAATGTCTGTGTCAGTGACACTACAACAGATACTGTGGCGACATGGGGGATGGTCTCTGCTGTCTACCCCTCCCCCAGTCTGAGCTGCCTTTAGAGACATATCTATATGGTGACACTGACAGCTTGCCTCTAGAAAGTTGCGACACGCCACTGGGAAGCTGTGTAGATCTGGGACTACCCACAGCTGTGAGTATTCACCATCAGAGTACACGTGGCCGTTCTTCTTCTCCTAAGGCATGCAAAACCCCTCCAATGTCTCTGTTCTGCTCTGCGGTCTTGTCCGGGACCACTTTGCTGGCCCTGCAGCCCAGGATCGACCATGCTTCCGTGATGTGCTTCTCTAAGTAAGATCTCTTAGCTGGTGCGCTCTCTGAAGAAGGTTAAGTGTTAAAGGAGTATCCTTGAATATGTAACTAATAGGTCCTTGGTACAGTCCTGATGTCTTTTTCTGCTTTTCTATGCAAAAACGTGTCATGACTTTCCCCAAAACACAGTAATATTCATTGCATGTGGCTGTCGCAAGGATGGGTACTAGTGGTTTGTTCTATGAACTTTTCAAATATTGCTACTTGTACTCCTCAAACCAATTGAATGAAGTCAGTGCCATTTTTATCTCCGTTTCTGAGGCACATTCTGTGACTTGTCCAAGGTCACATAGCTAGGAAAGCCTTCGGCTTCTTTCCCAGAAGGGATCTCCTTAGAGTCAAGCACAAATCTCTTGGCGTAGCATTCTGAGAATGTTGTCACTGTCTCCTAGGTTCCCTCCCAAGTCTTCATCAGTCATGTGACTGCTGGAACACACCAGGCACATCACACTCTCCCTTCGCTCACATCATCTCTTCATCCCAGAAGGGCCTTCCTTCCCACGACCTAATTGTTCACCTTTTTTTGGGGGAGAGGTTTTTGCTATAGGGCGTGTGAGCTTCCCAGAGAGACAGAAAGCGAGAAATCACCCTCCAGGGGGATGACCATTCTGCAATCCCTTTTCCTCCATTCTCCTCTCGGGATCTTGGGCATGCACGCACACGTGCCCAGCGTGAGTTTAAGCCACCAGGTCCGGGACTCGAACCACAGTCGATTACATGGGAGTCCAGTGACATAGCCATTGCGCTAACTGCTGGTTCCTTCAACTTTTTTGTATTAAAATAATTATTTTATCTAGCTTTATTTATTTATTTATTTGACCAGAGAGGGACAGAGTGAGAGAGGGGAGAGAGAGTGAGAAAGAAAGTGAGAAAGCAAGCCACCAGGTCTGGGACTCAAACCGTGATCAGCCATGTCTAGTGCCCTTAACCATCACACCACCTGCTGGCCCCTAATTGGGGCCTTTAACTTGGACAAATTGTACACTAGCACTTTGCAATTTAAGTGGCAGGATTGGCCACAGATACATGGAGATGATGGTTCCTGAACCCTCAGGACCACTGGCCTGGGGCTGCCAGAGCCCTTACTCTGGCAAGTCTAGCTGTAAATGTTACCTTTCCGTGGTTGAGGAGCTGATCTCTGTGGACTGCCACACTCAGGCTCCCTTGATGAAGGTGAGTAAGCAGGAGAGAAAGGCGGGCTTTTGCTCTTCTATTCCCTTCCTGACTGTCCTTTCTGAGTGGGACCATCACCCGGCAGCCCTCCTTGGCTCTGGGTCTCCTAGGGCAGCAGTAATTTCCCACTGCTGTCAGTCTCTGGGGGCTCCCTGGCCCTTGTTGGCTCACTCTGCCCACGAAGCTGTCTGCTGCTCTTCTTTCAGTGTGTCTACATTTCACCACCCACACGGGTGACTCTTACCTCCTTCTAGGACCTGACCCCTGCAACTCCTTCCTCCCAAACCATGTCTGGTTCTTGTCTTCCAACTCACGAATGGCCACTCACAGGCTTGCCTACTCACTCAGCCCAAGTCCTATTACAGGAACCCAAGACTTTCAGAGCGCTGAGATTACAGTGTCGACTTAAAGGTCCATGGCGTCCTTGGGGAGGCACGGTGTTCAGTTCGCTCATCCCCCTTTCCCACTGCTCTCCCTTTTTGGAGAGCGAGAGCACGTGTGCAGTACAGTGAAGGTCCCTTCTTACTCAGAGCACAACCTGGCGGCCATGGGGCTGTTTTCCTTCCCTGGATGTTCCTGCGATTGGCGATGCATTCGACTTTCCTGGAAATCCATTAGCGCCACTAAAGGAGGATGAATATGTCCAGAACTAGTGCAGAGTACATGCTTCTGGAACAGAAAGGAAGAAAGAGAGGCAGACAACTAGCAAAAGCTGGGTTCTATCTTGCAGCAGAACAAACATAACCAGCCTCCACAATGATCCTCAAAACTTTCAAACAGAGCACTCCTCCTTCCACAGGCCTAGCAGCAGTTCAGAGGCCACAGATGTTCCCTTCCATGCCATGTCAGTCTGGAGGACAAGAGGGCATTGAGGTCCCCACCCAGCCAGGCAGGCTGCTGAGCAGAGAGTTAGGGTTCCCGACATCCCATCCAGTGCTCTCTGGACTAAACCACACAGGCTGTTTTTCTCGGTTCTCTCTGGGCCACTTGGCTCCTCTTGAGTCAGACACCCTGATCCCTTTTCCAGGATATACACCTACCTGCTTCCTGGAGCCAAGCTCTGTGAGGCGTGTGGCTTTTTTTGGACTGCTCAGGCACCTCGGAGCTTTGGCCTCTCATCCCAAGGCAGAAGGATTTGCGTAGATAAATTTATACCACGTGGGACAAGGGTGTTTCCAAACCCTCAAAGTGGTCCAGAGACAGTGAGTTTGCTGAAACTGGTTTTATGCTCTGCACTGTTGACAGCAAGTAGAGGTCCAACTTTGTAGAATGTAACCCTTCTTTATAGTAAGCCTATTTTAGAGCTAACCACAGCATACAGACCACAGATTTAACACAACCAGCGAATGTGCACATGTCCAAGAAGAGGCAACTGCCATCCCATACATATTTTTTTTTTTTTTTTTTTTACTTTTCTCCTTATCCTCCTCCTCTTTTTCTTTTTTCAACAAATCAGTCATTTGCTGGTGCATAAAAAGTAAACAGGTAATGAATAAGCTGTGGAATTTGAAGGAGAGTTTTTAAGCTAGAAATCTGAAGAAGGAAAAAAAAAGGCCACAGAAAACAGGGTAAATAGTTAAAGCAAATATTTTTGACCAAAATACCCAGTGCTGCAGCTGGAGTTGGACCTTATTGTTGGACCTTAAAGAGGCTAAAGTGGATTCAATTGACCAAAACAAGGTTTGGAGATAGCAAGGAATTTTATTTTTTGTTATTTCTCTTCAAAAAGGTATAACAGAAGTTTAGACGTTGAGCAAACATTCCAAGCTTTTCGATCTACTGCTACTTTTTCTGGGCTTTGCTTTGGATGTTGGTTGACTTTTTTCTTCCTCAGTATACATGTATATGTACTTTTTACATATGTATATATCTTTTCTTTTCTTGTTGAACCATGATAGTAAAAATGATTAGTAGAGTTGAAATCTGCAGCAACACACAGAATGCTCACTGCAGTGTTTAGGATAGCTGAAATATGCAATAATTGATTTTAACATGCGCTGTAATTGGTTCCATGTGCATTGCTGTCAACTGCGATGTATCATAATTAAACTGACATGTTAAAAAACTGGCCACTGAAATGAGCATTCGCTGCATTACCCCACTGTGCACAGCTTGCTGCTGCCCCGCTCCCTGGCTTCCCCATCAGGACCCACATGGCCGGGGTGTATTTTGCTGGTCTTCTCCACGTTTTATCTATTTTTACCTCCTCACATTGTAAATGACCTCCTGGAGTGGATTCGGGCTTCCCCCCCACCTTCATTTTCAGATGGTCACATATTTTAGCAGCAATAGATCTCCATGCATAGGTCTGAGTCATCATAAATCAGATCTAAAATGTAAGAATGGTCAAGAATGTGATCTAAGACACAGCAGCAGATCCAGAGCAGTTCCATATTTTAGCCCCAAATTGAATCATGCTTGAACTCTAATTAGGAAGTTCACTTGGAAGAAGAAAGCACAGCTCCACCTCTGAGACCCCATCAGATAAATAATAGTGTCTATTGACCACCTTCCTTTCTACTTCTTTCTATGGTCAACAGAATGCTATGTGCTTCCAGGATGGTCTTGCCTTCATAGCCTGACGATTGTTCTTCTTGTTTGTTTGTTTTGGTAAGGCATCATGACATAGATGAAAAGACACTGAACTAGGGTTTGTGGGTTCTGGGGTGAAGGCCCAGTTAAGTTCTATGAATAGTGTTGGCAAAGCTTTCCTCTTGGTAAAATGGACGTTATAATTCTTTTTAACTACTATCATCTCAAAGTTTAGAACAAAATAATGAGATACAAGCATGATTAGAGAAGGCTGGCTCTTCAGTTCGTGAAATCTCTATTCTGAATCAGAATGGACAATTGCCTCTGTACTTCAAGCTACCTGGAGTTGTTGTTTTCACTTAATGAAGGAATAAAATGATGTCTCCAGTGTTGCATCTTCTCTAATGTGTTAATCACACAGATGAGTCTTGTGGTGGCCAAGTATTTAATAACAAGAGTTAGTTCACTGTTCATCTATGGTTGATCAGGCAATCAACTGCAGAGCTCCATAAAACCAGTTCTGCAAGAAAGAGATGGCAGCCATCTCCCTGTTATTCCTTGGGGGACACCATTATTCCCCTTGATCCAGTCATGTGTCATTAGTGAAGGTCCCTGACTTTGGTGTCCTATGCCTTCCTTAGAGCACTGGTCTGCGATGCACCTGGTCAATCATGGTGCCTCTCTCTGTCCATGAAACAGTCTAAACTATGGTCCAAGAACCATGCTGGACCCACAAAGGTTTTTCTATGAGCTTCAATAACCAAAAGCTGTGAGACAAGCTTCTCCTAACTCCTAGAATCTGAGCTATGAAGACATAAACCTGGTAATTCTCCACCACAATAAGGAAGTCGTACTTTTTGTGTCATGAAGGAAGAAGGGATTGAGGTCTACCCATGAGAAGAACAAAACTAAGAGAAAATGTTAATAGGTGATTTTTGAAACTGTCAGGAGAAGAAAAAACTTATTCCAGTTCCTAGTGGAGTTTTATTCCTTGGTTAATCTCTGAAGAGGCGAACTATCAGGAGTTAAGGAAATAACTAGAGAGGGACAGAATTAGTTTATCTTATTCAGTCATCTTATATTTTATTTTCTTAAGGGGAAAGAGGTTTCTATTTTACAGCCAGGGTTGAAGCAGAGACCTGAGTGCTGCCTCCATAGGCCTCCTGACCAGGATCCAGGCTCTGTATTTTCTTTTCCTCTTTATTTTGCATCTTTATTCTCACTGAATCTTCTTCCCTTAACTGATAGAGTGTGTTGGTCTCTTCACCCCCTTGGGGTCGCAAGACTTGGAGTCACAGACATGCCTATTAGTTTTGAGCAACTTTTGAATACTGCATAGTGCATCCACAGTGGTTCTCAGACTTAGGGGTGCATCTGCAACTCCTGGAGAACTTGTGAAAACACAGAGCACTGGGCCCAGTCACCAGAGATTCTTGTCTAATATATCTGGATGGAGTGGAGAGTCTGCATTTCTAAGCACTTATGTTATACTGAAGCTACTGGTCTGTGGATTACACTCTGAGAATCACTGCTATAATGAATGTCAGATTAGACTAAAAGTTGTGAGATGCAAGTCCTGGCCTTTAGGCAACCCACCGATCCTCTGTGGGCCTTACCCATTTATAAAAAGGATGTTTGATCTACATAGTTTTCAAATTTCCTTTAAGATGCCTCCAAGTCTATGAACAGATTGTGACGTTCTGTTTGGGAAGGCTAGATTGTTATTGTGGACTCTTCTTTTAAGACAGCTGTAAATTTAAAAAACAGTCTTTAATTTCTGCAGGAATGGTGAAGATAGTTGAAGAGTAGCAATAGAATGGGGGTAAACATGAGACTCTTATCAATTCTAAGGACCTGACAAAAGTTTTGTGAATGCAGTCTTTCTCTCTCTCTCTTTCTCTCTCTCTCTCTCTCTCTCCCTCTCTTGGGAAACCTTATGGTACTGTACTCACTTAAGTTATATAAATGTGGTCTCCTTCTCTCTCTCTTTCTCTCTTGGAGTATGTTTGGTACTGTACTCACCTATTTCTGGACTACAGTTAACCCCAGGTAACCGAAATGGAGGAAAGCAAAGTTGCAGATAAGAGGAACTACTGTATAGTATTTGAAATCACTTGTTTTTTAATCAGGCCCTAGTTCCAGGACTGAGGAAATGCCAGCTTGGTACTTTCTCAACCACAGGGAAGAGTAGATAGGGCTAGGAAAACACCATAGCGGGGAGAGAAAGAACTTGTGGAGAGGAAAGTAATCTCTTACACAGGGGGCTCTTCCAGCCCTCCTCTGGTGTATTCTGTGCTTCCCCTGCAGATCCAGGGGAAGCACAGAGCAGGTTTGCAAAGTTATGGCAGAGCCAGACGAGAGACGGCAGGGAAGAGATGGCTTATGGCAGCACCCAGGAGGGCCTCCTAACTGAAAAGAAAAGGAGAAGGTGAAATGTCTGCAGAGATCTTCTGAAGTGGAAAGGATAGGCTTTTCTCTCTCACCTCAAATCCCTGCACAAACCAGTGACACGGAATGGGGATGTTACAAGTGTGCACAGGCCACTGTGCTATAATAAGGTTTCCTCCCCCTTTACTTTTTTTTTTTTGGAGAGGTTTTTGCTATAGGGCACGTGTGCTCACCAGACAGACAGAGAGACAGAGAGATAGAAAGCGAGAAATCACCCCCCAGGGGGGATGGCCATGCCACAAATCCTTCTCCATGCTCCTCTTGGGATCTTGGGCACACACGCACACGTGCTTGGCGTGAGTTTTAAGCCACTGGGTCCGGGACGCGAACCACGGTTGACTACATGGGAGTCCAGCGACATAGCCATTATGCTAACTGCTGGTCCCCCCCTTTACTTTTTCTTTTTTCCTAAGTAATGATTTTATTTAAATTTATTTATTTATTTATTTATTTATTTATTTATTTATTTATATTTGACCAGAGAGGGGAATGAGAAAGCAAGCTGCCAGGTCTGGGACTTGAATTGCAGACAGCTATGTAGGAGACCAGCATCCTTAACCACCACACTACCTGTCACCACCCCCCTTTACTTTTGAGGAAGAATAAGTGATGGATGAAGAGAATAATGTATAACAGTAATTTAGGAAATAACTTCTCACAGAAGAGCCTCTATAAAAACCTAATGGTATTTAAGGATGTAAAACAATGAGTATTATAGAGCACTCATTAATTCATTCAGTATATATAAGAGGTCTTTAGAAAGCTCATGGGAAATGTATGTTATGTAAAAGCTGTACATGGATGTCAAAATTTTTTTGCACCAAAGCAAACTTGTACTTTAATTCCATTTTCCATGAATTTTTGGACTTGCCTTTGTATATTTGTATAATATAATTTGTACTAATTTATATTTGTACTAATTTAATTTAATTTACCATTATTATTCTTAAATTTGATATAAAGCACATGTTCTCACCAGAGAGAGACAGAGAGAAGGGGGGGGAGTGAGAAAGCAAGCTGCCAGATCTGGGACTTGAACTGCAGTGAACCATGTGGGAGTCTAGCACCTTAACTACCATGCCACACCGCTGTCCTGCATTTCTTTTTTTTGAGAGACTTTTTGCTATAGGGTATGTAGGCTCACCAGAAAAAGAGAGACAGACAGAAAACGAGACAGAAAGTGAGAAATCACCCCGCAGGGGCGATGGCCATGCTGCAGTCCTTTCTCCTCCTGGGATTTTAGGCATGCATTCACATGTGCCTGTCATGAGTCTCAAGCCTCCTGGCCCGGGACTTGAACTGCAGATAACCATGTGGGAATCCAGAGCCTTAACCACCTTGCCACCCACCCACTGGCCAGCATTTCTAATGTGCTCCCAAGTGCTGTTGCTGCTGCCTGCTACATTTTCAGTAGCAAGGGGAAGTACGGAAGCCAGGTGTCCCTTCTCAGCTGCAGGGTCAAGGAGGAAGAATCTCCCAGGTCTGATCAGACTCCCAGGGCTGTAGGCCTCAGGAAGCTGTGTGGTGGTGCAAGATTGGATATCTCCAGCTGAGGAGGATGGGCCAGGGCCCAGGTAACGGGATCATTTCATCACAATAACTGCAGCAGGCCTGAGCCAATTCCAGGCTGTTCGGTAGGTCTTCCAGTGCGTTTACTAACCTGTAAAGGAAGAGGAATGGTGTCAGGCACTGGGGAAGCGTGAGTGTTAGACAGAGGGAAACAAATCCGAACCCTCAACAACACACTCCCCAGACCCCATCCGGCCCCCGACTTCCATCCCTCTTGTTGGCAAGCTCTGAGTGCTTGGGCTGACTTCCAAGTTCCTAAAGTTCAAGTGTAGAAAAATCCAACTAATCTCCTGGAAAATCTCTTGATGTGTATTTTTCTTTAAAAATCTGGGCAGATTTTAAATGTAGCCCCCTCTCTAAGCTGTGCTCAACAGGCGTTAGCATTGGAGACACACACACTCTGTTTTCCGAGACTCTCCCCGCCCCCACCGGTATTGATACCAGATCCAGAATGGAATTTGTCAGGGCACGTCGCGTATTACTACTAAACCATTAATTTAGTTAGTGCATTATGAGTAGGAAGACGGATTCCTTGCATTATATTTTGGTTGTCAGGCCTGATTTGAGCTTATTTCTCATTGAGTATTTCATATCAAAGGCTGGGCTAATAGAATTACAGGACATTAGGATGTTCAATCTGGAAGGGACCCTGGAGATCATTTAGTGCTGCCTGCTCGCCTTCCAGATGAGGAAACTATATTGTTCACTCTGAGGACCTTGAGCAAACGCTCAGCTTCCGATCTGCACGTGGAGTCGCCTGTTCCCACGTCAGGGAGTTAGCGGGAGGATGAAGGAAGCCGAGAACAACTCCTTCTGGTGGCCTCGTGCTTGATCTTGGCTTTCACTCTGTCAGTCTGTCCTCACACCTCTGATAGCATACATTGCCTATTAATATGCGAATGCCTTCGCTCCAGACAATGGGGGTGAGGGGGGAGTGTGATGTTTCTACTTAAGGGACATTTTATACACTTTCCTGGCAACTGCATCTCTGGCATTTCTAACAGATGTTATCCAGTGCAGGCAACTTTTTCTAAGTAATCTAGCTGGATTTTAGCTGCTGAAATTTTCTCTATCATTTGATGATCATATTTCATTTCAGACTTTTGAACATGACAGATTGTCCACCTGGATCTCATTTTGCCACATTTTATTGATGGCCTGACTCAGATCTTTCAAGTTTATGCTAACTGACCTTGAAGGAATAACTTGTTGTTTAAATTTGATGTCACCGAGAAATAAACTGCCCGCAAATTATACAACACAATGGTGATGAACAATGAGTTGGAACTTTTTATTACTATTTATTGCCTATAGTTAAGGAATGAGTAAGAGCTGTTACACTGTACCCATTTCTGGGACATAATTCCAAATGAAATTTACTACAAGCACGTGTGTAACACACAAACATTTCGTTTGCAAATCCAGGCTCCGTGCAGTGATATTATATCTCCTCTTGATTCCTTTCTGTCTCTGCCCTGTTCTGTATAGAACACAACAGTTCTTCCTCCTGGCGTGGCTATTCTGAGCAACCTGAGGCAACCATGTGACTCATCATGGCCTCATCCTCTGGGGACATGAGTGATATCGGATGGAAACTACCCAGAGAAGACAAAATATGCCATGCATTTGTAAGTTATTTAAGTAATTACCCAGACCTGGTGGCTTGAAAATCCCACCAGGTGTGTGTGTGTGTGTGTGTGTGTGTGTGTGAGTGCATGCCCAATATTCTGAGAGGCGAATGGAGGAGAAGAGATTATGGTATGGCCATACACCCTGGGGGGTGATGGCTCACGTTCCCTCTCACTAACTCTCTCTCTGGTGAGTACATGTGCCCTATGGCAAAAACCTAAAATAATAATAGTAATAATATTTCCAAAAAGGGTTTGTTGGTGATTAACCATGAATTTCTGTTCTAAATCTTGAATGTCTGAAAATCAACTCTCATTCTCATCTGAAGGGGAAATAAAAACTGACTCGGGACGAGTAGTTAGCGTAATGGCTATGTCGCTGGACTCCCACGTAGTCGACCGCGGTTCGAGTCCCGGACCCGGCGGCTTAAACTCACGCCGGGCGCGTGTGCGTGCGTGCCCAAGATCCCGAGAGGAGAATGGAGGATAAGGGATTGCGGCGTGGCCATCCCCCCTGGGGGGTGATTTCTTGCTTTCTATCTCTCTGTCTCTCTCTGTCTGTCTGGCAAGCACACGCACCCTATAGCAAAAACCTCTCCAAAAAAAGAAAAAAAAAAAAACTGACTCAACACTGTCGGCTTGTGAGTTGAGGACACGAATTAACTGTCTAGACCAGGACTCCACAAATTACACCTGTGGTCAAATGACCTATGGCCCTACCTGTCTCCTTTGTAAATAAAGTTTTATTGGACACAGTTGTGCTCTTTGTGTATGTGACGTCTGCACTGCCTCCTGCAATTACAGCGGAGTTGAGGGTTGTGACAGAGCCCTTATGGCCCATGAAATCTGAAGTACAACCCGGCCCTTTACAGAAAAGGCTGCCGACTCTTGGTGTAAAGGATAGAAAAGTATCTGGCCTGGTCATTAGTTATGGTAAAACACAAAGCTTTTCTCCGACTTCAGCACAGCTAAGACTCTCCCATGAGGCCTATTTGGGAATCCTAATCTGGAGATTACGATGTAGTAGGTTGGGCTGAGATTCAGAAACATCCATGTATTTATTTATTTATTGAGGTTTTGGTGTGTGTGTGTGTGTGTGTGTGTGTGTGTGTGCTTGCCAGAGAGACAGAGAGGGAAAGTGAGAACCCCCCACAGCTGGGATGGCCATGCTCAATCCCTTCTCCTCCACTCTCCTCCTGGGATTTGGGATATGCATGCATGCATGCATGCATGCCTGGTGTGATTTTCAAGCCACCAGGTGCAGAACTTGAGCTGTGGTTAACCATGTGGGAGGCCAGTGTCTTAACCACCACACCACCTGCTGGCCCCCAGAAGTATGCATTTTTAATAATGCTTTAGACACATAGCCTTAGTCATCAGAACTATTAGTTATGACACTAGAGGTATGTTCCTTTCCTAATCATCTCTGGAGATCCAGATACGTTTAATTATTGCAGCATACTATGGAGCAAAACTTATAAAAGAAAATTAAATATCTTGGATATGAAGTGACTCATGTCCACTCCAAATTTGTGTATTGAAACCCTCATTCCCATTTTGATCATGTTTGAAGATAGAATCTTTAAAAAGGTAAAGTCAAATATGGTCATAAAGATGGGGCCCATATCTGATTGGACTGCTGTTTTTATAAGGGTAAAAGACAGCAGAGATTGTACGTGTGCATGTCTGTGTACAGAGGAAAGGCCACATGGGACTGCATGAAGGTGGCGACCTGCAACCCGGCCAGAAACTGACCCTGTTGAAATCTTCATGCAAATATTATTTTTTTAATTGCCAGAGGGTGCATGTGCTTGAGAGAGAGAGAGACATAGAACTGATATAGTCAGTCTTATATTTGAGCCACTTTAGTAGGTAGTAATATATTATTTTTTTAGAGCGTTCTTTTGCTAGGGCACATGTGTTCACTGGAGAGACAGAGAGACAGAAAGTAAGAAATCACCCCACGGGGAATGACCATGCCAAAATCATGCTGGGGGTGTGTGCATGTGTGCCCAAATCTTGAGAGGAGAGTGGAGGAGAAGGGATTGTGGCATGGCCATACTCTGGCGGTGGGAAATGGTGGGGAGGGGGTTTCTCACCTTGCCTCTCTGTCTCTCTCCAGTGGCTCATGAGCCCTATGGCAATAACTTACAACAACAACAACAAAATCCTGTTGGAATTTGGACGTCTTGGAGAAGATGTTGGTACCTTTGTGCTTTTGTGTAAACTTAAGTGACTCCTTCATTTAGCTGTCATTTCATAACCAAGGAAAGTATCCAGACATAGTCACACGCAAAATCAGAATGAGTCCACACTAATCATTTTGCCATCATTACCAGGAAGCACAGAATCAAAATTAGTTCTCAGTTCTAATAATCCAGCTTGTCTTAACTGTCTACAGGCATCTATACAATGGCTTCCCTTTGGATATTTTTTCTTTAATTGAAGTGAAATGGGCATAAGAGTAAATATTTTAAAGTGAACAATTCAGTGACATTGTGTACATTCATGGTGTTGTACAACCACCACCTCCATGTTGTTGCAAAACATTTTCATTCCCCTGAATGGAAAACTCATATTCAGTAGGCAATTGTTCCCCATTCCCTCCACCCCAGGCTTACCAATCTGTGCTCTGTCTCCACACAAACAGAATCATACAGCATGTCATCTTTCATCTGGGTGCTTCCATGTAGCATAATGTCCTCAGTGTTTGTCCACTTTGTACTTTGTCTCTCTCTCTCTTTATTTGCCATAGGGCACCTGTGGTTGCCAGAGAGAGGAAAAGTGAAAAATCAAAGGGGTGGAGAATGACCATGGCATAGGCCCATCTCCTCCATTCTCCTCTCGGGATTTTGGGCCTGCACGCACATGCACCTGGAATGATTTTCAAGCTGCTAGGTCCAGGGGCCACGTGGGAGTCCACTGTCTTAACAACCCCACCACCTGCTGGTCCCCCTGTATCTCTTTTTAATGAATGAATAATACTTTACTGCTTGTATGTACAGCAGTGTGTTCACTGTGTTTCCAACTGTTCGTGCTGTTTCCATCTTTGGCTATTGTTAACAGTGCTGTTACAAACATGCACACACACACATACACACACACATATATATGTATGTATCTGTTTGTGTACTCATTTTCAATTCTTGTGGGTAAATACCTAGGAGTAAAACTGATGAATCATACTGTGATTCTACTCAACTTTTTGAGGAACTGCCGATCTTATTTCTGAAATGCCTGAATCAGGCAATATGGCCAACTAGAGACACCTAGTGCAATTCCTCTTCCCAAAGAAAGTAAAAGTAAATAAAATACATAAGTAAAATTTAAAAAAATATCAGAAAACTGGCCACATTTCAAGCAGAGGAGTGAGGAAGGACCAATACACCAAGGAAGTAAGAAGCAACGTCTCAGGCACTGGTACTTGGGATGGAAATGTAGAGAAGGCCATGGTGACCGAATCATTTTACACTTTCACCAGCAATGCACGAAGATTCCATTTTCTCTATATCCATGTCAAAACTTAGGATTTTCTTTCTCCCCACCCTTTTTTAATTGATGGCCATCCTAATGAGTGTAAAAATACAAAAATGTATTTTTGATATACATTTATCTAACCACTAATGTTATTGACTAAATTTTCATGTGCTTATTGGCTGTTGTATATTTACTTTAATTAAATGTCTATCTAAGTCATTTGTCCATTATAAAATTGAATTGTTTGTATTTGGTGGTTGAATTTTAAAAATCAGTTATATTCTAGAAACTAGGTTTTTACCAGATATACAATATGAACGTATTTTTTTCATTCTGTAAGTTGCCTTTGCATTCTCTTAATAATATCCCTTGACACGCAAAAGTTAAATTTTATATAGTCCAATTTTTTTTTAGTTTTTATTTCATTGCTTATACATCTGATGTCATAGTTGAAAAAGCCATGTTAAATAAAAATCCATTGTCATATCAACTCTATGTTTTTTCCTCTCTAACTTAGGTGGCTGATTCATTTTGAGTTAATTTTTACATCTGATGTGAGGTGAAAATCCAGCTTTAATTTTTTTTAATGTGATTATCCAGTTGTGTTAGCACTTGTTGAAGAGACTATTCTTCTTTCATTGATTGGTCTTGGCATCCTCATCAAAAAATCAATTGGCTATAGATGCATGAATTTATTTTGAGCTCTTAATTTTATTCTGTTGGTATATATGCCTGTACCTAAATGAATACTAATTGTTTTGATTTCTGTGGCTGTGTAGCGTCTTTAGTCCTCCAACTTTGTTCTCCTTTTCCAAGATCATTTCAACTATTTAGGGCGTCTTGTAATTTCATATGCATTTGAATGTAAGTTTTTCTATTTTTCAAAAACATAAAACAGGCCATTGGAATTTTGATAGAGATTGCACCGGGTCTATAGATCAATTTACTGAGTCCTGCATTTATAAAATATCAAGTTTTATAATGAACAAGGATTATTCAGGCCATCTATAATATTTTTAAGGAACTGCCTAACTTACCTCCGAAATAACCACGTGTTTGTATGAGAAGAGTTGGTGTTAATTCTTTAAATGTTTGGTGAATTCACCAATGAAGCCATCTGATCCTTTGCTTTTCTTTATTTGGAGGTTATTTTTTTTCCCTTTGTTGATGTTTCTATGTTTCTATGTTTTTGTTTTTGAGCCAGTTTTGGTTACTTGCATTTTTCTTACATGTATGTACTCATGTGCTAATGAGGTGTGGGTAATTAACTCTAAAGCTCTTTTGAGGCAACTCCTAGGAATGCATCTCTACTGAAAACTCTGTTCATATTTCTGTTTTTCACTCTAAATTGAGACCTAATTCTAAATGATCCTCTCCTATTTTTCTTTATAACAGTTTTTTTTTTACAACTTCATTTATTTTAATTTGACCAGAGAGGGACAGAGATCGAGATCGAGATCGAGAGAGAGAGAGAGAGAGAGAAAGTGAGAAAGCAAGTTGGGACTCAAACCACAACACCTGCCAGACCCTCTTTACAATAGCTTTTTTTTTTTTTGGAGAGATTTTTGCTATAGGGCGTGTGCACTCGCCAGACAGAGAGAAACATAGAGGCAGAAAGCGAGAAATCACCCCCCAGTGGGGATGGTCACGCCGCAATCCCTTCTCCTCCATTCTCCTCTTGGGATTTTGGGCACGCACGCACACGCGCCCGGCATGAGTTTTAAGCCACCGGGTCCAGGACGTGAACCGCGGTTGACTACGTGGGAGTTCAGCGACATAGCCATTCCGCTAACTGCTGGTTCCCTACAATAGCTTTTATGAGGTGGTTTTGCTGCTGTTTTTTTCATTTTCTGTGACTCTTCTCTCTGTCAAGCACAGTGAGACTGAGCTGTTGGCCTGACTGCTCATAAGCACCTTCATTGAGTCATTCCCTCGGTGTCATCCTTGTTTGCTTTTCATCTTCTGAACTAGTCAACTCTGCGTACTGCAGGTGTTTGACTTGGGTGCGTGGCACTCTCCCCAACAGCACTTTTTATTCTGAAGTTTGTTTATCCCTTTCAGGAGGTATGTCCTCAGTCCTTTGTGGCGGAGGCACTGCTCTTGGGTTCTCCTGTCAGGTACTTCCTTCTTGGAGGTCGTCTTCTGGCTCCCCCTTGGTCCCTCCTGGCATAGCATCTGACTTTCCCTTTTGCGTTGTGCACCCGCGCACAATGGGATATCCTCAAGTGCTGCAGAGCCTTTCCTGGCCGTGTCAAGAAGACTACAAAGTTAGTGCGAAAACGGAATTGAAGTATGACTTCATTTTAGTGCAAGAAAACTTGGAGAGGGTTGGATGCTGGCACTGGGGTCGCACAGTGCTCTGAGGCTGACCCACATGGAGAAGTTCTGGATTTGCTTACAGAGGCCTCCCTCAGCACAGCCATGGTCCAGGCTGGCTGAGCCCGGGGGGTGAGTTACACACAGAGACACTGTTGGGGAAGATATAAATAGGTTTTTACTTTTTTTGTATCTATGCATAGTTTTTTTTATAATTCATCTTTTCCATGAACTTTTTAAAGATGCTTTGTATTTTCTCTTTTCTAGTCTCACACCCATTCTGTATTTGAGACTCACTCATGTTCGTGCGAAAAAATAGAAGGCTCTTCACCAGGATCTTTAATTATTCATCTTCAGAACTGTGACAAATGTTTAACTCTGAAAGGGGTGGGAGAACTCTGATTATTAGAATCTGCCAATTTCTGTGGTGTAAACACTCCCATTGTGGCTGACTTTAGGTTGCCAAAGTGATATCACCAAAGGCAGAATTGGAAAAAGATACACAATGACATATTATAATGTCTTTCTACCACACAGATACAATAAATATTAAAATAAAACATAATAACTATGAAGCATAGGTAACAGTAAAATTTAATGCAATATTTAGAAATGAAGAGATTTGAATAGTCTTACATATACAACAAAGGTTATTACCTTTGTAATAGATATTATTACACATATAGTAATATATATGTATTATTATCACATATGTAGTTAAATATTACCTTTGTAATAGCTATTATTACATATATAATAATACATACATATATTATTATGTAATGCAATTATTATATATTATGTATTATATATTATTATGTATTATTATATGTAATATATAGTAATATTATTAGTAATATTAATATATAGTAATATATTACATATATGTAATATATAATAGTTTATATATAGTAAATAGTTTATATAATGTAAACTATTATTATATATTATATATTATTATACTTATAATCATATAGAATACATCTGTATTATTATATGCATTTAATATATAAATATATACATATATTTAATATATTACATATTTAATATAGACATATAGTATATCTATATTATATATGTATACATACAAAATATTATTATATACACATATTTATATATAATACATATGTAGAATATGTGTATTTTATGTATGTATTATTATATACATATAACATATATTATATGTATATATTATTATATACATATAATGATATATAAAAAATACCTATGTGTATATGTAATAATAGCTAATACAAAGGTCATAAACTTTGTTTTGAATATAATTGAATATAATTATAAATTTAGATCATGTAATTTTTTTTTTTTTGGAGAGATTTTTGCTATAGGGCATGTGCACTCACCAGAAAGACAAGAGAGGCAGAGAGACATAAAGTGAGAAATCACCCTCCTGGGGAGATGGCCACACCACAGTCCCTTCTCCTCCATTCTCCTTTCGGGATCTTGGGCATGCACACACATGTGCCCAGTGTGAGTTTAAGCCACCAGGTCTGGGACTTGAACTGTGGTCAACTACATGGGAGTCCAGCGACATAGCCATTACACCAACTGCTGGTCCCACATCATGTAATTTTTAATAATGATGGTGTTTAACTGAGAGCTGATGAAATTCCTGAGTGTTTAGCAATCACCTTCTGTGGGCAGCTACAAACCAGTGTTGGCTCACCACTCCGGTATCATCTCCCCTCCCACCATCACCCCTAGTTTTGTTATTTTATTCAATTTCTTTGGCCTCAGTCTGTTCTCTCCAAATTATTTAAATGATTTTTTTTGCATTATTTATGAGATCTCATTTTGTTTATGATGAATTAGAATGGCTTTCCATAAGGTTTCCAATTACAGGTGGGATTCCCCATGCTGTGGATTATGACAATTTTTCCAGAAATTTAGCTTGCTCGTCTAACATCCTGGCAGAAAGGTGAGGCCAGCTCTCTGGATATTCTCACTGTTGCTCTTTCAGCTGGTCTGTAGAATCCCTAAGTGAGACCACTGAATTAATCATTTATTGCTTTATAATAAATTACCCCCAAAGTTAGCAACTTAAAGCATGTACTATCTCACAGCTTCTGAGGATCTGAGTCCGAGAGTGGGTTAGCTGAGTGGTTCTGGTCAGAGTCCCTCTAGAGACACATCTGCACTGCTGTCGAGGCTTAGCTGGGGCTGGGGCTGGGGGTCGGCCCCTAAGCTTAGTGGCAAGTTTGTGGAGAGCCTCATTCCCTTGCTGGCTGTTAATCAGAAGATTTATCATCATGCCCCATAGGTCTCTCGCAGGGCTACTCACAACACAGCAGATAAGCTTCTCCCAGAACAAGAGATGAGAGACAGAGAGAGAGAGAGAGAGAGAGAGAGGAAGAGAGAGAAAGCACACCCCTGTCTAGTCTGTTTGTTCAGATGACATACCAACAGTTCTGCGTAGGCATCAGTCACCCTGGGGTGATGCAGATGGGACTAGGCAGGGGCGTGAATTCCCAGAGGCCCTGATGGTTGGGAGGCATCTCAGAGGCTGGCCACTGAAAGACCATGACAGGAGTGAGCTCAGGACTGTGAAGGATGACTTCAAAATTGGGAACTCCTTGAGGAAAGCCTTGTGTGTTGTTACTCACCTCTTCATTCCAGTCCCTCACGATGGTCATGCCTGCCAGCAGTTTGATAAACGAGTAGAGAGTACATGTCATGTCAGGAGGGACATTAAAAACATTTTGCTTTCTTTCTTTCTTTTTTTTTTTTTTTTTTTTTTTTTTTTTTAGAGGTTTTAGCTATAGGATGTGTGGGAATGGCCATGCCATGCCGCAATCCCTTCTCTTCCATTTTCCTCTTGGGATCTTGGGCACGCACACACACGCATCTGGCGTGAGTTTAAGCTACCGGGTCCAAGATTCAAACCGTGGTCGACTATATGAGAGTCCAGCAACACAGCCATTACACCAACTGCTGGTCCCTCTTTTTTTCTTTTATAAACAAGAACTTTATTCAGTTCATTGAAAATACATTAACAAAATAAATTTTAGTTGCAATACTACAATATTGCAAAAAATTATAAACATTTTGCACACTAGTCAAAATGCAAAATGTTTAAAGTGCTCTTTTGATGACAGATAAAGTAACAAATATATGCTATTGTGAACTATTATACAATTTTACTTGTTACTATTGTGAACACATTTACAATGTTTCAAATGTTTTTTGTTTTTACCAAGTTACAAATGAATGTGTCCATCTTTTTCTGTTCTCTCTCTAGATACCTCTTTTGGCAGTATGATCATCTTGCTTTTGAAAGAAGAAAATATGTGTTTTATGAAAATATAGGAAATATAGGTTAGCACTGTGTAGAAGTGTACTTATTGTATTATTTTCCTTCAAATGTAACAATATATAGATGATAAAAAGATGATTATGCTTCCTGAAAAATTACTTTTTCTATTAGTGCCCTGCTTAAAAAAGGACAGAACACTTTTTTCCAGTACTGCCTAATTAAAACAATGTACATGATCTTGCTAGGTGCTTTGCCAGAGCCATTTTGTCAAAGTGGTGACATCTCCAACCAGGCACCATGACGGAGGGTGCAGGGTGCGGGGCAGTTAGAGAACAAAAACTCCCCGAAGACAAATGAAAGACAAGTGAAAGCAGCTCTGGTCACAGTGGAGCCAGGCTAGGAGGGGGTCCTGCATTTCAGGACAATCACTGGGACCAACTCTTTGTCTTCCTGAGTTGTTTCCTAAAACCAAGGTCATTTTGCAGAGCAATTTCTTAGGATTTAGAGAAAATCTCAAATCATCTGGGAACAGAACATTCACAGGCAGTTTTCCTCATGGAAAGTAAAGACCCCTGCCCTGTCATGCTCACATCTGACTCCCACTTCAACACCCACCCATGCTGTCTGGATTAGTTGAGCTCTTGGGTTTTGCCTGTAGGGCTCCCTGAGTGAAACGGTAACTCACGGGGTTTACTGGTGGTTAATTCTCCTCAACGCAGGGCTTCCACAAAGCCTAACTTGAACTAGAATCATCATAAACATTTTAAAACAATCGAAGAAGAGGTTAAAAGCTACAATGTGGTCTAACCTGTGAAAGTTCTCTTTTAATCATCTTTGAGTTTCATTGAACTAGAGAATCTGCGGGAGGCTCAGGGAGACTTTGGAAACAATGTCATGGAAAGGACTATGGGGGTATGAGGGAATGCCACTTGCTAATCTTGCTGCTATGTACCATTCTGCATATTTATGGTGCTGAAGTCAGAGCCTTGAGTGCCAAATTAGTATGTAAATATTTCAACCACATGACCTGTGAATGGTCACTTCTTTTGCAAAAATTCTCTCTCATGCAGTTCATTCTCATGGATACTTCAGTTGTAAACTTGCGCTGAGTGTTCCTTCATTTTATTTAGTAAGCTGTTACATGAAGATATTAGGTTGGTGCAAAAAGAATGGCGGTTTTACATCATTGAAATTTACCATTTGATATTGGATACATTGTTTTTTTGTTTGTTTGTTTGAGAGAGATGTTTGCTGCCAGTGTGTGTGCTGCTGGAGAGCCAGGGAGAGAGAAAGTGAGAAATCAAGGGGGAGGGGGATGGCCATGCTGCAATCCCTTCTCCTCCGTTCTACCCCTGGGATTTTGGGCACGCACGCACACTTGAACAGTGTGAGTTTCAAGCCACCACGTGGGGGACTTGAACCGTAATCAGCCATGTAGAAATCCAGCACCTTAACCATTTCTGTCTCCTGAATACATTTTTAAATAAATGTGGTTATGTAAAACATCATTTTAATGCACATTTCTTGCTTTATTTATTTGCTGTTTTGCTAATGACTTATGACTCTCTATTTTATATTTATTTTAGACAATTGGAATGATGTCAGACAAAAAACAGATTCCAGCAGTTTTCTTATTTGAGTTCAAAATTGGTTGGAAAGCAGCAGAGACAACTTCCAACATCAAAAATGCATTGGCCCAGGAACTGCTAACGAATGTGAAGTTCAGTGTAGTGGGAGTTCAAGAAGTTTTGCAAAGGAGCCAAGAGCCTTAAAGATGAGGATCGTGGTGGTCGGCCACTGGAAGTTGACAGTGACCAATTGAGAGCAATCATCAAAGCTGACCTGTGATACAGCTACACAGGAAGTTGCTTAAGAACTCAACATTGACCATTCTGCAGTTGTTCAACATTTGAAGCAAATTGGAAAGGTGGAAAAGCTTGATAAGTGGGGGCCTCATGGGCTGATGGAAAATAATATATATATATGTGTATATATATATATATATATATATATATATATATATATATATATATCGTTCTGAAGAATCACCTCTTATATGCAACAACAAACCATTTCTCCATCGGATTATGATGTGTGACACAAAGTGAATTTTATATGCTAGCCAGCAATGACCAGCTCAGTGGCTGGACAGAGAAGCAGCTCCAAAGCACCTTCCAAAGCTAAACTTGCACCGAGAAAAGGTAATGGTCGTCGTTTGGTGGGGTCTGATTCCGTATAGCTTTCTGAATCCTGGCAAAAGCCTTTGCATCTGAGAAGTTTGCTCAGCAATCGATGGGATGCACTGAGAACTGGAACACCTGCAGCCAGCACTGGTCAACAGGAAGGACCCAAGCCTTGCAATGCCTGCAGCCAGAGCTAGTCAACAGAAGGAGCCGATTCTTCTCCATGACAACGCCCCACCACACATCGCACAACACATGCTTCACAAGTTGGACAAAGTGGGCTGCAAAGTTTTGCCTCATCCGCCATGTCTACCTGACCTCTTGCCAACCAACTACCACTTCTTCAAGCATGTCCACATATTTTTTTTTTTTTTCAGGGAAAACACTTCCACAAGCAGCAAGATGTAGAAGATGCTTTCTAAGAGTTTGTCAGGCACCAAAGCATGAATTTTTATGCTACAGAAATAAATGAATTTACTTCTCATTGGCAAAAATTGTGGATTGTAATGGTTCCTATTTTGATTAATAAAAATGTGTTTGAGCCTAGTTAAAGTCATTTAAAATTCAGTCCAAAATTGCAATTGCTTTTGCATCAAGAAATAGGTATTAATGTTTTCCTGTTGAAAACAAATAAACAACACCAAAAAAGAAAAGGCAAAAAGTAGTAGCAAGATACACTATAGCTAAAATTTTGACCAACTTGGCAAAAACATTTTTGTGTAAATGAACTAATGTTTAATAGACAAATTAGACAGTATATTCTTTTAAAAAAATAATACTTTGCCGGAGGACATAAGCACTTGTGAGAGAGAGAGAGAAAGCGAGTAAGCCCTCCACACAGGGGGCCACAATCCCTTCTCCTCTATTTCTCCCTCCGTTCAGGATGTTAGATACACACACATGCATCCCCAGTGTGTTTTTTAAGTCACCAGGTCTGAGACTCGAACTGTGCTCTCAGCCATGTGGGATGCAGCCATTTTAACCACTGTGCCACTGGTTGGCCCCAATGATATATTCTTTTTGTCAAACAGTTTCTTCAAAATAACACAAAAGGATTATACATATGTTGGTAAGAATCACCCAGAAAATCCAATAGCACATAAAAGCCTTCACACAACAGAAGATGGTTATGCTATAAATAGTTTAAGATGAGCTTTCCTTTGAGTAGCTCTGCTTTTTTAATCTGGGATTAAACTGTTTTTATTTAGTAATTTTAATTCTGTTCTCTATTACTGAATATTTATTGTGCTTTCACTTAAAGTAAAATTGACTTTAAAAAGAAAGAATAAAAAATAAGTTTTGTTGCTGTTGGTTTACTTCTGTAAATAAATATTTACCCAAAGCACAAAATTTCTTCTTTGAACTATAGAGACTTCAAATGAGAGAAGTTCCTCAAGTTGTGACATATTTTTGTGGTCCAACTACACACTCAAATGTCATTATAAAACATGTGTATTGTAATAATCACTGGTAAATAAATAAATCATTTAAATAATTTACAAATGCATGGCATATTTTGTCTAAGTGTGTGGACATCTCTCTCTATATACATACATATATTTACTTTATGCAAGAAAGGGAAGAGAGAGACAGAGAGAGAGAGAGAGAGAGAGAGAGAAAGGGAGAGAAGAGGATAGATTTTTTTGACAAGGTCTTGCTACATCTTAATACTCCCTCCCCAGCCTCCCAGTTAACCAGGATGACAGGTGCACATGACCATACCTGGTGTGTTCAGGTTAGCCTCATGTGGCTTCGAGCCTTCGAAAAAGTGGTCCTACCTGTGCACCACCATGCCTGGGTCTGGCCATCTCTTTTAACAGATTCAAAGTTTACCAAGGTTGTTTTTAGAGCAATTAAAGCTGTAGGCATTTTCCGAGATACAATCTGATTATATGACAGCCATGATTTTTTTCTGTGCTAAATTTGGTCATTTTGTAAAAAATCTGAAAAAGACAATAGAATGCTGTACACAAGATGCTATCATTATGACACTATTATTCAAATGTTTATTGAAACTACTAAACTAAAATAATGCTAGTCACTATAAAGTAGTCCATGTTAAAATATGCATTTTTTTAAAAAAAACTCAGCAACTAAGTTCTAGAGACTTATCCTACAAACATTTGCAAAACTTCAATGGTAATGCATTGATCTCCACCCTGATTATTAAAACAAAAATTGGAAGCATAAATGTCCAAAAATAGAGGATTAGATACTATGCTGTAAATGAAAATGTTTATACCATATTAAGCAAAAACTAGATCCCATACACAGCCTTTGTCCAGTTTGATTGTATTATTTTACAATTCTTGGCACCGATGCATTCAATGTCCATCTAGATCTTAAGTGTAAAGAATCATAGGTAGTATGATTATGCACATATACATTCCTACATATGTTTACATCGAAGTATATGCATTTTACACATGTATAATGCATATTTTTATACATGTATATTTAAGTGATATGAATTGTTTAATATCATAAATGTTTCTCAATGGAAATTAGGCTAGGAAAGTGAAAATTCATGAATATTTCCAGAAGCACAAATAAGTATGCAGAGGGTAGCAAGAAAATGGGTGGTTGGTGCCATTGAGAACAGTGCTTTGTTATCTAAGAACTTGCCCTTGTGCTTTCTGAGAGGAAACTAACTTACTTATTTTGCTGAGTGCTTGCGCTGACTAGAGCCTCCTTGTGCTCTGAGGCGGTGTCTGTCTGTCACGTAGGCAGTGGCACAACCCTCCAACCTTCATGATCTTTACAAGCAGTCACCCTGTATTTGAGGGTGTGGGGCAAGAAAGGCAAAACATGACTCTGGCTTGAAGTGTCTTGAGATGGATGTTCAGGGCTGTGTTGTGACACAGGTGTCCATTTGTTAATTTTTGCTTTGTTAATGTAACCTTCATCCGTGTTCTTTGTTTTTGTGTGTTTGAATTCAAATTAGGTTTGGAGCCCCTTGCTGTCAGCCTGAAGGATTTCCTTTAGTATCTCTTGTAAAGAGAGTCTGATAGCAACAAATTTCATTTTTGTTTATGAAGGAAAGAGTTTATTTCTCTTATTTTTGAAAGATAACTTTGCTAGATGTAGAATTCCCAATTGACAGTTTTGCTTTGTTTTGTTATTAAGCAAAACAAATATATTTTCCCACAGTCTTTTGTCTTCCATTGTTCTGACTGAGAAATTACCTGTTAATATTATTGGGGTTCCATTGTATGTGACACATTTTTTTCCCCTGATGTAGTTCAGAATTTCTGCTTGTCTTTGACTGTCAGCACTTTTTTTTTTTTTTTTTTTTGGTGAGGTTTTTGCTATAGGGCGCGTGCGCTCACCAGACAGACAGAGAGAGTCATAGAGACAGAAAGCGAGTAATCACCCCCCAGAGGGGATGGTCATGCCGCAATCCCTTCTCCTCCATTCTCCTCTCGGGATCTTGGGCACGCACGCACACGCGCCCGGCGTGAGTTTTAAGCCACCAGGTCTGGGACACGAACCACGGTCGACTACATGGGAGTCCAGCGACATAGCCATTACGCTAACTGCTGGTTCCCGACTGTCAGCACTTTTTATGATGACCAGCTAATTTAATCAACTAGAGTTTTAACAGAGCAAATCTTAACACGATTTAAATTAGGCAATTGTCCCCAGACTTCTAGACGACTCTGGCCAACCTTGAGGTCAACTCGGCATTTAAGTTGGCAGAATAGGAAGGTGTTGTACAAAAAAATCGTAAGTGAGGGAATGATGTAGAGAAATCATTGGTTACATTCTGAAGTTTGTCTGCATTAACATGATGTAAAAGGCGGGATGCCTGTGATTGACTGAAGCCTAGCTGCTGTGATTGGCTGTACTCTAGTAACCAGGTCAAAACAAATAGTCTAACATGTAGGACTCAGAGACTGGAGCTCTTGAGCATCCAGTCTGGTTACTTCTGGGTGGGTGCAGGACAGACCATATGCATATACACGGCCTCCAGAGCCCAGGGCAGAGTATGACCTTAGTGGGGTCCTTCTGCTTATCTGTATCTTTCCCTGGTTTTCTATTACATTCTGTCTGGCCAGTTATTTTGTTCGTTGCAACGAGTTCCACTGAGTTGTTAGCCTTTCTTGGTTGCTCAGCAACTACAGTCTTCACTGTGGCCAACAATGACTTAAGCCTTTCCATTCCTCCAGATCACATTTCCAGCAGTGTCAGTTCCTCAGTGGACTGCTGAGCTGCTGGTGTTCCCATCTCCCCTCTCCCCTGGCAAGAACCTCTGGTTCTCTAGGCATCAGAACTGGAGGTGAAGAGGGTGCCTAACTCTTCCAAAAGGACACTTCCATCATGGAACATGTAGAAGTGCATGTTAGCATGCAGTATTCTCAGCTTGCCCTTCCCTGAGAGGAAATGATGTTATATGAGAAGACACTGGAAAGGAGCCATGATCAGGACTTCATTTTCTTGTCTGGCAAAGCTTTGGGTGAGTCCCCACCAGATGAGTGGATGCTGGGTGGGGAAAGCAAACCCTATTCTAGGATGCACCTCCCAGAACAGAGGGGATGAGAGATGCTAGCAGCCTGCCTCTCTTCAGATGAAACTGTAACCCTCAGACTAGGTGGAGAGGGGAAAGGAGCTGCCCTCATGTTGGCCACACCCACTTGGAGTAGAGACTTGGTTAAGGCAGAGCTGGGGGTGGGTGGCTAGGAACAGGTTCTGACTCAAACTCCAGACACACACTGTTCTTTCCAAGGATTAGCAGGTTTTCTTGAATTAGTGCTTCTTGATTTGCTGTCTATCTTTAGCTCAATTTCCAGAGACTTTAAACCATTGTGCTTTATGATTTTCACAAGTTAAATAATTGCTTCACTGGAGAGAGAATCTGCAGAACTCCACATTTAGCTGTTTCAGGAATCCTGATCGTGCTCTGGGTTTCTCGTCTAATACTGCAACTCAGATTTATTTTGTCCAATTCCTCTCCAGACTTAAAATCAGTCTCCAAGAGCCCTTGTTCTTTTTGATGGGAAATCGTATTTAAAATTTGGCTTGTAGGTTTGCTCATTGCTCTTAGTTGTGTCCTATTTCTAGTTTTTTCCCTTTATACCAGTAAAAAAACATGTTTAAGATGAAATACATGAAGTCAAACTGGAAAAACTTACCCTCACTAACACCAACGTAATTTGTTTTATCCCACAAAACACAAATGATACCGTACTTACCATCTATAATTGGATAACAACGATGACGATGAAAAAAACCTGTGAGCACTGTTTGGCAGTTCTTCTGTCCTTAAGACACATCTGACTACTGATGTACTAACAAGGTCATTTAAAGTAGCCATGGGGGCCAGCAGGTGGTGCAGTGGTTAAGGCACTGGACTCACACATGGCAGTGCAAGTTCTGGCAGCTTGAAACTCATGCCGTGTGTGTGTGTGTGTGTGTGTGTGTGTGTGTGCACGCGAGCATGCCCAGGATCCCGAGAGGAGAATGGAGGAGAAGGGATGGCGGTATGACCATCCCCCCATGGGGTTATTCTCACTCGATTTCTCTCCATTTCTCTCTCTCTGTCTCGCAAGCACACACATTCTATAACAAAAATCTCTTTTTAAAACAAACAAACAGAGTAGCTAGCTAGGAATAGTTTCCCTCAATGCATTGACACTGCTAACTACATACCCAGGTGTCTTATTTTTAGAAACCGTTTAATTTGTTTGTTTGTTCAGCTTATATAAAATAGTTACGTGGTTTCAAAATCAAATCTACAAAGTAAGAACTACCCAGAGAAGCTCCATTCTGTTTCTAGGCCCTTCTCCGACTTTCTCCTCTGTACTAGGTCACTATGTAAACTGTGTTCACTTTTCTCATGCTTTTTTTTTTTTCTTCTTTTTTTGTAGAGGTTTTGCTTTAGTGCGTGTGCGCTCTCCAGAAAGACAGAGAGAGACAGAGAGATAGAAAGAGAGAAATCACCCTCCCAGGGGGGATGGCCATGCCTCAATCCCTTCTCCTCCATTCTTCTCTCGGGATCTTGGGTACGCACACACACGCACCCTGCGTGAGTTTAAGCCGCTGGGTCTGGGACTTGAACTGCAGTCGACTACATGGGAGTCTAGCAACATAGCCATTATGCCAACTGCTGGTCCTTCATGGTTTGTAAAAAAGAAAATTTACATAAGCATGGATTCGTATCCGTTTCCTTTTCTGGATATCACTATAATTCAGTACGCTTTTTTTTCTGTACTTTGTTATTTTCCTCTTTAACAATAGTTCCTAGAAAACGTTCTATAGGAATATACAAAAAAATCCCCTTTTATGACACATTTGCCAGTCTGTTAAGATTTTAGTCTCTGTGTTTGTCAATGATTTGAAATGTGAGTGACCCGTGGGTCTGTGTGTGAATACAGCAGGTGTCGCGTAGTCGCTGGTTCAGCCTCACCCATGTTCCATTTCTCTCTTTCCTGTGATGGTCACTGTAACATACTCCAATCAAGGAAGGGGCTAACTGCACTCCATCAGAGAGAACTCAATCACTAGAATATTTATTTTTCTCAGTAAAGGAAAAGTTTGTACTATAAAGGGTTTTTTTGAGTTTTTATTTCCCTTTGCAGTTAATTTAATATTATTTTAGAAGCTGAAATCAATAAGCTGTAGTCATTACCACTAATAAGATTAATGTTGATGCTGTCCTGAGCAACACACGTAATATTTTAAAAATTATTTCAAGAGGGACCAGCAGGAGGCATGGTGGTTGAGGCACTGGACTCCGATATAGTTGACTGAGGTTGGCATCCTAAACCAGGTTTGAAACTCATGCCGGGTGTGTGTGCTTGTGTGCCCAAAATCCCAGGAGGAAGGTGGAGAAGGAAATGCAGCATGGCCATCCCCTCTGGGGATTGATTTCTCACTTTCCCTCTCACTGCCTCTGTCTCTCCAGCAAGCATATGTGTCCTATGACGAAAACCTTAAAAAAAGTTATTTCAAGGTTGGACAGTGAAGTTCATCTCTGAGCTGGGTGCAAGAAAACGTTGAGTTCTCCTTCAAAGTCCAGGATTTCTTTGTATTATTTTGCACTCTTTCGTCCTTTTTTGTTTTAATTAAGGTGAAATTGCAACCTCTAGATGGCAGATATTTCTTAAGCTTGTAAGAGCCCATATATTTAAAGTAATTTAAACTCATCCTTCGTTCATGTAAATACACTTTAAAATTTGGAAGACATTAATCTGTATAAAAGTGTACATTAAATTTTTCACTTTTTGGAGCAGGGCTGCCCCACTAATCCTGGACTGTTCTCCTCTGTGCTCTCATGAGACTGAAATAAGCATCTACTGCACTTTTTTTTTTTTGGAAGGTGGTTCTTTTTGTCACAGCAGCTTAGTCAGTACTTCAGCGGATACAGGTTCTCACTCATTGTGTCAGTGAAAGAGTAAATAATATTGCTGGTTCCCAGAAAAAGAAAAAAAAAATGTTGAGAAGTTTCTCATGCTATGAAAACTCGTTGCCCCCAAATGCAACTAGAAACACAACTGTATAACTAAATATGCTGATTTTTCAAAGAAAATTTTTATGTTTTATTTTTTTGGAGAGGTTTTTGCTATAGGGACCATGCACTTGCCAGAAAGACAGAGAGAGACAGAGAGACAGAAAGTGAGCAATCTCCCCCCAGGAGGTACGGCCATACCACAATCCCTTCTCCATTCTCCTCTCAGGATCTTGGGCACACATGCACATGTGCCCGGCATGAGTTTAAGCCTTCGAGTCCGGGACTTTGAACTGCGGTTGACCACATGGGAGTCCAACGACAAAGCCATTACACCAACTGCTGGTCCCTCAAGGAAAATTTTTAGAAATAAAACTGAGACTGTACCTTTGGCAGAAATAGGAATTGCGATGGATTGTTTGACTAAGTTGTATGATACGACTGATTACTACAATGAAAGTCTAATAACTGTTCTGGCAAACAAGCCAAGCATGCTTCTGGCAGCGACCCTTGGTTCTACAAAACTAGGCACACTTTTTCGTTTTTAAAGTTCTTCCATTTACTTCTCCTTACTCTGGAAATGAATCTCCCACCACGCCTGTTTCCCTTTCCTCTGTGTTCAACACACTTCTGAGAATTTTGAGGTTGTTGAATACTCTCGTACTCTCCAAAGAGAGGATGCCCTCTGCTGTCGGACATTTCGGCTGCTGGAGCAGGTTTGCTGAGGGAGAGGGCTCTTTTGGCATTTGTAAGCACTGAGTTCTGGCTATTACTGATGTTACAAACAGAAATGAAAGAATGAAGAATGAAGAAAGAATGAAGAGTGGTAGGGACCAGCAGTTAGCATAATGGCTATGTCACTGGACTCCTATGTAGTCGACTGCGGTTCGAGTCCCGGACCTGGTGGCTTAAAACTCACACCAGGTGTGTGTGTGTGCAGACCCAAGATCCCGAGAGGAGAATGGAGGAGAAGGGATTGTGGCATGGCCATCCCCCCTGGGGGGGTGATTTCTTGCTTTCTGTCTTTCTGTCTCTCTCTATCTCTCTGTCTGGCAAGCGCACGTGCCCTATGGCAAAAAACCTCTCAAAAAAAAAAAAAAAAGAAAGAAAGAAAGAATGAAGAGTGGCAGTCATTTTCTCAGGAAGTCCCATTGCATATCTGGGCTTTAGCTGAGGGGAGGGGATGGTTTGAAAGCAGTACAGAGAAGCTATACCAGGTGGAAGTCACTCCAGGATAGTCAGAGATGTGGGTAGAGTTTTCACTTCAGCTGACCCTTGGGCTTACTTAGAAATTCATGGCTTCTTAAGGATTTCATTTTTCTTTCTTTTTTTTTTTTTGAGAGGTTTTTTCTATCGGGAGCATATGCACATTGGAGAGACAGAGACATAAAGTGAGGGGTCACCCCCCCCACCCCCGGGGGGATGGCCATGCCGCAATACCTCCTCCTCCATTCTCCTCTGGGTTTTTGGGCACACATGCATGCACACAGTGTGAATTTTAATCTACCAGATTCGAGACTTGAACCACAGTCGATTACATGGGAGGCCAGTGATGTAACCATTATGCCATCTGCTGGTCCCAGGACTTGGTTTTTGAGAGACCAGATTTCATGTTTCCTTTTGAATTGCTTGTAGTTCTTACCCTTAGGTTGTTTCAATGTAGAAGACGGGAGAAAGACTCGTTTGCATTTGATCGCGGCTGCTTTCAGTGAGCTCTCTTACCCCATCTGCCAACACCGGCCATCCCCTCAGCTGGCTGAAGATGACAAGCCCTGAGATGTCTTCGGAGGCTGCAGAAAACAGGAAATGAGTGTTATTGGCCCTGGGAGGCCAGACGCTTCCCCATCCTCTAAATTTTCCCCTAACTCTGACTTCGGTTTTCAACAAACCTTAGCTGGTAGCCAAGAAAAATACTTTTAAAAACACCCCATCAGAACTGAAAGGGACAAGAAGCATAAATTTAAAAAGAATCATAATGAAGCAGGCATTTCAGTCTTATACACCCATCTTCCTCATCTCCTAGACGGGCACTTTGTGAGAGGGCGGCTCCCATTTCTGGGAGCATTCTAAGTCCATCGGTACTGTTGCTGTCTCCACGAGAGGCATGGGCCTGGCCCTTAGGCCTGTGGCATGTTTCAGAGAAAGAAAAACAATCCTGGCTTTGACTCAAGACTTCTCACTCAAACCTGAGAGGCGAATCTGGATGTAAGTCTTGGTTCCCCAAAGGAGAGAAAATGAGAAGGCACTTCCTATCCATTAAAGTATCCCAACTCCTGCGCGGGAAAGCTAAGCCAGTCCAGATGCTAAGTACGTTAAGTCTGAAGAAGCTCAGAAACCCTGCAGGCTGCCAAGAAAACGTTAGGGTCATTCCTCATCCAGGCCATTTCCTTGAGGAAGCGCATGGTTTTCCCGTTGGTTCCAAGCACAGGTAACAAGCTTCCATGTAGAGATGGATCTAGAACTGAGCCTAGGCCCAGAGGAGGGTGGCCTTTCCTCATTACTCTGCCTCACTCAATGGGCATTCTGCAAAAGACACGAGTGGGAGGCCACGGGGCCCAGAGCTGCTCCTGCAGAACGCTCTCTGTAGGGCAACACCCAGTGTCTTGCCTGGAAGGAGCGGCTCATGGGATTCTGGAGTGATGGGGAGGACATGCCAGAGGAACAGTACATCAATACCAACAGCCTGAGCTATTTTAGCAAATAAAAGATTTTTAAACAGAAACATGCATTCAAGAGGACAGAAGCACTTCTTGAGCTCGTTAGTCTCATACATAAATTGGATATTCAAAGCTTGGTGATATTACTGGCGAAGCACCATGAGACAGACTTTCGTTTCTGATGCTTTCGTTTGAGCACTGGACAGCACGTTCTGCAATCGGGCTGCAAGGGAAAAGTACTGGAACATTCTGCAGGAGTGTGACTGTGGACGCGCGTGTGCACGTGGGAGTGGACCATGAGCGGCTATCTGTAAAGTCTGAGCTGAGAGAGTGGTTAAAGGTGCGTCTGTTTTCTCTGAAGATAGTTCATATGACAGTGTATATACCATACAGAGGATGAAGGTGTAATGGTTGGGGCTCTGGACTCCCACAGGGCCAACCTCGGTTTGAGTCCCAGACCTGGCGGCTTACTTCCTCACTTTCCCTCTCTCTCTCTGTGTCTCTCTCTGGTCAAATAAACAAAATTAAAAAGAAATAAAATTTTAAAAATAATTTAAAAATAATTTAAATTTTTTATGGGGAATATCTATTATATATATTAAAAAAAACTATGCCTAGATGTTTACATTTTTGCACCAAAATGAACTCTTACTTTAATTCTGTTTTCCATGAAATAGTAGATTCATTTTCTTACCAAGAAGGAAATGCTTTAAATGATATGATTTTGTTGAACCTGCAGAGAAAAGCTTATTGATAGAAGCCTTAATTTTTACTTCCCATTTTTAAATGTTCAGGCTGTTTTCTGCTTTCTAAGAAGTTAAATGTTGTATGTTTTTAAGAGGTTACTCCCTCCTCCTCCCCTCCTCCTCCTCTCCTCCTCCTCTTCTTCCCCTTCTTCTCCTTTTTTCACCTGGTAAAGCAGTGCTTGAGCTGGTAACGACTGAGCCAACCAGGTCTCCTGTGGAATGACTCTTCTCAGGAAGACGTGACAGAGCCCTGCACAGTCAATGCTATCTGTTTTCCTTGGAGCATGCGGCTCCCCCGTGCCTCTCAATTAATGCTTTTCATCAGAAGAAACGGCAACCTTGGATTCCTGCCTTAACCGAATTGGTGCTTACTGTGGGCCATATCATGTTCAAAGACCGAAAGATTAGATATTCGTTTGTGCCTGGTTTTTAAAGTGGAACTGTCTGAGTTTTTTCTGCTCAGTATTCACTACAGTTGAGTGGATTTGGGGGAAAAAATCTGCATTGTATTTGTGTAAAATTACAAAATATCAGTGGTTTAGATCTGATGTTATACTCATATGGTTTCTCTAATTTTCTTTTTATTATTCTTTGCATAATTGTAAGGCAATACAGCCCTCCAATTACAGGGACCACTGAAAAGCACAAACAGCCACCAAGCACTGGAGGGCATGCAGCTCCTTGGGGCCAAGCCACTGCCAGTGTGCTGCCCCAGACACACGTGATGTAGTCACCATCGCAGTTGGCATGGCAACAGGGCAAGCAGCCCCACAGGGCTGACCTGTGACAGCGAGCCTGTGCTGCAGACACGACAGATGTGTTCGTGTCTGAATCTACTGGTCACATTGCTAAGGTCGAAGATGCAACCACCTAGGACCAGATTCAATAAAAAGCCGTCTGGCTTTTATGCCAAGCCATGCTGGCCTGGAAAAATCAAGTTTCTGTAACTTGTCAAGCCTTCCACCGTCCAGGCAGAGTCAGCGTTCCTCTGCATTCTTGCTCTGGGAGCAGCCTGGGAAGCGTCCTGGAGGCCTGGGTCCGCTGTGGCCTTGGCTGCCTGGAGCAGGTGGCAGCAGAGACGTGGGGGGGGAGACAGGGGGAGGCCCCTGCAGGCTGGCCGTGGTCACACTGCACGTCCCTGTGCCTAGCACTACCAGAGATCATTCATTCATTCATTCATTCGGACTTCCTTCACTTATTCACCAACGATCTGGGGGCTTCCAGCTCTTCCCCACTGTTCAGTGGTAGCTGGAAAAAGGAGGGTAAAGCACATGGTGTCTCTCCTCAGCAGAGCACTTAGACAGTCATGACGTGGTATCGTCGAGATTCCCCAGAGGAATGTAGAGGAGCCCTGGGGAACATCTACAGAGATCTACTTAGTCTAGGAGAGTGAGGATCTGTCACCGAGGAGAGAGACAAGTGAGTGAGATCAGCCTTGAGGTCTGGACAGAGGCTAAAGGCAAGAGGAAGGACAGGTACAGGAGCAATGGTGCAGAGAGGAGTGGGGAGGGAGAGGGAGGGAGAGAGAGAGAGAGAGAGAGAGAGAGAGAGAGAGAGAGAGAGAGAGGAGTGTGAGAGAGAGAGGAGTGTGAGAGAGAGAGGAGTGTGTGTGTATGAGAGAGAGAGAGAGGAAGCGGAAGAGAGGGAGAGAGAGGGAGAGAGAGGGAGAGAGGGGGAGAGAGGGGGAGAGAGAGAGGGAGAAAGAGGGGGAGAGAGAGAGGAGAGAGAGGGAGAGAGATTGAGAGAGAGAGGGAGGGGGGAGAGATTGAGAGAGAGAGAGAGGGAGATAGAGGGAGAAAGGGAGAGAGAGAAAGGGAGAGAGAGAGAGGGAGAGAGGAGAGAGAGAGAGGGAGTCAGAGAGCATGGTGGCTTCGGGATCCTCCTTTCACTGGTAGTGGGGAGTCTTGCTTAGACTGTCAGGATGTCCACAGAGAGTGTTGGAGAGGGGATCCCGCAAGGTCAGCAGAAGCCCTGAATGGAGATTATTAACCTTCCCTGTCTCAAAACTCTTTGCTCTTCTTAAAGGTAACAGTGGCCTATTTGTGTTCCCTGAATCAGGTTCCAAATACCTTTTTCTACTGTGCCGAACTGCCTTCGGACGACATGGTATCCCGGTGGATTAAAATGGCTTAAGGAAACCGTGCAATTGGGATTGGGATTTGCTGTGCTGGTGGGGATTTCTTTCTTTCTTTTTTTGGAGAGGTTTTTGCTATAGGGCGCGTGCTCTCGCCAGAAAGACAGAGAGAGACAGGGAGACAGAAAGTGAGAAATCACCTCCCCCAGGGGGGAAGGCCATGCCGCAATCTCTTCTTTTCCATTCTCCTCTTGGGATCTTGGGCACGCACGCACACATGCCCGGCATGAGTTTAAGTCACTGGGTCTGGGACTCGAACTGCAGTGGGCTACATGGGAGTTCAGCAACATAGCCATTACTCTAACTGCTGGTCCCCTGGTGGGGATTTCTATCTTCATTTTTCATTTTGCTACATTGACTCTGAAGATGGGAAAATGACTCAGCTACAATAAACCGATGATGCGACCACAAGGAACCAACCTACATGTGCTCTTGGACTTTTATTAGCTTGTGCTTTAGATTTCTGGGTAGTGGCAGTGAGTGTCCCATCCCTGTCCCTGTGACACTTCCTTTTCCTGTGTCATTGCTGACTTCCTGTCTCAAGCACCTGGGACTCTGGGCTTGAGAACTTTGCGTGCCCTAGGATCTTCCTAGCCTGTGCGTGGGGCGGGTCATTAAAACTGGTGTGCTCGTGGTCGTGCGCGAGCAGTAAGTAGGAAGAGAACGGGTGGGTCAATGCCCCAGCTCTCTCGCCCCGAGGTAGGGAAACTCTGAGGCATGTCCTGCACTGTATCCAAGAGCTTCTCAGCAGGGCTAGGCTTCGGATGCTCACAGGAGAAACATACTTGGCTCACACCCTTTATTTGACTTGCTCCCTCCCCTCTCTCGTCTCATTTCCATGCTCCCTTACAAGCGGTTCCTGAGATTCCTGCCAAATCTAGTACTTGCACTCAAATCCTCACTTCAGTATCCACTAGTTGAGAAATTCAACCTAAACGCCAACCACGTTCAAATTCAAACAGCTCCAATGGACTTGGCCTGGTAAATGCGGGAACAACAAGAGCAACTACAGATTTGAGCCTGAACTTCTCAGGCCCAAACCCAGTTATGGGAAAAAGCAGTTAACTTTATTTTTATTACTAAGCTTAGTTTCTGTCTGGTGCCTCATTTTACCGAGTAACAAAAGCTGAATTTCAACCAGTTCAGTTCAGGGTAATTTCAGTTGATTCAGATGTTCTCTATCTCTGCTTGTCTCTCTGCAGATGTGCTTCGGTTCCAGGAAACTGACATATGGCATCAGTGGCCCGGGGATGGGAGGCAGGGACCTGGCCATGCTGGCAGTGCCGAGAAGCCCTGGGTCCCTGTGCCTCTGCCGGCCAGTATCCCTTCAGGAAGCTTCCAGGAATATGTCAATGGGTATCTGAACTTCGGATCTCCCTGACATGGTTTCAGCTCTGTCCTAGTCTCCCTGCGACACGGAGCTCCCTGTACTATGGGGTTGTCGGGAAAGTCATGACACATTTTGCATAGAAAACACATAAAAAAATACGTCACGACTCACCTGATGACCTAATAGCTAGCACCTAGGAGCCCTCAGCCAAGTGAGGAAATAACGGACCTTTTTCAAGACCACCAACAGGCTTTCTCCAGCTCATCCATCTCAACACCATTTGTGACTTTTTAAAAATTCTGCTAATTTCACATGATATTGAATGTTTCAGAAAAAATCTGGATCTTGCCACCTTCTCAGGTCTTGCTTGGGAAGTAGGGCACATACAAAGCTACTCTCTGTTCTTCCATCTTTTCTTTTTTTCTTCCCTTTATCTTTCTTTTCCTTTTTTTTTTTTTTTGCTATAGATCATGTGTGCTCACCAGAGAGATAAAGAGAGAGAGAAATACACCCTCCCCCCCTGAAAGGGTGGTGCCTTGCTGCTATCCCGTCCCCTCCATTCTCCTCCTGGGATTTTGGGCATGCATACTCATGCACCCAGTGTGAGTTTCAAGCCTCTGGGTCTGGGACTTGAACCACAATCGACCACATGGGAGTCCAGCACTTTAAACACTATGCCAACCATTGGCCCCTTCTTCTCTTTTCTTAAAAGTTTATATGTTTATATTTTCCATGAGAGAAAAAGACAAAAAGAAACAGAAAATGAGAGAGAGGATCCACCCTTCGTCTCGGACAGCCTGGACAACGGGCATACACAAGGAAGCCTAAGATACAAACCGGGGACCTCCCCACGTGGTCCAGCATTGCAGAGCATCACATTACTACTGTACTACCAGTAAGTGTCTGTCAGTATTTGTGACTTCTCATCCCATTCTAGCATGTTCTCCATTTGATTGTGAACAGGACAGGTTCATGCCCCTTTCACTCCTCAAGCAACCCTATACCACTAAAAGATGATAACTGGTGGATAAATTCTCAGTTTCCTTAAGCCTTGTAGGAGGATGACTGATCTGTGTTCTACTCTGCTGAGGTGTGTTCAATCCCCATAGATTGAGCCCCAGTGCTCACAGTAGCAGCATACTAATGGAAACACCCTTGCATTTTCTGTTTTTTTTTTTTTTTTCCCTACCTGTGTTTTAGTTTGTTGTGTTGGTAATAACAGAGATATATGAGTCTGAGTAACTTACAAAGAATAGAGGTTTACTTAGCTCATGGTTTTGGAGAACTAAGGTCATAGGACTTCATCTGCTGAGGGTCTTCTTCTCGGACCCTAGATAGCATGCACCATCTCATGGCCAGGTTTATGTCCATCCATCTCACTTCATCTCCTTAGAAACCTACCAGAAGTTAACCACAGAGGCCCACATTAATCACCTCCCAAAGGCTCCACCTCTTAATCCCATAGTTAGATTGCATTTCCTCTTAATACCTTTGCAGTGCAACCAAATTCCAACACAGGAATTTGGGGGGACACATTGAAGCCATGGACCTGGATTCCCGATTCTTTCACTTTGGCTTCCAGGGATCCCTTTTCAAACCAAGCACCTACATGCACAAGATTTTTTGGGTTGCTTTTGGATTAGCCAAACAAGATATAGTATCTGCCCTTTGGAGAACTTTCCAGCACATACAGCCATACTCACTCTCTGTTTGCTCATAGAAAGTGAGGTTGGGTTTGCACCCACTAGAAGGGGAGAAACAGGCATCGCCAGTGCTGAACTGCAGGCAAATTATGTGCTTCCCTCAGCAAAGTGCTGCCTCAAGGGTCACAACCCTGCTGAAGAGAGCACCTGAAAAAGGGTTTACTTGGGAAAGTAAGACACGCTCCCTACTGGCTGGAATGTTGGGTGGTGTTGGATTTGAGTGGGGGCAGTGAGAGTCCCAGCCTGGGAATGGGAGGCAGGTTGGAGGTGTGTGCGAGTGTGTGTGTGTGTGTGTGTGTGTGTGTGCAGACATTCAGTAGGCCCAAGGGTGAGATACTCCATTTAGAAGCCTATTTGTTCTAATCAGTGAGTGATCCAGTCACAGAGACCAAGGGTCATTGCAGAAGTCCTCAGGAGCCAGCAACGCCCTATTCATGATAATGGAAACTTAAGGCGTGGGCAAGGCATGGCAAAGGAGGCATCTTGGGAACAGGTGCCTGCCCTGTTTCCGTTGTCCTTTCCTGGTTCACCCAGAAGTCAGTAGGAGCACATTGTCACTCGGTACTGGGAAGCGGCTGGGGAGACCCTGTCATAGAGAATAAGGGAAGGCTCCCACACTGGGAGAGCACTGCACCTCTTGCCACCCAAGTGGGCTTCCTTCAATTTGTCACAGAAGTGCCAGGCTGGTAACTCACCATGAAGTCAGCAGAGCTGAGAAAATATTTGCCTTAAGATTAACAGGGGAAGCCCCTCTGGATTTCCAGCGTGTCGGCCCAACAAGCTCTACGACTTTAAATGCCTCAGCCCAGTGATGGGGAAACACAGCTTAGGCCTGTGTATTGGGGCTAGGGGTGTTGTAGCGGGTGGTAGCAGGCATTTCCTACACAAACCAGTTGTCCTGGCAGAGCCCTTCCTTCCATTCCCGATTACACAGTGCCTGAGGTTGCCAGGCAGGCGTGCTACAGATAACTGCAGCTCCAGTCCTGTCTGCAGCATTATCCACACTTGACTGGCAGAGGAGGGTACTCGAGGGGGCTGTACACAATGCTTCTGTGCAGGGAGCCATGCAGATGGAAGCGGCCACTGAACTCACGACCTACCCATTAGCTATGTTGTCCTAGGGCCTTTTGGTGGTTTCTAGCTGAGAAATTTTACTGCAGCAAAGAAACAATGGCCTTCTACTCCTGGGGTACCTGAGGGATCATGCCACAGCAGCCCTGAGAAGTACGAAGTGTGTGTGTGTGTGTGTGTGTGTGTGTGTGTGTGTAAGAGATAGAGTCTCCTTATGTTGCCCAAGCTGGCCTCAAACTCATGATCTTTCTGCCTCAGCCTCCCTAGTCGGTGGGATTACAGGTGCCCGCCACCATGCTCGACTTGTGAAATTTCTTCTCTTAAGTTTATTTTTCTTTCTTTTGTGAAACAGAGAGAAAGGCAAGCACTCCCAAAAGGGTCTCATGCTGTATCCCCTCTCCTCCCAGCCCCTAGGCCTTCCCCTGCCAGCCAGGACCATGGCACATATGCCCAGCATGATGAGGTTGACCAGGAGTCAAACCTCAGTCTCCTACGTGACTTCCAATATTATAGAGTGCGGAGGTCTCTGGGCTATAAATATCCTTTCTAAGTCTACTGTTTTTAAGTTTGGAAATTTAGGTAAATGTTGAATATATTTATTTTAGTATGATATGGTATTCAAATTTCTCATCATGAAAAATATCGTGTTATTCTAGGGCTCTGTGGCCTCAGCGTCTAACCTTTTGTCTCCCATACCTTCCAGCATAAGAAGCAAAGTAAGGGACAGGGTCCTAGACCCAGGACAGGAGTTGGAGTTTTTATTATTTCTGCAGCTAGGTGACCGTGAACTTGGTAAGTGTTGTAGCTCTGTTGTCTTCTTTCCATCTCCCAAAAGGTAGAGTGGGGGGGGGTGGAATGGGGCAGTGTTCAAACGATGACATCTAAAATTCCTTTGGCTCTTACATTCTAAGATTCGTTCTATGATATTAGACCTTCTGAGTATGTTTCTAAACGCACTCTTATGTTTCACTAAATGAGCATATGCTGAGTACCAGAAATATATCTATAAAATAGATTATAAAATAAATCACAAAGTAAACGACATTGTTGGATCAACCCACATTCTAGGGACTGGTGCTGAAGACACTGAAGACCTACAGTGTCCAGAGGGAGACAGATGTAAGTTAAAACAATTCATAAACTGTTGGGAGACTGAGGCCGGGGTTGCTCTCGGTGGAGGTGGCCGTGAAAGTGTGTATTTTAGTCACTGAGAGAAGTTGGATAGGGAGGTGAGTCTAACTTTTGGAGGATTTTTATTTTGATGCACTAGGTTGTTGAAAAAGTCATTTTTGCATAGAAAAACAGAAAAATATGTTGTGACTTTTCTGGTGACCCAATAATGTCAACCAATACCAATTATGTAAGATACACAAAAACAGTTTTCACTGAACATTTGACAATAATCTGATGACATGACTTCATTACGCTTTTTATCTGTAGGTACTTTCAGGTGTACTTCCTAAGAACCAGGAGCAATTTTCTTAAACAACCCAGTATGAAAGTCAGAAAAGTTTACATTGATGGAATACAATATCTAATCTATAATCCACATTCAAATTTTGCTGATTGGTCAAATGATGTACAGAATAGCCATTTTATTTTCCCAGTCCAAGATCCAATCAGAAACCATCCATGACATTCAATTATTATGTCTCTTTAGTGCCATTTAATCTGGAATAATTCCTTAATTGGTCTCCATCTTCCTAAATTTGATGTTTTGGGAGTGTACAGACCACTTATTTAGCACGCTGTTTCTCACTTTACGTTTATCTGAGGTATCCTCTGGATTAGATTCAGGTCATGCATTTTGGCAAAAAAATCACAAAAGGCTGCGTGTCCTCAGGGCATCAGCGTACAAAGTTGGTTTGTCCCCTCTGGGTAAAATCATTTTGTCACTTAGCTAAGGTTTATTTTTTTTTTTTTAATTTGATTTTTGAGTTGAATGTACTATAGTTAAGATTGGCTGATTCCTCCTGATTCTAACTTCAGCAGAAACAGCCTCATTGCAACAGTGCCACCTGCTGAAAAAAAGGAATGATTTTCTTAGAATTTAAGTCTTCAGACATGGCTTGATGTCTTCTTCCAAAGAGTAAGTTTCATAAGGTTGAATGTAACTTTTCGGAAATACAGTTAGTTAGGTAGTGAAGCTTGGGGTCACAACTTTGGGGAAAATGTAGAGGGAAAATAAACCTGTGGGTGAACTGGGCTGAGGGGACGCTAGCACCACTCTTGGGGGTGAGCCATTATGTAGGGACCCTGGTCATGAAAGCCTCGAACAGCAAGTTCAGGCCTGGGAAGCTCCAGAGCTGTGGGTGGGCTCCACCTTACCAGGTGACATCTGACAGCCCAGTGGGCAGGTGGGAATGGGCGATACTCCCAGGGACTGAGCCTTCCACAGCCCTGCTTAAACTACCCAGGCCAAGACCTCACTAGTTATTTTCCTTTCATCTTTATAACATGATTCCTTATAAACTTTAACTTGTTCCAGCATTTGCTTCATTGTTTGTCTGGAAATAATAAGAGCTGTTCGTTTCGCTCTATAATTTGAGAGAAAGCCTGGCATTCCCCTCCCACCATGGAAAACACTCTGGAATGATCTCTATCGCCTTCCAATCACGCTGATCACTGACTAAACTCTATTCTTCAAAGAAGTTTTTGATCTTCTCAGAAGTCCAAACCTGAAATGCGTAGAAGATACATGGGACAGCCTGGTCTACTGTGCTGTGTGTAACCACCTGTGTCTGCACAGGCATGGTTTCTCGTTTAGAAGAACATGAAAACATGTTAATGACGTTCAGATTTGGACTGTTAGTTTTCTCTTGTTGTTGGCCATTCTTAAATATCAAGAGCCCCAAATTGATCATCAGATGGAGGAAAAGTGGAAAAGGGAGGAAGCTAGTTTGGGTTCTGCAGTTAAGAGCTAGAAGAATGCTATAACCTGGATGCCCAAAATCAGAGCAGCTGATACAACCAGCTCACTCTTCACTCTTTCTGTCTGGATCTAGACACATGGAGGGAACAGGTGACTACTCAGACCAGGGCTGAGATTCCAGGTTCTGCATGTACCTGTGAATAAGCACAGATGAACCCACCACAGGAGAGTGGATAAGATGAAGAAGCAACCAAATGCCAGGCCGCATGAGGGAAGGTTGGACATTTGGGACAAAGGAGGACAGAACAGCTGTGTGCACTGCTTACACATCTGATGCGGAGACTATTCCAAACTGAATTCTCTTTGACCCAAGAAATAATTAATACTAGTGAATGGAAGCTACAGAGAGACAGATGTCACCTTATTTTGAGAAATAGCTATCAGGTTGTGTGACCACATTTTATGATCTTTTCTTTTTTTTTTTTTTTTTTTTTTTTTGGAGAGGTTTTTTTTTGCTATAGGGCTTGTGCGCTCGCCAGACAGACAGAGAGAGACATAGAGACAGAAAGTGAGAAATCACCCCCCACGGGGGATGGTCATGCCGCAATCCCTTCTCCTCCATTCTCCTCTCGGGATCTTGGGCACGCACGCACACGCGCCCGGCGTGAGTTTTAAGCCACTGGGTCTGGGACGCGAACTGCGGTCGACTACGTGGGAGTCCAGTGACATAGCCATTACACTAACTGCTGGTTCCCATGATCTTTTCAATTTGCCTTGAGATTCTGAGACTTAAAGGTGTCTTTAGTGCAAGACTCAACCCAATCCATGGTCAAATTTTTAATCTTTAAACTTTTATTTTGTTATGGGGTGCATGTGTTCACTGGAGACAGAGACAGAGAGAGAAGGGAAATGAGAAAGTACCCCCTAGAGAGGAAGGCCACACTACAGTCCCTTCTTCTTAGAGAACTATGTAGTTGACTGTGTGGAATCCAGCCGCCTTTATTTCCATGATACCTGTTGACCCTAATATTTAAAATTTTAATAAATAAGTAAATAAAAAAATAAAGTAAATAAAACTAAGCTGCTTAGATTCGCTCTTCCAAATACAAGAGAGGTCATGTAATTGACATTTGTTTCATTAACTCTAAAATTAGGTAACATCTGGAAAAACTGTCTTAGTAAATAGTGAAAATTCCTTAAAGGAAATTATTTATAAAAAGAATTTGGCACTAAATAAATGCTATGTATTTACTATGTTTAAACTTAATCACTTTAACATCAAGTTTAATTATTTCTGGAAAAATTCTGTCTTTGTAAATTGTTCAATATTTATAAAGTTGGCCTGTCTGAATCAACACTTTATAGTACATAGAAGAATCCACAAGGAGAAAAAAAAATAATTCATTTGTTTCTGAACATTTGTGCATACTAAAGGTTAAATCATGTGAACTTGTTGTTTGTCCACTTTTTCTTTTTTGGGGGGGTTACTTATCTATTTATTTATTTATATGCCACAGGGCACATGTACTTGTTGGAGAAAGAGAGAGACAGAGAGACAAAGAGAGGGAAAGTAAGAAATCACATCCCCAGCAAAGATGGCCATGCTGAAATCTTTTATTCTCCATTCTCTTGGGATTTGTGGCACACACTCTCTTGGGATTTATCACACACACACACACACACACACACACACACACTTACTTCTGGAGTGATTTTCAAGCTGCCAGGTTTGGGACTTGAACTGTGGTCAGCCATATGGGAGCCCAGTGTTTTAACCACCACACAACTGGTGACCCTTGTCCATTTCTGAATAAAAAAAAAGATACATTGGCTGAGGTGGCTATGGAACTTGAGCTGTGAAATATTCAAGGACTAAAAATGAAGATTTTTCTGCTGAGACTTCACCCTCCAGATAAATTTCTAGAGTGGGTGAAAAATGGAACGGAAGCGAAATTGCATCACCTCCTCCTGCATGCCTCTGAATGCTCAGATTGAACTTCAAGAATTTGGAAGCACTGTACAACTCATCAGATGACCTGAAATCACCACAGGGGCACTAGAAATATGAGAAAGTAAGAAAATACCTCTCTTCCAAGGGAAAAGAACAATTCCTCTTCATCCACAGACATCTTCATCTACAGACAGTACAATGGAATTCACGAAAATGTCAGATAAAGTATTTAGAATATTCATAGTGACAAAGCTAGCAAAGATATAAGAGAAAAGAGACAATGAACTCCAGAAGATGCAGGAGAAAAGAAATGATGAGTTCCAGGAGGTGAGGAAGTTCTTGCACAGTCTGAAAGAGGAAATACAAACCATAAAAAAAAGAATCAAATGGAATTATTAGAAATGAAGACTATAATACAGGAAATCAAAACCTCCCTTGAAAGTATTAAAAGCAGACTAGATCATAGAGAAGATCAAATCTCAGATGTACAAGACATAATCACTGGTTTAGAAAAATCCACCACAAAGACTGAGAAAATAGCCCCCTCAAAATGATAATAATATACAAGAAATACTAGATACCATGAAATGCCCAGAGATCTTGATAATGGGTATCCAAGAAGGTGAAGAGACTAATAAGAACATTGATAATCTATTCCATGAAATCCTGGAAGAAAACTTTCCAAACCTTCAAAGATCCAGTCCCAGGAAGTACAAAGGACCCCAAATAGTCAATCCAAAAAGATCTTCTCCAAGTCACATTATAGCTAGATGGACCAAACCCATAGACAAAGACAAGATACTAAGATTGGCAAGAGAGAAAAGTCAAGTTACCTTGAACCAGGATATCCCATCAGGCTAACAGTGGACCTCTCATTGGAAACTATGTGAGCAAGGAGAGAATGGGAAAATATATTCAAAGAGTTGAGTGAAAAACAATTTCAACCAAGACTATTGTACCTGACAAGAGTATCCTTCATATGGGAAGAAAAGACAAGAGTACATTCTCAGATAAACAAAACCTGAAAGAATTTATCAACACCAGACCAGCTCTCCAAGAAGATCTGAAGGGAGTGCTGTATCAAGAAAATGAAATACAGACACACGGAAATAAGAGTTCGAAAACAAATAAGAAAATAGCCAACTTAATGGTAGGGACAAGTCTGGAGTTGAATGTTATCTTCCAGAATTTAATGGGAAGATCAGACCACAACAGAAGATAAAGTACATGAGACTGAACTGGTGAAATTGAATCTTATGACTTTTGACTGAAACACGACTGATTTTCTTCTGTGCTTTGTTTTCCAGATTTAAGGATTTTTGTCTTCTCTTGAATTGATGATAGATTCATGTACCTACTATTTGAACAGAATCCTAACCTGTTTCCTGGCTTTAAGTTTTATGCAAAGCTCTTAGCATTTTTAACATTTTGATTTATTAAAGCTAAAACTGCTGGGACCAGCAGTTAGCGTAATGGCTATGTTGCTGGACTCCCATGTAGTCGACCGTGGTTTGAGTCCCGGACCTGGTGGCTTAAACTCACGCCAGGCACGTGTGTGTGCGTACCCAAGATTCCAAGAGGAGAATGGAGGAGAAGGGATTGCGGCGTGGCCATCCCCCCGGGGGGGTGATTTCTCGCTTGCCGTCTCTCTGTCTGGCGAGCGCATGCGCCCTATAGCAAAAACCTCTCAAAAATAAAATAAATAAATAAAAAGCTAAAACTGCTTTTCTTGAAATTAAAAAGGTATTGAAAATACCTATTTAATGACCACAGTAAGCTGTATAGCCTTGGCTAGGTGCTACTTTATAGTATATTCATTCTACTCACAGAGTTTCATGCCTAAAGTCAGACATGTGTCCAGAGATATGTGTATATCAGCTGAACTTGCTATTGAAAGCAGTTAGATTAATTAAGATATTTTGTGAATCAACAAAATGGGGTGGAGGAAGGAATGGAAAGCAACTGTAGATACCAGAGACAGTGTGGGAGGAGGGTGGGAAATAGTAGAGGGTGAGAAATAGGGGGAGAAAAAATAGATACATGAAACAAGAAATGGAAAATTAGTTGTCAAAAATAACATGCATGTTAAGCCACTGTACAGTGTATTCTAGATGGGAAATCACATTTTGCACGCTGTGATGATGCTTAGTGAATGAATGTAAAATAAATAACTTTTAAAAATGGACAAAAAACTTATTTAAAAAGTTACAGATTCACGTGCAGTTGTGTGAGATAATATAGGATGGTCCCATGTGGCATTTACCCAGGTTCCCTCAGTGGTAACTTCTTATAAAATTACAGTGCCTTTTTTTCCCCCCTAGAAAGGGTCTGACTGTTGTAATCCCTTTCTTTAGCTTTCCCTAATCACTGAGATTGCAAGCACATGCAATTGCACCAAGCCTTTAGGTTGAACCAGGAATCAACACAGGCCTCCCATGTGGCCCCAGCCTGTGGAGCAGTGTCTTCACAACATACTCCACCACATTTGGACTTGATAAAATTTTAATCTCTGCAATGGCAATTTTATATGTTTCAGCCTAATACATTGTAGCTGGGTGTCAGATAACAAAAGTTTGTCTGGGTTAGGCTAAGTTTTATGGATCCTAAATTCATAAAACAAAGTAGCTCTGATGACATTGAGACATGGGCTGTTACAGTAGTAATGTGTATGGGTTTATGTTGTGGGGGAAAAGAGGTTTCAAGGGAGAGTGGGGCTGATGGTTGAATTTTAAGAAATATTTATTAGGAATCTGGAAAATGAGTGTTAGGCAAAGGACTTGCTGCTCTTGGTGAGGATACACACACAAGCACAACTCAAAGGCCTGAGAGATCAAAGAAGAGGAAGGCAGCAAAGGCAGCTTATGCTGGTGCAGGTTGCATGGGCAGTTCTGTTTGCAGGTTTGGAGGTATATGCACCTTGAGAGAAAGAAAATGGATGTAGGAGAGGGTGGAGGGCATGGAGTTGGGAGAATCAATAGATTTACCTTGGAAAGGAGAAAATTTCTCTCTGCCTATATGAGAAAATAGAAGATAGGTAAGATGATTTGGACACTTAGATATAAATATAAGGAAGTACTTTCTAAAACTCACTGGTTTTCAAAATAATGTACTCTTGTCTTTCTACCCTATATTTCATGTAGAAGGTTGAGACACAAAGGAGATGAAATCACATTGGTCTTATAGGAATGGGGATAAGGCTCAAATTCAACTTTAACTTTGAAAATCCTGGAAGTTCCCGTAACATCAGGAAACTAATAGAATTTGTAGTGGAATAAAATAGATAATATTCCTACTATTTAAGTCCTGGTTTATCAAGTCACAAAATCTAATTCTCAAATCAGTCTGTTGTTTGCAAATAAACTATAAGGTTGCAAAGGGTTTCATCAACTTCAAAGACATTGTGGAAGCTACAAACTGAACTATAACCAGCCTAAATGGGGCATTTGAATCACAAAGTAGTTGATCATACACGTTCAGAACAAGGACGATCTGGCTTCCGGCAACAATCAAGACAGCTGAGCTGATTGTAAGTTTATCTTAAACCAAGACTGTTATGGAGGTCCTTGCATTAAACATACTCTTAATGAATATTGATACATGTGGATTATTCAACTCCAGAAATGTGACTACTCCATGGTCTGGCTGACCATGTCTTTCTTCTGAACTCTGTATTTAAGTAAAAGCAACCAAGTAAAGAATGTGTGGGTGAAGAGGAACAACTCATAAGTGATCACAGAGTTGATTTGTTATAAGTATTTTTCAAGGAAAGAAGGGACAGGGAAGAGAAGAAGGAAGACGAGAAAGGGAAGGAATGAAGAAAGCATATAAAGTGTTGACATGTGGTTATGATTTAAAGAATTTTTAAAAGATGATTATAAATCAGCTTAAAAGAAGAGAATTGGATTTGCAAAAAAAAAGAAAGAGAGAGAGAGAGAGAGAGAGAGATAAGAATTTGGAAGGTAAGAGAAACAGATATAGCTTGTGATGGTCCCACTACTATTAAGATCTTCAGGAGTAATTTGCACTTGTCAAGACTTAAAGATTTCGCTCCTTCCATTGCCCAAGATATTTAAGTAAGAATTCCAATACTCTGAACTCCATCCAGTCCTGTATCTCCACCCCAGATTCACTTGGGTGTTAAACACATGTGAGAGTTCCAATATAAATATTTATAGAGCATAGACCTTGGAAAACACAATCCAGGTTTTCTAAATAGTATTCCACAGGCCGAACTAAGCCCATTACCTCCCTTCTTCCCTATCTTCTCCCTTCCTCCTTCCTCCATCCATCCATTCTTTTCTTTCTTTCATCTCTCTCTCCCTCTGTCCTCCTCCCCTCCTTCTCACCTTTATTTCTTACCTTTCATCTTTTCCCCTTTTGACTCATTCCTTTGTTTTGTTTTGTTTTGCTGTAGGGTATGTGCACTCATGGGGAGAGACTGAGAAAGTGAGAAATCACCCTCCTCACCTCAGGAGGATGACCGTAATGCAATCCCTTCTCCATTCTCATCTTGAGATTTTGGGCATGCATGTACTTCCACCCACAGTGTTTCTCAAGTCACTGGGTCTGGCCATGTGGGAGCCCAGCATCTTAACACCTTGCCAGATATAGCCCCTGTGCTCATGAGCTTGTGGAGAAGACATATATATATATATATATATATATATGCTATATATATATATATATATATATATATATATATATATATATATAAAGCAATTTCCATGGTCATAATGGTAAATTCTACTTCCTTTGCTGCTTAAGAAGTTGGACGTTTTGTCTATCCATGGCAGATTTGGTACTCATACACCTTTTAGTCAGATGTGTGGTTGGCTGCAGACAGAGCTGGTGACAAGGATTGGCAGCTGCATGTATGTACATAACTGTAGAGACCGACTGCAGATGCAAGCATCAGTGATGTGGGCGAGTGATGGGAGTCCGATCCAGCTGTTCTTGCATGGAGCTTTGGGAGCCAGGACTGGCAGCATGTGAAAGTCCAGCTGCAGGGACAGGTACAATAGGCATCCTGTTGACATGTTGTTAAAATCAAAAGAATCTCAGAGAATGCATCATTAAGAGAAATGAACTAAAAAAAGAGCACTTTCCCTTCATTGGCAGCCATCTACCTCTTGACTCTTGGTTTTGTAGAAGAAGGAAAAAAATCATCTTAGTCATCTAAAAGTGTTCTTAACTGACGAGAGTAATGATGACGTTCAGTTCTATATTCATAGGCCTGAAAAGAGTTAACAAATAGATGTAAATAAGAAATGGAATCTTGAAATAAATTTGTTTCAAATCAGTGGTAGTAAGTTGAGACAATTTTATAGCCAAGTGGAGTAAAGAAAATAAATATGGGAGTCTTCCTTGCTTCTTAAAACAAAATATAATCTAACAGATCTATTGAATCTGCCAAGCAAATCATGTCAAGCAGAAATGATTAAATGTCAATTTCTCCTGTAATGGTCCTCTAACATTTAGAAATTCCTGTCTTCATGATCATTTTTAAATAGTTATAACTCCAGGCCAAGTATTGAAGAAGTCAGTGGGGAGTATTATATTGGCTTATTGTGCATTGAAAATCACTGTCCCTTAAACTTTTTTAACCACAAAGATGAAGTTGTATTAACCACAAAGATGAATCAGTATTTCCCTGAAGTGAATGAAACCAGCAAGGAAATAATTTTTGTTGTTGTATTTATAGTTTTAAAACAAAGACATCCATCTTTGTGTTTTTCTTTTCCAATTTTCCTATGAGTATTATTTAATACTAATAAAGTGTCTTATGTGGCTTTGTTTTTTTTTTCTTTTTTTAAAAAAAGTTAAGATTTAATAGGAATTATGTGTTTTTAAAATCTCTGTTTTAAAATTGCTAAAATAATCATTTATGCCTGATGCCTTTGGAAATTAGATATTATTGAGCATCATTTAAATTCTTACTGTTTATCTTGTACAATTGTAAGCCCTCTTGGCAACACTATAAGGTCAACTTTGGCATTTATACTTTCCTAGAAAATTGTGCATTTCATGGGTTTTTAACCTATTGGTAGAAAGTTGTTCCTATCAACTTATAGTTTTTAAAATATTTCTGTATATGTTTATGTTCCATTATTTATTCCTGTTATCTTTTATTTATATTCTCTCTCTCTCTCTTTCTCATTCTCTTGCCATCAAAATGATTGTATATTTTGTTGCTCTTTTAAAATATTGTCTGGGGCCAGTAGGTGGCATGGTGATTAAGGCACTGGATTCTCACATGGCCAACCATTGTTTGAGTCCTGGACCCCGTAGATTGAAAATCACACTGGGTGCATGTGTGTGTGTGTGTGTGTGTGTGTGTGTGTGTGTGTGTACATGCCCAAAATCTTCTCAGGAAAATAAGAAGAAAGGATTGCAGCATGCTCATCCCCCTGGGGGTGATTTCTCACTTTCTTCTGCTGCCCCCAGTGAGTACACACCCACGTGGCAAATACACACACACACACACACCATATACACATACACCTACGTATTTAGACACAGAGAGTTTGAACTTGAAAATCAACTCTACTTTTTATTTACTTGCTATTTAATTAGCTTTTGTCTTTTAATTTTCTCCTCCCCATTTGATTTAGATTTTTGTGCTATTCCTTTTTCTATCTTCTGGATTTGAAATACTACTAAATTTATCATAAATTTCTCCTTGAAGTATAGCTTAGGGGAGTATGCTATTGTTTCTTATATAAGGTGTTTTGTTTTAAATATTTAACAATATTTTCTTAGTTTTATTCTTTAATAATTTTTAAAGACCTGCACCTTATAATTTCTCAACTGTATTTTAGCTATTATTTACTATATCCTAATTTTATGCATTTCCTGTCCAGTGCTCTGCCCTGAAAACTCCAGCCTTAATTCTGAGAAATAATCCCAGTCTAATTATAAGAAAAAAACTTCAGACAAACCCAAATTGAAGGACATTATACAAAATTCTGGTAAGTGCCCCCTCTCAGAACTATCCAGGTCATTGAAAACAATGAAAATCTGAGAAACTGTCCCAGTCCAGAAGAGACTAAGAACACATGAAAACTATATATAATATCTCAGATGGAATCCTGGGGCATAGAAAGGACATTAGGGAAAACTAGCAAAATTTGGATCAAGTGTAGAGTTTAGCTTTATTTTCTTAGTTGTGGTAAGTATAACGTGGTAATGTAAGATATTAACAATTGAAGAATTTGGGTGAAAATATTTGTAAAGCATTTATCTGATAAGAGGTTACTATGAAAAATAAATAAGGAACTCATACAAGTTGGCAAAAAAATACCCACCTAGCAGAATTAAACATTGGAAAAGACCTGAATAGTTATTTCTCCAAAGTCATAAAATCTTAACACAGTGATATTTCACCTTACATCTGTTTGGGCGGCTAATATAAAAACATCAAAAGAGGGAACCAGCAGTTAGCGTAATGGCTATGTCGCTGGACTCCCATGTAGTCGACCGCGGTTCGCGTCTCGGACCCGGTGGCTTACAACTCACGCCGGGCGCGTGTGCGTGTGTGCCCAAGATCCCGAGAGGAGAATGGAGGAGAAGGGATTGCAGCGTGACCATCCCCCCTGGGGGGTGATTTCTCGCTTTCTGTCTCTATGTCTCTCTCTGTCTGTCTGGCGAGCGCACGTGCCCTATAGCAAAAAACCTCTCCAAAAAAAACCAAAAAACAAAAAAACAAACAAACAAACAAAAAAAAACATCAAAAGAAAGCAAATGTTAGTAAAGGTGTGGAGAAAAATAAACCTTTTTACACTGTCAGGATTGTAACTTGGTATAGTAGTTGTAAATAATACTGTTGAGGTTATTTGTAAAGTTAAAAATTGAAGCCCCATTAAATTGAGCAATTCCTCTTCTGGGTATATTTAAATAAAATAAAATCACTATCTAGAAGAGATATCTGCACTCCCATGTTCATTTTGGCATTATATACAATAGATGAGATATATATTTTTTAAAAAATTGGTCAGAGGGCACATACGTTCACTGGACAAAGGAAGAGAGGGAGGGGAGGCAAAAGCACTATCTATAGGGAATGGTCATGCCACAACCCCGTCTCCATTTCTTCATCCTTTCCAGATTTCAAGCATGCCTGCACATGTGTCTGGCATGTTTCTCAAGCTGCTGGATGCAGGACTCAAACTGCATAGTCAGTCGTGGGGTATCTAGTTCACGTAACCACCAGGCTGGCCCCCAGGTATGTAAATAACCCCTTTTAGCTGACAGATGACTGGACTAAGGTGTGTGTGTATAAGAGAACATTATATGGCCTTAGAAAGAAAAAATCCTGCCAGTTGCAACAATATGGATGAAACTTGAGGACATTTTGCTAAGTGGAATAAATCAGACAATGAAAAGCAGATAGTGCATAACCCTAAGTGTGGAATCTAAAAATAAGTAAATAAATAAACAAGCACATTTAACAAAAAGTAGAATGGCTGTTGCCAAAGTTTGGGGTAGCAGAAAAGGGGGAGATGTTGGTCGAAGGATGTAAATATTCAGCTGTAAGATGATTAAGTACTAGAGATCTAATGTAATGGTAATTTCTTCCCTAACATGCAGTTTTTACTTGTCCATTATACCCTATTTTTTAAACATAATGCAGATGCATCCTCAGGAAGCTCCAATATCATCAAAAGCCAAAATAGTGCCTTGTGGATATCAATAATTTCCAAAAAAAATGCAGGTAGCTTTCTGTATTTTATATTAACTATATGTATTTCATGGTATGAAAGATGCCATGTTGGTTCCTTTGCTAGTTTCAAATTCATACATTTCTTTATCTTTAATAATTCCCTCACTTCTCCTTCATTTCTTCTTTTTTCTTTTAGAGAAAATGTGAACTTTTTATTTGAGTATAGAATTAACTTTGTCCCACAGATATTTATTTATTTATTTATTTAAGAGAAATTTTTGCAATAGGGCATGTGCGTTCACTAGAGAGACAGAGAGAGATAGAAAACAAGGAATCACCCCCCTAGGGGGAATGGCCACTCTGTAATCCCTTCTCCTCCATTCTCCTCTTGGGATCTTGGGCACACATGTACATGTGTCTGGCATGAGTTTTAAGTCGTCAGGTCCAGGGCTTGAACTGTAGTTGACTATGTGAGAATCCAGCAACGTAACTATTTCACCATCTGCTGGCCCCTGCTCCAGAGATTTTTTTATGTTGTCATTACTTTCTAGATATCAGTCTTTGAAATATTGATTTGCCCTTCACCCAATATCTGTAAGAGATGAATTTTTAGATTTTCATGTACAAAATTTGATTTGCCATTTTATAATATTATAGACAAAGAAAGTTACTGTTGTTATTCATGCTATCGGTATTTATTTAGCATTTTTTGGTGGCCTAAATGATGGTCATTTTTAAAGTTTATATTGCTGTATAAAACTTGAATTTCCCTTTTTTCAAGCAGAGAGTTTAATATGTTCACGTCTCTTGGCTCAACTGCATATAATAGTGCAATGTTAATGGATCATACTTTTAAATACAAGGAAGGGCTAAACCTATAGAGCCTCTAAAGGAAAATATTAGAGACTATTGTTGAAACCTGGGATTATAAAGAGATTTCTGGTAAAGTATGCAAATGCACTAACCATATAAAAACACAAATTAGTAAATTTAGTTTCATCTAAAATAAAAATTTTTGATCGTCGAAGACACTTTCTTTCTTTTTTTTTTTGGAGAGGTTTTTGCTATAGGGCGTGTGTGCTCCCCAGACAGACAGAGAGAGACAGAGAGATAGAAAGCGAGAAATCACCCCCTAGGGGGGATGGCCACGCCGCAATCCCTTCTCCTCCATTCTCTTGGGATCTTGGGCACGCACGCACATGTACCCGGCATGAGTTTAAGCCACTGGGTCCGGGACTCGAACCGCAGTCGACTATGTGGGAGTCCAGTGACATAGCCATTATGCTAACTGCTGGTCCCTCAGAAGACACTTTCAAGAGAGTGAAAGGCACTGTCCGTGTGCTCGCCACTGGACCTGGACCACCCCACGCACCCACCACTGACCCCAGTTGCCCTGCATGCCTGCCACCAGTGCCATGTTATTGGGTAGTACCTCGTACCCCACACTCTCCAACCCTCCTCCCTCCAAGTCAGCCCCTACTGCAGAGAGAGGTTGGAGTAAGACTGGAACATGGCCTGACTGAGGGGAGGGGCTACTGTTGCCACCTCACAGCCTGTAGACACCCAGGTGTGGCCACCGCCTGAGGGGGAATGAGGTCAGACCTTCCCCTTTGGGAGAGGAGGGAGTTGGCAGGAAGTTCCAGATTGCATAGCATCTCCTTGCAAAAGCAGAGAGGATCCAAACGCCAAAGTCAGTGAGGCTCTGGAAAGCGCTCCTCCACACCGGGATTCCCTTCTGGAAGAGAAAAACAAGAGCAACTCTCCTCTGAAACTCCCCAGACTGCCACTGTGGGTTCTAGCTCCCCCACCACCCCCTTAGAAGAATAAGGAAAATGGCATGGAACTAACACACATCACCAGGAAGCCCCAAAACAGACACCTTCAGGGAAAAATATTGGGCTCCCCTCACCACCTCACTCTATCGCAAGCTGGCAAGAGAGCTACCCCTCCCTGCAGTCTGATGAGCAGGTGGAGCTCTGCTGACAATCAGGTTTCCATAGCATGAGGGAGCACAGGTCTCAAAGGGAGCACCTCCCACCCCAGCAGAGGCTAAGGGATTTGTATGCTACCCTCGTCTGCCAAGGAAGGCAAGCCTGCCCTCATCCTTCCATCAGTTTCAGGCCCTGGGGAATGGCTACTCATCCAACTGATGCCACTCATAACACAGCATCACTAACCCTCACCAAAGTCTATTAGGTACAGGGTATGCAAGCCCTGTTCTAATCTGAAAGATGCAAGGGATATTTTGCCAGGGATACTCCTGGGACCCTTGGCTCCTCCACATCCTCAGCACTACAGAGTATACTCCAAAAATTAAGAAGAACTGAAACTTCACCAGATGCTTAGAAACCAATATAGAGCACAAGAAATATGAGAAAACAAGGAGATATCTCTCCCCAAAGAAACACAGTAATTCCTTACCAACAATGGACAACACACAGGAATTCTCAGAAACATCAGAGAATCTGTGACCAAACTCAATGAGATGCAAGAGGAACCAATCACTTCCAGGAAATGAGAAAAATCATTCCATGACATGCAGGAATAATTTCATAAAGAGATAGCTAGCCTAAAAAAGAATCAAATAGAACTTCTGGAGATGAAGAATGCAATCCAAGAAATCAAAATCTCCCTTGAGAGCATCAACAACAGATTAGATTATGCAGAAGAAAGAATCTCTGATCTGGACAACAAAGCTTCTGACTACTCCTCCACTCCCCAGAAATGAAGACAACATATGGGAAATACTAGACACCATTGAACATCCAAATCTTCATATACAGGTATTTCCAGAAGGCACAGAGACTGATTAAGTCCCAGGAAACCTCTTCCATGAGATACTTTCTGAAAACTTTTCAAATTTAGAGAAACATAAAGATGTGCAGATCCAGGAAGCACAGAGAACACCAAATAGATTCAGCCTAAGAAGATTTTCTCCACAGCACATCATAGTCAGATTGGTAGAAATCAAAGACAAAGACAAAATTCTAAAATTGACAAGAGAGAAGCATCAGGTTACAAAGGTTATCCTATCAGGCTAACATCAGACCCCTCAACTGAAAGGATGCAGGCAAGGAAACAATGGGAAGATATAGTCAAGATATATAAAGGGAAATAATTTCAATCAATAATTCTATACTGGCAAGATTATCCTTCAAGTAGGAAAAAGATCTAAATGTATATGGTAATATCTTTGACTTGATTGACATGCACTGCATGCATGCTGGGAAAAACTGTGATGGAAGCTGTAAAGATGTATAATGATTAAAGATAATAAATAAATAAATTAATTAATTAAATTAAATAAAAACAGAAGGCAAGCCACAGACCAGGAAAACTATATTCTCTCTCTCTCCCCCTCCCTTTTTTGAAATATGGCATGTATGTTCACCAGAGAGGGAGAAACAGAGAGACAAAGAGACAGAGCCAGAGAGACAGAGAGAAATCACTCCCTCATGCCTCAGTCCCTTCTCCTTCATTCTCTTCTTGGGATTTGGGGCATGCACATACATGTGCTTGGTGTATTCTTCAAGCTGCCAGGTCCGGGACTTAAATCACATAGTCAGCTATACGGGGATCTAGCACTTTAACTTCCACACCACCTGCTGGCCCCGGAAAAAAAAATATTTTTAATATTTGTATTAGGCAAAGAATTTCTTCTTTTCAGAACATGTAAAGAAGTATCAATTAATAAAGAAAAGGCTAAGGTCTCAAGTTTTAAAAATGTAAATGAGGACTTTTATGACAAATCATAGTTTTTAAACATTCTGCCGTGGGGCCGAACTGCAGGGCTCCTCTGCACTGCGGTAAAGAGGAGCCCTCAGGGAGGCAGCCCCTATGACAGCATTGCTCCTTTAGGTCTGGAGCTCTCCCTGAGCATGGCAGGCGTGTGTGTGTCCCTGATCTGCCTGGCGTAGCCTGGGTGGGTAGTGACATCAAGGCCCTGTCATGGGCATTGTATCGCTTTCTCTCTTGCTCAGTAATAAATAAATAAATAGGTACATTTATAAAATAAATAAATGTATAAACATTAAACAAAATGTTTGCTTTCCTCAGAAGAGCATATACCTCTACTCTCGGGGATTCTTGGCAGCAGTCACCGTTTTCCTAAGCCCAAATAGAGAAGCTTTGACTGAATAAAGCCAGCGGGGTGCTCAGTAAACATTTGGTAATGAGTGAGGCCTTTTTTATTGACTTGTAATCATTGTATGTATTTTGGGACACAATGTGATTTTTCAGTAGAAGACTGTAATGTGTATCGACTAGATTAGGATAATTAATATATCCATTATCTCAACTACTTGTCTTTACTTTGGGTTGAGAACATTCAAAATCCTCTTTTTTAATCATTCTGATGTATGCAGTAAATTGTTGTTAACTATTGACTCATTCACCCTATTATACTTCATAATGCTAAAAATGGTTTCTCTGACCTATCCATAATTTTCTTTCTGTTAACCAGAATCCTCTGTCTCTCCTCCCTGTGTCCTTCTCAGTTTCTAGTGGTCATTCTTTTATTTTTTTTTCTTTTCCCTTGGAGAGGTTTTTTTGCTATAGGGCGCGTGCACTCACCAGACAGAGAGAGACATAGAGACAGAAAGCGAGAAATCACCCCCAGGGGGGATGGTCAAGCCGCAATCCCTTCTCCTCCATTGTCCTCTCGGGATCTTGGGCACGCACGCACACGCGCCCGGCGTGAGTTTTAAGCCACCGGGTCCAGGACGTGAACCGCGGTCGGCTATGTGGAAGTCCAGCCACATAGCCATTACGCTAACTGCTGGTTCCCTCACAGCCCAATTTTTAAGAAAATGGAAACAACTTGAACAAATAGTACACCAGAAAATACTTAAATGGCCATTAAATCTATGAAAATATGTTCAAATATTATTCCTCATCATGGAAATGCAAATAAAAACCTACTGAGATATCGTACTCATCAGCCGAAAAAGACAGAGACGAAGCCATGTGTTTGTGCAGATGTGGGGCAACTGGAACTCTCTTGAGCTGCTGGTTGGGAGTTTAAAATGAAATACACACTTTGGAAAACTACATGGCAGTCTGTAACAAAAATAAATATATGCTTAACCTAATGTCCAACTTATCCGAGCTATATCAAGAACTCCTAGATATACATCCAAGAGAAATGAAACAAAAATATATCTAGAAAGGGACCAGCAGTTAGTGTAATGGCTATGTCGCTGGACTCCCACGTAGTCAACTGCGGTTCGCATCCTATACCCGGTGGCTTAAACTCAGGCCGGGCGCGTGTGCGTGCGTGCCCAAGGTCCTGAGAGGAGAATGGAGGAGAAGGGATTGTGGCGTGGCCATCCCCCTTGGGGGGGGGCGCTTTCTTGCTTTCTGTCTGTCTCTCTCTGTCTGTCTGGCAAGCGCACGCACCCTATGGCAAAAACCTCTCAAAAAAAAAATATATATCTAGGAAAAGACTTGCACAAAACAATTTGTTACATTCATGAATTAAAACTAGACTGTAATAAACATGAACAAACTGCTTATATCAATAATATGAACAGATCTAAAACATTTTATGATGTGTGCAAGAAGTGAGAAATGAAAGACTGTATAATGAACACTTCTATTGATATGAAAATAAAAAAGTCAAAGCTTCTCCATGGTGCTAGAGGGCAGATTACAGAAACCTTGAGAATCGACTCATAAGGGACAAGGGGAACATATTGGGGAGGTTGGAATGTCTATGTCTCCTAACCTAGGCAAAGGTTACAAGGCTATATACATGAGTAAAAACTAATTACGTATTTAGCAATTTAGTTTGAGAAACAGATCCTTAGTATCCTTTATGTTTAATCTACTTGATCTGCCAGGAATTTATGAAAGGTGTGTTTGAGATTTCCATAGTTGGTATGAAGTTTATTTCTCTCCATTTCTCATTACAATTCCTGCAACTTTTACTTCTATATTTTGATGTCATTTTACTTGGTACATAGAGATTTCTTAGTTTTCTTTTCACTGTAGAGAATTACCAGCCTAAAGATTACAAAGTAGTCTTCTCCGTCCAGTTTAAACAACTTTTCCTTGAACTTGTCTGGTATTAATTTTTTTGCCCTTGTTTTCATTTTCAATTTATGTAGTATATATTTTTGCGTCTTTTTTTAAATTGTGGTAAAACACACATTGCATACAACTTACCAACTTAGCCATTTTCAAGTATACGGCTCGTTGGCCTTATGAACATTCACATCCATTCCCACCACCCCTCTCCAGAACACTTTTTTTTTTAATCTTGAAAAACTAAAGCTCTCTATCATCAAACAGGGGCTTTCCATTTTTACCTCCCCCCAGCCCCTGGCAGCTATCGTTCTACTTTCCTGTCTGTGTAAATTTGACTACTCTAAGTACTTCATATAAGTGAAATTATATAGCATTTGTTCTTTTACAACTGGCTTATTTCATTTAACACAATGTCCTCATATTTCAGCCACATTGTAGCATGTGTCAGAATTTCCTTCTTTTAAAAATAAGATCCCTTGGGGACCAGCAGTTAGCGTAATGGCTATGTCGCTGGACTTCCATGTAGTTGACTGCAGTTTGAGTCCCGGACCCGGTGGCCTAAAACTCACGCCAGGCACGTGTGCGTGCGTGCCCAAGATCCTGAGAGGAGAACGGAGGAAAAGGGATTGCGGCGTGGCCATCCCTCCTGGGGGGTGATTTCTCGCTTTCTGTCTCTCTGTCTCTCTGTCTGTCTGGTAAGCACACGCACTGTGTACCAAAAAAACAAACAAACAAACAAAAAACAAAAAAAAAATCTCCAAAAAAAATGGAAAAAAAAAAGAGAGATGATGAACATTATGACTCTGCTTGTCATGCATTTGAGGAAGGCTTTCCTTTGTCTTTCAATTTGAACAAAAATTTTACTAAATTTATTTTTGCCAAGTTTTCCTTTCCTCAAAACTTAGTATATTATTACAATATCTTCTAGCAAAACTGTTTTTGAAAGTTAATGAGCCCAGTTTGGAAATTTTTTCCTTTATGGAAAAATCACTTATTTTTATGATTTTTGTATTCTTTCTAAGTTACTCAAGCTCAAGTAACTTTTCAACCTATGTCTTTATGTTGATCTTCTTTCATGAATTTATCCTCAATACATTACTTCAGTTAGAAAAATTATTATTAATTAAGCACTGAGCAACATGAGTGATAGAAAATAAGAATAAAAGTAGACAGGGCAGAAAAGATACCTTTAATGAGTTTACAGTTGAGTGAAAAAAACAGCTATTTATTAAAGTAGTACACAAATACATATAATGTGGCAACTTTTAGTTTTAATAGAAGGATGGAACAATTCTGGCAAACGAGAGAAAGAGTGGGAATCAACACACTGGAATGGGATGGTAGAGGATGCTCAGGGCTTTAGGTTGCAACAGCTTTGTTAGTAAAAGTCCTCAGGAGAAAGAAAACTTGGCCTCTACAAGGAATTAAAAACTTTGTTACAACAAGAGAGTCTGCAGGCTTAGACAGGGGTCAGGCAGCTCAGAGTCCTTTTGGTCATGATACGGATTTGGACCTGAGATGCATGAGCAACGAGAAACTCCTGAAGAGTTCTAACCCAGTTGACAAATCATCATATCTGTCTTTGGAAAAGATCACTTTAACAGTATTGTGAAATACAGAATGGGGGACCAGCAAATGGTGTAATGGTTACGTTGCTGGACTCTCACTTGGCTGACAGCAGTTCAAGTCCCAAACCCAGTGTTCAAAATTATGCTGGGCACATGCGTGTGCTTACCCAAAACCACAAGGGGAGAATGGAGGAGAAAGGATTGTGGCATGGCCATCCCCCCCTGGGGAATGATTTCCCACTTTCTCTCTCTATTTCTTCAGTGAGTGCACGCACCCAACAGCAAAAATCTCTCTTAAAAAAAAAAAAAAGTACAGAAAGGAAAAATAGGTGAGATAGGGAATGAATGTTGGCACAGTGGTAATGGAACACTGCAAAGCTGATCCATATGAGAAGGTTCCAGGTTCATGTCTGAAGATCTCCCTGAAAACACGGGGTGCATGCATGCCCATGATCAGGGGCTGGCCAAGCAGGGAGTGGATGGCAACATGAAGACCATGCTGTGGGGGGGATGCTGTCTGGTTCCCTTTCTTTCTGTCTTTCCTGCTCATGTAAGAAATTAAAAAGTAAACGTAATCAACAATAATGAAAAAGAATATGAATGAATGTGGGTTTAGTGAGTATCTAGATTCCTATTCTAGGAAGAGATAGAGGTAGCATAGATAGATGGCTGTGGAAATGAATGAAGTGGAATCACTGGAAACATAATTAGGAAATGAAGTCAAGATCATCTGTGTTAAGAGGGAACAGAGTTCTCCAAAGTGGTGCTATTCAAAGAGAGAGAAACACTAGGTTTGGACAACATATGTGGGTTGGGTTTTAGACACATTGAGTTTCATTCACTTGCTCATTAAGTGATTCAGGAAAGATGCACAGTTTGTCTGCTATGTGTCAGGCATTGTTGCAGGTTCTGAAATTTAACAATACTTATTTGATGAATAAATTCAAAATATCTTGATGACATTCGATAAAAGGTAGGTATATGTGGTCTGGAACTCAGAACGTGGGAGTGGATTTTTAGGTGGCACTGTGAATGTATGTGTCATCTGCACGAAGGTGATTACTGCAGCTGGGCCAAAGGTGAGATGACCTGAGTCTTAGATTCTAAGAGAGCATTGAGTTATATGTAGAAAATGAAAAGCATCCCTGGGACTACGTATTAAGGAACATCAACTCATAATGGATGAGTTAAGGAGAATTCACAAGGATAGGCATGAGAGGAAGATCCAGCAGAGAAATAGGAGGAAAACAGGAAAGAATTGTGATCCAGAGAAAGGAAAGCAGAGCACAAAAGTGAATGGTATTGAATTTGGCCAAGAGGTCAGGCCCAATGAGGACGGAAGAGTAATCCCTGTAATGGAGAAGCTATCCCTGATCCCCAAGGGCTATTTCATCGGAATAATGGGGTCAGGGGACAGTTTGGAGTTGGTGGAGGGTGTCTGGGAAATAAGAAAGTTGAGACAGCTGGGAAGAGTAGATAGTATAATGGTTATGGCACTGGACTCCCACATAGTCCACCATGCTTCGAGTTCCAGACCTGGTGGCTTAAAGCTCATGCCGTGTGTGTGTGTGTGTGTGTGTGTGTGTGTGTGTGTGCATGCCTAAAATCCCAAGACAAAGATGAAGGAAAAGGGATTGCAGCTTGGCCATCCCCGCAGAGGGTGACTTTTTCATTGTCCCATCTCTCTGTCTCTCCGGCAAGCACACATGCCTTATGGCAAAAATCTCTCTATAAAAAGAAAAAAGAAAGAAAGTTGGGACAGCAATAATGGAGGCTATTTCAAGGGAATAGGGGCTGGTAGGCCTCTGAAGCCACGTTCAAGACATCTCAAGTTTGTATCCTGATTTGGTGTTAGCTGGGTGACCTTACATAGATCTCTTTGTTTTGATCATTTAGTAAATAATAATGGGGCAAGATAGGACATGCCTCAGAGAGTGGTAATGAAGACCTTGTGAGACAATACGTGGATGTCTTTAAAGCAATGCCTGGCTTACAAGGGTTTGATCAATGGAGGCAAGTTATATGTCAGGTCAGAGATGGTGTCAGCTTCTTTTTCCTTCTTTCTCCTTTCCTTCTTTCTTCCTCGTTCCTTCCTTCAGGTCTTTTTTGTCTTCTTATTCTCTCTTCCTCTTCTCTCTCCTCCTCCTCAGACTTGAGTATTAATGTCTGTATTTTTTTTCTTAATTATTCCAGGAAATCTGACCCATTGTATACCAGTACAGGCTGTTTGGAATGTGCTAATGATTTTACACACATGTACTCACACACACACATGCCTACACATTCAATGGATTTTTTTTTTCCAACAGAGAGGCCATGAGCCAAGTGAAAAGCTGTAAACAACAGTGAAATGGAGCATGAAATTTGATGATAAAACATTTATTATAAAAATAACTTTGATATTGTAATAGTTTTTTCAGGAGCATTTTTTTAACCCAAAAAACTTTTTTTTTTTTTAACAGAAAAATGAAAAATGTCAGCTACTGCTTGGAGTGAATTAAGGGCTGTAAGGATCTCTTCTTGCAGCCAAGTTGAAATGTTTCCCATAATAAAAATAGAATCACAATCCATGTATACGCCCCATGCCCGCATCTTCATATATGTGATCCGTGCATTTCTGCTGTTACTTTACCCTTATTCCTTTAACAAATGCTTTTCACCCTGTGCCTTGCAGAGTGCTCATGACACTCAGGAGAGGAGGAGTGAGACAAGTGCACTCCCAGGAGGACGTGCTGCCAGGGAGTGGGGCAGGCGAGCAGAGAGGTGTGGAGCCATGGGGTGGGCACCTTATGGAGGGCTCCTGTTGTCCACCAGTTGCAGGGGGCTGCCCGTCCCCACAGGAGCTGGCAGAGGCTGTGCAGACGGTGCTCCCGAATGAGTCCTCACAGCGGGAAGGAACCACGAAAATATTGGGCATCGGGAACTTGGGAAGCCAGAGAAGATTCTTACAGCTAGCAAGTACAGTTTCCGAAGGGGAGGAGGTTATTTTCAACCTCAGGTCGTCTTCGTAACTACTTCACTCCGAGTGGTGTGATGCTCCATGGCAGCTCTTTTCTGTCTCCTTACAGTTCAGTTTTCTAGGTTTAAGTTGCCCTTGTGCAGATATGGGTATAATATATTAAATAAATATTAATATAAATATTAATATAATTCATATTAATACTAATATAATAAACTTACAGTTTATTTAATAACTATATTTTGACTACAGGCTTAAACGAGGATTCGGAACACTTTCATAAAATAAAAAGAATCTTCCTGGTTTTTTTTTTTTTTTCTTTAAGGATTTTTGCCTTAGAGCACATGCCCTGTGTGTCAGAGAGAGTCAGAGAGACAGCGAGAGGGAAAGTAAGAAATCATCCCCTCCTCAGCGGGGATGGCTATGCTACAATACCTTTTCCTCTTTTTTCCTGGGATTTTGGACTTGCATGCATATACACTTAGTGTGATTTTCAAGCCACCAGGTCCAGGACTCAAACCACGGTCGGCCGCGTGGGAGTCCTGCAGTCTTACCACTATGTCACCTGCTGGCCTCTCTGCCTGAATTCTTTAAAGTACTAAACTTATTTTACACAAGACCAATTTTATCTATTTGTTTATTTAAGAGGTTTTGCCATAGGGCATATGCACTCACTGGAGAGAGACTCAAAGACAGTGAAAGTGAGAAATCACCTTATGAGGAGGATGGCCATGCTGCAATCCTTCCTCCTCCATTTTCCTCCTGGGGTCTTGGGCATGCATGCACATGAGCCTGGCTTGATTTTCAAACCACCAGGTTTAGGACTCAAACTGCAGTTGAACATTTGACAGTCAAGTTGACGTAACCACTGTACCATCTGCTGGCCCCAAGACCAGTTTTAAACTCACCCCAGCTATTCCACTATGAAAATTAAATAAAGAAAATGCAGGTCATGTTATTAACTCACATACTCAGGAAACTGTGACAATCTTTATTTCTCTTCACTTCAGGCCCACTAAAAATGAAATATATTTTTAAATGATCTGCAGTTTAGATATTCCCAGTGCGTAACACACAACTTCAACTGCTCGCTGTAGTAAAAAGAAGAACCAGGAGATGAGGAAGCAGAATAAAGTTGCAGATATCAAAACTCTTCAACACAATAATTGTAAAAATGTTTCAAAGAGTTACTAAGCTTGAGAAACATGTTATAGAACTTTTGAACAAAAGAGGTTTTTTCAAAGAATTATTTAATCTTTTAAATAATAATAATAATAGTTATTATTATTTTAAAAATTGCCATGGGGCATGCACTCTCAGCAGAGAGAAACAAAAGTGAGAAAGCAAGCTGCCAGGTCTGGGATTTGAACTATAGTCAGCCATGTGAGAGTCCAGTGTATTAACCCCCAGCCATCTGCTGGCCCCAAAAGAAAGAGTTTTTTTTTGGGGGGGGGGGACGGGATAGGAACTAGCTGAATAAGTGAAAGAGTTTGGGGGCTGCATGGCATGCTGAGTTGCGATGTTCAGACTGGCTTCTCCACTGAGCCTGCCCATGTAGCTACAAAGCCAGGTGCTCAGTGCCTTAAAGGACGGCTTGGCTTTCATTGCAGCAGGAAATGACAAAAGACATTGCCAGCCGGTTTGCAGGGATTTCTGGGGAAAGAGGAGTTGAAGTGACTTTGCGTGCTTTATGTTGCTTGATGAATGTCATGTGAGGGGGCCCCTGAGTAAACATTCAGAGCAATGCCACTCTCTGTAATTGAAAATGCTATGTAAAAAATAAACTATGTCAACAGTTCCTGCTGCCTGCCTCATATCCTGAGAGCCGTGTACATTTTAAGTTATCCCTACAACTTAAAAGAATTAGAACCACAGAGATTGTGAAGGGAGCAGCTGGTTTGCAAAGCTGCTTGGGGTAAACCTGTCAGGGCTCATGAGTAAACAGAATCTGAAAATGGAGGCTGCACACAGGGGACATCAATTGCTCTTTCTACCAAATAAAAGGAAGAGTTTTGCTCAGGGCAATGTGACGATGACTTGCAACTGTTCTGCATTAACTGCAACTTTCTTCTGCTTTCTCATCGCCCAGCTCTCCTTTATTCTGCAGCGAGAGGTTGAGGTTGTATATTGCGCACTGGGAATATCGAAACTGGAAATAATTAAAATATATATTTCATTTCTAGTGGGCCTTATGTGAGGAGAAGTCAAGATTGCCACAGCTTCCTGAGTAGATGAGTTAATGATGTGTTCTGCATTTTCTTAATTTTCCACATTTTAACTGCCTCTGTTCCTTATTTGGGGATAGGGAACTCTGAGAGGCATGAGATACACACTCACTCAAGCAGAAACTTACAGTTCTCGAGAATATAAGAGAGAGCCAGGGAAGGTGGGGTTAATCATGTGGTTTCTGGATGGTATTTACCTCCAGTTTCCCCATTCTACGTGAGAGCCAGCGTGTTATCAAGGAGAAATTTCAAAGTAGAAGACTGATCAGAGGTCCTCGTGGTATTCTATTAGGGTGTGTTTTTAGAATATGATGAACAAATAAATTTTCAAAATGAAGTTTCCTAAATGACTATTAAAAAAGAAATATACGGACTCGCTACAGAAAAAAAAAAAAAAAAAAAAACCCTTTGTGTGTGCGTGCATGTTGGAAGTACATTAGATACTTATCTGCAGCAGAATGAAGTCATTGGTAAAGGCAAATGTCCATTTTTCAGATTTAATTAGGACATCATTTCGATGGAGACTAAGCTAGCATAAACAAAGCCAGAAACTGGGTACAAAGACTAAATTGATTATAAATCTTAGAGCTTGTGTGTACGGCTGAGCTGAGAAAGGAAAAAAAAAATGGTCTTACACAGAGTTACAAGTGTGCTTTTGGTCATGGTTAACTATAAAGGAAAGAAATATGAAAATCATTCCCAAAATGCTCGGGGAGAGAAACACTGGGGAACACTGAAAGGTCAGAATGCGTTCTGTTTTTATTGTGTGATCTTTTAAAGAGCAAAGAAATGTCCCATCTAGAAAGAGTTGATGCAAAGTTGACTCCAAGTGATAACTAAAGGCAATGAGTTGAGAAACAAGGCATGAAGGGCATGAAAACATTGTATCCAAGATAATCCCCGTAAGAAGTTAGTGACAGAATGAAAAAGTACCTTCCTCGACGGCAATCCGCAGCCTCTCGCTCAGAGCTGGGACACCAGTGAGAATTGCTTGGCACCCTGATAGGAGGCAGTAGGTTTCCCTGAAATTGCATGTCAGTGCACAATCATCTAAAACTGGGCGAAGATGATGATTTAATCCATTAAATGGAATCTGAATTTTATTAGGACCAATAAAAAATAGGGAGAAATTTCCTAATGGTGGGGATAAAATAAAGAAGAAGAGGGAGGGATAATTTGATAAATTGAGTTCTGACTTGGGTTGAAATCCCCCCAAAACACGCCCTTGACAGGGATTTGGGATAAGCAGTTTGTTGGGACGTGGTCCCAGGAAACGTGGTAAAGGAGTAGGGAGGTGAGACAGGGCAAAGGAGGAAGCCAGCAAGGAATTCCACTATGGACGACTGGGGGTCGATCTTGCTGGGCACCTCTGGGAAACTGGAGAACACATGTCAGATTTGTTCCACCCAGGGGACAAAGCTACTGTACTGATCCAGGAAATCCTGTCTGTTGCTGCTTAAATCTGCTCCAAAGGATGTCAATGCTCGGATGCTTCAGACTCGTGTGAGCACCAAGCACCTCCTCTGGCCGGCTGAAGCCCACTGGCAGGCAGTGACAGGTAGCTGCAGTAGAGCTGTGGGCAAAGACAGAATCGACTTGGCAAAGGGATGGGATTGGGATATGGACGGTACCCACGATGAGGACCTGGCTGCGGCGGGTGCAGTTCTTCCGAAGGCGACGTAAGTCAGGGGAAAACAGGTGTCCTCTTCCAGGCCTTGCACCTGCTGCCTCCATTGGTAATACTGGGTCATCAGAAAACTCATGACATATCTTTGCATTGAAAAACATAGAACAATAGGTCATGACTCTTCCAACAACTCAATAGAAGGTCAGTGTAGGGCAACGTGAAGTTACTTCTTTTAACAGGTGAAAGGAGCCCTGCCACCGTGGACAAGGCCCGCTCTTGTTGGTTGGCTTGGCTTGAGGACAGTGGAGAAAAGGCTAAGACACGGTTTGAACCTTAATGGAAATGTATCGTGAACTTTCCCTCTCAGGAACAGAAGGGTGTATCCCAACCCTCTTCCCTTACCCCGTGGCCATGCACTCATTTATCATTGATGAGAGAAGCCAAGCAAGAGCGTAGAATACATCTATAAACATGTTAACACAGCTAGCACAGCAGGTTCAAAAATACAGCATGTTCCTTGAGTGCCTTTCCAATGGTGAACTGGACATGGGCTTTATTCATAGTCCACTCACTCGTATTATTTTCGTAACAAGAAGTAGTCCATTTAGATGTCCTCTGCCCAGGTTTGTTAACAAGAACAAGAAGAAAGGAATGGCTAGCTGGAGCGCGGCACCGAGGTGGAGCCCCTTCTGCACCCCGGGGTTTGTCCTGTGCTCCTTCTCTCTTTATCATCAAAGTTTGGTGACCTTCTTGTCATCAACAGACATCTGAGATCCGAATGTATGTGAGTGTATTCTGAACAAAACACAATGTTATAATTCCCAACAGAAAGTTCTCTGCATAATATTATGGCTTCTTAGGTTCGGAAAATGTCCTCTGGTGTCTGGAAAAAAAAAATTGAGGCGGTCACTTACTCTTTCAAGTGAACTGATTAGTCATATTCTTGTCACTTCTAGACACATCAGTATTCATAAAAGCTTCTGAGATTCCTTTGGTAAAAGTTGAGGGTGGCTTACAATCCGCTATGGCTACACTTAGAAAGTATTACAACAGCAAGAGGTAATATCAGCTCTCGGCTGTCTGTGAGAGCTTGTCAACAGATTGCGTTCAATAGAGAGCTCCCCTTAAACTGTGTCTTCATGGTCACCGGAATGACTAGCCTGGAAATGCAGAGCTCTCAGGAAGAGGGATTCCAGAGGACCGTCAGTGGGCCTCACATGGAGGTTCTGTGCTCACCTAGACTCCACCGGCCTTACCTGGACAGCATGCCCCTGTCAGTCTTGCTGGTGGAAAGCAAAGGATTGAGCCATTCTGATCTCCACCGAACACTTCTTGTGATTAGCGTCTTTTGATGACGTGTTTTAAAAAAGCAGAGTCCCTGACTGCTAGTGGAGAGTGACATGTAGCACTCTGCCTCATGCCTAGCACTTTGCAATAAAGATTGCATCCCATTCCTCCACCTGCTCTTCAAGGCTGGCATCTTTATTACTGACAGATGAAAGATCGAGGCTGGAAGAGGCCCCAGGTCATACTCCTTGCAGGGATTTGAATTCAGGTTCATCTTGGTCCAAAATCCAATGCATCCACTAGGAAAAAAAATTTCCCTTACGTACTTTGCTCATAACTGGTCAAAGGGAGCTTTTGCCTATAATATCTCTTATCTTAGAAACAAATGATGTGCTACGTCTTACTGTCCCTACTTCAGACGAGGAACTGGAGATGCAAGGTAAGTGCTGTGTGAGTGTTGGGAGAGCAGGCATCACCTGGCTACGCTCTGGAAGAAAGGCCCATGTATACTGTTCCAGCTTTACCCCAGACACCAAAGGAAGTGTTCCCTGCCACACAGTGAGGGTTTTCTTTCTTACACGTGAGCCATGCTATAGTCCATGGCTGCAGTCTTCGCTCCTCCAGCCATTGAGAAGAAAAGTCTGACACCCTTCCTCTAAACCTGGGCTTGACCACTGGAATCCGGTAGGAGTGATCCTCTGAAACTCCATAGCTGGTCCTAAGAAGACTTGCAGCCTCCTGTCGGGCTTGGGTACACACTAGCCAGCAAAGAAGATTCTGAGGCAAGCCAGCAACAACAAATGAAATTGAATACTGTTTCAAAAAAAAAAAAAAAAAAGAATGGAGGCCAGCAGGTGACCCAGTGGTTAAGGTACTGGATGCCCACATAGCCAACTGCGGTTTGTGTCCTCGACCTGGTGGATTCAAAATCACTCCCGGCACATGTGTGTGTGTGTGACCAAAATTCTGAGAGGAGGATGGAAGACAAGAGATTGTGGTGTGGCCATCCCTGGGGGGAAGGGCGATGTCCCACTTTTCTTCTCTCTCTCTCTCTTTCTCTCTTTCTGTCTCTGGTGAGCACATACATCCTTAAGAAGAAAAGGAAGAAAGAGAAAGAAAGAAAGAGAGAGAGGAAAAAAATTTTTAAAAAAATGAATGACTAAAAACTTTTAAAAAATTCAGTTGAACAACCCCGAGACCACTGTGCTGTGGAGCCCGAGTGTGGAGAAGGATATTAGGCATGTAAGTGAAGAAATTGTCCTGGAAATGGGACCTCCAGTCCTAGCCACCGCAGTGGGTCAGAGAGAAACCATTCTACTCATAAAATCACAAGAAAAATAAAATGGCTATTGTACGTCACTAACTTCTAAGGTTGTTACTTAGTAATCAATTACTAGGACACATTCCACATATTCAGGGAAGTTTCTGAGCCCAACTAAAGAAGACCCTAACGTATCTTGTATGAATAGTGGTTTTACCCATAGCCTCTGCCAACCCTTCCTATTCCTAGCTCAGCACACGAGATCATGTTTAAAAGTTTATTTACATTCTCCAGGAGCAAATGGGAGGAAGAGAGAGCAAGACAAATACATTAAGGTTCTCATGCTACAATCCTCCCAGCCCCTGCCAACTTGGACCGCAGGATCACATGCATCTCCCTCTCGTATGCAGGGAAACCTCTGGATTTGACCTGGGGATCTTCCCATGTGGCCCCAGCATCACAGAGAATCATGTTATTACTGAACCACCATGGCTGGCCACACTGCCGCCTTATATAACCTGGAATGACCTAGTCATGACTTGGTGGTTGGAGCCCTTGTGAGGAAAACGAATCCATCTTTTATCCCCTTCAGCAACCAGATCCCTTTGCCTGGAAACCTGGGATTTTCTCACTGTGGAATTGATAAGGGCCAAACCACTAGATGCTACGACAGCACCACAGAAGACCGTAAATGGATGGCTTAAATAGATTATCTGGCACTTTGAGCAGTTATAGAGGAAAAAAAATTCTTGCCCTTACCATCCTGTGTCATTGTCCAAAAGTTACAGAAGCATTTTAAAACACATGTTCTGCTTATATTTAATCTTTGTCGTCTTTAAACAAGGCATGTGTGACTGGATTCTTCCCTCTCTGTCCTGACACCCTAAGTTCTACAGACTTGCTGCATGGGCCATGCTGCATGCGTTTTTCCATGAAATAATCACAAAAGAATGGCCTGTCATTGTCCTCAGCTGTGGGTAAGAAAGGAAAGAGGCACTTCTCACCTCAGTAAGTGAGCCAAGGACTGACCGATTCAGTTCTTTCCAAAGGCTTCGTCATTATGATGAGTCCGTACTATGGCTAACATTCGGTTTACTTCCAGGCCTTACTTGTGATTCCATGACGTGACTGGTTACACTGTGTCCGGTCCCTGTTCGGGCACCACGTGTCCCGACCCTTGGGGACAGTCGAACAGGTTTCCTGAGGGAAGGAGTGAGAGCCGGAACAAGCGGCACAGTGTCACAGCACGGAGACAATGCAGTATCGTCTGTTTATTGTGGGCAGCACGGTACAGCACGGAGACGACGCAGTGTTACAACTCTTTAGGGTCGTCTGGAGACTGCGGTGTTTCAGCTCTTCAGGCTCTCCAGGGTCGTCTCTTCCTGGTCTTCCGTGTTGTCTTCGTTGTCTTCCTGGTCGTCTGGCTATTGTGGGCCAGGAATGGTGGTTATATACACGTTGGTGGATCGTAAAAGGTGGGTTATGATTGGTTGTAAACAGTGGGTCGTGATTGTAAACGGTGGGCCGTGATTGGTTGTAAATGGTGGGTTATGATTGGTTGCTTTTGGACCAATCATGAGGTGCTGGATATGCAAATCTGAGGGATTCTAGTGGCCAATCAGAGCAAGGTTTCGAAGGTCAGGTTTTACGAAGAGAACCAATCATGGCAATTGTTTGCTCTCTGAGAAACCTCGGCAGACTCGCTGGTGCGGCAGCCTCCCACAACACTGCAAATACAGTTCAGAGTTTTTAACCTCACATCCAGCTAGACTTATCTAATCTCTACCTCCACTCTGGGCTTTTATCAGATTTCATCCTCCAAGGGGGTAGGGAATGGGATGTACACAAAATCTGTTTTGTCTCTTCTGTTCTTTTGGAGTCTGCTCTGAATACGTTCTTCATGGTCTTACCTGACTTGGGATCAAAATCTATATCTTTCAGAGAAAAAGCAATTGTGGAAAATCTTGCAAGATTGTACTTGGCAGGGTGAGGGGCAGGGTGAGGGGTAGGGAGAGGGGCAGGGTGAGGGGCAGGGTGCTTTTCCAGCCTGAAGACGTTTTGGACTCTGATCTGTAGATGTTCATGTCACTGGCCGAGCTGTGAGCTCTTGAACGTGTGGTTGAGGTGTTGAGTCCTCACTGTGGAGCTGGTTCTGATATGGTTGGTGGCTTACACGTATTTGCTGACTCACCTTTTCTCTCTGCTGTTGCTTCCATTCGCTGAACCATGCACATGCAGTCTATGTCTGGATGTCTACGTGAAGTAGATGAAGAAACCAGCATGTCTGGCCATGTCACCTCCCAATGCTGCCTATATGTGAGATCCGTTGGGGCCAGACCAAATGACTGACTGTAAGACACCAAACAGAATTATTTAAACAAAGGGAGTATTTGGAAACCGTTTGTGACTTGCTTCAATGGCACGTGCTTCTGTGGGTCGGGAGGATCATCAAGGAGATGAAAGACTAGTAAATTGTCACAGGGCTTGGAAACTAGGGGATGCTGGCCACCTGCTGCCACTGACAGGTTTATTAGGGTGACTCTCATGACAGCTGTGGCCTTTAAATGACAACATCTCTGTTAATAAATGGGTAGGATAGTCCTACCCATTCAGTTGATTTTCAAGGAGGTTGTAGCTTTAAATAGAACAAAAACTTAGGACTGAATTTTAGGGTTTTAAATATTATAATAATCTTGTCAAGTTCTGTAAATATTAATGTGATTTTATTTAAAATATCATAGAGCAGTGTATTAGTCAGGCTTCTATAGAGAAGTAGAATCAGTGGGATATTTATATGTGTGTGTGTGTGTGTGTGTGTGTGTGTGTGTGTATATATATATATATATATATATATATATATATATATATATATATATTATAAGATGATATTTATTATGGGACCTGGCTCATACAACTATGGAGGCTGAGAAGTCCATGATGTGCTGTCTGCAAGTGGGAATACCAGGAAAGCTAAAGTTGTAATTGAGTCCAAAGACCAAAGCCCTGAGAACCAGGAATTCTGATGTCTAAGGGCAGAAGATGCTGTCCCAGCTTAAGGAAAGGGAGAGATAGAGCTATCACTCTCCACCTTTTTTGTTCTTTTCAGTCCCTGAAATGATTGGATGATGCTAGCTTTCATTGAGAAAGGCAGATTTTCTTCACTTAATCTACTGATCTGGATGTAAACATCTTCCAGAAACACCTTCACAGACACAACCAGAATGCATGTTTTACCAGTTACTCTTGTGTGAAACTCATGTTGACATTTAAGCCCCACTATAACAGTATTAAGAGGTGGGGCCTTGAAGAGGAGACTGAATGATAAGGGTACCACCTCATGAGTGGATAAAGGGCATTATCTTGGGAGTGGGTTAGTTATAAAAGGGGGGAGTTTGGCCCAATTCTTTTTCTCACAGGCTCGCATCCATCTTTTGCCATGGGATGACTCTTGCTCGATGCCAGCACCATGCTCTTAAATTTTCTAGCTTTCAAAACAATGTGCCAAATAATCTTTTGTTCTTTATGAATTACCCAGTCTTGGGCATTCTGCTACAGCAACAGCAACAACAACAAAACAGACTAAGGGAACAGCTCTGTAGGCATCCCTTAGCCCAGTCAAGTCGACACATAAAGTTAACAATTGCAGGCAGCTGTACAGGCTCAGATAACTCTTCAGAAAGGAATTTGCTGACCAGCTATTCAGAGTGGACATAGTGGGTACCTTCTAACTGTGTTGCCTTTGAAAACTGCCAAAGAATTTTCTCTGAAGCCTCGCACTTTCTGGGAAGCCACTGGACAATGACGAAATATGGCAGGGGTTGTAGGGCCTGGCTGTATCTGCTTGCCACCCATGCATCCTTTCTTTTGCTCGGGACTTCCTTGCAGGCTGAGGCTCTTTCTACCCAGTTTTCCTTCCTTCCCCTGTACCTTTCAAAGGTAGACTCACACCATTATCTGAAGGCATTTTCTGCCTCCCTCTGCCCCCATTCCCTTAATCACTTCACGGGTCTAATTCCCAATAACTCTTTGGCATTTTTAACTGCCTTGGCATTTTCTTCCTGAAGGGCCTGAGACCTTCCGGATGAGGTAAAAAGATGATTACTTCACCTCTGACTTTGTCCCTAACCTCCCATCAAAGGGCTGCCAGTTGCAGGCCAGGAGAAGCAGAGAGCAATGTGGAACTATGGCTATATGGTTGGGAATTTGCTATTGTGTTTGGGAGCCAGAAATAGGACTTTTTTTTTTGGACCCATCCTAACTCCCCCATCTTTAATGCTACCAGCCTTCCCAAAGCTTACTTCACATTTGAATTACTACAGAGATTTTCTGCTAGGCTACCCACTATAACCAAAGAGCTATTAAACACCAACACTATGAAGCCAAATGACCCAAGCCAACTGGAATTCACGTGACAATAATTTTTCTTTTTGCCATAGGTCATGTGCACTCTCCAGAGAGAGGTGAGACAGAGAGATACATAGAGAAATAAAGTGAGAAATCACTTCCAGGAGGATTGGCCATGCTGTAGTCCCTTCTCTTCTATTCTCCTTCTGGGAGGAGAAGGCATTGCCTGTGTGCCCAGAGGCAATTTTCAAGCCACTGGGTCCAAGACTTGAACTACAGTCTACTATGGGGAGTCTAGTGCCTTAACACCATACCACCTGCTGGCCCTTACATGGCAATATTTTAACCATAAAATTTCCATCTGAAAGTATTTCAGGCTGGCTCCACAGCACAGTGATTAAACACTACACAGAGGAAGCCAGATCTTACATGGTTGGCTAGGGTTCAAGTCCTGGCCCTGGGGTCTTTAAAAACATGCTGGATGCACATACTCCAGGGACCTGTGGATGGAGAGTTGGAGGGAGGGGGACTGTGACATGACTAGGCCCCATTTTGGGGTGTTCTCTCTACCATGTATGCATGTGCCCTCTAATATAAAAGAAAAATGAAGAAAGGAAAAGAAAGAAAGAAAGAGTTTCACCATGGAAGGATTTATTAATTACGGAATTGCTATTTTTAGGCCCTAGTCAAATGTCACTTGTAAGTTTTTTGCTATCTTTAGAAAGAGTGACAGAATCTGATGTCAAAGAATCCAGCAGCTTGGGGCCAGCAGGTGGCATGATGGTTAAGGATGCTGAATTCCCACATGGCTGACTGCGGTTCGAGTCCTGGACCTGGGGGGCTTGCTTTCTCACTTTTTCTCTCTCTCTCTCACTCTCGCTCTTTCTGTCCCTCTCTGGTGAAATTGAAAATAAATAAATAAAGTTAAATAAAATAATTATTAAAAAAAAAGACTCTAGCAGCTGGCTTCCCTACCACTGAAGAGGGGAACATATGTGATTAACCCTTAAGCTCCACTGTGCAGCCTCTCTTTCTATGGAAGAGAAGCGCCCTTGGGTCTGAGAAAATCCAACTTTTGGCTAAACCTAGAACTCCTCTGTGGCTTCGTCTATCATGTCACAGCACCTTCCCACTCGTGCCACCAGGATGGGGCCTGAAACCATTTTTCAAAGCTCCAAGTACAAGAGACTCTAGCCCAGTCAAGTCATAATTGTTTTTGTAAGCGGAATTCTTTTAGTAAGGTGAAAGGAGTATATTCAGAGCTTTTAAGATGATCATTACCTTCATTTAAAGTATTGGTTCTTGCTTTTGCTATATCATGTGACTAAAAGTATGATTCTCAGATATTTCTGAAGTAACCTCAGTTAGTTTTATCCTCCTCAACCTCAAGTGCATTTATAAATCTACTTGTACTTTTTTTTTTTTTTTAATTCAGGGAAGAAATTTTGAGCATCACGTTGAAACAAAGCCAGATGGTCAGATATAAGTCTTCATATGAGGTGAACGCTCATAATTTACTTTATCCTAAGCAACCACAAAAGTAGAAATCACGGTGAATGGACTCCAAGAACATCAAATCCAAATCATCTCGGGGTTTTATGTTCTGTCAAACATTTCATCGAGCGGCCTGAGAAACGTATCTTTCATGTCCCTTTCGTTTTTAAAATGCCTGTATTCTTTACATTAGACGAAAGCACTTTTGATATGTTTTAAATTACTGAGTATAATAACATTCTTCTTTAGAAATGTATCTTTGCCGTGTTTAAGCCAGTGCAAGGGCTTTTTTCTTTGTTGTTTATATAAGTACAATTGATCCATTTAATTCTTTTTCAGATAAAATTTTTAAGAACTAAAATCTCTCTCTTCTACCTTAAACCAAACAAAGAAACAGTTATGATTTCAAGCGCACAAGACATTTTTGGCCTTTTCTACTGGATGGAATTAAAAAAAAAATGACGAATAGGTAACATATAGTAGTCAAGATAATAACTAATCTGATTTCGAAAAAGAAATGTGGGCTTGAGTAGCAGAAGAATTGGGAAATGTGTTATCTAAATATGTCATGGGATATATTGACTTTAATCTGTAACATATGTGAAGTTTAATCATTAAGCAATGAATTCCTTTTCTTAGGTCCGTATGGTGAATATCAATGAATATAATATTTTTTGAGCTGAATGAAATGCCCAAGACCAATCTCTCAAGATTTAATTACCCACTTAAAAGTCCCTAGAGCTCTTGAAGGAAGCCCTGAGACCCATAGATCATGATTCTTGATGGAAACTATGCACCGGAAAGCGAGCAGAAGGCGACACCAGTACCTTCTGGGTCAGCCTTATTTAGAAATTTTAAGTGGGTGACCATAGATCAGAGCCTCATCCCCACCCCCACTTACTGCATCTCACTGTATAGACCGCAAACCTCAGGTATCTTAACTCTTGACAATAGTAACAGCAGTAATCATAATTGCATAATATAGTAACATTAACTCTCATTTAGTGTCTGTTATATGCTAGGAGTCCTGTGAGATACTGAATACAAACTAGCTCTAATGTTGACATAACTCATTCAACGGATCTTTCATTCACCCTTTTGTGAGTCTTTCATTGTACGTCTGCTACAAGCCAGGCTCTGGCTGAGTTTGCAGTGGTGAGGAGCTCCTCACAGAACTGACGCTGCAGGAGAGTGAGGAGACCAACAGTAGACACATGCAGAACCCAACAACTGGCACACCGTGAGATGGTGCATGCCGGAACCAAGCAGTCACGTCGCGGAGGAGCTGGAGGTGGAGGGGTGGGGCCACACTACAGAGAATGTATAGGAAGGGTTTTTCTAAGGGAATCTTGTTTGAGCTGAGGCTGACAGAACAAGGAGAGGTGTCCTGAGAGAACAGCAGGAGTCATTTCAAAGAGACAGAGCATGACAGGTATGAGGTAGAGAAAAGCAACTGTGGCTGGAATGCACTCATGAGAGAGTGGGTGAGGCACGGTGAAGCTGGCAGGTAGGTGGGGGGAGTGGTGACACTGGACACAGGAGGCCTTGCCTGGGACCTTGACTGTGACTAGAAAGCAATGGAAAGCCGCTGGCCCCATAGCACACTGGCCAAGTACTGTGCTTTGGGATTCAGATCCAATCTAGCTGACTACAGTTGAAGTCCTGGCCTTGGTGGCTTGAAAAACACACTGGGCACATATGTGTGTATACCCCAGATCCTGACAGAATGGAGAAATGGAGAGGAAGGGATTGCAGCATGATCATGCCCAATTGGGGGTGTTTGCTCTCTCTGTCTCTCTCTCTCTCTTTCTCTCTCTCAGGAACACACGTGCCCTCTGGCAATACATAGAAGAAAGATGAAAGAAAGAAAAAGAAAAAAGGAAGAAAAAAGAAAAAGGAGAAAGAAAGAGAGAGAGAGAGAGAGAGAGAGAGAGAGAGAGAGAGAGAAAGAAAGAAAGAAAGAAAGAAAGAAAGAAAGAAAGAAAGAAAGAAAGAAAGAAAGAAGAAAGGAAGAAAGGTGATACTTTAAAAGTTAATTTTATTCATTACTTTTTCTTTTATTTTTTATCATTTTTTTATGTTATACATTTAAACACTATACATCACTTTGCCTGTAAGTTGAATTTAGCCAACACGAATACACTTCACATCAGTCTAGTTGAGGAAATCAAACACATTATCATCACTAGATAATACCCACTTCTGTGTCCCATAAATCTCCTGCCTCTCTACTTTCCTCCTTAATTTTCTTCCTTATACTCTCCCTCTTCTCTCATCCTCTTCCTCCAATTTTAACAAAAAAAGAAAAAGACAATGGAAAGCAACAAAGGATTGAAAGCTGGGCATGATGTGAGTCAATTTATTGGTTTTCAAGATTCCGCCCATCTGCAATTTATTGTTTTTCGAGATCCCTCCATCTGCAATCCAAGATGGATTGGGCAGGCACTGGGCGGGGAGGGGGGGAAGTGCGTGCACTTCCTGCTGGAGAGTTCCTGTAGTCCAGCCAGTGAGGATGGTGGTTGAGTCATGAGGGGACAGTGGAGGGGAGGGAAGCAATAAGGGCTCCTGTAAGGGTTAAAAGAGGAGGGGTTTTAGCCTTCGCAACCTAGGGAAGAGACCAATGAGTGAGGGATTTAGTGATGAGAGTTCAGCATAGTTATTTTAGCTATCTTAATTTTGAGACATCATTTGAATATCCAGACTCAGGTTTCAAGCAGGTCCATGATTCCTTGTCCATAATTCAAAAATCTCTAAATCTCTAAGAAATGAGAAGTTTTTTCATACCTCTTTTGAGAGTAAAATCTGACCAGAACCAACACGAGACTCTTTGGCATCCCTGGTTAATCACTGGAAAAGATCATACATTTACAGCAGAATTAGTGAGTTTTGTTGGAGGGTACACCCCAGATCCCACGGGGGGTGTATCATGCTATGTGCACCAGGTCACTTTTCTGAAATCCCCACATTGAAAGGCACTTGCCCTCCCCTTCCCTGTCTCCTGGATTTTGTACAAGGATTTGTGGATTTCTGTAGAAGGCTGGAGGTGAGTGGAAAGGGTGTGGTTGAAGATGCACATTTGGGACTTGGCCCCTCAGAGGACAAGGAAACAGTGTTGGATTTGGGAAAGACATGACCACGCTGTGAAGTGTTAATGGCAGTTCCAGGAAGAAAGCCTGGAGAACTCCAGTGGGCATCGAAGACTCAGCGGAGGAGCGAGGCTTCACCTCAGCCTCCCTACACGGCACAACCCGGCCAAGGGAAGAAGTCATTTAGGCTCTGCACCTAAACTCTAGTCTGGCAGAAGTCATGCCGTCCGATACCACAATCCCAGCCTTACTAGTTCAGCCCAGCCCTCTGGAATTTTTAGGGATTGACTTTTTAAAAAAATATGGTTGTTAATGATGGCTTAGAAATTACTTCATTTTATTAAATGCTTTTTTATTTATTAAGACAGGCAGGAATTTCTCATGACATTCAGAACATAAAAATGCCACTAGTCTTTATTTTTTTTAAAATCAATTAAATACAGATTGAGCTCTCCACTCGCCAGCCAAGGTAAGAAATCCAGCATCTGGGACCAGCAGTTAGCGTAATGGCTATGTCGCTGGACTCCCACGTAGTCAACCATGGTTCAAGTCCTGGACCCGGCAGCTTAAACTCATGCTGGGCGTGTGTGCGTGCATGCCCAAGATCCCGAGAGGAGAATGGAGGAGAAGGGATTGCGGCGTGGCCATACCCCTGGGGGGTGATTTCTCGCTTTCTATCTCTCTGTCTCTCTGTCTGTCTAGAGAGCGCACGCGCCCTATAGCAAAAACCTCTAAAAAAAAAAAGAAAGAAAAAAAAAGAAATCCAGTATCTGTCAATTTGTGGGAGACCTCCTTCCTCATGTTCTCTATCCCAGAGGCCCTAGCTCAAGCTCCCATGGTGTATTTGAAGCTGGGCAGCTCCCTCTGTGTCCACCCACGGAGATCTCTGCTCCTGTGGATGTTGTATTCCCATGGCCCATCTGCTCCTCCAAGGAATCTGGGAACAAGGGAGGAGATGGAGTTGGTAGTCTCCATCCATAGTATGACCACTTTTCTCTAGGGTTATTTCCCCTGGATGTGGTCTTACCAGCTGTGAGCCATTAAAGCCCACGGCCTCCCTCCACATCTCTTCCCTGGACAGTCTGCTAATTACTTTCAAGTAAAGAGGGGCTTCTGCTCTTTCAGGCAACTGCATAGAAGCAACACAAATTCAAGACACAAGAACATTCTTTTTAAGTCACTTCCCTAAGGATTAAACAGACCAGGCAAACAAACTTTATAAAAATCCTAAAACATATTGATAGGTTCTTTAAGTACAAAACATAAGATGTGTGCTAGAGGGGCCAGTAGATGGTGTAATGGTTACATCACTGGACTCCCACACAATCGACCATGGTTCAAATCTCGGATCCGGTGGCTGAAAACTTATGCTGGGTGTACATGTGTGTATGCCCACAATATCAAGAGGAGAATGAAAGAGAAGAGACTGTAGTGTGATTGTCCCCCATGGAAAGTGATTTCTCATTTTCTGTCTCTCTCTTTTCTCTCCTGTAAGCCCACACACCCTATAGCAAAAATTTCTCTCTCAAAAAACAAAACAAAAACAAACAAACAAAACAAGACATCTACTAGAAATGTAGTGCAAAGGGAAAGAAAGAAAGCATTTCAGGAAAGAAAAATGATATGAAATAAGCATGACCTTTAGTCTGATTTTGTAATATTCCTTATGTCTCCTAGAAGGTCAAGGGATAGTGTATAATCCTCAAAACAGAATTGCCTTTATGTTTCAAAACTGTCACCCATGGACTAGCAGTTAGTGTAATGGCTATATTGCTGGACTCCCATGTAGTCGACTGCACTTCGAGTCCCGAACCCGGTGGCTTAAACCCACGCCAGGCGCGTGTGCGTGCGTGCCCAAGATCCCAAGAGGAGAATGAGGAGAAGGGATTGCGGTGCGGCCATCCCCCCTGGGGGGTGATTTCTCACTTTCTGTCTCTCTGTGTCTCTCTGTCTTTCTGGCCAATGCATACACCCTATAGAAAAAACCTCTCCATAAATAAATAAATAAATAAACAAACAAATAAATAAACAAATAAATAAATAAATAAATGAAACTGTCACCCAATGGAGCATTTTAGGAAAAGATCGAAATGGTGTCACTAAGTCAGACAAGCCAAACATGACATTGTAAGATATGCTTCATCCCTTAATCAAATTAATATGTGCTAATTATAGAACAATTTGAAAATACAGAAAAGACTATAAAACATAAAATTAATACCACCTACAATTCCATCATAAATAACCCACTGCAATATTCTGGTATTTTCCTTCCAGTTTCTGGCTTTGTATCTAGGTGTTTCTATTTGTACATAGTCAAGCTTGTGTTTCGTTTATCTTTCAGTATTTTCAGATTGTTATGTTTCATCCTCAGGAATTAGGCCTAAAAATAAAACCAGAGTGCCAACCTATTAATGTGCACTTGAGATCTGATCAAGGAGGCCCCTCTGACGCCCTAGCCAGGGAGCACACGCTCTCTAGGAGTGCCATTAGTGTAAGATAAGGCTGAGAACACAGCAGGAGTAGAAACATCACTTAATGGGGCCAGCAGATGGTGCAGTGGCTAAGGCGCCGGACTCTCACATGGATGACTGTGGCTTAAGTCCTGGACTCAGTGGTTTAAAAATCACTCCAGACACATGCGTGTGCCCAAAATCCCTAGAGGAGTATGGAGAAGAAGGAATTGCAGCATGGCCATTTCCCCTGGGGGATGATTTCTCTCCCTTTCCCTCTTCCTGTTTCTTTCCAACAAATGCACATGCCCTATGGCAAAAACCTAAAAGAAAGAGAAAAAGAAAAATAAACATCACTTAGTGATTGCATCTGTAGGAATGGTAAGTTTTTTAAGCGTTTCTCTTTCTATGGTGTGGCCTCTTTTTCACCTATATGTAACTCTCAAATTAATGCCTATCTATAGTTTTGATTTTTTTAGGATAAATAGCTTGAGGTCAAAGACCTAGGTAAAATAATAATAATAATAATAATAATAATAATAACTTTTATTTAACTTTTTTCAATGACAAAATTTTTCTCCTAAAATACATATTATCATTTTAAAATTTACGAAATACAAAATATATGAACTGAATAAAATGTAATGAATACATATTTCTGTAACATTAATCAATCCTTGTCAGTACTGTGACCTAGCTAGTCACCTCTAATTTTGTGCACATCTATTTCTGCTCCTTTTATTCATATTACTGACTGGTATTTTATGGGTATTTTCCCATGTCTGTAAATATCCTTGATGTTACTGATCGTCCCCCTCTCCTGCAGCATCTCATGCTTAGCCCTTTCTTTTTCTTTGGTTCTATTTAGGCTGTTTCCAGCTTTTCACTATTTTGAACATCATTGCTGTAAACATCTCCCGTGTCGAGCCCTTGAACCTCTTCTAGCTGGGTTTCCCCTCACGAATGAGTCCCTTTGGACTCTGGCTTCTGTGGGCTGCTAGAAAGTGCTGCCCCACTCAGCAGTAAGTCTTCCACATTCATCCACTTCCTGTCAAAAGCCAGGGTTTTGTTGTTTTTTATGGATGAATAGTATTCCATTGAATATATGTGCCACAGTGTCTGCACTCTATGACTGAAACTAATTGTCTAAAGGATATAGAAATGCAGTATTTAGATGTAAATACCAGATATAGTGTGTGTGAATGAGGAGGGTCTGAGGAAGGACATTTGGGGGAGGGACAGGGAGGAAAAGCATTAATGGCACAAAGAGGTGTGGTATTATCTGTTGAAGATATTTCGTAGTTTTATCAACAGTACTAGGGAGAAATGTTCACCTGTTGAAATATCCATTTTTTAAGACAAATAATAATGTGATTGAATGTATGGAAGAAAATGAAATGAAAATAAATAAATAAATAAATAAATAAATAAATAAATAAATAAAAAGAAAGTGCTGTCCTCAGGTGGGTCGTTGGTAAAGACACCGCACCTCTCAGAACTGGTATTAAACAGTTCCCTTTTCTTTAGGCAGCCACTCGGCCAGGTGAGCAGGGTGCTGCTAGACTGGCAGGTCCTCCTTCATAGCAAAGTGCTTTTGTTACAGCAGAGGACTTGCTCCACCTTGTGACGCCATGGGTGACTTTTTACAAAGACACAGAGATAGGAAGTGAGAGGTTGTCATATTCAAATACAGTCAGCTCCAAATCCATGGCGCTTTTACCTACCTATTGGTCCTGTCTAGAGGCCAGCAGGCAGAGTTTCTACAGCTCTTTTTTAAAAAAAGAATTCTTTTTTTTTTTTTTTTACATTTAATCACTGCACATCTCCATAGCATACAAAATGAATCTTCCCAGCATTGAGACACTGCATAAGCTGTGGAAAAAGAATAAAGTAGGAGGCATCTCACTCCCTGATCCCAAAATATATTACAAAGCTGAGATGATCAAAACATCATGGTACTGGCATTAAAAACAGGCTTGTAGACCAATGGAACAGAATAGAGACCTTGGAAATAAACACCAAAACATACCGCTAACTGTATGACAGAGGACACATGATAATCCAGTGGGGAAAAGAAAATGTCTTCCACAAATGGTGCTAGAAAAACTGGATATCCATCTGCAAAAAGCCAAAACTGGACCCTCTCACCATTAACAAAAATCAACTCAAAATCGATCAAAGGTTTAAACATAAAACCTTAAATTTTAAACTACTGATGGAAATTTGACACAGGTGAAACTCTCAGAGACATCGGAGTAGACAAAGATTTCTTAAATAAGACGCCCAAAGCACAGACAATAATACTAAAACTAGACAAGTGGTATTACATCAGGTTAAAAAGTTTCTGCACAACAAAAGAAGCAATAATTAGAGTGAATCAATAACCCTCAGAATGGGAGAACATATTTGCAAACTATGCTTCATATGAGGGACCGATAATCAGAATAAACAGGAAAATCAACCAGTTTACCCCCATTCCCCCTCCCAAAAAAAAAAATCCAGTCATTCCAATTAAAAGTTCTTTTTTTCTTTTTAAAAAATAAGCCTTACTTTATTTTATTTTTCTATATATTATTATTATTATTATTTTGGAGAGGATTTGCTATAGGGAGTGTGCCAGGAAGACAGAGAGAGACACAGAGATAGAAAGAGTGAAATCACCCTCCAGGAGGGATGATCACACCGCAATCCCTTCTCCTTTTTCCTCTCAGGATCTTGGGCATGCACCCACACCTGCCTGGCGTGAGTTTAAGCCACCAGGTCTGGGACTGGAACCATGGTCAGCTACATGGGAGTCCAGCGACACAGCCATTACGCTAACTTCTGGTCCCCACATTATTAAAAATTTATTTTACATTCATTCACTGAACATCATCACAGCATACAAAATGCAATTTCTCATTCTGAATACACTGTATAGTGGCAAAAAGAAAGAGACAGTAACAGAGACAAAGGGAGAGATGGGTTATAGTTACGCTGAAAATCTCTTCTCCATTTCTCCATCGTGTTAGGATTTTAAGTTTACACACAGCTGGCATGTTTCTCAAGCCTCCAGGGCTAGGACTCTGGCCATGGTTGGCCACGTGGGATCCAGTTCTCTAACCATTAGGCCACGGGGCCAGCTGTCCTTTGCAATATTCACGATATGACATGGATTATAGTACATGTTGTTTTTGAACAACGTAGTCACCACAGGATTATCTAAACATTCCATTCAGCAATTGCATTTATTGTCTGACTTTCTGATTTCCCCATAGTTTGTGATATAAAAAGTCTGAAGTTATAGACTGTGATTTAAGAAAAAACAAAAACATGGTCTTGGGATTCTCAGGAAATGTCCCCTCAGCCGATTCAACTGGGCAAAATGTTAAAAACAACAAACATTGGAGCAAGACTTGGACATTCTGAATGTGGTAGAGTGAGTGCTAAGGCAATGACCTTAGGGAATCGACCGCTGAATTTGAGGTCCCACCAGGATGTTCTGGAATATTATCCTAACCTCGGTGTAGATTTCCTTCCAAAATTTGGAAAGCAGCTTCCTCCCCAACACAGGCAGAGGACAGGAAAATGACAGCGATGTGAGAGGTGAAGAGTTAATAGCATCCATTTTATGTTCTTTAAATCAATCTTGTTCTGTTGCATATTTTGGCACATGGTTTTCAGACATATTTTAGTCAATCTTTGCAGAGTTGGGAGTTCGGTCAAAGCCAGATGTTCAGAAACAGGCTGTGAAGGCAATTGTAATTTTTCATTTCAATTTTCGTACAGAAACTTCATCATAAAAATTGTTCTAGGTTGATGGATGCCCCCATTGAAAACTGGGTCAAAAAACAGTTTTTCTAATAGAAAATTCCTTGGGTAATGAAACAATGTCTAAACACAACCAAATAAATAAAAAATGGAAGCAGTCCTTCAGATTTGGCATTATTGTCAAAGGTACTGCTTCTACATTTTTTCTAAAAACTTTTTATGGGGACCAGCAGTTGGCGTAATGGCTATGTCGCTGGACTCCTGTGTAGTCGACCGTGGTTCCCATCCCGGACCCGGTGGCTTAAAACTCACGCCAGGCGCGTGTGCGTGCGTACCCAAGATCCCGCGAGGAGAATGGAGGAGAAGGGATTGCAGCGTGGCCATCCACCCATGGGGGATGATTTCTCGCTTTCTATCTCTCTGTCTCTCTGTCTGTCTGACGAGCGTATGCGCCCTATAGCAAAAACTTCTCAAAAAAAAAAAAAAAAGAAAGAAAAACTTTTTATGTTGAAATAATCTGAGACTAAAAAGAAAATTGCAAAAATAATACAAAAAGGGACTGGCAGGTATCATTGTAGTTGACGTTCTGTACTCCCACAGGGTTGACTGCAGTTCAAGTCCCAGACATGGAGTCTTGCCTTCTCACTTTCTCTCTATCGCTCGTCTCTCTGATGAGCATGTGTACTCTACAGCAAATTTTAATACTTACAATAAAATAAATCAAATTAATTAAATCATTCTTTAAAAAAATGCCAAGAATGTCCATCTATCTTCCTTCCATTCTTCTGCAACTCATTTCCTCAACATTCTCTCTCTAAATGTCTACCACCAGTGTTTATTTTCTTAAAGTAAGGATGTTCTCTTAGGTAACCATGGAACAATATCAAAATGAGAGCATGAATGTTAATACAGCACAATGGTCTTCTGTGTAGCTGTTATTGTAATTTTGCCTGGTATACATTACCCCAACCACGTGATCAAAGTTATTATCATTTGGGACAAATGGAGCCTCCGATGGGATGTCCTGAGAAAAACATCAGATGGTTTCCATGATTTATTTGCCAAAAATGTCTAAGCTGCCTCATGAGAGGCATTAGACAAACCCGTAGTGAGGGGCACCCTATGACCTAACTGGATAGTACTTTTCAAAAAAAAAAGGCAAGATTACTGATACAAACCCAACAAGCAAGAATCAGCAAAAACAAAAAGGAGAAACTTCCAAATGAACAGCTCGGTCAATCTGATTGTGCGCATAGATGAAGATGAATTTAATGACTTAACCTCTTGAAGATGTTAACATTTTCATATTAATGACTAACGTCATTAACTGCATGGTTTAACCTCATAAAGATTAACGTAATGGTTTAACAACTGGACGGTGTCCCAGGAAAGCAAGCCTTCACTAATCCTTAGGAAACTGTAACTGGCACTTAGCAAACACATCCGCCCTTGGCCCGGAGTGACAGTGCAGACAGCTTTGACGGCTCCTCAGCCAAACATACACTGTTAGCCTGGTCGTTTGACGATCCGGCCAAGTCTACCCGGCCCGTGAGCCTGATGGTGCAGCCAGACACAGTGCCCTGAGCTGGGGAGCTGGCGCTGCCACCGGGCCTCCAGGGCCGCGTGACACTGCAGGACCTGTGGGGCTGCTGATCCAGAAACTAAGCAAAAACATCCCAGGGACAGCGCCCAGTACAGAGAGCAGAGCTGCTGCTTTTCACATCACGGCATGTTGAAAACGATCGTATTTCTGCAGTGCGGCAACCAGGAGATTCAGGGACATTTGTATAGCATGTGGTGAAATTGTCATGACGCATTTTTTATATATCATATTTATGATAAGAAAAATAAAATACGATCCTTTGAAAAAACATTAAATATAGGATTTGTATAAATCTTCCACATGCAATATTTTTCTTTTTTTCTCCTCTCGTTTTTAATGAGAAACTTGAACTTGCCCCTCGCACATCTAATGCTGTCAGTTTTTATGCTCGCTGTGGCTTCATGGGATTCCTCAGAGGGGTGGACGCAGGTTTTGTGGGTCTGACTCTTACACAGCTGGGGGAGGAGGGAGGCTTTAAGAAAGAGAATCAAAAGTTGCAAATAAAAAACTAGATACAGATGCTAATTTTTGTTTCAGAATAAGAAAAGAAATCATGATAAATTACTGGAGTCTTGGAGATTAAGCTCCCTTACTTCTCTGATATCTTTATTGGAACTGCCCACGTAGAAGTTTCCGGTTGAAAATCTGACTTTTTCTGCCGACTAGAACACTCTGTGACTCTCAGCATCTCTGCTGGCACTAACAGAACTGGTATGGGCAGCCAGCCTGAAACTTAAGCTTGGTTAGATCTATCATCATGTCACTGTTTTATAGTCACTTTAAATAAAAAGTTTGCTTACTCAAGTAGATAATTAAAAAATAGCCATTATGCAGATGTGCAACAGATGAACTAATAAAGACTCATAAAGTCCCGTGCTTTTATTTAATGGACAAATGAATTATCACAATGTTTCAAGATAGTGAGCATGATAGTTATAATCTATCGTAAGATTATTTTCATGTGTCAAGCGAAGATTTTGAAAGAAGGAAGACATTGTTTTGCAGGATACACTTTTTTTGTTGAATTTGGATGAAGATGACACTTGAACCAAGAAGGCTTCAAAAAGGCACCAAATGGGTGCAGCAGTTTGGGGCTGTAAGATGAAGCCGTGCTGACAGGAAATGCTACAGCCCTCTCCCTTCCCAACCACAGGGCTGCACTTTGGGCCCTGGGGACTCCAGGTTCACCCCTAGTACGGCCTCTGGCACAGCTGGGCATGACCTCGCATGACTAAATAGCAGGTGGATGCACGGGATTGGCTCTGGTGAGAATGCCACTTGTCATTTGTGGACCTCAGGGCAAACCAGTTCCCAGCTTTCCCTGAAAGACATGCAGGGGGTTACATGCAACAAGCACACCTCCAGCTTTGGGGGTGCAAATACAACCTGTACCAGCATACCCAGCCTGGGAGGCTCTGCTGTGGAGGAAGTGCTCTGTAACAGCAGAAGGCTAGGTCAAAAATCACAGACTTACGGAAGGACTAGCAGTGCCAGACACTGGGGGGTGGGGGGACATGACAAGGCTCAGAATATCCTCTGATGTAGAAAACTCAGCCAGGGGCCACGATAGAGCGAAAGAAAGTTTTGCCAAACTGCCTGCAAATCAGAAGCGGTATTTTCCAGCGGTCGCCTTCCTATTTTGCAGAAGGTTGTAAAGGACGAGATGACTGGGACGCCGGAGGAGCTACCTGGATGAATCCCTGTCGTGTGTCGGCATCCACATGTATGAAACGAACTCCCCAAGAATTCCTGTCGCAGGGCTGTTTTGAAGGTCTTTGTAAAGGGCCAGGGCACATTGATGTTTGTTTTTCTTTTTATGTGACTATAGAAATGTCTAGTATTTCAACTTTACCTGTAATAAGCCAGCGATAAAAGTCACATATTTGTATTCTAACTCAATTAATTCCAGAAATAAACATCTGGTCTCGCTTAGTCCCTTGAGGAGTTAGGGTCAGGAGGGAATATGACATATCTCCACCTCTCCATTGCTATGGCCACTTTCATACCCAGTTACCTTAGTATTTGAAATAGCCTTAAAGAGAAAAAAACAAACAAACAAACAAACAAAAAAACCCACCTGCACAAAAAGTTGTATCATTATAGCCTTAAGCGACATGTAAAGGCAAAATATTTGTCTAGAGGAGGGTTGAATTCTTCACAGACCAATTGCCAATAGATAGACAATGGGGTTTTTGGCTTTCTTCCATTTTCTTTGTATATATTCTAGCACTGATTGAGAGAGTCACTTTTCCCATGTTTGAGACGTGTTCCCACGGGGTGAGGCGGAGTTGTTCTCTTTCCCCACGTCAACCTAGATTTATACAGCTTTCCTGTAGGTTTTCCTACTCCACATTGCTGGGTAGTGTTTTCTCGAACTTGCTACAATTTAATGGCCAAACCCCATATTAAAAATGTTATGGATACGAGAAGAGGAAAGTAAATAATTTCCAATAATGGCTCACCACGACTTTGTGGCCGTGTCCATCTGTAACTGCAGACGCCTTGAAGTCATCTTGGATATTTGGAGTGGGACTTAAAGCAGAGCTTTTTGCTTTGGGAAGGTCTTTGTGTGACCCTCCGGCTTGTGGTTCCTCCAGGTCTGTTGGATCTCTGGGTGAAGAAGTTGTCTGAGAGAATTCTGTTTAGAAACCTACAGCCCCCAAGTTCCCATGCTGTCTTAGGGTTGGTCTCTTTGCCGAAGGTGACATGGAAGTGTAAGAACTCTACATTCATGAATATTTTGTTCAAAAATGTTCACTCATCACCAGCCAGAATGAAATTGCACAGTTCTCCTTCTTTGTCAAGATTTCTGGAATTTACCAGTAATTCAGTCACATTTTTAATTGTCTTGTTAGAATAAACCAAACATGAATGGCGAGCAAAAATCCTGTAAAAATGGAAGTTTTTAAAAATAATTTATGTTGTTTGAGACACTACTAAACTTTGTTTAATTTGGTAATTATTATTATCATGACAATTGTACCTACCTGTGGGGGTACAATGTGATTTTTATTGCATGAACATAATGTGTAACACTTAAATCAGTATAATCAGGATACCCATCATCTCAGCCATTTGTCATTACTATCCTAACAGCATTTGTAAAACTACTGTTTTCCAATTTGAGGAAAAATATTTTTATCAATACATGCACACAGAGTTAAAAGGAAAACAAGCTTATTGTGAATCAAATGTGAAATCTATCTAGATGTCTTTGATCATTTCCCTTAAATCCTTAAAACGTGTCGGTTTATTTTTATATGAGGGCTCTGATCTAAGTATTGGCAGGGCTGTCCTGTGTATGGATGATTTGTTAGAACTGGAAAAAGGAGTATATCAAAGTTAAAATAAGCAAAGTGAAATGATTTTTCTTTCTCTGTTCGGAATTTTTTTTTTCCCAGTAACTCTCCTAAAACAATTTCCATCTGCAACTTTGCCTTTAGAAGTTTTAATTATTTTTTTTTAATTTTACCCACTTGATTTTGATGAGTGCTGTTGGCAATAGCCTTCGATGGCAGGGGACAGGTTTAATCAATTGCAAGTGGCGTCTATAACCTTTGGTTTGCGAAGTAAATGGGAGGAGAACAGAAACTCTGTGGCACATTCTCTTCTCTTTCAAACATATGTTCTTATTTAATAAATTCTCTCTCAAATAAAATAAGCCTGCAGTTATTGGTGGTCAGTTTCATGTAATAGGAGCTACTACAGTTTTCCCATTAAAAAAATAATACAAGACTGCAATAAAACACACAGCCGCTTTTATTGGGTATGAAGTTATAAAGCAGCGGTCATACGGGAGCTGCTATGATGTGTCCTGGAAGAAAACAGCCTCATTTGTTCGGTTTAGTTTAAGGTAAGGCTTTCGGATTTAGTGCTCTAGAAAACCAATCTGGGATTAGACTCTACCTTTCAACTATGGGTTCGTACAGCCACTGGGCGATTTCACTAGTGGTAATGACACAACCATAGTTAATGAATCATGATGTGCGTAGTGTGTCTTTTTCTATCTAAATCTCTCATGATGCTGCATTTTCTACCTCCATACGCTGCCTATAGACAAGGAATATTCAGGCTGTGCACTTAAATTACTGCTGCATGGGTGAGCGGTTGGTATGGACCGACAGGAAAAGAACGAAAAGAAAGTTAAAGGGGAGAAGGAAGGAAGGGAGGAGAGAAAAAAGAAAATGAGAAAGAACAAAAGGAAAAAAATAAGCCAAAAAAAAAAAAGAAAAAAAATCAAAAAGATGAAGAAAGAAATGGAGGAAAGAGAAAACAAGAACGGAAGCAAGAACTCTTTGACCAGGAACCCACCGTCTGGCAACTCTGCCATGCACTTAGGGCTGCCCGGGAAGTTCACTCTGAACCATATTTAGATCAAATAGGCATTTCAAATTCTGCTTATCTTTTAAAGTGAAGTATATCACGGCACCAGTAAAGTGTTCCTAAAACACACTCCCTCAGCTACACCTCGCTGCCGGCATGAAACAAACATTCAATAGCTCCCCGGAATGCAGAGTCAATAAACCAACACTCAGGCATTGCAACCATCGCGCGCTGCTGAGCTGGGTGTTGAGCGCGCGCCCCATCCCCACGCGGTTCACATTGCTGGGAGCCAAGGGGTGACCCGGCCCAGGTCTCAGAGATGACTGAACTTCATTCCTGTGGGCAGAAACGCTATTTTGCAGTCGGACACGGGTTCTAGTTCCATGGAAGTGATATTGAACACCCAGGGAATTTCTCTTAAAGATGCAATAATTCATGGCTGGACGTTAACCAGATTTGTGACAAATGGCATCGCCACGTCGTCTTCTCATTCTGCTCACTGTAGTCCTGTCGAAAGTTTCCAATACAGCAGGGGTGTTCGGTGAAATACGACTTTCTGATTGAACGAATGCCTGCAGGCCTCCGTGATAAACACCAGTCCGAGCACACTGTGGCTTACGCTGGCGGGCAAGTGCCAAACCTCCAGATAAGTTTGCAAGCTTCCCTCCCCCACCAAATTATCTCTGTTTATTTTTCATCACATCTGACTGTGACCAGTAATTTCTGTATGGCGAATATCAGTGTTTTTGCCTGCCTTGCATCATTCTTTGTTTTTGTTTTTGTTTTTTTTCTTTCAGATGCCAAGCGATATTTGACTTTCAGGTAGTTTTATGGAGGGGAAGTCTTAAAGAAACATTAACTGCGTGGTGGGATTGATATAAACCCACTGGCACGGAATAGTTAAAGTCTATACACCTTATCGCTTGACTGTCTCCCCTCCCCCTTTTATTACCTTTTTTGGTTCCTATTACTAACATATTTCATTTTCTCCCAGTGTATTTTTCCAGTACTAAAGCTCTGCTTTTTTTAGGTCTACCTAGAAAATTTTCAGTTACATCATTTGCACAAATATGTTGATGTTAACATTGAAAAACCTCTTTGCTTGCAGCTGTATATTTTATTTGGCTAAAAATGGCTTGTGTCTCATACATTACATGTCCTTTGGTGATACTATTTAAGTGAGAAATTCCAAAACTCACAAATACCGAATAGCCAAAAGTTCCAAAGTGGTGGACGAACACTAAACATGCCATATATCTCCTCCTTTTCCAAACAGAAATAGATTTCTCTCTGATTTGTTTGATAAATTTGACCCAAGATTTCCATTCGGAGTTATTGGAGTTCCTACTGTTTTTCTGCGTGTTGGTGGGCCAAGGCCTAATCACCCTGAAGCCCCAAAGAGGCCATAAATTATAGTGATGAGGTGAAGCTTTGTATTCCTTCGGCTGCAGAAGAAGGCCATTTCGCTGCAGCCTATTTTGACAGGCATGAATTTAATTCATTGTTTTATGACAGATGGGAAAAGTGTACATGCTCATAGTACTGATTTATGGTCATTCGGGTCTGGAGGATTCTATAATTTGCAACTAATGTGAAAACAGATGGATAGGCAGACACCAAAGGTTAGGCTGACCGTGCGTTCTCTCACTGGTTACAAATGGCGTCCATATGCGCCTGGGCTCTCTGGGTGAGGTCTTTGTTGGGACAGCAGACTCTGCAAAGCCCTGCACTTCTTTTCCTTTTCCAGAGTAAGTTAGTGAAAGTAAAATTGGGGGAGGTTTCGAAGCCTCCATATTTCGATAGTCATTCCGTGCCTTTCTGATATGTGGGATTCGACTTTCCTTCTCCTTTCCTTCTTTAATTAAGAAACACTTTCCTAAGGTGTCTGTAGTGTGTTCGTTATTATCCAAACAAGGAATACCATGTAAAGGCAGGGTGGCTGTTTTCATTTCAAATGACAAATTTATTTGAATAGAATGATTGATTGAAAAGCAGCAGCTGGGGAGTTTCTAAGGAAATAGCTTGACTTGGGGATGAGGGTGTATTTGGTGAGAAATACGTTTGTGCTTAAATAAATGCATTTCTACTTTACAAGTCATTGTACCTTTGTAGGAAATAGGTGGATTATCCAGTAAAATGACTTAGCAAATGCAATATGTATTTAATACATTTTTGACTATTAAATGACATTTTTGACTGTTAAATGACTTTTCAACGATTCCCATCTCTTTTTGAAGAAAGATAGAAATTTTAGACTTACAGTAATAAGGTAAACTCACAGTTCATTTTGGTTGAATTGGTACTTGTTATTCAATTAAAAATATCTTAAAAAATTAGGTATGTTGTTATTGGTTATCATATTTAATTATCATATGATTATTATCTTGATTCATAAATATAAGTTCTATTTTACAAATGTTTAAATACTAGAACTAAACATGTCGTCTTAATTCTGAAGACGGAAGTCAAATTTCATTTCACAAACTCTCAGACCTCTAAAGTTGGGCTTTATTTCATTTCATTTTAAAAATGGGAAATGTAGTTTGCTGCTTCTAAATTAAGAGGGCAAAACCCAGACGCAATTAAGGGCTATTTTATTCCTGACCTAATCATCATTTTGGCAATAAAAGTCAGAAGACAGTTTTAAAAGACAAAATATTGTTTTATTTTATTATGATTTGAAGTGACATGTTCCCTAACCTCCCAGCTACTCCTGAGGCTCCAAGAACACCAAACCATCTGCACTGGTCCAGTCAGCGCGGCATTGCCACGTGGCACTGAGAGGACAGCAGTGCTCAGCCTCCTGGGGCACTGCCACCTTTGTACGTGTATCTTGGAAAGGGAAAATCAAAGTGACTAATAACTAATCTTTTTTTTTTAATTTTTGAGAGATTTGTGCTATAGGGCACGTGCACTCGTTAGAAAGACAGAGAGAGACAGAGAGACAGAAAGCAAGAAATCACCCCCCGGGATGATGGCCACACCACAATCCCTTCTCCTCCATTCTCCTCTCGGAATCTTGGGCACACATGCACACGCACCCGGCGCGAGTTTAAGCCCCCAGTTCTGGGACTCAAACCACAGTTGACCACGTGGGAGTCCAGCAACATAGCCATTAAGCCAACTGCTGGTCCACTAATAATTCATCTTAATTGCTACCTAGAAAAAAAAGAAACCAAGCAAGCCAAATGAGTATTTCCATACAGCTGTGGTCTCCTTACCACGACCCCCCTTAACCACTGATAGAAAACCTTGTGAGTGTATTTTTCCCACAGACTTCCTGAAGCAGCTGTAGGCTGGAGATGCCATTTCCGTATTAGACAATAGCGGCCACCGTTTCATTGCTGGGTCAGATGGGGGTGGCCTCATCAGAGATACCAGGAAGAGTCATAAAGCCTGTGATGTGAGAAAGGCCAGCATCTGACCTCAAAGACAGTCTTTTGGCCCAAATGTCTCATTTTTGTTGAGCATTCAAACTATTCTTTATGATGCCATTTGACATTTAAAAAACATGTACCAGGGACTTCCTTTTATTATGCACTTTTAGGAATGGCTGTGGTGAATTTCACTTATCCTCATGTTACTTGGGCCGGATCACAACCCCATAAATGCTGGAAGTACATTGCGGTGGCCACTGGGCTAGCTGGTGAGCTACTAGCCATTGGTGCTCTCGGCCACCCTACACGCATGCCTGTCCCTGCCTGCACTTCACTTTCGCTCTTTCTGGAACCCTGTCTCCTCCCAGCCTCTTCATTCACTCCACCTCGGCTGGGGGATGATCTCGAGCCCAGACCACTGCTCTCTCGAAGTGGATGATCTCATTGGCAGAACCCACCTCTGTCACCATTCTGCAGGTTCACTCGATATGTGTCGTGCACACACATCACACTGCCAAGTGCTTGCTTATTCATCTTCCTGCTTCCCTAAGAAGCTGACTTGGTGATATTAATTTTTAAAGTCCCATGTCCTCCTTGAGTACCTAGAACATGGCAGTTGCTCAGTAAAAATCAATTGGAAGTGGAGTATGCAAAATTGAAGTATCCTTCAATCCCCAAGTGAGGATAGAAATCATTCCGACTGTAGTAGAGCATGAAGTAAAGTCAGCGTCGATCTACAACATAGGCCCGGCTGTCACATCTTTGCAGAGAAAGAAAAACCATGTTTGAAGACATCAATTCTATCCATTTAAAATTTTAATCCCTTTGTATTTAATAAGAGAGAGTGCACATGGGAGGAGGGAGAGATAAAGAGATCAAGTTTTTGTTTTGTTTTTAGTATTTATTTTTACCTTAGTGAGTGCACTTGCTGGAGAGTGAGAAAGACGGAGACAGTGAAAGTGATAAATTGCCCCCTACGACGGGTGGCAGCACTACAATCTCTTCTCCCTTCTCCTTTTGGGATTTTGGGCATGCACACACACAGGCCTGGAGTGATTTTCAAGCTGCCAGGTCCAGGATTTGAACTGTGGTCGGCCATGTTATGTAGGAGTTCAGTGCCTTAACCACTACCTTACCTACTGATTCCAGGGGTTTTGTTTAGTTGCTTTTTTTTGTTTATTTATTTCTTCATGAGTGAGAAAGACAGAGAAGGAAAGAGAGAGAGACTGAGAGAGAGCACCCCCGACAAGACACTGACGTTGATCCATCCCCAGCCTCAGCCAGCCCTGAGTGTGGGCATTCATGTGGCCAGCATTCTCAAGGAGGTCTCCAGAGACAAACCTGGAACCCGCATGTAGGGATCTGCCTTCCAGAGCATCGCATTTACTATGTCTGCCCCCCACCCCCCCCACACACACAGGTGTTTTGGACAGAATCTCTCTGTCGCAAATCTTGCCCCAGCATCCTTGCCAGCTGGAATTACGGACGTGCCATGGTGCCAGGGGTGTTTAGTTGGCCCACGATCTGGGTTCAGGCCTCCCTTGAGGCCTCAGCCCTATGTGTGCTCTCCTGCTTATGACGCTGTGGAGGGTCAATTGTATTTTTCAATTGTACCAATAACATATAGAAAAAGGCTCATTGGAAGCTTTTCTATCAATTCACACAAAGCAAATACCAACCCCCCTCCCCGGCTTTCTTCTCTCCCCACTTTCATGCTCTGCAGATATCAAGGCTCACAGTTTACAAACAATCTCTCTCCTTTCAACTTTCTATTTATGAAAAATATATGTTATATCGTTATTCCATCTTGGTTGGTATGTTTTTATTTTTAACTAAATAGATAGCGAACACTTGCAGAAGGGGCTGTTGTTATACAATCTTATAAATAAGGACACTGAGGCTGGGAGCGTGAATGACTTGTCCAAGACAGGTGGTCTGGATCCAGAGCACACAGTCAAATTTGGGGTTCCGCTTCATTGAAAATAGGTTCTCACCACATGGACCACTTCACAACTATTTTTTTTTCACTTAGTGATGTCTTAGATATTTCCTCATGTCTTTGTATCTACATATAAATCATTTTTAATTGTTGGATAGTATTTCATATTATGTGTATATTCAAATTTATTTTTATCATCACTATGCCTGTAAATATTTGAGTTGATTCTAGTCTTTTATTTATTCATTAGGTTTTTGTCAGAAGGCATATGTGCTCATCAGAGAGAGACAGGGAGAAATAGAGAGAGAAAGTGAGAAATTTCCCAGGGGAGATGGCCATGCCACAGCCCCTTCTCCTCCATTCTCCTCTTGAGATGACTCCAGCATCTTAACCACATGCCACTTGCTGGCCCACCAGTCTTTACTATTAATATTATTATTATTATGAATTAAACAAATATTCTTGTAACTTCTATTGCAAATGCATCATTATCTCGGATTGACAAACCTGGAAGTAAAAAGCTGGGCCAAGGAATACATATAATGTTACATTTTAATAGATGCTGTTTTATTTTTATTCAAAAGGTTTTATTAGCTTATTAGCTATCATTTCCACAAATCAAAATTATTTATTACTTTTATTTTTAAATTTGATTTATATATAGAGAGAGAAAGTGAAGGGAGGCACCCCCAACATGGTCTTCATGCTGCAATCCCAACCCCTAGCCCCAGCCAGCCCTGGGTCACAGGCATGCTCACGCGCACCTGCATGTACAGAGAAGCCATGGGATGTGACTCTGGGATCCTCCCATGGGGATCTAGCATTGCTGAGTATTGTGTGACCACTGTGTCACTGTCTAGCGTTACTACTTTTTTGAAATATTACAGGTATGCAGGATGCAAAAGGATAGTTGATAGTTTTAATTTATATTACCCTAATTACATTAGGATCTGCTTTGACCATTTTTGGACACTAATTCTTTATGTGCAACATATTGTTATATATTTTCTCAATCTGTTACTTTTCCTTAAACTTTGCTGGTTCAGTTTTTTTAAGAGTTGTGAGAACAAATCTTTTATATGCTTTTTATACTACTTAAGAAGTTCTTTCCTACCAAACTGTTTAAATTCTATATTTCCTTATAAGACAATTCAATTACATTGACATTTGCCCTGTTTGTTTGCTTATTTGAATATAGATTTTATTCTAGCATTGATCAATGTGCATAGCGTAAGAAGAGTTTTTTTTTCCTATATTTTCCCCAGTACCATTTATTGAATAATTCTTCTAGTCCCCAACGACCTAAAATGCTACTTTATCATAAACTTAATGAAAACTTCTTTATTCTGCTAATTATAGTAAAAGTAGGATATGCAAAACTATGTAGGTAAGACAAAAATGATCAGTAATCACACTACATTCAACCCGTGTCCTGTTGGGATGTCTGCTCTCTAACCACAGATTTTCTGTGGCTGATATTTTACCCAGTTTCCTCTCACCATGCAATAAGCGTGTTAGTACAATGTCGACTGTCTAAGAATTAAAACAACATATGGATCAGGAGATGGTATAATGATTACGTCACTGGACTTTGACGTAGTCAACCATGGTTTGAGTCCTGGACCTGATGGCTTAAAACTCACACCAGATGCATGTGTGTGCATGCCAAAAATATTGAGAGGAAAGTGGAGGAAAAGGGATTGTGATGTGGCCATCCTCCACCCCAAGGTGGTGATTTCTTGCTTTCTGTCTCTCACTGTTTCTCTAGTGAGTGCATGCACCCGATAGCAAAAATCTGCCCCCCCATAAAATAATAATAATTAAAACAATAATAGAATACAACGTCTGATATCAAGTGAATGTAGACTCCTGAAATGATAGGGTGCAGGGCAGAAGCTGAAGTTTGCCTGCAACGTGCATGTTGCTACTAGTAGTAATATTTACTTGTGCAAATGTTCTGGAGAAAACATGATAAAGCCTTTAAGAGTTTTTCAGTATTTATATATTTTACTCTATAGTTTCTTTGTCAAGATCTATATCCAAGCAGAGTATCTGGAGATGGATCCCAAGATTAACATACCCAATGTTGCAAATATGCAAGGGAACTTTAAAATGTAGGAAAACAAAGCTAAAGTAGGAGTTTATCTTGGTGCAAAAAATAAAAAAAAAAAAACAAAAAAACAAAAAACAAAAAACAAAACCCTCAAAATCCATGCATAGTTTTTTTTTTTTTTTTTTTTTTTTTTTTTTTTTGAGAGGTTTTTCGCTATAGGGCGCGTGCGCTCGCCAGACAGACAGAGAGAGACATAGAGACAGAAAGCGAGAAATCACCCCCCAGGGGGGATGGTCACGCCGCAATCCCTTCTCCTCCATTCTCCTCTCGGGATCTTGGGCACGCACGCACACGCGTCCGGCGTGAGTTGTAAGCCACTGGGTCCGAGACGTGAACCGCGGTCGACTACGTGGGAGTCCAGCGACATAGCCATTACGCTAACTGCTGGTTCCCTGTTTTTGTTTTTTAAAATAAGCATTTCCATCCAACTTTTTTAAGTCCTGTCGTATTTTATAGTGCTAAAAAGGATGCCCAACAAGAAGGACGGATGAATACACTCAGAGTGTGTCCCAGGGACGGGAGACTGTTTGCTCAGTGCAGTGGTGCTTTGTAGACCTGGCGAGACCGTCACTGCCGCTTTTTGCCAAATGGTTTTGGCTCCTGACCTTTTGGGTGGTTGAGAGGCTCACACTTTCCTGGACATCTTGTGATTGGGTGGGGCCTGGGATTGCTGACAACGATTCATGAGCAGAAGGGACACGAGTCATTTCTAGGCAGAGCACTCCACTGCTAAGGGAAGCACTTCAGATTTAGCAAAGGACCAACAGTGTGTGAAGGAACATGGATAAATGATGATAATAACTAGCGCTCTGGTAACTAGAAACGGAAAGATGAACTATAGAAAAATGGAAGTAGATCGTTTTGAGCCACTAGACGTTGGCCATTAGTAATTAATTAACACAGATAAGGAAAACTCATAAAATAACGGCAAGTGGAAACGAAGGGAGAAATATCTTTTACATGTTTGACATCAATTCTGTGTATTGAGTAAAATAATGTAACAAATACTAAAAAAATGAAAACAAAAAACCCCAAACCTATCAGAATGTTGCTTTTTATTTCTGGGTGTTTAGGACTAAATTTTTGATTTCTTATATTTCATCTGGATTTTTTATAATAACTACATATAACTTTATAAAGTCTGCTTTTTTTAAAAGTGCGTGTGAAGGTAATTTAAAATTGTTGGATAATATTTGGCATGGGAACATAGGAATAGATTAACCTCTCCTTCTTGCTTTGAATTTAACTTATTCAAAGTCTCCTGGCTGTTTTCATAAGTCAGTGACTATCATCATGTGTAATTGTCACCCAGAAGTTCAATTATTTCCACGGGATTGTAAGTAAAATGAATTATTTAATATATGTGGATTTTTAGAACTACCTAAGTGTTATTAGGCTGTTTTTTTAATTAAGGGTTGAATCAATTACACTTTTATAAGTAAAAGTGTTTCATAAAAATGACAATACTGAACCCTGGGTTTTCTTTATTTTGTTTTAATTTGTTGGCTTTTGTAAACCTTACCAGTGCACAAGGAACACTTTCTAAATATATCCTTTTTAAGAAGATGTGTCTTAAGCCGTCTATGTTAAAGCACCAGCATTAGATTTGATTTACACCTTGCACTGTTATGTGGACCTACTGCAGGTCACTAGGATCTATGTTGGTCCCTTTGCACCAGCCAGCCATGGGAGTGCACCTACACCTGAACTCACCTGCCCCTCCAACCAGGCAGGTCCACTGATGACAGCTCTGGCTCCCACGGCAATGCCAGATTACTACGAGGGTTTTACTCTATTTTTTATTTGCCAGAGGGCACACACACTCACTGGAGAGCAACAGAGTGACAGAGAGAGAGGGAGAAGGCATCCTCAATGGGGCGTGATTACACCACAATCCTTTCTCCTCCAATTCTCCATCCTGTTGGGATTTGGGGTGCACACACACACACACACACACACACACACACACACAAACACATACATGGGGCCTGTGTGGTTTTTAAGCTACTAGGATCACTATTGAAACTGTGGTCGTCCATGTAGGGTCCAGCTCCCTTAATAACTAGGCCATGAAGTCAGCCCAATGTAAAAGTTGTGAACATTCACACGCAAATTCTCTTATTTGTGCAAATTGTTAACTCAGAGTACATGGGTCAACACCAGGCTGAGAATTACCCTTCAGTCACACTGGTTTATAGTCCTCTAATCTTAGTTAAGTAGCCACTGCATTCTGCAATTTAACTTTGGCTTCATGTTTGGCACACCGTCCCTTCATGATCTTTGTTGCTTTAACTGTCCCTTCATAGTTCCTATCCCCGTTTTAGATCACTAAGGCTGTTTTCCCTTTTCTGATGGGCTGTGTCTACTGCATTTTAGTGAATGTGTTTTTTAATATCTCATGTTATTATGGAAAGGATTTGAATGCCCATTTGCCATCTTGACAGTAAAACAGGCAAATTGTAACCAAAAGAGACCTGGAGTGCTCAAACTCTTATCAGACAAAAATGGTCAGAAATTGTTACAAGAATGACTTCACCAAGATGAAAGAGTAGAAGAGCCTGATACCTCCTGTCCCTCATAAATACAGCAGTTCAGCAGCAATTCAGACAAATTCCCTTCGTGAGAAATCAAACTAATTGAGAGGCTGCTGCACTCCAGAAGAACGTGAAGCCAGAAGCCGGCAGGGAGAGGCAGGACACCTCTCAGCAGAGCCCTCGCTCCAGGTACAGCGCCCTCTGACCAGGAGGAGAGCCCTTCCTGCCAGCTTCACACATGGGATGAAGCCTACTTGGTCAGAGGGGCCTTCCAGCGGATTACATCTGCCTCCCGGTCCTTGGAGGTCTGTCGGTCCAGCACGGTCTAGCTGCAGAGATGAGAGCTCAGGCTGTTGGACACCATTGACGCCTCACCTCGCTCAGCACAGGGTGGGTAAACACAACTGCACACCAGTTTCTGCCTGGGCAGCTAAAGTGTTGGTCAGTGTTCCCAGAGTCTCCCTAGGTGGGTAGGTGGGCCATTCAGTGGGATTCTTCTCCTGCAGCAGGCCTGTTTTTTTTTTTTTTTTTTTTTTTTTTTTTTTTTTGAAATGATCTCGTTTATTCGCTTCCCAGTTCATCTTCTACTCAAGGAGAATGTGAGCACCGTGGGGGCAAGGATGTTTTCAGCTGTGTTCACCGCTGTACCGCAGCTCCACACCAGACTAGGCAAAGGGTATAATGGGGTCTGCAGAAGCAGGTACCATGTTCTCCAAAGGAACGTGGTTCTGCTCTGAGATTGTTGTACTGACTGCAAAGATTTCAGGTGGGGATACCTAGGGCTAGGGCTTTGTATCCAGGAGAATGGGGACTGATGCAGGAGTTGGGCACAGGTCACCCCTTACATTCACTGTTGAGGCCCTTGGAGGGGGTGATGGAACTCAGGTCCTTGAGGGAGGTGCTGCTACTCTGCAGGCGTGAACGGGGCCACGCCTTTGCAGCAGGCCTGTCTGTAAAGACTTGGAGAGGTCTTATGTGCAGATGCTGATACATAGAACAAACAAAAATGAAGACTCAGGCAAAGATGTTCCAAACAAAGAAACAAGATAAATTCTAGAAACCAGTCCTAATGAAATGCAGTTTACCCGACAGAATTAAAATAACTCTCATAAAGTTGCCCACTGAGGACAGGAGACGAATGCATGAACAAAGTCAGGATTTCAACAAAGAAATAAAAAATAGTTTTAAAATATTAAAAATAAATATTGGGACCAGCATTTAGCATAATGGCTACGTTGCTGGACTTCCATGTAATTGACTGTGGTTCAAGTCCTGGACCCAGTAGCTTAAACTCATGCCAGGCACGTGTGCGTGCGTGCCCAAGATCCTGAGAGGAGCATGGAGGAGAAGGGATTGCAGTGTGGCCATACCCCCTGGGGGGTGTTTTCTCACTTTCTGTCTCTCTGTCTTTCTGGTGAGCACACGCACCCTATAGCAAAAACCTCTCCAAAAAGAAAGAAAGGAAGAAAGGAAGAAAGGAAGAAAGGAAGAAAGAAAGAAAGGAAGGAAGGAAGGAAGGAAGGAAGGAAGGAAGGAAGGAAGGAAGGAAGGAGGGAAGGAAAGGAAGGAAGGAAGGAAGGAAGGAAGGAAGGAAGGAAGGAATAGATAGATTTTCCTTTTCCCACTGGATTGACTGGTACCCCTTGTCAAAAATCAGTTGACTGCATGTTTGAGAATTTATTTCTGGGTATTCTATTCTGTTCCATTTGTCCGCATGTCTGTTTCTATGCCAGTACCATACTGTTTGGATTACCACAGCTTTGTAGTATATTTTTGGGTCAAAGAGTGAGATGCTGCTTACTCCACTCTTCTTGTGCAGAATTGCTTTGGCAATATGAGGTCTTTTATGATTCCAGACAAATTTTATGATTGTCTTTTCTAGATCTGTGAAAATTGTGTCTGGTACTTTGATTGACATTGCATTAAATATGTAGATTAATTTGAGTAGAATTGCCATTTTGATTATATTTATTCTTCCAATCCAAGAATTTGGGATGTCCTTCCACTTTTTTGTGTCATTTTCTATTTCTTTTTTTACCTTCTCATAGGTTTCCTTGTGGAGGTCCTTCACTTCTTTGTTTAGATTTATTCCTAAGTATCTTATACTTTTTGTGGCTATGGTAAATGGAATTATTTTTTTCAGTTCTATCTCAGTCTGCCTGTTGTTCATATATAGAAATGCTACGGATTTCTGTATGCTGATTATGTATCCTGCAACTTTACTGTATTCATGTACTACTTCCAGAAGTTTTTTCATGGAAACCATTGGGTCTTTTTTTTTTTTTTTTTTTTTTTTTTTTTTAAAGAGGTTTTTGCTATAGGGCGCATGCGCTCGCCAGACAGACAGAGAGAGACAGAGAGACAGAAAGTGAGAAATCATCCTCCAGGGGGGATGGCCACGCCGCAATCCCTTCTCCTCCATTCTCCTCTCAGGATCTTGGGCACACACGCACAGGCGCCCGGCGTGAGTTTTAAGCCACTGGGTCCGGGATGTGAACCGCGGTCAACTACATGGGAGTCCCGTGACATAGCCATTACACTAACTGCTGGTCCCAGGTCTTCTATGTATATAATCATATCCTCAGCAAATAGAGAGAGTTTCACCTCTTCTTTTCCTATTTGAATGCCTTTTATTTTTTCTCTTTTTTGATCATGTTGGCAAGGACTTCAAGTACTTTATTGAAAAGGAGTGGAGAAAGTGAGCATCCATGTCTTGTATTCATTTTAAGTGGAAAAGCTTTCAACTTTTCTTCATTAAACATGTTGTTTGCTATGGGTTTTTCATAGATAACTTTTATTGTGCTTAGAAATGGCCCTTCTATGCCGATTTTGCTGAGAGCCTTGATCATGAAAGGATGTTGTATCTTAAGAAATGCTTTTTCTGCATCAATTGATATGACCATCTGGTTTTTATCTTTCTTCCTGTTAATATGGTGTATTATAGCTATGGTTTTGCGTATGTTGAACCAACCTTGCATTCTTGGAATAAAGCCTAGCAAATGGTGCTGGTAAAACTGGATTGCCACCTGCAGAAAGATGAATCTGAACCTCTACCTCTCACCTTTGACAAAAATTAAGTCACAATGTATCAATGATTTAAAACTGCTCCTGGAAAACACTGGGAAAACTCTGGAAGACATTGGAGTAGGCAAAGACTTCTTAAATAAGACACCCAAAGTGCAGTCGATAATCCTCAAATTAGGTAAGTGGGATTACATCAGACTAAGAAGTTTCTGCATGACAAAAGACACAGTAATTAGTGTGAATCAATTGATAACCAGAATACACAAGGAACTCAAGCAGCTGTTCTGAAAAAAGATGATCAACCCTATTAAAAGATGGGAGAATGAGTTGAAAAAAATACTCTCTAAAGATGACATATGAATAGCCAAAAGGCATATGAAAAAAATGCTCAACATCCCTCATTGTAAGGGAAATGCAGATCAAAACATCAATGAGATACCACCTAACCCCATCAGAATGACTAAGACTTAAAACAAAAAACAAAAAATGATAAGTGCTGGCGAGGGTGTGGTGAAAGGGGATCTCTTACACTGCTGATGGGCATGTAAATTGGTCCAGCCATTGTGGAGAACAATTTGGAGATTCCTCAAAAATCTTCAAATAGAACTACCATATGATCCAGCAATATCAGTCTTTGGTATCTACTCAAAGGACAGAAGAGTTCTTGGGACCAGCAGTTAGCATAATGGCTATGTCGCTGGACTCCCACGTAGTCGACCACAGTTCGAGTCCCGGACCTGGTGGCTTAAATTCACACCAGGCGCGTGTGCGTGCGTGCCCAAGATCCCAAGAGGAGAATAGAGGAGAAGGGATTGCGGTGTGGCCATCCCCCCTGGGGGGGATGATTTCTCGCTTTCTGTCTCTTTCTGTCTGTCTGGCGAGCGCACGCGCCCTATAGCAAAAACGTCTCAAAAAAAAAAAAAAAAGGACAGAAGAGTTCTTAATTGGAAAAGTGCTTGCACATCGATGTTTATTGTGGCACTATTCACAATTGCCAAGATGTGGAACTAACCCAAATGCCCACAAGCAGATGAATGAATTGAAAAACTGTGGCACATATACTCTGTGGAATACTATTCAGCCATAAAAAACAACAAAACCTGGCTTTTGACAGAAAGTGGAAGAATATGAAAGATTTACTGCTGAGTGAAGCAAGCGAGGCTATGAAGGACAGACATTGTACGTCCACACTTAATATATACCGAGTGTCCTCACTCTATGACTGAAACTGATTGACTAAAGGTTATAGAAACACAATAAATGAATATAAATACCAGATATAATGTGTGTGAAAGAGTAAAGTCTGAGGAAGGACATTTAGAAGAAAAATAGAGAGGCAAAGCATTAATGGGACAAAGGAATGTGGTATTATCTGTTGAAGATACTTTTTTTTTTGGAGAGGTTTTTTGCTATAAGGTGCGTGCGCTCACCAGAAAGATACAGACAGAGAGACAGAAAGCGAGAAATCACCCCTCAGGGGGGATGGCCACGCCACAATCCCTTCTCCTCCATTCTCCTCTTGGGATCTTGGGCACGTATGCACACGCACCTGTCATGAGTTTAAGCCACCGGGTCCGGGACTCGAATCGCGGTCGATTAAGTGGGAGTCCAGTGACATAGCCATTACGCTAACTGCTGGTCCCTGAAGATACTTTTATAGTTTTATCAACTGGACTAGGGAGAAATGTTCACATGTTGAAATATTCAGTTTGCAAGCTAAATAATATGATTGAATGTAAAAGAGAAAATGAAATTTAAAAATGTTTAAATAAATAAATAAATATAAATAAATATCAAGGCTGGATAATACAATAATTAGACTGAAGTCACTGGAGAGTTTCCAAAGCAGACTAAACTAAGCAAAAGAAAGGATCGGTGAATGCCAGGACAAATCATTGGAAGAAAGGTCAGTCAGAGTAGAAAAAGTGTTACAAGAGACAAAGAAGGACATCATATCTAACTGAAGACTCAGTCTGTCAAGAGATACAACAATTGTAAACTCAGGTGCACCTAACAAAAGAGTCCCAAAATAACCAAGGAGAAAACTGAGGGAACTGAAGGAACAGATAGACAATTTAACAATTGTGCCTGATGATTTCAATCCTCTGCTTTCAATAATGGGTGGAAAAAGCAATAGTAACACAAAGAACTAGAAAATATGAATAACAGTATAAACCAGTTTAACAGTATACGAATATGCGACCAGCAGTTGGTGTAATGGCTATGTTGCTGGACTCCCATGTAGTCGACCGCTGTTCGAAGCCCCCACACTGGGCGCGTGTGCATGCGTGCCCAAGATCCTGAGAGGAGAATGGGGGAGAACGGATTGCAGTGTGGCCATCCCCCCTGGGGGGAGTGATTTCTTGCTTTCTGTTTCTTTGTCTTTGTCTTTCTGGCAAGTGCACGTGAAAAAACCTCTCCAAAAAAAAAAAAGTATATGACTATGAATAACTGTATAAACCAGACGGGCATCTAAAGAACATGCCATATGTAGATCACATATTATTCTCCTATTTTTTTTTTTCTTTTTGGAGATTTTTGCCTTAGGGCACATGCACAGAGAGAGAGAGAGAGAGAGAGACGGAGTGAGAGGGAAAGTGAGAAATCATCCTGCTGGGGGAGTAGCCTGCTGCAATTCCCTTTCCTCCATTCTCCTCCTAGGATCTTGGGCATACACACACACATGCCCAGTGTGATTTTTTTCAAGCCACCAAGTCTGAGACTCAAGCCATGTTTGGCCATGTGGGAATCCAGTGACATAACCACTAAGCCATCTGCTGGTCTCCAGATCACATATTCTTCTAAAGTGCAACAGTCTCCCCAGAGACCACCAGCTAGGCCATAAAACCATCTCAATAAATTAAAAAAAAAAATGAAATCATGCTAAGTATTTTGTCAGGCTATAGTGCAAGGATAGTAAAAATAAGTAACAATTGGGGACCAGCAGTTAGCGTAATGGCTATGTCGCTGAACTCCCATGTAGTTCGACTGTGGTTTGAGTCCCAGACCCGGTGGCTTAAACTCATGCTGGGTGCGTGTGCGTGTGTGCGTGCCCAAGATCCCGAGAGGAGAATGGAGGAGAAGAGATTGTGGCATGGCCATTCCCCTGGGGCATGATTTCTTGCTTTCTGTCTTCTTGGCAAATGCACAAGCCCTATAGGATAAACCTCTCGGAAAAAAAAAAAAAAGTTAGTTGTTGAAGTTCCAATTATTATTTTAGGAGTGTTTCTCCTTTTAATTTTGTCAATGTGTGCTTATATTCTGCTTCTCTGCTTTTTTTCATGTTTTATGTTTAAAACTCATATATTCTTGTTACAGTGACCAGTTTATTTTATTTTATTTTTTATTTATTTATTCATTTATTTATTTATTTTTGAGAGGTTTTCACTATAGGGCGCGTGCGCTCACCAGACAGACAGAAAGACAGAAAGCGAGAAATCACCCCCCAGGGGGGATGGTCACGCCGCAATCTCTTCTCCTCCATTCTCCTCTCGAGATCTTGGGCATGCATGCACACGCGCCCGGCATGAGTTTTAAGCCACTGGGTCCGGGACGCGAACCGCGGTCGACTACGTGGGAGTCCAGTGACATAGCCATTATGCTAACTGCTGGTTCCCAACCCATTTATTAATATGCAATATTCTTATTTGTCCTTTGTAACAGCCCAAGTCTCAAAATATATATTTTTATATCTTTTGCTTTTAATTCATATGTGTCTTTAGCTCTAAACCAAATTTATTCTAGACAGCATGTTATTCGATCATTTTTATTTTTACTCTATTCCATCAATCTCTGCCTTTTGATTAGAGAACCTAATTCATTTATATATAATATACTTGATAATGAGGAAGAACTTGCTTCTGCCGTTTGAGTATTTGTTTTAATACCTGTTATGCCATTTTTGTTCTTTTTCTTCCTGATTTTGCTTTGCTTTGTATTTAATTCGTTATTCGGAGTGTATTGTTTTGATTACCTTCTCATTTCTCTTGTGCGGCGATTTTCCCAGATATTTTCTTAGTGGTTTCCATAGGAGTTACAATTAAGACTGTAAATTTAAAGCAATGTACTGTATGTGTGTTTTAAATTTTTCTAATAGACAGCACATTCACATGAATGAGAGAGATGGATAGAGAAAGCACCTTCAACATTGTCTCATTATACTGTAACGTCTTTCCCAGTCCTTTAGTTTCTCAGCTCCTTGTGTATCTGTGTGTGTGCCCAGTACGTTTTCAGGACAGCCCAGAGATCCAAACACACAGTCAACTATATGGCTTCCAGCACTAAGTCCAGTGAGCCAATTAGGCTAGACCTAGCAACTTTAAATTGATACCAATTTTTTCTCAATAATAGTCAATAACTTTGCTCCTAGGCAGTTCTATTCCCTGACTTTCTGCTGTTGTTTTTAAAAAAATTATAATGGTAAATGTTGCATGTACATTTCCACTGATTGATAATTATTTTCATCCATTTGTCTTTTAAAATTATGCAAAAATGCTTCCAACAGAAAATACACTAATATTGACTTTTATGAATACCTTTGTAGTTTCTTTGACCAAAGTTTTTAATTTCTTTTAGTAGCTAAAGTTACTAACTAGTTTTCTTTCATTTCAGCCTCAAAAATACCTTTAGTTTTTTTTTTTTTTTCTTTTAGAGGTTTTTGCCTTAGGGCATATGTACTCACCAAAGAGCTGGAAAGAGAAAGAGAGAGATGGTGAGAGGGAAAGTAATAAATCACCTCCTAGGGGATGGCCGTGCTGCAGTTCCCTCTCCTCCATTCTCCTGGGATCCTGAGCATGTACTCACATGCACCTGGTATGATTTTGAAGCCACTGGGTCCTGGACTCAAACCATAGTCAGCCATGCGGGAGTCCAGTGATGTAACTATTATGCCATTCTGTTGGCCCTGTTTAGTATTTCTTCCTAGACAGCTCTTCTAGCAATGAATTCCCTTATCTTTTGTTTACTCTATACTTTTTGAAGAACAGTTTTGCTGGGGGGACCAGCAGTTAGCATAATGGCTATGTTGCTGAACTCCCATTTAGTTCAACTGTGGTTTGAGTCCCGGACCCGGTGGCTTAAACTCATGCTGGGCACATGTGCGTGCGTGACCTAGATGCCGAGAGGAAAATGGAGAAGATGGGATTGCAGTGTGGCCATCCTCCCTGGGGGCTGATTTCTCACTTTCTATCTCTCTGTCTCTCTGGAGAGCACATGAGCCCCATAGCAAAAAAAAGAAAACAACAACAACAACAAAAAATAAACCACACACACACAATAAAAACAAACATCTCAAAAAAATGAGTAAAAAAAATTAAAAAAAAAAAGAAGAACAGTTTTGCTGGGTATAGAATTAAAACCTTTTGGGAACCAGCAGTTAGCGTAATGGCTATGTTGCTGGACTCCCACGTAGTTGACCATGGTTCGCGTCCTGGACCTGGTGGCTTAAAACTCACGCCGGGCGCGTGTGCGTGCGTGCCCAAGATCCCGAGTGGAGAATGGAGGAGAAGGGATTGCGGCGTGACCATCCCCCCTGGGGGGTGATTTCTCGCTTTCTGTCTCTATGTCTCTCTCTGTCTGTCTGGCAAGCGCACGCGCCCTATAGTGAAAACCTCTCCAAAAAAAAAAAAAAAAAAGAATTAAAACCTTTTAAAATTATTCTATTTTATTTTATATATTCAATCATTGTACATCATTATAACTTGTAAAATTAATTACAAAACATGAATACACGTCACACCAGTCCAGTTGAAGATATCATACAGGTTTTGATCAACTTAAAATCCTTCATTCTTTGTCCCCAAATGTCTTCCTTCTCTATTTTTTTTCTTGATTCCTTTCTTCTCACTCTCCTCCCATCCTCTTCCCATACTCCAGTATCCATAACCATTCTCCATGCTTCTATATCCTCTGATCTTTCAGTTTCTGCCATAGTGTGCAAACAGTTGGCATATACTAAGTGGAGACATACAAAGTCTTCTTCATAGCCTGGCTCACTTCACTCAGCAGTAAATCTTCCATAGTTGTCCACTTTCTATCAATACTAGGGTCTTGTTTTTTGATGACTGAGTAGTATTTCATAAAGTATATATGACACACTTTTTATTCCATTCATCTGTTTGTGGACATTTTGGTTGGTTCCATGTCCTGGAAATTGTGAATAATGCCACAATAAACATAGATTTTCAAACACTTTTCTAACTGAGCATTTTCCTGTCCTTTGAGTAGATACTCAGGAGTGGGATTGCTGGATCATATGGTAGTTTTATTTGTAGATCTCTGAGGAACCTCCATATTGATCTCCACAGTGGCTGTACTAATTTACATTCCCACCAACAATTTAGGAGTGTTCTTTTTCATCACAGCCTTGCCATCAGTTGTCTTTTTTTTTTTTTTCATTAAATTTTTTTCTTTGATTTTAGCCATTTTGACTGGGGTTAGGTGGTATCTCATTATAGTTTTGATTTGCATCTACCTTATGACGAGGGGCATTTTTTTTCATATGCTTTTTGGCTATTCATATGTCTTCCTTAGAGAGTTGTTTGTTCAGCTCATTTCCCCATCTTTTAATTGGGTCGATCATCTTTTTTTCCCTCAGGTAATCGTTTGAGTTTTCTGTGTATTCTGGTTATCAGTCCCTTGTCTGAGGCATAGTTTACAAAAATATTCTCCCATTCTAAGGGTTGTCTGTTCATACTAATTGCTGTACCTTTTGCTGAAGAAACTTCTTAATCTGTTGTAATACCACTTGTCTATTTTTGGGATTATTGCTTGTGCTTTGGGGATCTTATTTACGACGTCTTTGCTCGCTTTGATTTTTCCCAGTTTCCCCAAAGTTTTCCAGCGGTAGTTTATTGTTTGCCGTCTTAGGTTTAGATCTTTGATCCACTTTGAGTTAATTTTTGTTAATGGTGAGCAATAGGGGCTCAGATTCATCTTTTTGCAGGTAGATATCCAATTTTTCCAGCACCATTTGCTAAAGAGATTTTCATTTAAGAGTAATATCTTATTGATGATAAAATTACTAATCTTATCATTTTTTACATATAATGAACTACTTGTTTCTTGAAGCTTTCAAAATTGTCTCTTTGTCTATGTTTATAATGTGTCTTAGTATGGATATCTTTGCTTTTATCCTACTTATAGTCTGTCAACTCTTGGATTAGTCAAATTGAGGAAGATTTAAGGCACCCTTTCTTCACATATGCTTTCTTCCCCCTTTTTTTTTAATCTAATAGATTCTCATGAACACATATTTGTCTTCTTGATGGTAATTCACATGTCCTTTGACTCTGTTCACCGATTTTCATTCTTTTTTCTTCCTGCTCCTCAGAGTGGACAGTTTCAATTGTCCAATATTCATTTGCTAATTCTTCTTTCTCATGATCAAATCTGCTATTAAATACCTCTAATAAATATTTAATTTCACTTATTGTACTTTTCATCTTCAGAATTTCTATTTGCTTTTTTTATAATTTCTATATTTTATAATATAAAAATTATATTTGTTCATTTATTGTTTTCCTTGCTTTTTTGTTTGTTTGACTTAAAATATTTGTTTTAAAGGCTTTCTCTAGTAAATCTTAACAACTGAGCTTCCTCAGGGATGATTTCTGTCAATTAATTTTTTTCTTCTGTGAATGGGTCATATTTTCCTGTTTGCTTTCTATTTTTTTTGTTGAAAACTGCACATTATAATTATTACAATATAGTAACTCTAGGAGTCAGATTATTCCCTTTCCCCAAGGTATTGTTATTTTTGAAAACAAGAGTACCTAGTAAGTGCAGTGGTCTGAGGATTCATTTTCCTCTGAATTCAGGGAAATAAAACCAATTTTGGGACCAGGAGTTAGCGTATGGTCTATGTCACTGGACTCCCATGTAGTTGACTGCGGTTTGAGTCCTGGACCCAGTGGCTTAAACTCACACCAGGCACATGTGTGTGCATGCCCAAGATCCTAAGAGAAGAATGGAAGAGAAGGGATTGCAGTGTGGCCATCCCCCTGGGGGGCAATTCCTCACTTTCTGTTTCTCTGTTTCTCTCTGTCTTTCTGGCGAGCATGCATGACCTATAGCAAAAACCTCTAAAAAAAATTCCATTCCTACTAAATAGGACTTTGTGCTGGAGTGATTTTATGACACAGTTAAGGGCATAACCACCACTCAACTCCTATTGATTGTGGCCAGATGAAAACACAGACACAAAGGTGCTGGTATGATATTTTCTATAAACAACATCAATAAGAGACATTGTCAAAACTTCATGGAAATGTGAATTTAATAACTATGCATGAATTTCAAAAATGTTTGTGTCAAAATACTACGAGAAGGTAAAAAAAGAAATTGAAAATGACACAAAAAAAATGGAAGGACATCCCATGTTCATGGATTGGAAGAGTTAATATAATCAAAATGGCAATTCTACCCAAATTAATCTACCTATTTAATGCAATGCCAATCAAAGTACCAGACACATTCTTCACAGATCTAGAAAAGACAATCTTAAAATTTGTCTGGAATCATAAAAGACCCCGTATTGCCAAAGCACTTCTACACAAGAAGAATGGGGTGGGTGGCATCTCAATCCCCGATCCAAAAATATATTACAAAGCTGTGGTAATAAAGACAGCATGGTATTGGCACAGAAACAGACATGTGGACCAATGGAACAGAATAGAGTCCCCAGAAATAAGTGCCCAAACATACAGTCAACTGATCTTTGACAAGGGGTACCAGTCAATCCAGTGGGAAAATGAAAGCCTCTTCAGCAAGTGGTGCTGGAGAAACTGGACTTCCACTTGCAGAAAGATGAATCTGAACCCCTACCTCTCTCCTTTGACAAGAATCAAGTCAAGGTGGATCAAGGATCTAAATCTAAGACCTCAAACTATAAAGCTGCTCCTGGAGAATGCTGGGGAAACTCTGGGAGACATTGGTGTAGGGAAAGACTTCCTAAAGAAGACCCTCAAAGCAGAGTCCATCGTCCACAAAATAGACAAGTGGGATTACATCAGACTAAGAAGTTTCTGCATGGCCAAAGACACAGTAGTTAGTGTGAATCAACAGCCCTCAGAATGGGAAAATATTTTTGTAAATGTTGCATCAGATAAGGGACTGATAACCAGAATACACAAGGAACTAAAAAAGGTGTTTGGAAAAAAGATGAGCAACCCTATTAAAAGATGGGAGAAGGAGATGAAGAAAACACTCTCTAAAGATGACATACGAATGGCCAAAAGGCATATGAAAAAATGTTCAACCTCCCTCATTGTAAGGGAAATGCAGATAAAAACAACAATGAGGTACCACCTAACCCCAGTCAGATTGTCTAATATTAAAAAAACAAAAAATGATAAGTGTTGGCGGGGGTGTGGTGAAAGGGGAACTCTTTTACACTGCTGGTGGGAATGTAGATTGGTCCAACCACTGTGGAGAATAATTTGGAGATTCCTCAAAAATCTACAGATAGACCTGCCATATGATCCAGAGATCCCACTCCTCGGTATCTACCCAAAGGACAGAAGAATTCTTCATTGGAAAAGTGCTTGCACATCGATGTTTATTGCAGCACTATTCACAATTGCTAAGTCATGGAACCAACCCAGATGCCCCCGTATGGAGGAATGGATTGAAAAACTGTGGCACATATACTCTATGGAATACTACTCAGCCATAAAAACCAACAGAGCCCTGGCTTTTGACAGAAAGTGGAAGAATATGGAAGATGTACTGCTGAGTGAGGCAAGCCAGGCTATGAAGGAGAGACATTGTATGTCCCCACTTAACATATACCGTCTGTCTGCATTCTATGTCTGAAACTGATTGACTAACAATTGAACAAACACAAGAGATGGGTGTGAATGTCAGATGAGGTGTATGTGGAGGAGTGGGGCCCAACGAAAGACATTTGGAGAAGGGATACGGAGGTAGAGCATTGACGGGATGGGGAGGTGTGGTGTTATCTGTTGAAGATATTTCGATCAACGGGTCTGGGGAGAAATGTTCACATATCGAAATGGTCTCATTGTAAGCCAAACAATATGATTGAAAGTATATACAAAAATAAATAAAGTAATTAATAAAAAAAATATACCCATACTTCAATTCCATTTTTCTGACATACTCTCTTATTTCCCACTTATATGCTCTTTTAGAACCATATCTCTCTTGATTAAGAAGACTCTGTGGCCCCTTTCCTTGGAATCTGAAGGCAGGGGTTATAAAAGTTGAATGAAGTAGAGGCAATGTTTTTATGATGTCCAACATTAAGTTCTAAAAGACGACTCTTGTTTTGCTCTTCAGGGCATTCAACCTTGAAACCCAGTTCCCTGGGGAAGCCCAAACATATGGAAGAGTTCATGTGAAGAATGACTGAGGTCCCAGACTCTTGGCTCTGGGTGAGGTCCCAGACTCTCAGCTCTGGGTGGTTTCCCAGCCCACAGCCAGCACCAACTTGCCAGCCGTGGAGAGGCTTCTTAGAAGTGATTCTTCCCATTCCTGCGACCCATTCCAGGTGATGCTCCAGGAGCATATAAGCCTTTAACTCCATGCTCTACCAAAATTGCAGATTTGTAAATAATAATAATAATAATAACAATAATAATATAATAATAAGTGATTATTTTGTTTTTAACTCACTATGTTTTGTGTAGGTTTATTACATAGCAGTTGACAATTCAAACACCACATCTTCTAAATTTTCAAGAAAAGCCAAAATCTAAAATTTCATGTAAATTAAATAGTAAGGAATAATGTATCTTCCAAATAGCATCTGTGAGTTATATAGAACAGTTTCAGGGCCAGCATGTGGCATGGGTGACTAGATCTCACATGTCTGACTATGTGATTCAAGTCCTGGATCCGGTGGCTTGAGAGACACACTAAGCACATGTATGTGAGTGCTCAGAATCTTAAAAGGAGGGAGAAATGGAGGAGAAGGGATTGCAGCATGATCATCCATCATGGGGGATACTTTGTCACTCTTATTCTCTTTCTGTCTCTTTCTCTCCAGTGAGCATACATGACCATTGGGAAATTAAAACAAAAAGAAAGAAAGAAATGAAGAAAGAAAGGAAGAAAATAAAACAAACAAAACACCTTTATGTCATTTTCAGTCTTCTGGCCACAGTTTGTACAGCATCTAACTTAGTTGTCATAATAAAGATAACAGATATTTGCTATTACCTTCATTTTTCTGATAATCCGAGCATCATTGAATAAGCCAGGCCAAAGTCACACAGCTAGCAAGTACAGTCATGATGTAAACTCAGCTTGTCTGTCTGCTTTTTTCTGCACCTCGCTATGTTTTTAAGCTTAATATAGAAGACAGATTATTTCCCGCTTCATTTAATCTTCTGATTTCTGTCTTATTTAGAAATAGTTCCAAGAGGATTTAGTTTCTTGCACGTTTATATCCTGTTGCGGCTGTTTTCTTTTTCTTATACTTCATTTCACTTAAACTCTTCACCTCCAGCTTCCTTTCTTCTCTTGGGTTCTAAAAAGAAAATGATTATGCCAAAGAAGGCAGTGACAGTCATTTCCTCCGGGAGATTTTCCCAAGGATGTAGGGAAGGACAAGTTTTACTTAAGAGGGAAATATAACCAGCATAGGCCAAGCTAGACTGGTACGTATCCCCAGTGAATTTACACAGCACAGATTTGTTATTCAGACCTTCTGGATTGCCATTTTGTGATCTTTTTTTTTTTTTCAATTTTTATAATTGCCAAGGATCTAGACATTCAACAGTAAGAGGGAGAGAGAGAGAGAGAGAGAGAGAGAGAGAGAGAGAGAGAGAAAGCACCTCCCCAATGGGGCATGGTCACACCACCACCCCTTCTCCACCATTCTCCACTAGAATGTCTCCATTCTGTTGGGATTTTGGACATGTTTGCAAATATTTCTAGAATGTTTTTAGAGCCCGTGGGGCTGGGACTCAAACTGTGGTTGGCTATGTGGGATCTGGCTCCCTTACCTCTAGGCTAAGGGCTGGCCCTTCTTGTTTAGTTTTTATAACCAACTATCATTGCCCCAGATCCTCTTTCCTACAATAGTGTATTATGATGGGATGTACAGAATCAATATTTTGAAATCAATGTCTGCGTATCTGTTTGGATGGATACAGAAAGGGACAGGAAGAAATGCTTTTCTGTTGCCTCTGGAAGAGAACAGACGAACAGTTGGTGAGAACCACCACTATTTCCCAGGTGATTATAAAACAAGAGACAAGAGAGAGAAGACTACAATATTTGTTTTTTTACAATACTCTTACCCTTGGGATAAACCCAACTAGATCAAGAAAACCTTTTATACTCCAAATATAGAAAAATAAATAGATTTTTCAGGCTAATGGTCTCAACTTTCATGTTAACAGCTATTTAGATTTTCCATGTTTTTTCCTGATGTGTTCTATTCCTGGTTAGTATAGATCTGAAAGACTTTTGCTTTTTTTTTCCAAGTTGTATTTATTTATTCCATGAATGATAGAATGAGACACAGAGAGAGAGAGAGAAAGAGAGAAACAGTACCCCAACAGGAGCATTCTCCACGGAAGTGCTGCTGTTTCAACTTGGGTGGAAAAGATGAACACAGGCACCAGGTCTGCCTACAAGCTGCAGTTGGTAGCTAAGCCAGCCCAGCTGCCTTGCACAGCCCAGGTGATGACTGTATACCAGTGAAGTTTCAGGGGGGGTTTGGTTATGCAGCATTTTTATAAGCAAAAGACTTGTCCATATATTAAACAACTTCTTTATTTTCTTTCTTTTTTTTTTTTTAAAGGTTTTTGCCATAGGGCCTCTGTGCTCACCAGAGATAGATAGTGAGAGGGAAAATGAGAAATCACCTTTCAGGGATTATAGTCATGCCACCACACCTTATCCTCCATTTTCCTCCTGGGATCTTGGGCACACATGCACACGTACCCAGCATAATTTTCAAGCCACCATATCTGGAATTCAAACTGAGGTCAGCCATGTGGAGTCCAGCACTTTAACCACCGCACCACTTTCTGGCCTCTCATTAAACAATTTCTTAACCTCAAAGCTTCTCAGGGCATTTTGCTATGCTAATGACCACTGTAGATCTTGAAATTAATTGGCCCTAGGCCTATGTGCTCTGAGGAAATACTGGTCTCAAAAGTTAAAATGTTAGGGGTTGCAGTAAGTGCTACTCCCTGTGAGTCTGACTCCCATTGGAAGGTTTGCAGTTCATGTCCAGAGGTTCTCCTGAGTGTGCCAGGCACATGGGTGTCCATGATCCAGGACTGGCTGGGTCTGGAGGTGGATTGAGACATCAAGACCCTGTTGAGGGTCCCTTTCTCTCTGTCTCTTACTCATGAAATAAATAAATACTCCTTAAAACTAATAAAAATAAATATTTTTAAAAGTAGTGTTTTTTTTAAACCTGAGTTCTCTTTGTAAATGCAGAGAGGGTTAAGAATATTACAAACAGCCCATCTTCACATTGCTCAGTAGTAGCCATGGGTTGGGACCAAACGGTGGTGCAGCAGTAGCACAAAGGGGCTCCCCCAAGAAGGTCCCAGTGGATGTCCTTGCACTTCCTGGGACAGAGCACATGTGGCCATGGTGGAGCCTGGTGGAGGCTGTGGCTGGATCCTGGGTCAGGGACCCCCCTCCCTCTCAGAAGAAATAAATAATTGCACTTTAAAATAATACAATGGGGAACCAGCAGTTAGCGTAATGGCTACGTTGCTGGACTCCCAGGTAGTCGACCGCGGTTCACGTCCCGGACCCAGTAGCTTAAAAAACTCATGCCGGGCGCGTGTGCGTGCGTGCCCAAGATCCCGAGAGGAGAATGGAGGAGAAGGGATTGTGGCGTGACCATCCCCCCTGGGGGGTGATTTCTCGCTTTCTGTCTCTATGTCTCTCTCTGTCTGTCTGGCGAGCGCACACGCCCTATAGCAAAAACCTCTCCAAAAAATAAATAAATCAACAAATAAATAATACAATGGATTTATTATATAGTAATACCCATTAATATAGACTGGTGATATAATTTAGAGCATTGGCTTTGGAATCACACAAATGGGAATTTCAATCCTAACCCTACAACTGAAAAGATAAGACCTTGGGAAATTCATGCACATTCTCCGAGACTTAATTTTCCTATTGGTTAATTTGGGACCATAATAGTAGCTACGAAAAGGAATTGTGGTGAGGAGCAGTTGACGTAGGTAACAGGGACGGAACAATGCCTGACCCAGAGTGTGGGTGCCAGAAACAGGAGGTGGTGTTGATTTTTCACAGCCTATTTCCATCAAATCCCCATTAGAGATTTTATCCTTATTAGAGAGGGGTTAAGGAATACAGAACAAGTTGGTTTTAATCAAAGAATAGATTATTTGGGGAAAATATCCTTCTGTATCTTTTTTTCCCTATTTTGGCCCAATTCATCAGTCTAGTTTCCAAACAACTTTTTTATGTTCCTGAATTCATATTTTCCTAATCTACGCTCTTCTCCTTCCTCTTGCCCCCAAATAGAGAGACAGCAATGGCCGATGTTCTGCAGCGTTCCTTTACCTGAGTGGAGGAAGTGATCCTTTTCCTGGCCCCCCAGGTCATTCTCAAGACTTCACATTTTCACAAAGCACCTGCTCCAACCAAACTGACAATTTTTATGAAAACTGCAGGACAGTTAGAATTTTGAGTCACTTGGGAAGTTGTGAGGCTTAAAAACTAAAGTACAGCTTCCCTAAACCGTGCTGTGACTGCTCTGCTTTAAGTACTGAGAAAGAGATGATCTTTTAAAAGGTGGAATACGGAAAAGGGGAAAACAACTTCCTCTAGCCTTTGAGAAAGGCTGGCAGTGGCAGGCATGAGGCATTTCCCCAAAGAACCTGGCTAGCTCTCTGACCTTCCAAAATTCGTTTATTGTGCTGGAGGAGGAAATTGGAGTGCAATTGCTCATTGGGGTAATATTTAAGTCGAGGCTGGATTTCAGGCTCAATTTAAGCACCACATTCTGAGTTTTTTTAAGAAGAAAAATTTGTCTGTGAGAAAGCTGCTTTTCTTATAGAGAGATCCATGTACAGGTTTCAACAACTTTCTAAATGGATTAAAAGTGACTTATATGCCTAAATACAGATGCCTCAGTCTGGGTGAATATGTTAAGAAAATCTATTCCTTGTAAAATATATTTAAACTCCTCCTATCCTGCCTTGAAATTCTTCACAATTTCCAATTATTCTTTGTTTAAATGTTGGCATCCTTTTAATCGCCCTCTGCCTCAAATCCCAAAACACTAAATTTACATTTACCAAATTTATTATTTACAGGTATTAAATTAAAAATTTACATTTAGTAGGTGTAAATGCAAAATTCATATTGAGCAGACGGTATCAAAAATTTTATACAGGGAACCAGCAGTTAGTGTAATGGCTATGTCGCTGGACTCCCACGTAGTCGACCGTGGTTCGCGTCTCGGACCCGGTGGCTTACAACTCACGCCGGGCGCGTGTGCGTGCGTGCCCAAGATCCCGAGAGGAGAATGGAGGAGAAGGGATTGCGGCGTGACCATCCCCCCTGGGGGGTGATTTCTCGCTTTCTGTCTCTATGTCTCTCTCTGTCTGTCTGGCGAGCGCACGCGCCCTATAGCGAAAAACCTCTCCAAAAAAAAAAAAAAAAAAAAAAAAAAAAATTTTATACATACTAGACATAGCAATCTGTGGGGGTTTTTGTTTATTCTTTCTGCCAGGTGTGTGTGCTCTCCAGAGGTAGACAGAGAGAGAGAAGGAAGCACTCCCCAAAAGTGGGTGGTCAACCACAATCCCTTCTCATCCATACCTTCTTCCTTTAGGAATTTTGAACATGCACGCATGGCACCAGCCCCTGGTCCGGGACTCAAACTATGTGGTAGCCATGTGGGATCCAGCTAGCTGCCTTAGCCCCATGTCAGAGGCCAGCCCATTGGTCAGAAATTTATAAGGCACACTGTTCTATGTGAAAGTCAACTGTGATGACACCCAAAATAGCCTTCTCTGACAGACTTTGAGATGACTAGTAAGAAAGGCCAAGGTACAAAGCTAACCTTTTGGAGAAGAAAGCCACATCTACTTAGTAAAGCAAGCAGAGAGGCCAGCAAGTTTTACAGATGCTCTCTTCTTACCCTCTGGGTGCAGGAGAAAGGGAACTGGAAATCTGACACCTGGACCAGAACCCAGATTCTTGGCATCCCCACTTGGTGGTCTACAATGAGCCATTCGATCGGAGGTTAACTATCAGCAATTTTTATACCATAACAGTTGCTCATGTTAATAATTAAAATGTATGCTTTTCTATAGAAAGAGACACTTGTGAAATCTAAGACATCCATAAGTCAGCAACTCTCAGCACCCTGTCCCCTGAGTCCTGTTGTCCCTCAGTTTGGTCCTCTTAGAAATCAGTTCACCTCACACACACGTTCTCTCCTCACAGGAAACAGTAAGGTCATTAGTGATGCGGTCTGTAACAGACCTTGGTAAGGGGGGCAATATGGAGACAAAGTTATCCCGAGGAGAGACAGTCTTACTAAATTAAGACCAAAGGCATTACAGAAAAGGGAAAGGAGGTTGTCGACAGTCTGCTTGTTGGCTACTCCCTGTCTTCCGCACACCTGTCTGTGAGGATTCTTTCTGATGATGAAAACTTGCACCAGACCCCTCCAGGCTGGCCCCACACCTTGCTGACACAAAGAACTAACCATCACCCCACTGCCAATAAGCTGCATCACATGACCTCTGCCAGGACTCTTACCCAATGCTCTACCTCCCCAACCCCCAGGCCCTCTTCTGCCACCTTTAATCAATGCCACCTCTTTCCAAACACTGCATCACAGCTTTTGTGTGTAAAGAAAAGTTCGTGTTTCAAGGACATGTCTGCCACTCCTCTCTGGCTCTGTAGCCGGTGGGATCTGATCCCTGGGTCTGATCCTTATTTTGTGCCAGCTTTGTAAGGTCAGTAAGTTCCTCCTCTTCAGAACTTTTACTTTGTGTTGCCATTGTCGGTTTGACAATCCTGAGGCAGATGTATTTATCAGACAAATTATTGGAGGGGCTCATTAGTCAACACATTTCTCATTGTCCCCAATTGCCATCTCCTTAATGCTTTTCTCACTGGGAGGAAAATTCACATAAAGACCATGGAACATTTGTAAGACCACCCGCCAGAGAGGTGGCAGCTGGGTTGTATCAGAGTATAGAGATATTTTTTGGTGGTAAAATACACATAAAATGGACTGTTTTAACTTTTTAAAAATATGTAGTTGAGTGACACGATATGGTCTATCTCCACCATCCAGCCCCAGAACGTTTTCATCTTCCCAAGCTGAAAATCCATGCCCTTAAAACATCAGCTCCCATCGCCCTTCCTCCAGCCCCTCAGACCACCCTTCTATTTTCTGTTCCTAGAAACTTGACTGCTCCATGCACTGCTCTTCCCTTTACAATGAGCTCAATTCACTTTGTCTAACGTCCCCAAGGTTCATTCTCATTGTAGCATGGTCAGAAACTCCTTTCCTTTTAAAACTGAATACTATTCCAGGGTATGGATACACCACCCCTGGTTTATCCATTCATCTGTCTATAGACAATTTGGGTTGCTTCCACCTTTCGACTCTTGAGGGAAATGCTATCAATAAGGGTGTGCAAATACCTGTTGGATTCTCAGTTTTTAATCATTTTAGCCATCTATACTAAGCAATGGGATTGTTATATGGTAATTTTGCTTTAATTTTTTGAGGAACCACTGTACTGTCCCACAGAAGCTGCCTCAGTTTACTCCGACTTGCAATGCAAGAAGGTTCTCATTTTTACACATCTTCACCAACACTTACTTTCTTTTTCTTCCTTCTTTCTTTCCTACCTTCTTCTTTTCAATAGTAGCCATCCTGGTGGGTATGAGGTAGTGTCTTGTTGTGGTTATTATTTGCATTTTCCTAATGATTACTGAAGCTAAACATCTTTTCCTGTGCTTATTTATCGTTTGTAGTTTTGTTTTCTTTCTTTTTTTTTTTTTTTTTTTTTTTTTTTTTTTTGGAGAAATGTCTATGTCTTTTGCCCATTTATGAAATTGGGTTGGTTTTTACTGTTGTTCTTGAGATACTGAAAATTAGATTCATAGTTTGATCATGATGAACTTAGTGTCACCTCAAAAAATTTAAAAAAAATTTTAGAGATTTTTGCTATAGGACACGTGTGCTCTTCAGAGAGACAGAGAGACAGAAAGCAAGAAATCACCCCCCAGGGGGATGGCCACACCACAATCCCCTCTCCTCCATTCTCCTCTAGGGATTTTGAGCACACACACACACACATATGCGTGAGCCCCAAGCCGCCAGGTCCGGGACTTGAACCATGGTTGACCACGTGGGAGTTCAGCAACACAACGGTTACACTGTCTGTTGGTCCCGCCTCAACAACTTTTTAAAAGTTCCCATAAATATTGTAACAGGTCATGATTTTCTTTGTTGTTGAAATAAATGTTGAAGGAACAGAATACACTTCCATAGAGGAAAATGCAGTTTTCATGTAGTTCCTTTCATGAGAATGATGTACTTCCATATTTGGTGGAATTCCCCCCTTTCACAAGTATGTCTTTTAGACATTATAGATAGTCAAAGAAAGTATTCTCTGGGGTATTTGTTCTTTCCTGCTCTCCTTCCTCATGTCTGCTTGTCCCTTCTTGGTGTGACTTAGCAGTGTAACTGGCAATAGGGTCGTTCAGTTTGTTTGGGAGATGCACCTGCTGGCCTGGCTTGGGTGCCATGGAGAACCATTTGGGCTCCTCCTTGCCTCCCCCGACATATTGTCTCCATGCGTTACAGCTTCCGGGGTCTCTGGAAGGTTTCAACAACACTTTCATGGCACTGATCATATGCTAGGGACAATCCTTAACGTTTTCTACACATGGACTCCTTTAATTCCTGTAATGACCCAGTGCACACAATTATTCCCACTTTCCAAATATGGAGACAAGCACAGAAACACTCAGCGATGTGCCTGGGGTCGGACAGTCAGTAAGGCAGAGTCCAGCTGCCGCCATTTCTAGATGACTGCCCTGGGCTGCCTTTGGGTACATGGTCAGATTTCTTTGCTGGCCCCAAGGACCTAAAGGTCTTGGTCTTCCTCCATCCTCCTCAACTTCAATTATTGTCACACACCTCCCACTTTATACCAGGCCACCCAGAGGAGTTATCTGAGGATGTACTTCTAGGTTCAAACATAAAGCCTGGCAACAAAGATATTATATCCATCTCTGCCTTGTCCATTTTACTGGCATCACTTTTCTTGTCTTTTTAGATGGTAGGTATAATGCACAAATGAAAGAGAACAAGAGAGAGAAAGAGAGAGAGAGAGAGAGAGAGAGAGAGAGAGAGAGAGAGAGAGAGAGAGGTGAGCACCCACCATAAGATCTGGATCTCCTTCCTCCAGTCCTCCAGCCCATGAGATCTTGGGAACTCATGTGCATACCCGGAATGTTTCAGGCCGTTTGGACTAGGGACTCAAACCAGTCACCACATGGAATCCAGCCTCTCCTGAGCAGCAAGTTACTGTATGCCACAGAGCCTGCCCTTTTCTTATGTCCTTGATTGACTGACATTACATTAACAAATTGTTAACTTGAAGAGAAGCGAGATCAAGATGGAGGGAATCTCATGGCAGGTAGCTACATAAATAATTGCATGTGGCCTTAGATCAAGAACAAAATTCTAAAATAAGTTCCAGACTACCATGTTTCTAGATAACACTAGTATGAAAGGGGGGAAGGGAGAAACGGTTACGAACAACACAGAAACCACAGGCTTTGGTCAGTGTCTAGAGTGTTAAGATGTGGCATGTTTGACCTAAAAGTCCTCGGCTGTGTGGTTCATCGTAACTTACACCTAGGTTCTCTCAGACCCTTGTAACTGAAGACAGAACTTGCTTGTCTAGAATTTTCTGTATTGAAAATCTTTGTAGGAGATTACGATTCTGAATTTCTCAAGCCACAAAGGGGTTTTAGCTCTTCTTCTCATCCCCCTAAATTGAACTGAATACTCAGGAGGCAGCTACCAGCTCCACAGTATGGACAGGCCCTACCACTTCTTTTGTGAAAGAGAAGAAAATGAAGTTTCAGACAGGCAGTGAAGACTGGCTCTGGGGGTCAGCCCCACAGTTTATTCGTTAAGGGAGTTGGATCCCACATGGCCAACTACGGTTTGAATCCCAGCTCCCCGGGCTTGAAAAACACACTGGACACATGTGTATACATGAAAAGCTTTTAAGATGAAAGGCAGAGAGTACATGTATGTCTAGATAGAGAAAAGGATTATTATTATTAACACCGTTAGGTTTTCTATCTTTGCAATGTTTTACTTTTGTACCATAAAGATAAAGCATGTTTATAATTAGGAAAAGAGGAAAAATTAAAAAAACTAAGTTCAAAATTTTGTATTCAGTATGATTAAAATGTCTGCATATATATTTATAAATAGAAATGAATATACATAAAAAATCATTCTAATTATCCTAAGGGAAACTTTATAGGCAATTTTTAGACTGACCTTTGTTCTACTTATTTATTTATTTTTATTTATTAGGCCATCAGGAAAGTCGTGATGCATTTTTGCATAGAAAAACAGAAAAATATGTCTTGACTTTGCCAATGACCCAATCTTTGCAGTCAATCACTGTGTGTCATTACAGCACACCGAATGGATTTTCCCATCGTGAATACATTGCAGACTGGCTCAGTCAAAGATATTACTGTAAGCAATATCATTGACAGAGATTTTCAATTTTTGTGTCTCTCAAATGTTTTGCTTTCTTTTCCCCCTTGATTTCCTCCCTTTGTTACACTTTTGTAAGCCTGACATGTATTACCTAATTTTTCAAGTAAGAAAGAATAATAATTAAATGTGCTCATGTAAGGGCACATCTCAACACAGTTCAGTTTCTTGGCTGTCCAGGAGCAAATTTTTGTTTGATTTTACAGCACGTGCAGTGAAACTGTTTCTCATACCTGTACCTATGTTTCACTTCCCTTTGTTAAGAGTCTCGTTTAGGTTTCTGGGTGTCATGTGAATTAGGCACACAAGCCCTTCTCCAAGCTCACTGCAGCCTGCTGAAGCAGCAGCCAGAGCAGAGTACAAGCCCTCCCGGACAGGACAGGGCTGCCCAGGCAGCTCTCCTTCTCTGGCTCAGAAGAATGTCTGTGAGTGTCCGTCAGGGGCTGGATATTGTAGACCTTGATCCAAAGGAAAGCTTCCTGAGGGAGAATGAGTAGAATTTCTCCTTCTCCGGCTCCTGCACAAGGCAAAGTGAGCCAGGCTGGCTATCCCGCAGTGGAAGCTAAGAGGAAAGAGAACTTGGCTGTGACTGGAAGCACTTTGCAAAAACTCTTCCTCCTGATGTTTACATTTGAAAGCATAGTCACTGCCACTAACTGCCACAACCAACATCACCTGATCTCAGCTGCAGACACCAGATGTCAATGAACAGGGAGGCTTGGAGTTCTGCAGACAGCAAAGAGCAAGGAAAAGGCAGTAGCTCTCGGTAAAAGACGGAACTTGAGTTCCCCAGCCCTTGCCTCTCAGCAGATCAAAATCTCTTTGGTTGCAGAACCTGTTTTCATACCCCCTTACACTCTGCAGTCTCCTTACTGACTCTTCCCTTCGCGCCGTGCTAATTCGTGTCTTCTGTGTCTTTTCCTGCCTGTTTTCACCCTGCCGTGTGGCTGACAAGCCTGCAGGCAGTAGGCGGCCATGGAATGGGGCCCCGTACACCGTAAGGAAAGTAGGTGTGGAACGGACATGCGTTAGAAAAGGGTCTTTCGGCACGCGTCAGGAGCTCCCAGACTGCACAGTGCACGCCTGCCCTGCCGTCGGCGCTGACCCCTCCAGGTGCCTCACTCCCCCCGACCAGGGATCAGCCCTCAGACTGCACCTGTGTTCCATGAGGTGGGCTTCCTCCCAGACCCAGGCTCGCCTGGCAGTCAAAACAGGGCAGAATATTTCCAAACATAACTTTCCATTGAAAAATCTGTTAGATCCTGTCCCAGCCCCCAGCATTCAGCTGATACACCATAGTGGCCGGCAGCCAGGCCTGGTTCACTAATGCAGAAGCCTGGCCGAGTTTTCCAACATCTGCGTGTGTTAATTCTGTGTTTCGAGAACACCGTCAGGAAGGGGCTATTCATTTGGGGTTGTTCGTTAGTTATAAAACACATGTTTTGTTTCTAGTGTGAGTTGGGGTGTCAATTCTAAGCTAGAGATTTGTATTTTCAGACCCAATTACATGCACCTGTGTCTTCTTTTAATGCTTTGAAGAATGATAAGAGTTTTTTAGAACCCCAACCATCAGTGAATGGAGGCCTAGTGCTCCAATCTGGGGAGATAGAAGACTAAACAGCAAATTATTTAGGCAGATTTATTTTTTACCAGTTTATGAAGTACTTTAAGCCCTTTCACCTTTCATAAATCCTTTCAATATGCCTGCAAACATGGTGGGACATGGAAGCTGTGTTTCCCATGGAAAATGCGAGAATAGGAATAAGGCTTCCTTGACCTTGGCCACAGCTGAAAATAGCGATTTCCTCCTAGAGTGGTATTCTTACATTTTTCTGTGCCTTAGGGTGATGAAGATCTTTTAAATACCCCATATTCTGGGCACATTTGAGACCAGTTCAGTCACAGCCTCAGGAATTTGAAGCTCTGCAGTGGCCGCCACGTGTGGGGACCATGTTTGAGAAGCTGGTTCTGTGAGCCTTCATGTGACCCCATCTCCCGAACGTAGGAACCTGCGTCCCGCATGGTCCCACCAGCCTCTGCAGACCATCTCAAGGAGTCCCCCACGGCACGTCCATATCCCTTCACCGTCTAGACTGGCTGGTGTCAGTGGACATGGTTATATTTGATCTCTTCTTTCTTTATACCCCCCCCACACACACACACACACAAACGCCCACGGGAGATTTCTCTGGAGGTAAGGACTGTGTCTCTTACTTCCACGTTTTCTATATCCCCATTATTATCCCCACGTTTTATTCTAAAGAGAGTGGGTAGATATATTAATCAATCAGTATGAATATCCACCTGAGCTGTTTTATCAGGGTTTTTTTTTTTTTTTTTTTCAATTTAATAACTGTTTACCAAGTGTTTCCTATGGACCTGGCCTCTGGTGTCAGCTCTGGGGACCTATGTGATCCAGGGGAGAAACCCTACAAGTGAATCAGGCTCCAGAGCTTTCCCCGAGGACCGCCCCATGGCAGCAGCTCATTTTTCTAGTAACTCACACACTCATTTCCCATTCCTTCTTCAGTTTTTCTCACATTCACAGGCTTCCCCCCATTCAGGGCGTCAGTTACGGAGAAGGACCGTTGTCAGAGTTCACGGCTCCTGTGAACACGGTGCTGAAAGGGCTGCTCATTTTCAGCACACGTTTTACCCCAGGACTACCTTTAGGAATCTCTCTCCAACTGGGCAGGCTTTTGTGAGGGGAGTACTTATTCAGAGAGGCATAGAACTGAATATAAACATTCCCTGCCTGGGGGCAGGGGCTGACGCCTATTCTGAGACTTCCCTATAATGCGGCTGTTCCAGTGTCTGAACTCTCAGAATTCTCCTCCCAGCCCTCACCCCCAAAAAAACAAATTAATTTGGAGATTGTGTTGAAGCATGTTTAAAATTTTACCCTCAATCAGTCAGCCAACAGGTATTTCCGTACCCTTTATACAGGCTTGTACTATATACACTTAAGTTGTATTTTTCTGGAGCCAAAAGAAAAGGTAATACCTGCAGACTGATTCATAGCACAGGCTGGTGGCCAGTTCCCTCCTGAACCTTCTCTTCCTTGGAGATTTTCTTCCCTTACCAGAACTTGGCCACGATTCTACAGGCACTTTCTTTGGCAGTAGAGAGATTCTTATCAGAGAAGATACATTAAAGAAGGATGTTGGGACCAGCAGTTAGCGTAATGGCTATGTCGCTGAACTCCCATGCAGCCAACTGCGGTTCGAGTCCTGGACCCGGTGGCTTAAACTCACGCGGGGAGCGTGTGCATGCGTGCCCAAGATCCCGAGAGGAGAATGGAGGAGAAGGGATTGTGGCATGGTCATCCCACCTGGGGGTGATTTCTCGCTTTCTGTCTCTCTGTCTCTCTCTGTCTTTCTGGTGAGCACACACACCCTATAGCAAAAACCTCTCAGAAAAAAAAAAGAAGAAGAAGAAGTAGGATGTGAATTTAGCAAAACTGTTTCTGGAAGTTCTTGACACAGAATTGCTATGTGATGCCTGAATGAGAAGTCTAAGCAAATGCTGATGCTGGAGACCCTAGAATACTGTTTATCAACTGACTTAACAGTTGAGATTTCGAAAATGCAGAAAGCCACAAGTTCGAAGGCATCAGGAGGAGAATCCTGTAAATACAGGTGTGTGTTCAATTCTGTCTCAGCTCTCTTACGAGAAGTCACCTAACACCATGTAAAAACGTCTATGTTACTACAGTGCTTAGAGGCCGTCTTAAAAGGAGCCCCATCCAGGAAATACACCAAATTAGGGAAGAAATCTCTTGCTAAATGGGCCCTTCGCTCCCTAGGCATTGTAGGGGCCTGGAACTGTGGGTAACGGTTCATTATCTTCCATGCCCTTCTCAATTGTCTGACCCCGGCTCCGACCCTGCCCAAGTTTCTTCCAGATCTCGGGATACTGCAGCTTTGGTCTTTACCAGCCTGACTGCCAAGGCTGCAGGAGCTCATTTCTGTCTACATCCTACAGGACAAAGGGGTGGTGGGGTGTGAAGTGTGATGAGGTGGGATCTAATAGGCCCTTACCATCTAAGAGAACATACCAATTGAACTGTAATTCGAACATTTCAAAAATACTGGTATAACTCGAAGACTTCATGATCAGCCTTTGGATAACACATATGTACAAAAATCGCCTGTGTACAATTCAGAATTAAACTCCTCATGGTTTAGAGTACAATTTCCACACATTTTGCAGGAAAAGCTCCAGAATTCTTGGTGCTTAGCTGATCCACCATGGAGGGCTCTTTGAATAGCTCATGAGCCATATACCCACAAGGGCAGGGAGGTCAAAGACTATGAGGTGTTCTTACTACTTTGTTTTATAATAAGTGTCTTACAATAATTTTTATTACTCTAAAAATGGTGCAAGAATACCTTGAAGTTTAAGACATACTGCTTTTAAAATGTATTTCCCTCTTAAAATATTACACTCACTTTATCATACATATTTATTAGCTTTTAGTTATCCAGGCAAATATAGTTATAAAATACTAGACTACTTCCACATTGCAAAGAAGATAATTTTCATTTATCTGAGAGAATTGAATCAAGCAATATTTCCCTTACTTCCTTTAAAATGTCACTAGAAATTTCTATTTAGAGAAACCACTGACTTCCAGAATTTTTAAAAAAAAAAAAGTATGCCAAGATGGAGTATATATATTATATTTCTAGTTCTCTCTCTTTCTCTTAGTTCTGACTGATTACCTACTTCATGGGCCACAGAATTTGGGGAGACACACATATACTATATAAAAAAACTAAAATTTCATCCTGTCTTTAATCTATTTAATAAATAAAATTTTAAATGTAAACAGAAAAAAGATACGGGTTATCTGCTAAATGTACCCATCTTATGGTTAGTGTAATTTTGTAACAAAGCAATGTGGTAGATTCGGTTTATAGTCTGAATTCTACATTTTCCCAAAAGGAACTTAGCTGCAAATTCACTACAATGAAACGAGGCTCTGTGTGCCTGAGAGCCAACCTTCCAAAGTCAAAGGAAACTTCTCAGGACCATTTAGTATTCTTGAAAATAAATAATCCAACATAAGACAAACCCATATGTAGAATTCCCTAGTTTCAAAAAAATATAGAAAGTGAAAGTGGAGTCGAAATGTCAGAGAATGAACAGTTTAATTAGAGTTTAGCTCTCTTGGTATGTGAGAATTTTTTTTCTCCTAAATTTGAAAAGATTCCCAACATAAAATCTATTCATCGAAGTGACACTTTACGGTGTTGTTTTAAAATACGGTAAGGGACAGAGTAACTGCATAGAAGGAGATTGATACAAAACATCATCTTCACTTTCCTCCCCAAAGAAATCAACATTCCAGCTAGACTTTCGCCAAGACCGGGTTTCTGAACACATGTAAAAATGGAAATGGGCTGCTTGAGTTTAGATCTGTGTAATTCCGAGGCCGAATTGTCCAGTTCCCCTTTTGTGTGTAAATAGACACAAACAGGTGCACGGAGGTAGACACTGGGGGAGAGGAGGCAACTTCCCCACGGAGTCATCAGATCGAACCCTGGTGGACCCTGCAGCCTGCCGGCCTCGCCTGGGAACACAGGTTTCAGAAACACTGAAAGGCAGTCTGGGCCTGGCATTAATTCGAGTGTCCCAGAAGTCAGGGCCATCCCTTCTTTGGTTCTTTATTAAGTTTTCTACATGTTTTAAGTGGGTGAAGATCTCACTCTCATCTGTTTCAAGGGGGAGACGTCAAACTCACAACAAATAGAAAGGCACCGGCACGCCAGCGCCACCGCCTGACGCGTGTGGGAACAATGCGGGCGGGACGTCCCATGTTTGCGTGCACTTCGTTTGGTGGGAGAACTGTGCCCTCCCATGCACGAACCAAGTGAGTAATTGCTGCCTTGCTTTTCTTCTAGCCCTTTCCTCATTTTATTCGTTTCTCTGGTTTACAGCAATCGGGAATTAACCTCGCTCCACCAGCTGACATGTCACAGTTCGATAAAATAAGTAAATGAATAAAGTCAAAAGTGCTTCCACGCTGGGCAGACACCTTTCCCTGAGCTGTGCCTTTATGGCTCTTCCCACCTGATATGTATAACTCGGCCATATGTGGCTATAAAGATTTATTACGAGCCTGTGGAATAAGTTCTGTTAATGTGTACAGTCAGCGTCCAAGTTTTGACTCTGAAAGCCTTGGAGATTTCTAATAAGATGAAGCCATTTTGACCAAGAGCCAAGCAGTGTGCAGTTGGAGCGAGGCCCCGTGTTGACAAAGGGCTTCGCTATGTGCCTAGACTATACTCGCCCTGTGTGTGGGTTCGCTAAAAATGTTTGCAAAGCTCAGGTCGGGATTTTTCTTCTTCGTCGCCGTCCTCATCTGAAAAGAGCTGAGGTTGGAGGATTGTTGACTAAAAGTTGGAATGGAAAATTTTAAGACTATGAAGAAAGACCAGACTAAGGGGGCAGGGCAGAGCCGTGCTGGAATACAGTGAATGGGGCATCTGTGTGCCCCCTGGCCTTGTCCAACCATGGGGCAGTTACTCTGCGTTCATCAAGAGAGAAGACAGCAGGCACCGGCTGGTAGGAATCCATTTCCCTTCCAGGGCCAAAGGAAAGGGCGTAGGATTCTGCCCCTATCTTCTGTGAGATTTCTCTTGGCCTTAATACACTGTGTATTATTTAAGCAAAACTTGCCATTCTTTTTGGAAGAGAAAGGTCTCTGTCTTAGTCCACTCTGGGCGGCTATAACCAAATGCATAACCTGGCTGGCTTGTGAGCCCACAAAAGTGTACGTACCGCAATTCCGGAGGAAGTCCAAGGCAGGGCACGGGCCCAGTGGGGTCTGGAGCGAGCCGCCTCCTGCTTCAGAAGCGGGTCTTCTCACGTGCCTCGCGTTGGAAGCCCCAATGAGCTCTCTGAAGCCTCTTTGGCAAGGGCACTAATTCCACTCATGAGGGCTCCACCTCATTTCCTGATTACCCGCCCCCCCCAAACTTCCCCTCCGGTTACCATCACTTTGAGAGTCAGGATTTGGCCACATGAATCCAAGGGCAGGTGGCGGGCTCAAATGTTCCCACAGCAGTCTCAAAATAAATAACAGAATGCAACAGTGTCCAAAGCACGGCCATGGGTGTTTCAGCCTTAACAGCATCGCAGTCACCTGGGGAACTCTTTAAAAACACACAGTTCCCCTTCCTCCCTCCTGAGAATTGCCTGGGCATGAGTCCTTTCACAGACAATCCCTAGAAGATTATCTTTGGTAATTTTTTTTTTAAGTTTAGTGATTTATTTCCAGAGAGAGAGAGAGAGAGAGAGAGAGAGAGAGAGAGACACCATCGAAGGGTCTCTACAGACACAGCTCTGGAGCCAGCCAGAGTCACGGGTGTGCCGGCTTGTTCAGGCAGACTTGGGATGTGAACCCTCATCTTCCCACGTGGCCTTCGACATTGCACAGAGGCACCCTAACTCCCTGCCCCACCGTGGATGGGCTTTCGAGAGATTCTTACGTGTAGCCCAGGTCGTAACCTCATCTGGTTTCTGACCTAAGAATGGGAGTGTGTGAAAGTGACTTTTCATAGAAGTTACATGGGGGGAAGATGGGTCAGAGTGTGCCCCCCAAAAAGGTATCATGAAATACTTACTCCCTTTAGCGTACTCCCCTCTTAGCCAACAAACCCACAGAAGTTCTAGAGCCTTCCCCTAGAAGGCTAATGAATGATTTACAGTTGAACTGTTCCGCCAGCTCTTTTTCTAGTAGTTCTGGGAGGTGCCTTATTAGAGTGGGCCTGATTAATCAACTCTCAGATATCTCTATATGATACATTAATATATGATTCTGTTGTCATCAACAGTATTAAGAAAATTTTGATATTTGTTCTAAATGAACTACTGAAATGGAATTTCAGGTATTCAGTGATTTCTGATGATGGACGTGAGAACTATTCTAAGACTCGTTCTGGATATGACATCTCACGGAACAGCATTCCTGTCAGATGGCTCTTCCTCCTTTAAGAGGGGCAAGCAGGGAGCTTTGTGATTTGAGAGGGTTGCGTTCATGGTCAACAGCATGATCTTCCCTGCCAATCTCCATCCTCAAGCATGTGTCAATTCTACCCATCCTCCCCGCTTCCTTGGCTAGTACCGCTTTCCAGGCACTGTGCTCTAGAGTAGATTACTTCAGCCTTCTACTGTGTCCTCCTCCAAGTCCAATCTCTACGTGAGTTTCATCATCCAGTCACGCGTGAAAGCCCCACCAAGCTTTTCCATGGCTCTAAAAATAAAACCCAATTCCCCGCTATGCCATAATTACCGTCAGAGCTTCTCAGCCCTGTTTGACATGACTTTCTGCCCTCGTTCGTGTGTATTCTTCTCTGGGCATCCTGAGCAACCCAGCTAATTCCTACATCGCCCACAGCGGTGAAGTGGCATCAGGCTGCCCGGTGCTTGCCACGTTTTCACCTTGAGAGCTCTGCTTCCCTGTGTAAGGTCTCCAAAAGGCCTCAGCCACTACCCTGCCAATACAGTCCACCCGTTGACATTTATCCTCTATCTCAGCCCAAGATTTACTTGTTCCTAACACTAAAAATTCACAACATTCCATTCACTTCCTCTATTTAACTCTTCTATGCTGGGCTCCTCCATTACAATGGATGCCCCTTAAGCATAGTTACCAGGACATTCACCACCTTAGTCACAGTGTTTGGAAAATGCCTGGTATGTCCTGTATACTCAATAAACATTTGATAAATGGCAAAATAAATTTTAAAAAAGCATCTTCTTTTCTGGTATTTAACTTAGTAACCCTTTTCTATTCTTCAGAGCCAGGGAGATGGGTGCCAGTAGGCAAACTTCGTCTACTTCCTCTGAGAGGAAACTCAGAGGCATTCTTAGCGCTTACTGTGTAGACTTTGGGACTAGGTGTGGACACCCAGGTGGGATCATCACACCTGCAAAGGCATATTTAACATGATGTGCCATCCATGGTGCTAAACATTGAACTCTTTAGTTTTCATGAAAATAGTGAATTGGAAACTGGGATTGTTCCCATTGCAGATTATTAAACTGAGGCTCACCTGGAAAGGTATTTGCCCAAGGTCATCTAATTAATATGTGTCAGAAACAAGTGGTTTGGGACCAGCAGTTAGCATAATGGTTATTTCGCTGAACTCCCATGTAGCCAACCATGGTTCGATTCCCGGACCCAGTGGCTTAAACTCATGCCTGGTGCGTGTGTGTGCGTGCCCAGGATCCCAGGAGAATGAAGGAAAGGGGATTGCGGAGTGGCCATCCCCCCAAGGGGTGATTTCTCGCTTTCTATCTCTCTGTCTCTCTCTGTCTCTCTGGCAAGTGCACGTGCCCTGTAGCAAAAACCTCTTAAAAAAATAAAAAGAAACAAGTGGCTTGACAATAGGTGCTAAACCACTACTTTATCTCGTCAGGAGAGAGGATGGTCTTATGAATATACTTCTCAGAATTGGCACGGGGGGAAATGCTAGTTTTCATTTGGTGGTTGTGACACATTGAGAGATTATAAGTATTGGCCACTGGAGGACAGGAGGTAGCATGGTGTTTACAGTGCTGGGTTCCCACATTGCTGACCATGGTTTGGAATCATGCCAGGTGCACGCACATGCATGCATGCCTAAATCCCAAGAGGAACATGGAAGAGAAGTGATCATGCCACCCCCCTGGATGAAAGTGAAAAGTTTCTCACTTTCCTTTTCTCTCTCTCTCTCTCTGGTAAGCACACTTACCCTAAGGCAAAAAAAAAGCCTTAAAAATAAATAAATGAATAAAAATGCTGGCTACTTCAAATTTTCCCCATCTTGCACTTGTCCAATTGCATATTTAATTTTATTTGCCAAAGGGCATGTGTGCTGAGCAGAGAGAGACAGAAAGAGGGAGAGGGAGAAAGCATGCCCAAATGGGTCATGGTCTCGCTGTCATTCATTCTCTTCCACTTCTGCATCCTGTCAAGATTTGGGGCATGCATGCAAATGTGCCTGGTGTGTTGTTCAAGTCACTGGAGCCAGAATTTGATCTATGGTCAGTTGTGTAGGATTCAGTTCCCTTAACCCCAAGGCCATGGGGTCAGCCCAAATTGTGTCTTTTTTAACCAAATAAAAAATTTCAAATTTATTTCCTTCTAATAGCAACATCTTTATTTCAATACCTCAAGTCTTGTTGACTATCAGTGACTGTTTAGAGCGAACAGAGTGTAGATTGCAGAGTAAGATGGACCCGGACTCTCACCCAAGCTCCACAAATGAGGGGAAATGTGACCTTGGATGCTACTGGACTTTTCTGAACTTCAGTTTTCTCCTTAGTAAAGTGAGGGTACCAAGGGACAGTTTGGTGTGAGGGCCAAAAGGGGTATAATTATACCACATATTGCATGAGTCTGCCGCAGGGCCTGCACCAATGTCAGCTGCACACTCCCTGCCCCACGCACCCGCTCACCCTTCCAGCTGTGGTAGCTGAGCTGTGCACACAGGAGATTCTTATTCTGTAGTTCTTTTGGATCATCAATCATGAAAACTGCTCCCAGATGCAACAGGCTTTGAGGGAAGCTGTCCACATGGTGTGAACTTGTGAGGAATACAAGCAACATCACCTTCTGCAGCTTAGATTGTTTTCTTCTGGTGGTGTTAATAGCATTTCCCTCGGTCTTAAGCCTCTTGGACATCTGAATAAATGTTGACGTGAAACATGGCCAAGTGAAGCATGAAAGTGAATGTGTCAGGGTCAGCCCCATACCCTAGCTACTAAGGGAGCCAGATCCCACTTGGCAGTCCATGGTTTGAATCCTGGCCCTGTGATTTGGAAAACATGCCAGCTGTGTGAATGTGTGTGCCCCAAATCCTGAAAGGATGAAGAAATGAAGGAGAAGGGACTATGACATGACCATACTCCATGAGGGGAGGAGGGTGCTGCTTTCCTCGTCTCCCTCTCTTGGTATCTCTGTCTCTCTCTGGCAATTAAAAGAAAGTGAATGTGTTGGTTGATGAAATTCAGAGCTGAGAGAAGTAAAACCCTATGAATGCTCCTTTCCTGCCTAGAAGTTATAGGCCAGTCAGTCAGCTGCCTATTGGACATAACTCTGAGAAGCACAAAAATATCTCTTGTATGGGAAAACTCCCCATCAGACTGCCTCGTGGTTCTAAACTTTAACAAAATGCAACTATTACCAAACAATAAGGTCATAAATACCATAGAGAGCTAGCCCATTTATAATGAATAATTTATCTGATTAATTCATCATTATTCACTGATTAAAGTCAGGATAGGTAAGGTTTAATGAAAGGGGAAAAGTCATCTTAGGCCTTATGAAAGAAAGATACTGTATGTATCCACTTAATATATACCAACTATCCACACTCTGTGGTAGAAAGTAAAATATTGAAGGACATAAAAGCAGTGAAAATAGTTAATGAGATTAAGACAGTGTGGAATGTGGGGGAAAGAGAAGAATATAGAGAAGATAGCAAGAGAACAAATAGAGAGGCATGACATTAGTAGGACAGATAGGGTTTATTACCTGTTGAGGATGACATGTATAGTATTCCCAACTGGATTGGTCTGAGAAGTATTTCATGTGGGGTAAAGTCTTTTTACAAGGAAAATGAAAAATAGTGATGGATTGTTTAAAAAAGTAATGGGAATAATAATAATAATGATCAGGAAAAACAATGAAAAGCTATTGGATGATGAAATGGGGATTTTACTGTCTCTGTATTGACTGATATGCATTGTATTCCTTCTGGAAAAAGAAATGTAATACACTGTAAGGTTATATGTGATTCAATGTAATATAAACAAGATTATGATGGTAATAAATAAATTTTAAAAAACGAGGTAAAAATAAATAAAAGACTCAAGCTGCTACTCTCCGGAGGGGAGTCATCCTAGGCTTAAGGCAATTAATGAATCAAACAATCATGAGAAAAAGTCTGAACTTAGAAAACGAAGACAAATCTGATTGTAAGATGGTACAGAAAACCCTATAGGAGCACCCCGCAATGGGGAGTAGAGGAATGAGTCAGTCAGAGAGAACCAAGGGCCACAGTCTGGGTGATAGCTGAAGGCTACACAGTTGGTTATAAGGTCCCATGAGGGGGCCAGTATTTGGCATGGTGCTTAAGCCACTGGACTACCACGTGGACGACCACTGTTCGAGTCCCAGACCTGGCGGCTTGAAACTCATGCTGGATGAGTGTGCATGTGTGCCCAAAATCCTGAGAAGAGAATGGAGGAGAAGAGATTATGGCATAGCCACTCCCCCCAGGGGGGTGATTTCTCACTTTCCCTCTCTGTCTCTCTCTGCTGTGAGTGCAAGCACCCTATGGCAAAAAAAAAAAAAAAAAAAAATTAGAAAAAAAAAAAGACTCCTGAAGACGCGGATTAATAGAACCCTTTGGAAATCCACTCCCGGGTGTATGTGTAGCATAAATCTGTTCAAATGTTCATTGAAGACATACAAAAGTGCCCAGAGCAGCACGGTTTCTATCAGTGCTGTGTGGGGTTGCTAGAATTGCCGTAATCAAGTGCTGCAACAGAAGTGTATTTTCTCACAGTTCTGGAGGCTAGAAGTTTACGATCAACTTTTCAGCAGCTTTGGTTTCTTCTAAGCTTCTCTCCTTGGCTTGAAGTTGGCTATCTTTGTCTGGTGTCTTCACATGGCCTTCCATCTGTGAGTGTCCATATCCTAATCTCTTTTTACAAGGATGCCAGCCCTTGAGTTTAGGGTCCACCCATAAGAACTTGTTTCACTTTATTTACCTCTTTAAAGGTCTCATCTCAGAATATGGTCACATTCTCGGTTACTGGGGCTAGGACTCGAACATAGAAATTCTGGGTGGACACTTCAGCCCATAACAAGTTCTGAAAGGAGGCAACCCAAATCATGGTAGAATGAAGAATATATTTATACAATTAAACACTATACTTTCCTGAGAATGAACAAATTACAATAGGAAACAACATAGATGATTCTTAAAAAAGTAATATTGAGTGAAATATCCGTCTTACAGATTTCAAGATGATTTTAAAGGTAAAAACTGCAAGAAGGGAAGAGGATCACATCATTGTTTTGGGGTTAGCGTTGAGGGTAAATTGGCACTATTCTGTTATTGACATCAGTTGCTGTGGGTTGGACTGGCAGCTTCTGGGAAGGTGACTTTGCAGAAGTCTTTGCGACAGTTCTTGTTAGCAGACGTGACAGCATGAGAAATGCTCCTCCCATGATTTTCCTTGGCTGGTTTAGTCAGGGTTTAATATGAGTTGACACAAGGAACTCCATTTTGCTTCTGACAACTTTCACACCACCAAGTGGATGGGCAAAATGAAAATCATTAGCATGAGGCCCTCTAAGATTTGTCTTTTTGTTTGTTTCTAGTTTGTGATAGGGTGTGTATGCCAGAGAGGGACAGAGAAAAAGAAAGAGAGAGAGAGAAAGCACTCTCCGGGGAGAATGACCGCCTACGATCTCTTCTCTACTGTCCTCTCAGGATTTGGGGCATGTAAGCACATGTGCCTGGCATGTTTTTCAAATCCCTGGTTCTGGGGCTCAAACCACATGGTAGGTCATGTGTGATCTATCCACCATAACCACCAGGAAACCCGGCTGGCCCTTCTAACATTTATCTTACACATACCTTTCTTGGGAAGTTAATTGCCAATATGCCCTAGAGAAATAAAGTAGAAATGCATGCGATTGTGGAAAGAGTGAACTCTAGCAGACAGAAGCAAAGGGAAATCCTAGCGATACTCAGTGTCATAAGCCATGAAGGAATCCATCCAGGTTGGATCTGAAGGACACAAGTTCTGGAAGGAGGGAGTGTCTCAGGTTTAAGGGGTTGGGGTGGAATGCCAGGTGAGGTACCCTATGACCCAGAAGGTAAGGAGAAAGAGCAGTGTGCAAATAGGGAAGACAAGAAATAAGAATTGCTGGGACCAGCAGTTAGCGTAATGACTATGTTACTGGACTCCCATGTAGTCAACTGCGGTTCGCGTCCTGGACCCGGTGGCTTAAAACTGACACTGGGTGTGTGTGCATGCGTGCCCAAGATCCAGAGGGGAGAATGGAGGAGAAGGGATTGTGGTGTGGCCATCACCCTGGGGGTGATTTCTCGCTTTCTGTCTCTCTGTCTCTCTCTGTCTGTCTGGCGAGCACACTCGCCCTATAGCAAAAAAAAAGCCTTTCCAAAAAAAGAAAAAAGAAAAAAAAAGAAATAAGAATTGCTAACAAGAAATAAGAATAGGAACTAAAAAACTTCAGAAAACACAAACAAAATTAAATTATAGAGTCATGCTCTGACTGAAAGAAAATTTTTCAAAGGACATGATTTTAAATAGCCAATGAAACATGAGAAAAGTAAAACCATGTGGCTGTGATTTTTAAGATTTTTTTTTTTTTTAGAGGGAGAGATTTTTGCTGTAGGCCACAGGTGCTCACTGAAGAGACAGAGAGACAGAAAGCAAGAAATCACCCCCTGGGAGGATGGCCAGCTGCAATCCCTTTTCCTCTATTCTCTTCTTGGGATTTTGGGCACACACACACATGTGCCCACTGTGTTTTAAGACACTAGGTCCTGGACTTGAACTAAGTCAACTACATGGGTGTCCAGTGATGTAACCATTACACCACCTGCTGGCCCCTTAAGATAAATTTTACTTAATCGGGATTAGATCCATGAGGATGAAATCATGATGGTAGAACAATACTTAGACTAGTAAACAATACTTTTATAATTACACAATACAAATTATACTTATTGGTTTTCCAATTATAGCTCCAAATTACAGTAAGTGCAAAACATGGAAAATAAATTGTGAGTACAAAATAGAATAAATGCTAGTGCCTTTGATGATGTAAAATAAGAATTAGACCTGATGGGATGGGATAGGGGAGGGAAGGCCAGGAATAGACTTTTCTTGTATATGGTTGAAACATCATGTAGCAAATGACTGACCAAAACTAATGAGTTAACAGAATAAAATTAAGGATAAAGGAATAAAGATTTTTAAAAAGCTATAATGGTGAAGAAAAACCTGAAAAATAATACCGTAATTTTTAAATATTGTGAGGAAGAAAAAAGAATAGATAGTGAGATCTCTCTTAGCGTGAAAATCAGTGGATTTTCATTAATCAGTGTTCAATATTCAGGAATTTAAGGAGTCAGTTGTTAAAGCCCTGGAAGCTTCTGCCGTGATGGGAGTATTTTATCACAGGAAGTGGCAAACACTAAACTAATAAATTAGTCACCCAGCAGGTGGCACAGGTAACAGAACCATCTGCTGTGCTGGATCCACGTGGGAAGCCCAGGGCTCGTGTCCGAGTGCTCCCTGCACATGCCTGTGCTCTTGGCTGGCTGAGACTGGGATGAGTCATGGCATAGAGACTGCATTTCTGTTTCGCTCTCTCTTTCTAAATAAACAAACAAACAAACAAATAAATAAATGACAAACTAGGAAGCAACCCCACAATAAGATTCAAAACCAGTATTGGTTGGAACAAGAAGCCTCTGGAAAGTAAGTCTAGCAGGTGGGGCGAGTTAGCAGAGGGCCCCATACTCCTTGATCATCTGTTGCTGTGAGTATATATTGTGATGTGCACATAGAAGTATTTATTATGTGCCATTCGTTGTTTGTAATTATACCGTTCATATATTTGCTCAGGAATATATGCTTGGGACACATTTTTAAATTACAAATGGCTTTCAAATAACATTCATAAATATTTTTGCGTGCCCACACATCTGTCATCATGGTAAACAGTTTGTATGTACTGGTGAACATGCCGGAATGCCTTCTCCACGAGGCCTCTTGACTCACGTGGCTGCAGTCAGACCGTCAGCCGATAATCCCACTGGATGGTGTGGGGATGCAAGTCCGAGGGGAGGTACCCATCTGGGCCCTGGAAATCAGTGTGGAGCTCAGGTGAGGGTATCCAGAATTAGTGCTAATGGACTATTGGGGGAGTCCAAGAGAGGCACACTTTATGGGCAAAATAAAACATGTGCAAAGGTCCAGAGGCAAGTGGGGAGATGGCTAACTGGGGTACAGATCTGAGAGTAACTTAGAGCACGAGGGGTGAGGTGGAGGGAAAGCAGGGGCTCTCGACTTTCTGAAGGCCCTCAGTGACAGTTACCAGTTAGGTCTGGAAAGTCAGGATGTGTTTTTCTATGCAAAGATGTGTCATGACTTTTCCGAGGACCCAACAGAAAAACTCTGCCTATTTATTTACACTCCTGCCTCGGTGGGAGTGCCTCTGTGCGCTTGCTTGTTTACCATTTTGATCCCTGAAATTGGAATGCAGTCTATAATCCTGGCCCGTCAGGCAGCAGGATGATGTCACCAGCGTTTCTGCACATGCTCCTTCAAAGGCTGAAGAGTGAACTTCATCGGCGTGGGGAAGGCCAGAGTGGGAAGTTCTTTCAGTAAGTGCTGTCTCTGCACCGCCATTTCTCAGTAGCGCACAGGATGACGCTGTGTGGGGGAACAGAAATAAGTAAATAAACGAATCCCATAAGAGTGCCAATGTCTCGGAGTGAAAACGGACCCGAAAGGGTGAAACTCAGAATATAAGCACGTTTTATTAACGTATTAGCCCATTTATTCAACCTGCATTATCTCTTTTCCATACCTAAAAGAATAATATAATAAAATCTGTGTGTCTAAAAAAGTCTTGAGAAGCTAATTAATTATAACATAAAAATGTCGAGAAATAAAGAGTAATTGTGTCAAATTTTGTTGGTATCATATTTCCTTTCATGGCACATAAAGTTATAATGCTTATAATGATGCCAAATGTCAATAAAGTGCACCTATATGGGGGATTTCAAAAAGGTCATGTAAAACGGAATTAAATTATGTGTTTATTTTGGTGCAAAAAAAAGGTTGAAATGTATGTATAATTCTTCATAATACACCATTTCTATAAATTTTTTGAGAGATTTTTGCTATAGGGCATATGCCCTATTTTGCTATAGGGCATATGCCCTCACCAGAGAGACAGAGACAGGCGGAAAGTGAAAAATCACCCCCCCAAAGAGTTTGGTCACACCGCAATCCCTTCACCTCCGTTTTCCTCTCCAGACTTTGAGCACACAGGCACCTGTGACTGCTGTGAATTTTAAGCCACCGGGTCTGGGACTCGGAACCGCAATATACATAGGAGTCCAGTGATGTAACCTTTTTGCCATCTGCTGGTGCCTCTATGAACTTTTTTTTTTTTTTTTTTTAAAGTTTGCTGTAGGGCATGGGTGCTCACCAAAGAGAGATAGACAGAGTAAAAAAAGAACCCCTGGGAGGGATGGCCACCCAGCAATCCCTTCTCTTCCATTTTCCTCTCAGGATTTTGAACATGCACAAATACACGCCTGGCACATTTTCTTTTCTTTTTTTTTGAAATTTTTTGAGAGGTTTTTGTTGTAGGGCTCATGTGCTCACCATAAAGAGAGAGAGACAGAGAGACAGAAAGTGAGAAATCACCTCTGGGAGGGTGGCCATGCTGCCATCTCTTCGTCTCCATTCTCCTCTCAGGATCTTGGGCACTCACACACATGTGCCCAGCTTGAGTTTAAGCCACCGGATCTGGGACTCGAACCACGGTCAACTAAGTGGGAGTCCAGCAACATAGCCACCATGCCAACAGCTGGCCCCAATGCCTGGCATCATTTTCAAGCTGTTGGGTCCAGGACTTGAGCTGCCCGCTGGCCCTCCGTGAACTTTTTGAAGACTCCTCATATGTTTTTCTTTGTAAAACATTGTAATTATATTTTCATAACCCCCTGTTTTTTACACTGAGTAAATAACCTTTGGATTGAATCAGTATTAACAGCAGGTATTAAAACAATAGAAATGTTTCTAGTTAACCCCATACACAAGAACCCTCAGGCAGGACATAGGAAGCCCTAAAGTTATAAGGATCTATGCAACTCACAATATGGTACACCTCCACTTTGTCTACGGGAATTACGGCCAGCCCTTCACAGACAGTGGGAGTCCCAGGAACATTGACAAAATGCTGCCTGATTCACTGCATTCCCGGTTAGCCCGTGAAAGTGTGTATGGGGAACAGTCCATCCCAGGTCCAGGCTTTCCATTTGTGAAATGTTCCTAGGTCTTTGTATTCCCTTTACGTTATTCCTAAACTGAATGACCCCAAGTACCTTCTGCCCTCATTGGCGTTTTAGCCACTGACTGTTCACAGTGCTGCCTCCTAGGGGGAAAAGAGTGCACATGAAATTTGCACATGAGCTTGTGAACTTCTTGAATCACTCCTTGTGTGAGGGTTACTTCCAGGGAGTTCATTCTAGACCCAAAGTACATTAGTTGCCTGAAGTACCTTAGAAAAATAAACAATCCCAGGGCCTGGCCTTGGAATGTCATTTTTGGTGTATTTGTTTTTGAAAGGCCAGGGGTGGCATTAGAGTAGCTATGAACACAGGGTCTAGGCTTCATCTGTCTGCCCCTTTCTAAGTGGTGGGCAGCAAAATTGAGAGGGAAAAGCTTTGCTTTTTTTTGAGCCTCAGTCTCCCCATTTGAAACTGGGAAAACAATGCCTCTCTTTCAGACTAACATTGAAGGTTGGCAGGCCAGCAGGTGGTGTGGTTAAGGCAGTTGGATCCCATATGGCCAACTGTGTGGTTCAAGTCTCAGACCTAGCGTCCTGAGAAGCACACCATGTATGTGTGTGTTCAAGCCCCAAGTCCCAAGAGGAGAAGGAAAAAGAGATTATAGGGTGACTATCCCTTTTGAGTGATGCTTTCTCATTTTCTCTCTCTCTCCTCCCAGCAAGGGCATGTGCCCTAATACAAATTAGAATAAAGATAGATAAATAAAACTGAGACTTAAAGGTGGTCAGGCATGCAAGGCTCATGGTATAGTTCTGTCCGTGGAACGTAATCTACAAGCAGTTCCTGGGTCCCTCACCAGAAGCAAGAACTCTGACAGCAACAAAGAATCATACACTCTTCGAGTTTGAAAAGACCTTAGAACCGTTTCTAGTCTAAGGCAGTCTCATGGCTTAAGGGTTAAGAGAACCGATTCCCAATTCCCGCTTGGGAATTGGAATCTCAGCCCAGTGGCTCAAAAAACATTTTGGGCACCTGTACACACATGCCCCAAATCCTCACAAGATGGAGAAGTGGAGGCGGATTGCAACATGGCCACACCCTATTGAAGGGGTGCATTTTTCCTCTCTCGCTCTCTGTCTCTCTTTCTCTGGCAAGCGCATGTGCCCTCAGGCAAAAAGTTATCTTTCTATCTATATCATCTGTCTTTCAATCATCTATCTATCATCCACCTATCTATCTATATCTATCTACCAATCCCTTTTCAACAAACAAGAAAGAGAAGTGAAATTCTGGCCCAGGCAGGGACTTTTATGAGACCAAAGAGTTGAGGAGCAAAACTGAGCTGGACACAGCCTCACCCTCTTCTCGACTAAAATTTCCTCCAGGTGAGTAAGCAGGGAGTTCCTACAACCACAAACAGAGTTTGAACAACTGGATTTTTTTTTTTTTTTTTCAAATATTACAACCTGAGCAAATGCGGCTCCATCCTTAATGTTTCTGATGCAGACCATTTTGGTCAAAGACAGTTAAAATAAAATAAAAAGCTTATGCTTACTTCTGATGTTAAGTTAGAATTTTAACCACAAAGTTTAGGTGAAGTGAAGATGGGAATTCGAATTTAAAAGGAAGAAAAATACATGCCAAAGAATGAGAAGAGAAACATTTTGTCTTTCAGAGGAAAACAATTCTCAATTCTATTTTACAACCAACCATAACTCGCAAGATGAATGACACTTTCTGTTAGTGTCATGCTTTTCAAGTTACAGAAAACCCTGGTTTTGCATGGCAGGCTCTGGTGAAGCGGCCATTGTCAGCGGCCCTGCCTGATTGGGCAGCACATCATATTACTAACTTTCCCTGGCATCCTCGGGAGGCCAGGCTGGGTACAGAAAATGCCTTGAGGTTTATAAGCAGTCAGGCTTTGACCTATTAAACTCCCATCATCCAGGAGGTGACCCCCCTCATCCCCACCCAGACCACCCTCCGCACAAGCAGAACCATCGGGACGTCGAGCAAAGTGAAGAAAATGTCAGCTCCCCAGCCTGCAGGCATTTCTCTCCCGTCCCCCTAACTTCTGACCCAGCTGAACAGCGCTCATACTTTCATTTACAATATTATCTTTTACATCGACTTGGTTTTATTACATATCAGTTCATTGGGTTCCTAAGTGATAAGGTCAGGACAAACACAGGTTCATTTTGCTAGCTAGATATTTTACTAAGACGCAATAAAATGAACAAGGAGGAAAATACTGGGTCGTCTGAAAAGTTACGATGAGTTTCTCTATGCTAATATCGAGACAGAAGTATGAAAAAGCTGTCATGCTGCATCCTAGTTGTGTGGGAGGTTGCAGGGATCTATACACGTGTGAACACGTACGGATTTGTACACCAAGGGAACAAAAGAGTCAATATTATAGTGTGTTAGTGGGGGAAAAAAGGAAAGCTATTAAATCTTCTTCATATCCTAGAAAACCAGATGAAGAAAACATTGTCTTCCCCAGAATTACTGCAGGAGGCGAGGGAAATGACCCGGCCTTATTTCATGTAAGATGTAGAATGGCCATGGATGTGTGAAGTGCACGTCAAGCCATAGCACGCTGTGGGTGTGGGTCGTGGCGTCTGTGGCTCAGGGGGCAATGCAGGAGTGGAGTGTGGCTACTTGGGGTCACCTGTGCTTGAGAGGCTGTGGGGATTCCATTGGCTGCAGCAGCTCCTGGAGAAGCTGCCTTTGCTGCCTCCCGTGGCTGCGATGTAGCCCTCTGTTCTAGCCCCACGCTCTGCTGATGTTTCTTTCTATTTTTTTTTTAAGTTTATTTAATTCTTCCTTTCTATCATCAACAGCAACAGAAAAAGAGAGAAACAGAGAGAGAGAGAGAGACAGCATTCCCAGCAGGGCCTTGGCACCGTGATTCACCCCCAACTTCCGCAGCCCTGATGATGGGCCGGCATACTCGTGCACCCAGAGGTTCCAGAGCCCTCTGGAAGCACACCCGGAATCTCCCTGTGGGGGTCAGCTCTGCGGAATGCTGCGCTGCTGCTGTACCATTATGCAGCCTTCTTGATGTTTTTTTTTTTTTTTTTTTTTTTTTTTTTTTTTTTTTTTTTTTTTTTTTTTTTTTGGAGAGGTTTTAGCTATAGGGCGTGTGCGCTCGCCAGACAGACAGAGAGAGACATAGAGACAAAAAGTGAGAAATCACCCCCCGGGGGGATGGTCACACCGCAATCCCTTCTCCTCCATTCTCCTCTCGGGATCTTGGGCATGCACGCACACGCGCCCGGCGTGAGTTTTAAGCCTCCGGGACGCGAACCGTGGTCGACTACATGGGAGTCCAGCGACATAGCCATTACGCTAACTGCTGGTTCCCTTGATGTTTCTTTATCAGGAAACTTGGTTTTAAAGCCTTGGTTTCAAACAACACAAAAATGAAAACAATTCAAAGAGAAGAACTTTTTTTTTTTCTTTTCTTGGAGAGGTTTTTGCTATAGGGCGTATGTGCTCACCAGAAAGACAGAGAGACAGAAAGCTAGAAATCACCCCCTGGGGGGATGGCCACGCCGCAACCCCTTCTCCTCCATTCTCCTCTCGGGATCTTGGGCACGCACACACATGCGCCTGTTGTGAGTTTAAGCCGCCGGGTCCAGGACTTGAACCACAGTCGACTACATGGGAGTCCAGCAACATAGCCATTATGCTAACTGCTGGTCCCAAGAACATCTTGATAGCATTCAGCACGAAGTAGGCTTTTGCCTGGTGCTATGCCAAGTAGGAGCTGTTTTGTTCCAGGTATAAAGCCAGAGTCCGTCTCCAATGGGCTTATGAATAAAGGGGAGCTGGACAAATGGATGAAAAGTGGATTGCTGGTGCCGAGACCCAGGCAGCCCGCTCACGCACATGCTCTGTTGTTCTAGCCCTTCATTGTTCCCACTCTTGCACGTGCCCAGGAGCCATTTGGGCCACACGCATGGCACAGGACACCCTCCTGGATGTCGGACTGGGTGTGGCTCCCTGGCACTCACTTCATGCTGAAGGAGGAGGGCTGCTGCTATCAGGCAGGGGTGGGGGTGGGAGCCCAGCTTGGAAGCTTATTTCTGGGCCACAGGGCAGGCCACAGGTGATGGCAGACAGAAATTGTGGAGAGGGACATCATCTGAAGTGTGGTCTACACTGTTTCCCACAGTTACCCAGAGGGACTCCAGCCATTGGCCTGGGCGCTCAACAAGCCTTTCGGAGCCTCCACTGTGGTCTTGGTTGTCTCACGGGGCTCCTTTCCCTGACCAGGGCTGACTGGGGCCATCCCCCAACTAAACTTCTGACACCTGAATCCTGGCCTGAGAGTGTGTGTCAGGTAGAACATGAGCCAATGTAAAGCTGTGCATATTACACCACACACACACACACACACAGGCATGTAAGCACGTGCACATGCTCACTCATACATGCATAGTTAAATGCATACATATACATGCACACACTCGTTCATACATGCATACTTATACACGTGCGTATGCATGCATGCACAGGCACATATGCACATTCTCCTGCCCACAATCTCATGCTCTCTCTTGGCCAGAGCGTGCTCCTGACACTTACCATCAAATGACCATCACAAGTGCTGTGGTCTCTCTTACTGGTGGGCACCCAAGGTTCAGCCGCCCCGGAACCTCTGAGGAACTGTGTAGGCATGTCTCAGACTTCTGTCTGGCATTTGGCTCCTTTTGCCTCTGCTTAACTGGTACAGCATGGATGGCAACTGTGAAAACAAACCTTTGTGGTTAAAAAGAGTCTGCACGATGCTGTCTGTGAGCACAATCTGTAAACGGATCTGGCTTTTCTTCCAAAATACTTGACCTTCCGCTTTAAGTGTATGTTAACCAGCTTTGAACCCAGAATATTTGCATCTTGCAGGCTAGACAGTCTCACAGCCCCTGAAACAACTGATGGGGAACATCCCTGGTTGCATGCCTGCTGAAAGGTGGGAGCTGAGATAAAAGACGTGCGATGGGAGGGGACAAAAAGGAGCCAACAGATTCCATATATTGCTGAAACAGACTTCCCTTTTGATCTCCTCTGATTCCTCCAGGGCGGGACCCAGCGAGAAGAAGAATGGCAGGTTGGAGACCACACCCCCCAAACTGGCTCTCCTTTGAACTGTGATGGCAGGACTGCTATTCTTAATCAGAAACATGGCCAGGAAACAGTGACTCCCAACCACCCTGCTGTACTCGCCTGCTGCCAGCGTCAGCCGTGTGAGGATTCAAACAAGCTGTTGCGTATTACGTTGGTTTTCTCTATCTTGAACTGCTGAGCATGAATTGGTTTGCTAAGTGCCAGGCCATGCAATAAAGCCCTCTTATGAGGGCTTATTCAAATCATCCTCCCAGGAACTCTACAGGAGATGAGCTAAAATGACCCACTCAATGGATGAGAAAACTGAGGCTTAAAGGAGTTATGTAATGTGGTCAAAGCCAACAGGAAGGGCCATGCCTGGTTGGGACAAGATTTAAACCAAGGCTTTTCTTTCTTTAGAGGTTTTTTTGTTTGTTTTTGGTTTTGTTTTTGTTTTTGCTCACCAGATAGAGAGAGACAGTGAGAGCATAAGTGAGAAATCATCCCCTAGGGAGGATGGCCACACTGCAATCCCTTCCCCTCCATTCCCTTTCCAGGATCTCGGGCATGCATGCACATGTGCTGGGCATGAGTTTCAAGCCACCAGGTCTGAGACTTGAACCGTTGGTTGGCCATGTAGGAGTCCAGTAGTATAACCACTATGCTATCTGATGGCCCCAGTCGTTCTGAGTCTAGAGATTCTAATTTTAATCACAATAGCAGCTGCCCTCTAGAAGGCAGCCCAGCCCCTCTGTCCACCTTACTGTGCAACGTACACTCTCTAAAGAACAGGCCTGTCAAAAGTGGGTTGAGTGGCCTTACCACGCTGCAGGTTATGCTGCAGTTACGGACACAGCACAGTTTCTGGAGAAGTCTCCATGACTCAACAGTTGAAATGTCATTCATGCTAAAGAACGTTACCGTGGCTGCTACTACTTGGATTTGAGCCTTTCATCTCCAAGTTTTCTCTCTTTTCGATGTGCTCTAGCTCACTAGTGGTGGTTTAGCCTCTGCTTCCTACCCAGCTCAGGCTTCCTTCTCCTTTTTTTTTTTTGTTTTTGTATTTTTTTTTGGGGTGGGGGGAGGTTTTTGCTATAGGGCGTGTGCACTCGCAAGAAAGATAGAGAGAGACAGAGAGACAGAAAGCGAGAAATCACCCTCCGGGGGAGATGGCCATGCTGCAATCCCTTCTCCTCCATTCTCCTCTCGGGATCTTGGGCACACATGCACACGCACCCAGCATGAGTTTAAGCTGCCGGGTCCGGGACTCAAACCAGTCGGCTACATGCTCAGTCCAGCGACATAGCCATTACGCTTACTGCTGATCCCAGGGCTTTCTTCTCTTCACAGCTGTCTTCCTACCCCCACTCCAGCTTCTCAAAGTGCTGGCTCATGGTTGCACAGCCAGAGGCTCACACCCATCTGAAATGAAAAACGCACCATGGCAGGCAAGTCCACGGAGTGAATCCGCATCTTCTGAGACCCAGGACACAGCTGCTTCTCCTGCTGCCCACCTCAGTGAGTTCTCACGAATCACCCACCCTGTGCTAGGCTCTCTCTGCTCGCCATTAAAGACTTCAGCAGTTAGCATGGCGGATGTGGTCCCTGACACCAGATCCCATAAAAGCGATCTGTGTTAAAGAAGAAAATGACATTTGCGAATATTCATTTGCAATTTTTAAAAATTTATTTATTCAATTCTTTTGTTATTATTTGTTTTTGCTTTGACTAGAGAGACAGAGAGAGAGAAAAAGGGAAAGTGAGAAAGCAAGCTGCCAGGTCTGGGACTTGAACTGTGATTAGCCATGTGGGAATCTAGCCACTTTAACCATCACACCACCTGCTGGTCCTTCATTTGCAATTCTTTAGGAGTGGATCAGAGGAAAAGACTGGAAAATACATTTGGTTTGGGGAACTTAGAAGGCTTCCTAGTAGTGACATTGAACAAACCCTGAGGGTTTGGTGGTGATGACACAGGATCCAGTCCTACAGTTCTCAACCTCGGTTGCACTTTCCAATCACTGGAGGGCTTTAAAAACACACACCCCACCCAGGCTGCACCTGAGACCGATTATATTAGAATCACTGGGGTAGACTTAGACATGCCTACTTTTTTTTTTGGAGAGATTTTTGGTATAGGGTGTGTGCACTCGCCAGAAAGAAAGAGAGAGACAGAGAGACAGAAAGTGAGAAATCACCCCCCAGGGGGGATGGCCATGCCGCAATCCCTTCTCCATTCTCCTCTTGGGATCTTGGGCATGCGCGCACACACACCCGACATGAGTTTAAGCCACCGGCCCGGAACTCGAACCGTGGTCAACTACAAGGGAGTCCAGTGATATAGCCATTACACCATCTGCTAGTCCCAGACATGCCTATTTTTAAAGCTCCCTGTGGACAATAGACAGACAAACTAGCAGGAGGCCATTCCAGTATCCGGGGAGGACAGGAGTGAAAATGAAGGTAAAGCTAGACAGAGGTCAACCACATGGGGGGATATTTAAGAGGTGACAGCAACTGAGGACCTGGGATGGATTGAGTGAGGAGTGCAGAGAAGGAGGGCCAGTCACAACAGAGCCTGAGTAACAGGCATGATTTGTGCTCTGTTTGCTAATTGATTTACTGTCATCCATTACGAAATCAGAGAGGGCTCTCAGCAAGAAGCTCCCCTGGAACAGCAATAAATAAATAAATAAATAAACCACTCATGTCGGGCCAGCTCTCCGCTGGCAGGGCAGCCCAAGAACAGGACTTGTCTGTAATTATCTCCAATGAGGAAAGAAAAAGAACTTTCACATCCTGACTCTAAAATTCTCTCTTCGCCCCGTGAGTCAGTACATAAACTTTAATTCAGACGTTGGCAGTACTGTCAACAGCTCATATGTCATTAGCCGAGAGCCTCTGAGGATCCAGGTGCCAGGGAGCAGGCTCCTCCGCTGCCTTCTCTGCCTGTCGGGATCCCCTTCATTTGTTGAAATCTCAGAGGCCAGGCCTTTCTTTCTTTCTTTCTTTCTTTCTTTCTTTCTTTCTTTCTTTCTTTCTTTCTTTCTTTCTTTCTTTCTTTCTTTTTTTCTTTTTGGAGAGGTTTTTTTCATAGGGTGCTTGCGCTCACCAGAAAGACAGAGAGAGACAGAGATACAGAAAGCGAGAAAGCACCCCCCAGGGTGGGATAGCCACACCACAATCCCTTCTCCTCCATTCTCCTCTCAGGATCTTGGGCACGCACGCACACATGCCCGGCATGAGTTGAAGTCACTGGGTCCAGGACTCGAACCGCAGTCGACTACATGGGAGTTCACTGACATAGCCATTATGCTAACTGCTGATCCCAGAGGCCAGGCCTTTCTTGAGATAGGGAAGAACCTGAGGTTCAGAACTTTCCTTCTGCTCACTGTGGCCTGGCAGTCTAGGCCAGGTCTCTTGCCCTTAGCATGACACAGATGTCTCTTTGCACACCTAGTGAAGTGGGTAACCACAGCCACTTGAAACCCATGGCTGGATCTCATGGGTGCCTGCAGACAGTCCAGGGGTTCATCTGGCAGAGCCAGGAGAAACCACAGAATATTAGCCTTGGTCAGCGTGGATGCAGAACTGACAGCAAACCAATGTGCAGGTGGGAAATTAACTTCTCGTCCTCCCTGGGCGATGGCCTCTTCACACCTACTCCCCTGTGATTTACACCAGCCGATTCCTCCTCAGGATGGCCTAGCCTGGACTCACAGGAGTTGGCAAATGCCCCTGTAAAGAGCTCAACCTCTTACCTATAGAAGAAGATACTTTGAACTTTCCTTTCTCTTATCTCTCTCCTTTAGTTCTTTGACTTATGATTCTACCTGACAGGGGAAATCAAACCAAACATCCAAAGCCCACGAAATTAAACACAAGCTGTTAATAATTAAGCTCACATCATACAGTATGTTTGCAAACTGAAAAGACTTGGCATGTCCTAGTTTACCTTGTTAGTCTGCAGTGACATAGGAAGCCTGAACTCAAAATCAACATGTGTGCTATGGGCATGGATCCCCAGTCCCCCAGCCATGGAGTAGTACCAGTCCACGCAGCAAGAACTGGGCTCACAGCAGGAGGTGAGTGGTGGGAGAGAGCAAAGCTTCATCTGTATTTACAGCCTCTCCCCATTGCTCTTATTACTCCTGAGCTCCACTTCCTGTCTGATCAGTGACAACATTAGATTCTCACGTTGAAACATCAAAAATTCCCATGTTTGGGACCAGCAGTTAGCATAATGGCTATGTCGCTGGACTCCCACGTAGTTGACCGCGGTTCGAGTCCCAGACCCGGTGGCTTAAACTCATGCTGGGTGCGTGTGCGTGCTTGCTCAAGATCCCAAGAGGAGAATGGAGGAGAAGGGATTGCGGCATGGACATCCCCCCTAGGGGGTGATTTCTCGCTTTCTGTCTCTCTGTCTCTCTCTGTCTGGCGAGTGCATGTGCCCTATAGCAAAAACCTCTCCAAAAAAATTTAAAAATAAATAAATTCCCATGTTCACTGGTAGCCCCTGTAACTCCAGTTTGGCTTTGAATGCAGTTGCAGGAAAACAAGCTCAGGGCTCCCACTCATACTGCGTTATAGTGAATTGTGTAATTATTTCATTACATATTGCAGTGTAAGAATAATAGAAATGAAGCGGACAATAAATGTAATGCACTTGAATCATCCTAAAATCATTGCCCTCTCCACCCTCAGTCCATGGAAAAGTCATCTTCCATGAAATCATTCCCTGGTGCCAAAAAGATTGGGGACCACTGCAAGAGATCTTTAAAGAGCTCACGGAAAATGCATATTATAAAAAAAAAAACTATGCATACGTTTCAAATGTTTTTGCACCAAGACACATTCATACTTTAAATTCTCTTTTTTTTCCCCCTGAAGTTTTTGAAGTTCCTATGTAGGAGCCAAAGAAATCACCCTAAAATATTTTTCAATGTAAGGTGGTTTAGCTATTGTAAAATGAAGCTGAAGAAAAACAAAATCATTTTTAAGGTTTTGAAACATCTATATTTGAAACAGCCATGGTTTGGTGCTATGTAGTTTACAAGTTTGAAAATGAAATTATAGGACACAAAAAAGTTTTTTAAAACCTACTCAATATCATATGACGAGGAAGCTTGGAAATGTGAAGGACTTCTCATGAGTTACATTTGAGGTTGCAAATGCCAGAATGTGACATTTGAAGAAAAAATCAGAGTTCCTATTACACCCATGTTACCTTGTCCAAGTGCGACAGTTCTCCCCACAGCTCAACTGTGAGGCCTCAGGTCCAAGCCATGGGTTGCCTTCTGTGCCCATTCTTGTTGCTTTTCATTCTTTTACTTTTTTTTTTCTTTTTCTTGAATTTATTTGTTTATTTCTTCCATAAGAACAAAAGACACAGTCACCCTCAGTGAGTCCTCCTGCCATGATCCACCTTCAGCCCAGCCAGCCGGGAACACAAGCACATGCACATGAACACCGAGCATATACAGGGAGACCCCAGGATGCAAACCGGGCACATTCCCACTGGGTCCAGTTGCACTCTTGCTGTGCCACCATCTGGTTGGCCTCTTGTTCTTTTTAACAGCAGTGAGCTCACTCCAAAATGATTAGTTCTTTTGTTATTTGAAACTTGTGAATAGTTCTTGACCTGATTTTAGCAGATTGAAAGACATGTTTTCTGAAAACATTGAAAAGAAACAGTTCTCCCATTGCTTTCACCCTGAAAGGTAACCCAACTCTTTACCTATCCATTCCTCTACACCCTTCAAGGACTCAGAATGGCTGTTGTAGGTTGGGGCTTTGGAGAAAAGACCTGGCAGCAAATTCCAACAATCACAGTTCCTACTTGTGTGACCTTGGACAGATCCCTGCTTAAGTCTCAGTTTTCTCAGCTGAGAAAGAAAGAGGTCTCTACTCAAATATTATCTCCTGGAGACACCTATCTTACCCTATCTACAATGGCCCCATCCTTTCTTGTCTTTTTTCTTAATCTCCTTAATCTCTTTTATTTTTATCATTGATGTTATACTATATTTCTACTTGTTGATTTGTCAACAACACATGATAAATCCCATGAATGTTTTGTTCTCACCCTTAGAACTAGGTCTGGCTCCAAGCAGACCTCGGCAAGAGCTGGTTAAGTGGATAATTAGTAATAATAAGCCAATCAATAAGTATGTTTAGATGAAGGAAACCAGGGTAAATGCAGGGAATGGTAACACGTATGGGCAGAAAAGAGGAATCGGGATTTCAATGGAGCAGTGTAAGAGGTTGGTCAAAGAGTTAGGAGGCATGTCAGAAGAAAGCAGTGTCATAGGAGAAGAGTGGGAGAACAAGAAAGAGGGCATTGGTAGCTTTGCAGAGGCATCCAGAGACCCCTGGCTTAGAAGACATCATAATTGTGCCACATGTCCACTCAATATCCATGAGAATTTTCTGAGTGACCCTCGTGCATAAAGCCAAGTGTGATGGGGGACATGGAAAGGATGCATTCATGGTGTATATCTAGGCTGGGAGTAGGATGGGAAAGGCTATGCTTATTCTATGGCCTCTCGGCCCCTCTGTGTCCACCAGCTCTGTGGTCCCCATTCACTGCTCACTGACAACTTTCTACTTCAAGCACACTCTTCTGTTATTTGCCTGAAGTTTCCCCTGACTTGCTCCATAGACATGGGCAAATTAGCAGCTCAGAGGAGCCAACATTACTGAGAATAGCAGGGATGTTCCTCTTGGCAGATGGGAGTCACTGGGACAGGCCTCAGGCTGCCTGTCATTGGGGGCAAGTCTGAGACATGCCTACACAGCTCCTCAGAGGTTCCTGGGTGGGACTGAACCCTGGGTGTCCACCAGTAACTTGCTCATTCACACACACACACATTACAGAGCTTTCTCCCTACTTGTCCTCATCCTGCTCTTTCTCTTCCCTCTTTCTCATTGTCACTCCCTCTGAAATAGACCACCTGCTCCCAGGTTCTCGTCTCAGGGTCTGCTTTCAGGAAGACCTAAATTCATAATGTGCACAGTAATTAATGACCTTTAATGGCATTAAACTAGGAGCATAGAATTAATGTTGCCCAAGGCGAGAATTGAACATTTCCAGGGAAGAAGGGATTGCTAACCTATAGGAATCCATGGAGAAATATTTGTCATGGCAGGACCTTGAAGAATTAGAGAGACTTCTATGTGGAATTTGGTGGAGAAGGATGAGAGGGAATGAAAAAGATATCAAGAAGGAGAGAAGATGAGGAAAATGGATTTAGAGAACAGAAATTTGATATTGTGGTGAAAAAGAAGATTAATGTATAAAATAGGAGAAAATCCCAGGAATATTGGCTGGGGTCAGATTGTATAGGGTCTCAGCATTTAGCTAAGACTTTGGAAATTGAACCCATAGGAAAATAGAAGCCATAAAGAGGTTTAAAACAGTCTTTCATGTGATAACCAAAGGATTTTGCACTTGGCACGGAGGGAAGAAGTCCAAAAGACAAGAAAGTGAAGAATAAGACACTAAGGGTTACACCAGGTTGGGCTATCTGGGAATGGAAAGGAGGAATAAATGTGAAGAAGTGTGGATGAGACCATGATGCCCCTCCCACATCCTTCATTAAGAAAGGTTTTGTGGCTCTGGGTCCTAGGAGGGCTGTGGGCTGACACTTGGCTCTTGATGCCTTCAGAAAGGTCTCGGGAACTCCTCACAGAAGGATGCAGGGTTTCCCAGTGATCCGTGTTCAATGACCAGTCATCCTGGGAGTGAACATCTTTGCCCAACCTGGGCTAACTCTGAAGAGCCTCTTGAGATCCAGGGCTGGCAGTGCCAATGGCCAAGGCTGACAGTCATTTAAGCCTTTCTTACCCCGTCTGCTCCTGTGTTCTTTCCCTCTTTCAATAGATACTTGATGTGCTCAGTTTCAGACATATTGAGATAGGTCTTAAAGGTCTGAAGAATCTGTGTGGTTCTGTATCTGTGAATGTGGAGATCATTGGTTTTACCCTGTTTCTTCCAGCAACAGCTCTGCCCTCATGCCCATTGACTGGGGAATGTTGTCCTCATCTAAACCAATCAGATTCCTTCACTAAGATGTTCTGGTTGGAGAATAAAAGCCATTTTCTTCTCTCTTCCTGAAGCTGCTGATCTAAGTTTCAGATACAAGTTTCTAGGAGCCATATCACTGGGACAAGCCTTTGTCGAGTGAGAATGAAGACAACACAGCAAGAGATTGTAGGAAGACCAAGTAAGTGCAGGCCTGCTGCATCCCTCTGTAGTAGGTGGAATTCTAAAGTGACCCCAAGATTCTCACCCACTGGTGTCTACACCTGTATGACCCCCTCTCCTCTGGAGTGTGAGTGGGATGTAGAAGTATGATGGGGTATTTCTCCCATGATTAGGTTACATTACACAAGACTCCACCTTAGCACACCACAGAGGAGCTTCTGTCAGGATTGAAGATACAGACTGCCCTGTTGTAGGGAAAGACCGCCTCATGGAGGCCTCCAGTTGCTGATACTGGTCCCACTTCTAGGCAGCAAGACAACATGGGGGCGTGATGGTGTCTCCATGTCACTCATCTCTGTATGTCTCAACTTCTTTCTTGGTTTTCTCAACCTTTAAGTGCACACATGTAGGTAAAGGGTCACATCATTAAATTCTGTATAGGTAAAACATTTGTTGTAGGGGCCAGATGGTAGCAAAGTGTAAAACACAGCCCTCAGAGAAGCTTACCTATATGGGAAGGTTCTAGGTTCAAGTCCATGGCTGGCTGACACTGGGGGATATACTGTGGCAACAAGAACCTTTTGGGGATCTTCACTCTCACACTCACTCTCTGACTCTCTAGCTCATGGGAGAAATAAATAAACTTTCAAAAAAGCTTCTAAGTATAACTCAGTTTACTACCCAAAGCTGGACCAATACAAGGATTGATCACACATAGACAAGGTGTGAGCAAGAATTTTAGTCCACAAACGTGGGCATGAAAATCAAATTATTGCTATGGTCCTAATGTGTCCTCCCCAAAGTCATGTGATGAAATTTGGTCATATTAGAAATTAAAAGAGTGAAAATTTATTCTGACTATGGGATTAAGAGTTGGAGACATTAGGAGGTGATTAGGATTCAAGTCATCCTGTGATTGAATCTTGGTAGGTTTCAAGGTGAGGGAATGAGACAGACACACAGACATGGAAATGGACACAGACATGCAAGCTCATGCCACGTGATGCCCCTGCCATGTTACCTACCAGCAAGAAGATCCTTCCACCTCCAAAACTGCAAACTAAATGAACCCTATTTTTACAAATTACCCAGGCTCAGGTCTTTCTGTTTAGCAAAACAATAAACTAAAGCAGTCATGTAACTTAATTTTTTTGTCCAGTTGAAGTAAATCTGACTTCAGGATGCCTGAGGTTGTCTGGCAAAAATCTCAATGTATGACATTACTTCAAGACTCTTTCCGTAACCTGAGGTCTGCATGAAGACTGCAGGGGTCTCACAGTGTTTCGGGTGTTGCAAGGTCTCCTGCTCAACAAAATATTTGTAGGACCCTTCATCTGCAGGCTGTGCTTGTCATCTCTATGACTCCCACTGCCAATGCACACAGCTCCTTGAGGTCGAAGGTCCTGCCATGCTGGAAACTCTAGTCAAGACTTGAGGTGCCCTCACAATTACGTTCTGGCCTACAAAGTTCTGGTCATCTGGTCTAGCATTCCACAAGGAAATGAACAAGTCCTTGCCTCTCTCCAAGCACCATGTGTTTTTCTTTTCTCAATTTCAATTTGAACACCTAATTTTGGTCCTGCCTCCATATTTTGTGTCAAGAAAAGTCAAGGGGTTGAGGACAAGGAGCTAAAAAAGTGATTGAATATTGGACTTTCAGTGCATGATAACACTATCACTTTCTTTTTTCGAGAGGTTTTTGCTATAGGGCACATGTGCTTGCCAGAAAGACAGAGAGAGACAGAGAGACAGAAAGCGAGAAATCACCCCCCAGGGGGGGGATGGCCACACCGCAATCCCTTCTCCTCCATTCTCCTCTCGGGATCTTGGGCACACACGCACATGCACCTGGAGTGAGTTTAAGGCACCGGATCCAGGACTTGAACTGCTGTTGACAACATGGGAGTCCAGTGACATAGACATTACACCAACTGCTGGTCTCAACACTATCACTTTCTTAATAACCTCGATGGAACCAGACACTGTTCTGCCCTCCCTAGAAACAGGTATTGAAGCAACCCAGGAGCCTAGCCAGTCTCCCAAAGGCAGGACCATGGGAATCCCTCAGCTTGCTTGACAGGAAGTAACCTGAGGGAGCTCATGGGTAAACCACAAATATTTTCTTCCCTGTCTTCAAGAAAGGGTCAATTCAAGATTCAATTTCAGGATCATTTAGTGGCACCAACTGAAATACGTTTATTTTACTTAATTCCTTTTTTTTTTTTTTCAGTACAGTTTATTTAATGTTCTCTGAAGTGGAAAAGGTAAGAAATAAATAATATTTCAGAAGTATTTTTCCATTTTTTAAAGTTACATGATGATTAAAATTGTCTCCACTCTGTTCAGGGAAGGTAAAGATCAATCCAATTATAACAGAAATCTTTCTTAAATACTGCCATAAAGGAATTTGACAGGATGCCCCTCGTAGACTGCTATTGCTGAGAATTGCAATGAGATGTGAATAAAGCTCTGGGTATGATAATCCTTGCACCTATACACACACAAGGACTGTTTTACCCCATGTAGGTTTGTCGACCTGGTCACCGCAATTATGTGACTTGGTCTCCAAGGTTAAAGAAATGGTACAATTTTAAAATAAGTTTATTTTGGGACCAGCAGATGACATAATGGTTATGTCCCTGGACTCCCACATGGCCAACAACAGTTGGAGTCCTGGAACAATGGCTTAAAACTCATGCTGAGTGTGTGTGTGCATGTCCAAAATCCCAAGGGGTGAATGAAGGAGGAGGGATTGCAGTGTGACCATTTCCCTCCGGGGGTGGGGAGGTGATTTTTAACTTTCTGTCTCTCTGTCTCTCTCTGTCTCTCTGGCAAGTGCATGTGCCCTATAGCAAAAATATCAAAAAAATTATTTTGAGCTTATGTATCTCACTCATGAGTGAGATATAGAGACAAAGATAGGAAATTAGCACTCCAGTGGGTCCTGGTGCCCTAGCCTCAGTCACCCTGAACCACGGGCACGTGTGTATAGGGTGTATACAGGGAGGTCCCAGAACATAAACTGGGACTTTCCCATGTAGGTCAACCTCGCAGAATGTCATGTTCTACCCCTATGCCACTGTCTGGACCCTCAGGAAAGTTTCTAAAGGCCAGCCATGGTGTGCAACAGTGGCTTGGTGCTCCAAGATGCTGACACCATATGAGGAGGCCTGGGTTCATGTATGGAGGTCCCCTATACATGGAGGGTGTGTATACTTGTGTCCCTGGCTGACTGGGGTTGGAGGCTGATCACAGCATGGAGACCCTGTTGGGGGTGGCTGCCTCCTCTCTTTCTTTCTCTTTGTCTCTTTCTCTCTCATGGAATAAATTAATAAATTTCAAAAAAATGAAAGAATATGTGCTTTGGAAATAAGATAATGGTCATATAGGAGCTATATTGTTTTAAAATTTTCATTATTATTTGTTACTATTATTTATACATTCAATCACTATACATCATTTAGATTGTAAAGAGAATTTACCCAGCATGAAATATACCTCAGACCACTCCAGTTGAAAATACTATACATGTTATCAACTAGTAATAAACAATTTCTGTGTCCCACAAATGTCTTACCTCTCTATTTTTCCCTAAATTTCCTTCTCTACACTCTTCCCGTCTCCCACTTTCCTTCTACTTTGTCTCCAGTGTCTATAACAATTTTCATGCTTTTATGTCTTCCAGTCTTTCAGTCTCTACTATAGAGTATGAATAGTTGGTATATGTTACGTGGAGATGTACAATGTCTCTGTTTCATAGCCCAACTTGCTTCACTCAGCAATAAATCTTCCATATTCATCCACTTTTTATCAAATGCCAGGATCTTGTGTGTGTGTTTTTTTTAATGGCTGAATAGTATTTCATAAAGCATATGTGCCACACTTTTTCAATCCATTTATCTGTTCGTGGACATTTGGGTTGGTTCCATGTCTTAGCAGTCATGAGTAATGCCACAATAAACATAGATGTGCAAGCACTTTTCTGACTAAGCATTCTCCTGTCCTTTGGGTTGATACCCAGGAGTGGAATTGCTGGATCATATGAAAGTTCTATTTGAAGGTCTTTGAGGAAGGTCCACAGTGGTTAGATCAATTTACATTCCCACCAACAATAAGGAGAGTTCCCCTTTCACCACATCCCTACCAGCACTTACCTTTTTTTTTTTTTAATCTTCACCATTCTTATTGGAATTAGGTGGTATCTCATTGTGGTTTTGATCTGTATCTCCCTTATGATGAGGGATCTTGAGCATTTTTTCATATACTTCTCGGCTGTTCATATATCTTCCTCAGAGAGTTGTTTATTCAGCTCATTTTTCCATCTTTTAATTGGGTTAGACATATTTTTCCAGGTAAGCAGCTTGAGTTCTCTGTGAGTTCTGGTTATCAGTCCCTTATCTGAGGCATACTTTACAAAAATTTTCTCCCATTCTGAAGGTTGTTAATGCACATTAATTACTGTATCCTTTGCTGTGCAGGAACTTCTTAATCTGACGTAATCCCACTTGTCTTTTTGGGGGGATTATTGCTTGTGCTTTGGAGGGAGTCTTTCTTAAGAAGTCTTTGCCTATCCTAATATCTCCCAGTGTTTCCCACCAGTAGTTTTATAATTTGCAGTCTTATATTTAGATCTTTGATCCATTTTGAGTTTATTTTTGTTAATGGTGAGAGATAGGGGTTCAGATTCATCTTTCTACAGGTGGATACCCAGTTTTTCTAGCACCATTTGCTTAAGATGTTTTCCTTTTCCCTTGGGTTTACTGGTACTCTTTGACAAAGATCAATTGGCTATATGTTTTGGGGTTTATTTCTGAGGTCTCTTCTCTGTTCCATTGGTCCTCATGTCTGTTTTTGTGCCAATACCATGCTGTTTTAATTATCACAGCTTTGTAATATATTTTGAGGTCAGGAAGTGAGATGCCATCCATTCCACTCTTTTTGTGTAGGATTGCTTTAGCAATACTGGATCTTTTGTGATTCCAGACAAATTTTATGATTGTCTTTTTTAGATCTGTGAAGAAGGTCTCTTGTACTGTTATAGGGACTGAATTAAATATGTAGATAAATTTGGGTAGGATTGCCATTTTGATTATATTAATCCTCTCAATCTAGGAACATGGGATGTCCTTCCAGTTTTTTGTGTCATTTTTTATTTCTTTTTCAAGATTTTCATAGTTTTCCTTATAGAGGTCTTTGACTTCCTTGGATAGTTTTATTCCTAGGTATAAGATACCTATGGCTATGGTAAATGGAATTACTTTCTTCAGTTCTGCCTCTGTCTGTTTATTGCTTACATATATAAATGCTATAGATTTTTGTAAGTTAATTTTTTGTATTGCCACTTTAGTGTAGGCATATATTTCTTCAAGTTTTTTCATGGATACCATTGGTTCTTCTATGTATACAATCATGTCATGGTGAAGAGAGATATTTTCAGCTCTTCTTTCTCTACTGGAATGCCTTTTATTTCATTCTCTTGTCTGATCCAGTACTATATTGACTATGAGTGAAGAGAGTGGGCAGCCTTGTTTTGTACCAGTTTTTTGTACCATTCAGTATGTTAGCTATAGGTTTTTCATAGATGGTTTTTATTATGCTAAGAAACTATCCTTCTATGCCAATTTTACTGAGAGTCTTAATCATGAAGGAATGTTACATTTTGTCAAATGCTTTTTCTGCATTGATTGAAATACTCATATGTTTTTTTTAATCTTTCTTTCTGTTAATATGGTGTATTATACTTACAGTTTTACATATGTTGAGCCGCCCTTACATCCCTGGAATAAAGCCTACCTGGTCATGCTGAATAATCTTTTTTCTTTTTTTTAGAGGTTTTTGCTATAGGGCATGTGCGCTCGCCAGACAGAGACAGAGAGATAGAAAGTGAGAAATCACCCCCCTGGGGGAATGGCCATGCCACAATCCCTTCTTCTCCATTTCCTCTCGGGATCTTGGGCACGCATACACATGTGCCTGGCATGAGTTTAAGCCACCGGGTCCGGGACGCGAACCGCGGTCAACTATATGGGAGTCCAGCAACATAGCCATTACGTTAACTGGTGGTCCCGGATAATCTTTTTTATATGCTGTTGGATACAATTTGCAAGTATCTTGTTGAAAATTTTTGCATCTATATTCATCAGATATATAGGTCTGTAATTATTCTTTCTTGTCATATCCTTACTGGTTTGGGGAATGAGAGTGATGGAGGCTTCATTGAATGAATTTGAGAGAGTTCCTTCCTTTTGGATCTTTAGAAATAGTTTGAGTAGAATGGGGGTTACCACTTCATTCAAAGTTTTGTAGAATTCAGAAGTGAAGCCATGAGGACTTCGACTTTTCTTTGTTGGGGGGTTATTTAATACTCATTCAATTTCATTGCTTGTTACAGGTCTATTCCAGGCTTTCTATGTCCTCCTCAGTCAATTTTGGTAGATTATATGTGTCCAGAAATTTGTCTATTTCAGTCCAAGTTTTCTCATTTGTTGGTGTTTAGTCACTCGTAGTATCCTCTAACAATATTTTGTATTTCTGTTATGTCCGTTGTAACATTGCCTGTTTCCTTGCTAATTTGATTAATCTGGTTCCTTTCTCTCTTCTTAATTAGTCTAGCTAATGCTGTGGCAATCTTGTTTATCTTTTCAAAGAACAAGATTTTCCTTTTATTTATTTTCTGTTTAGTTCATTTATTTTCTATGTCATTTATTTCTGCTTGAATCTTTATTATTTTTTTCTCCTGGTATTATTTATTTTTAAATTTTTTTGATTGTTGTTATTCCAATTCCCTGAGGCACGATGTTAGGTTGTCTATTTGTCACATTTCCACCTTTTTCTTATGTGCACTAATTGTTATGAACTTCCCTCTTATAACTGTTTTTGCGATGTCCAATACATTATGGAAACTTGTACACTTATTATCATTTGTTTCCATGAATCTTTTGATTCAGTCTTGAAATCTCTTCAGTAGTCATGAAGTCATTCAGAAGTAGGTTATTTAGTTTCCATTTATTTGTGTATTTTCAAGGGTTATTCCTGAAATTAATATCAAGTTTAATTTCATCATGGTTGGAGAAAATGCTGGATATAGTTTCTATACCTTTGAATCTATAAAGGTTGGTTTTGTGCCTTATCATGTGGTCAATATTCAAGAAGGTATCATGCGAGGGAGAAAAAAAATGTGTATTTTTGGGTTTTGGGTGGAAAGTTATATAGATGGCTGTCAAGTCCATCTGATTTATGGTATCGTTTAGGTCCTATGTCTCTTTGCTTGTTTTTTGTGGGTACTTGGAACCGAGAAGAAAATGCCTCAGTGACTAATGAGGCTCTTCTTTTTTTTTTTTTTTTTTGGAGAGGTTTTTGCTATAGGGTGTGTGCGCTTGCCAGACAGACAGAGAGAGACAGAGAGACAGAAAGCGAGAAATCACCCCCCAGGGGGGATGGCCACACTGCAATCCCTTCTCCTCCATTCTCCTCTCGGGATCTTGGGCACACACGCACATGCGCCCAGCATGAGTTTAAGCCACTGGGTCCAGGACTCGAACCATGGTCGACTACATGGGAGTCCAGCGACATAGCCATTATGCTAACTGCTTGTCCCTAACGCAGCTCTTAATGGCAGCTGGCACTGTCTGCTGTTTTGCAGGTATTCTGCATCTCTTAGCCCTGGCAGTTTAATCCACTGGTGGTGGTGGGTGGGGGGATGCTTTTGCTTTCCGTGTCCATGCATGGTGCCAGCAACACCCTTAGGATCCGTTGACATGTTCCCTGTGTCCGGCACTCCACCAGACTAGAAGATGCATTTCCAGGCAGGCTGATTCCCTGGGAAAATCGAAGATGATGTGTTTTCCTCTGAATTCTTCCCTGTACCAAGCATTTAGGAGCCCCAAGAGAGACCCACAGAGAAATACTTTCTTTTCTTTCTCTGTTCAATAAATAACATCCTGAGGCAGAGGAAGGGGAGGTGTGGAGAGCAGGACCCTTGATTGCGGAAGCCACCCAGACTAGATAAACAGGAGGAGATGGAAGGAAAATAAAGCAGGTAAGGACGGTGCTGAGAGGCGGCCGGGGGGACTAAGAAGCTGTGCAGGCATCAGGGCACTGAGGGCACTGAGCAGGGCACTCGGGCTCCTGCGTCGCCGAGGCAGACCTCAGCATCCTAGTTTTTGTCCTGAGGAGAGGGAGACTGACCTCCTGGATGAGGTGTGAAGCCAGCAGTTATGAGTTCCTGTTCAGTGTTGGAAAGACCCAGAGCTGTTCATCATCCATCTCATTCTGACAAACATCCCCTCCCTTTTTTTAAGAAAGAGTTTTGCTATAATATGCAGGCGCTCACCAGAGACAGAAAGGGAGAAACCCCCCCTCCCCCAAGGTGGATAGTCACACTGCAATCCCTTCTCTTCTTGGCACTTTGGGCACACACGCACATGCACCTGGTATGAGTTTTAAGCCTCCCGGTCCAGGACTCCAACCACAGTCAACTACGTGGGAGTCCAGCGATGTAACCATTAGGCCATCTGCTGGTCCCAATAAGCACCTTTTTGATTAGTGATAATTGCCCTTGGACATGGAGGTAAAACAGGCTCAGAAAAGTTAGGTTCACCTCTGTTCCTATGGCACTCAGACAAATCCAGTCTTGGAACCCATGTTTGACTTTGGTTTGCAGGTGCTGGGGCTCTTCCTCTGACGTCGCTGATTCTCAAACGGCTCAGGAGCCGGTGAACCTGGAAGGAGCCACCTACTCAATTGGGCATACCTCAGAGGTCAAGCTCACAGCAGCTAAATACAGAACTCCACATTCAAACAGACCCAGTAACACCTTAAATAGGTTCCATACAGCAAGTGTTAAATAACTTAAAAACTTTACATAAGAGGGACCAGCTGGTGGCACAGTGGTTAAAGCACGGGACTCCCACATGGCCAGTTGCAGTTCGAGTCTCAGACCTGGCGGCTTGAAACTCACACCAGGTACGTATGTGTGCATCTCCAAAATCCCAAAAGGAGAATGGAGAAGGGATTACAGTATGGCCATCCCCCACCAGAAGGGGTGATTTCCCACTTTCCCTCTCTCTGTGTCTCTGGTGAGTGCACTTGCCGCAGTAAAAATCTTTCTAAATAAAATTTATTTATTTAATTATAATTTTTTTGAGAGGTTTGTGCTATACGGCACGTGCGGTTGCCAGAAAGAGAGAGAAAGAGGGACAGAAAGTGAGAAATCACCCCCGGGGCGATGGCCACGCTACAATCCCCTCTCCTCCACTCTCCTATCGGGATCTTGGGCATGCACACACATGCACACACACGTCTGGCATGAGTTTAAGCCACCGTGTCCGGTATTCAAACTACCATCGACTACATGGGAGTCCAGCAACATAGCCATTACTCCAATGGCTGGTCCCTCTTTTTTTTTTCTTTTGATTGCCAGCAGGCACATGCACTTGTCAGAGAGAAACAGAGACAGAGAAAGCGCCCCCTAGTGGGCATGGTAGTGTTACAGTCCCTTCTCCCTGATTTCTCCATCCTGGTAGGAGGCATGGGCATGGGCCTGGAATGTTATTCAAGCCAGTGTGGCCAGGACTTGAACTGTGATCAGCCATGTGGGATCCAGCTACCGTGGCCACCAGACCGCAGGGCTGACCTTGACATACCTTCCTTGCTTCCGATGTCAAGTAACACACAGCCACGTTAGTGTTTCACAGAGCTGGGTCTCCATCACACGAGAGTGAGTTGCCCAGTGTGCATTTTTAAAATGCAGATTCCTGACTTTTCATTCTACAAAATTGGAATCCTGCGCAGCAGGTGAGCCAGGAAGCTCTTTAACAGACTCCACAGGGGTTCTCACATGCTGGCGGGTGGACGGCCACCACCTGTGCCCAGGCATATTCTAATATATGCCAGACCTGGGTTCATTTAGTCAGAACTCTGTCGATACACTTTGGGGCAGGTTCTAATTCTTTTCCCATCAACCCGATATATGCCACACACACGCATGTTTACACATGTTTTACACACACACGTTTTCTTTGAGCAAGGTCTTGAACGTGGAGTTGCTGGACTATGGGTCGCTGACACACTTAGTGAGGCCTCAGTCCCTGTTGCCCACGGCCCTCTGAAGCGGGGATATCGACAGGCAGCCTCCCTGCCCCCGCCCCTTGCAGGACCAAGGTTTTAAACTCACACCATGCCTTGAAGACTCAGACTGATTTGCGAAAGCTGGTCTGGAGGGTGGAATGTAACTGTCACGGAGGCTCCAGATACCTACAGCCCTCCTGATACTGTAGGTGAAGACACTAACACCGGAGAAAACATTTTCCTAAAGAAAGTTCTGGATTTCAAAATGCTGGCACAGAGGGAAGAGCCTCTCAGCCCATTGACTACTGCTGACCCCTCATGGCCGTTCGTGGTACCGCACTGCCGAGGCGCTCTGAAAGCTGGGAACTGGTTTCTCATCCAACTGCCGTTGTGAATTCCCGAGGCCTTTGAAAAGGTCCTAAGCTGTCTCATGATGAGAGGAAGCTTAGCCGAGCTCACCGCATAGATCCAGAAGTTATGCTTCAACCCAGACCACTTGTTTTGTCTGGCGCGAATGATCACTTTCATGGCCGCATAATAGAACACGTAGTGTAAAGATATACATTCGCTGATTGAAATGTCACATAACTACCCACTCATTACAGGCCAGAGATCGTCCGCATCCCAGGGCTTGAAACCTCCACTGTCTCCTAGCACGTGACCAACTGCCGTCCTGAAAAACCTGCGCCCATTCGTTGCCTGTCTAATTCTCAGTTCCCATGAGGAGATCTGGCGGAAGCCTCCATTACATGCCGAACTGACATCTGAGGTCAGAAATCCTGGTCTGTATCCTCAGATTCAAAAGTCCAAGAAGCTCTGGTTCAGGTCCATTCTCCTGAAAGAACTGCAGAGAGGACCTCAAGGTCACCAGCTGACCCCTGCAGTCGTACCTGCACCTGCTCGAAACCGAGGAGGCTGAGGAGTCCTCAGTGGGCAATTTTTGCAGGAAAAAATGGGACCTAGCCAACAGCGAATACTCATCCTTAGACCACGTTTGTCCTCCATTGAGGATGATGTGGGCAACATGGCGGGAGGGACCTGTGTGACGTCTGAAGCTGGGCAGGTGGAGACAGGAAATCTGGGGGCCGTGTGATGCCTGGAAGGTGGGGAGGCTGAGGAGTAAGGCTGGGGCCACCACAGGAGCCGCTGAGGGAAACTAGGAGGGAGAAGGGAGGTGGACAGAACAAAATGCAGTCACATGTTAGTGACGTGAGGATGTATTGAAGAGTTTTGTCCCAAAACTTCAGGGTAAGACTACTTAGATTAGTTTTCTGGGGTTGGTGTTTTTGTTATTGCTCTTTTTGTTTGTTTTTGCTTTTGTCATTAGCAGCGGAAGAAGGATGAAATGTCATGATTCCAGCACTATATGCCAGATTTCAGCACCAGAAAGATGAAGTCTGGATTTGAATAGCCATCATTTCACATAGCTGAGTAGGGCGCGGAGACCGAGCAAGTTCTGTTCCTCTAGCTTCCCCTGAGAGAAGGAGGCATGGCTGTAATGCATCCAAGAATTGACAGCGGTGTTCGGAAAGTAACAAAGCAAATGCCTACTCGCTTTTGGCTGTCGCTATTTCTATGTATTTTATGGTTTTTAAAAATTAGTTATTTATTTATTTTTTGAGAGGTTTTTGCTATAGGGCGCGTGCGCTCGCCAGAAAGACAGCAAGAGACAGAGAGACAGAAAGCGAGAAATCACCTCCCCAGGAGGGATGGCCACGCTGCAATCCCTTCTCCTCCATTTTCCTCTCAGGATCTTGGGCACGCATGCACATGCACCCAGTGTGAGTTTAAGCCACCAGGTCTGGGACTTAAACCGCGGTTGACTACATGGGAGTTCAGCGACATAGCCATTACACTAACTGCTGGTTCCATGTATTTTTTTTTTAAAGAATTATTTTTTGTTTAACTTTATTTATTTATTTAAATTTGAACAGAGAGGGACAGAGTGACAGTGAGAGAGAAAAAGAGAGAAAGCAAGCCACCAGGTCCGGCACTTAACTGTGGTCTGCCATATGGGAGTCCAGTGCCCTTAACCACCAAGCCATCTGCTGGCCCCAGCCATCTATATATTTTAAATAACAAATATCTGTGGTACCTAGAGGGTGGGGAGGTAGAGGAAAAATTATATATATATATATATATATATATATATATATATACACACACACACACACACACATGTGCACATATGTGTGTGTGTGTGTGTGTGTGTGTGTGTGTGTGCATGTATCTGTGTGTGTATCATCTTAGGTCTTCCTGAAAGTTATGATGTATTTTTCTATGTTTTTCTCTGCAAAAATGTGTCATGAATTTCCCAATGACTACATACATACATATATATATATATATATATATATATATATACACGTTCACTGTAGATAATTTAAAGAATATCTAAAGATAATAAGAAATCATTAAACCACTCAATTCTACAGGACAATGGCAACATCCAATACTTTGATGCGTGTTCTTACAATTCCTTTATTAAATTATTTGCATCTATTTCCTCACCTCTATTTCTTTCTAGCTAGAGAGTTGAAAATCAAATCACCTATAGTGTTTTGTAAAACTGGTTTGTTTTGCTTCCACCTGGTAGATGTTTATTGTACATTCTTATAAAATATAGTTTAAGGGATGTACAATATTCCATTATGAATCTGCCATCTGCAATTTAAGTAATTTTTATTCTTTTATTACTGTAAACAAGGTTGTAATGAACATCCAGTAACACTTCCTTTATTTGCATACTTGCCTCACAATTTATTATTAACTCAGAATTGCTGGCTAAATAAAGACAGAGGAAGGGCCGAGGCCTGTTGGCACAGCAGTAGTCTTTACTTTGGTCCCCATTTAAACTTCATGATCTGTTCTTGTTCCTCCAAAAGTCCTAATTTAACACGAGCCAGCCTCAGTTTACCCCCTTGCTGTTGTGACTAGCTACTTGAAGGCCACCCACAAAGCCCCCAGAGTAGGCGCGGGCACCTGCAGTGAGGGTGAGGTCCTCTGAAGTCATCCCCACTCCCAGATCTTGAAGTGAGGAACTGGCCCTGAACTTGTAGATGTCCAGGCATGCTGGGCTTGGACTATGAATCAAGAAAAAAAGGGTTCTCAAAGTCCACTGTGATCCTGATTGAGGTGCCGAGGTGGGCAGCTGCTGAGGGCCAGAACTGTGCCTGAGGTCTCACGGGTGAGTCCACTAACACCGCCACCCATATCTCGGACAGGGCTGATGCCGGCAGTCTCGTGGTTCTCAACGATTGTCCTTCTCCATCTCACTATGGGGAGGAATTACTCATTTCTACAGAGCAGAGAAGCCCAGCCATTTCCCGAAGCCACACAGTCTCTGGGCGAGCTGCCTGGCTGACACCTGCCTGCCCTCCATGCTCACATATAAGCAGCCTCTCTGCAGGCGACTTTCTGAGCTGTCGCTCTGTGAGTCAAAATATCGTATATGATGGCACATAGGTAGTGACATGGCTTGGGAGCTGCGAGTCCCCGGGACAGCCTGAACATGCCAGCCAGAGTCATGTGGCCACAATCCCAGCTCACTGGGATGCTGAAGCAGAAGGATCATGATACGCTGAGACCCTGTTGAAATATCTGTCTCTGTCTTTCTCCATTTACCTCTCTCTTCTCTCCACGCTCTGCTCTAACTGGCATATAAAGAGAAAAAAAAAATACTAGCTGTATACACACACACACACACACACACACACACACACATATATATATATATGTATGTATGTATGTATTGGAGAGGTTTTTGCTATAGGGTACGTGTGCTTGCCAGAGAGACAGAGAGAGACAGAGAGAGAAAGGGAGAAATCACTCCCCCAGTGGGGATGACCATGCCACAGTCCCTTCTCCTCCATTCTCCTCTTGGGATCTTTGGCACGCATGCCCACACGCACAGTATGAGTTTAAGCCACCAGGTCCGGGACATGAACCACGGTCGACTACATGGGAGTCCAGCGACATAGCCATTACGCTAACTGCTGGTCCCGTAGGTGGTATATTAAAATATTGTCACAGGACAGACATCAAACACGCCCCTGTCCCCACATACACCAATCACCTCTACTTTCAAATGTTTGTACCCATCAGCATAGCACCCCTACATCAGGCCGTGAAGTCAAGAGGAAACCTACGGCATCTCTCAAAGGCAAAAGATGGTCAGGCCACACCAGACGCTCCGACCACAGCACAGAAACAACCAGAAACAAGAGAATATTCCAGGTGAAAGCCAAGTGCATTGGGGTTTCTAAAACACAAGCTAAGCACCTGGGCAGTGCTTAGCAGGCAGAAGCGCCCACCCCCAGCTGGGCCAAAGAGCCTCTCCCATCTCAACCCACCACAAATTAGGGCTAAGGGACCTTTGACTGTGGAGCATGTAATTTACAAAGAAGTTCTGGGGTGTTTTTCTCACTGGAAAGCAGGAAATCAAGGGCCTATCTGTAGCGGCAAGAAAAACGAGCAGCGTCATGTAGACGTGAGGCTCAGACATGAAGTGCGCATGTCCTGGGCTCCCAGCAAAGCTCGGGACAATGGTTTCACACAGTCAGCAGGACAGGGACACTGGCCCATCGCTTCCAGGAACCCCCATCTCCTGATAATGCTTCCTCCCTCTTTTTATTCAAGAATCCACTCCTTCACAGGCTTCTGCTGTTTGTAATCAAGAGAGACCGGGCTACAAACCACATTACTGAGTATTTTTCCAAACCAAAGCAAAAGAAGGAGGGTGTGAGGTTTAATAATTATTAACAGCTGGCTTGGGGTTCGATGGGAAGCGATGGTGAGAGTAATAAAGTCATGAGAGGTTTTTCATTGAAGCATTTCAGCGCTAGTCAATCATATTGTTGTCCATTTTTATGTCATCGCCCTGTGAAGGTGTTTCACTTTGAAAAGATGAGCGATCCCCCAAATATTTGAGGAATAAACCATCTGAAATCTCCTTCAGCTTCAACAGTGCCTTTTCTCCGTGTCATGGGAGAGGTGATTACGCACTCTGATCTTGGTCCTTGGGTATGCTTCTTACGTTGAAGAGAAAGGAGATGTGACTTCCAACCATGCAGCTAGTCCAGGGCAAAGAGAAAGTGCAGGGCCAATTCCTCTGGTTCTTAAGCAGAGCGTTCCCACATGATCCATTGTCCTGGATCCTGTCTGTTTGCTAGACAGGAATATCAGTCTCATTCCATTTAAAGCCGCTCAGAGGGTTTAACAAATCATTTTATCATTTGGAAGAGGAAGTGTTAAGGAAGTCTTTCTTTTCTTTTTTTGAAGAGGGTTTTGCTATAGGGCACGTGCACTCGTCAGACAGGCAGAGAGAGACAGAGAGGCAGAAAGCGAGAAATCACCCCCCAGGGGGGATGGCCATGCCGCAATCCCTTCTCCTCCATTCTCCTCTCGGGATCTTGGGCATGCACGCACACATGCTCTGTGTGAGTTTTAAGCCACCGGGTCCAGGACGCGAACCGTGGTCGACTACGTGGGAGTCCAGCGACATAGCCATTACGCTAACTGCTGGTCCCAAGGAAGTCTTTCCTTAACTGACTTTTACATAACTTTTGGTTGTTATTATTTTTTTGCCATAGGGTGTGTGCACTTGCAAGAGAGACACAGAGAGACAGTGAAATGGAATGTGAGAAATCATCCCCTAGAAAGGCTAGCCATGCCACAATCCCTTCTCCTCCATTCTCCTGCTGGATTTGGGGCAGACACGTTTACGCGCCCTGTGTGATTTTCAAGTCACTGGGTCTGAGACTTGAACCGTGGTCAGCCAAGTGAGAGTCCAGTGCTTTAACCATCACACCACCTGCTGTCCCCTATTTTATATTGTATAAAAATTTCTGGGACCAGCAGTTAGCCTAATGGTTATGTTGCTGGACTCCCATGTAGTTGACCGCGGTTTGTGTCCCGGACCCAGTGGCTTAAAACTCACGCCGGGTGCGTGTGCGTGCATGCCCAAGATCCCAAGACGAGAACGGAAGAGAAGGGATTGTGACATGGCCATCCCCCCTGGGGGGTGATTTCTCGCTTTCTGTTTCTCTGTCTGTCTGGCGAGAGCACGCGCCCTATAACAAAAAAACCTCTCAAAAAAAAAAAATTTCCAGAAGACAAAAATGAAGAATATCTTGGGAACCAGCAGTTAGCGTAATGGCTATGTCGCTGGACTCCCACGTAGTCGACCGTGGTTCGTGTCCTGGACCCGGTGGCTTAGAACTCACGCCGGGCGCATGTGCATGCGTGCCCAAGATCCCGAGAGGAGAATGGAGGAGAAGGGATTGTGGCGTCACCATCCCCCCTGGGGGGTGATTTCTCGCTTTCTGTCTCTATGTCTCTCTCTGTCGGTCTGGCGAGCGCACGCGCCCTGTAGTGAAAACCTCTCCAAAAAAAAAAAAAAAAAAAAGAAGAATATCTTATTTTGCCATTGTCTTAAGGATCCCTAAACAGCGGCCCCCCCCCAAAAAGTTTCCATTGAGATATGGCTTTACTGAACATTGGAAAGTGTGCATGTCCAGCTACAAGACTGAAAACTTTATTTTGTAAAAATTCCACTAATTAAGTAGCACACCTTAAAATAGTAGCTATCATTTCCTAATACTTTCCCTGTCACTCCGAAATGAGTGAATGGGCTGAATGTTCACACACATGATCTCCATAGGGGTAGACAAGGTAACCTTGCCAAAGTCGTATCGGTAACAAGAACCAAAGCAAGGACCAGAATCCAGAATTCTCTGACAACCTCCACGCTTGTGATGTTTTCTTTCTTTTTTTCCCCCTACCACTATCTAGACCATAAATTTAACCAAACGTCTGTGTTTTATGGTGTTAATTATTATGGACACCCACACAGACAATCTGCAAATACAAAAGCAATTTCCTATAACTTAGATTTTGTCATTGAAAATCAGAAATCGGTCACCACCATGTGACTTGAACTGGAGTCTGTGCTTCTTCCAGGCTCAGGTGAGTATGCCGTTACTGAGCCAAGGCTGAAAAGAAAGCTTCAGTGGTGACACGGCTCCACGTGTGGGAGTCTATAAGCCTCAGCATGGCGGATGCTTGAAGTGGACACAAGAGCCGAGGCCACTTGCTCACAGTTACACATCTTGATTTGTGCAATGTTTTCCTCTCAAATTTGTAGCACCCAAAGGAAGAAAATGGCTCAAAACTACCATCAATTTCTGGAGGCCACATCTCTGCAAAAGGTGAGACCAACATAGTCACACACCTGCTTGTTTAGTGTATGTGACTGTGCAGAGCACCCGCAAATGCAGGCTAAGGCTGACTTTTCAAGTTGGAATATTGTGACTTTGCAGACAGAGGAGGTGATGGAAAAGAGTCTCTGGGAACCTGTCCCACACCCACCTCAGGACCTGCAGAGTGGACAGCCCCAGAAGTGAAAATGTGAAATGGGTAGCCACAGCCCTACTGCCCTCTAAGTGGAGACCCAGGGCCCTCTGTTGCTTCCTTGTGAGTGGCAAGGCACAGAGAGAGGTGTGGACTAGCTCACAAAACCACAGATTTATCATAGGATAAAGAGAAAGCATTGCAGGACTGGGGTTGTCACACGATCTTGAATTTTTGTCCTATTGGCAAAGGCAGTGGAGCCTTTCAATTTAAAGTGGGCTTTGAGGGCCCAGCAGTTGGTGTAGTGGTTAAGGCACTGGACTCCTACATGCCTGACCACAGTTTGAATCCTAGACCTGGTGATTTGAAAATCATGTGCAGGCTTGCCCAAGATCCCAAGAAGAGAAAGGAGAAAGAAATGTGGCATAGCCGTCCCCCCAGTGGGTGATTTCTGACTTGCCTTCTCTCTCTGTCTCTCTCCAGTGAGTGCTCAAGTCCTATGCCAAAAACAAATTGGGTTTTGAGGAAAATGGCTCTTTTTCAATGCGAAGGTAAATGCTTCCCTGGAGGTGTGGCGTTCAAACTTTATTTCTGGTGCTAACGTAGGCGGGTTTCTATCATGAACTAGGGCAGCCTCCTTGTACGATGGAAGCACAACACCAGCAATCGGGGAAGACATTTGGACCCACCTGCTTGCAAGGGTAATCGGGCCATCTCTCCAGGGGAGCAAACAAGGTCTGTGCATGTTTTTGTATAAATATATATCTCTCTAATAAAATAACTTACTAGTCAAACAAAGAAGAAAGCATTTGCAGACTACTACTAAAATAGAGACCTGATATATGTTTATGCTATCCTTAGGGTTCATTTCATAGAGAATGCTTCTCTTACCTAAAGTATGCACTCTGGGGACAGCAGGTGGCATGATGGTAAAGACACTGGATTCCCATATGACTGATTGTGGTTCGAATCCTGGACCTGGAAGCTTGAAAATCACACCAGGCATGTGTGCCTAAAATCCCAGGAGAAGAATGGAGGAGAAGAATGGAGGAGAAGGGACTGCAGCATGACCATCCCATCAGGGAGTGATTTGTCATTTTTCTTTTCACTCTGTCTCTCTGGTGAGCACACATACCCTATGGCAAAACCTAAAAAAAAAAAGGGGGGGGAGAATGCACTTTTCCTTTTTCACAAAGTTTTTAAATTGGTGGTATACTAGGGGTTATCATGAAAATGAATATCATGAAAAACCTATGCATGGAATTTTTTGCACCAAATTCAACTCGTACTTTAATTCTGCTTTTCCATGGCCCTTCTGACGTCCCCTCCTATGTGAGTCTTCTAAAGAAGGTTAGGTGCTGCTATCTTAACACTGAGGTGGTCAACTCCTGGGCTGCGATTGTCATCTCAGGCTTCCTGTATCCACACAGCCAGTCTAGCAGTTAAAAACTCTTCAATAATGAAAAGGAGTTTTACCCCAGATTGATATTCAAATCCCTCTGACCATGCGGTGCGGGAGGCCTCATGGATGATGCAGTGTGACCATTTTATTTTGGAAACCAGGAAGCAAGGTGCACAGCACCACACTCGGCCTGCACGGGCCATCTCTGCATCATCATGGGTCACGGGAAGGCTTCCCCACCGCGTCACTTTAGCATGAGCACGCGGCAGGACCCGATGGCTACACTGTCTTAGCCTCTGAGAAAACGCAGGCCACCAGGACATCAAGGGAGCGTTGCCGTGAGGTTCCCTCCTTCCCTCCTTCCTTCCTCCTTCCTTCGTTTCTTCCGGTTCTTTTCCCTTCTTCTGTCCCTTCTCTGTTTCCCTCCTCTCATTCTCTCTCACACTTTCTGCCTTTCTTTCTTTTCTCTCTCCTCTGTTCTGGTGACCACCTGCCCGAGCAGCTCTGGCTGCTTTCCCGTTGATGCGTTTTCCACACCCTGTCAGCTAAATGTTTTGCCACCAGCTTACCAAAAAAAAAAAAAAGAAAAAAAAAAGAAAAAAAAAAATGCAGGTTGGGTTGTCTTTTTTTTTTTTTTTCCCCAAACGTGCATGTTGATCCTTCTTCACCTGGATTCCTGGACAAGCCAGTGTCTATAATTAGGTCCAGCCCGAAGGAAATGGTCGCCCCAACTGAAAATAGGATAGATCCCAATTTGCTTTTGAATGCTCTTGCTTAAGGTCCGTGTTTAATATTTTCTTGTGTGATTCGGTGCTTCTTAATAAAAACCAAAAAGGGATGTTTGACTCGGTCTTTATAAGGTCCACAGGGCAGTGATGTTCATTAGCAAAAATGTGATTTCATTTGTACTGGTCTGATGAACACAGTAATTCTGACACTGACTATCTCAGGACAGCTGAGAAGGAAGAGAAAGGGGAGAAATAGAGGAATAAGCAGGCGATTCATCCCAGCAAAGGGACACACCACAAGGCATTTAGCTCCAGATATGTCTTGCTTTTATCCCCTTCTCTCCAGAAAGATGCTTTAAATTATTTAATGGAGAAAGGTAGTACTTTGAACTTCAGGAAAATTAAAATGTTACAGCTCTGAAGATGTTTCCTGGTCTCCTGGTATCTGGTGAATAAAACCAGCTTTAAAAAAAAAAAAAAAAAAAAAAAAAAGAAACCAAAAATCTGAAAAGCGAAGTTGTCTCATCTTTTATGAAAGCGAGTTCAAACATTTGGGACGGATGAAGGCTGCTTAAGCGTTTAAACACATCGTTTCAGTGTCTGATGGTTAGATACTAAAAGGCATTTGATTCAAAACAGTAATGTCATGTCGGTCAGCAATCGATGCTTCCACTAAATAACCAAAATACACAAATTGAAATAAAGTGAAATTCTTTTTCCAGAGTTAATGAAAGGTTCCTGTTTGTGAATTTGGGCCTTTGAAGTCCGAACCTTCCAAACAGCACTAGGAATTTCCTAGTGATTTATGACTATTTGGACAAGTGGTGAACAGAGCGTTACTCTATGGACAGACGACACTCCCTACCTGTCAAGGGGCCCGCCTGAAACCAGGCCAGCCGCTCCGCTGCAGCAACGCCTCCCAAGGCCGGGCCCCTGGCGGGGTCAGACCAGCAGCTTGGTTTGGCTGCCATCTCTCTGGGCGGGTGCCCTCCTTTCTCCACCTGCCCTCACCCATCCTGTGCCGCTCCCCTCCCTCCACCTCTGCCCACTGCATCCATGATCCTGTCTTTGGGATACTTGGTTAAAACAGTGAACTAATTCTAGGCTGGTTTTGCCATCACTACTACTCCATAGTGACTAGGTCTAGAGAGACTTTTTCAGATGTCCCCAGATGGCCTGTTCCACACGCGGACAGCGGCTGTGGCTCCCCCTCATCCCTGCATGTTGCACACTCCCGTCCTGGAAAGGTCCATGCACTGGGACTGTCTAGATGAGCAGAACTGTGGAGAGGGTTAGAAGCTTCATTAAGACAGCTGGGTTGAGGGCTAGCAGGTGGCATGGTGGTTAAGGTGCTGGACTCCCACATGGGTGACTACGGTTCAAGTCTCGGATGAGATGACTTATTTTCTCTCTCCCTCTCTCAAAAGTGCTCTATGGAAAATTTAAAAAAATAATAACAATAGCAAGTAAAATAAAATAAATAATTTAAAACAAAATAGACAACTGGGATCTGAGAAAAAGAGCCTTTCACATGCCCAGGAGTTGGGTACTCGCTGGCATTGAAGAGATTTGGGGTAGGGATGGGCCGTGTTTTGCCACTGCTTGTACTGGGGTGTCTAAACATCCCCTTGCATACTTCACTGCATTGTAGACATAAATAAAACGGATCACAACACAGCCATCCAAGTTCACGGCTGTTCCTGGGTTGTTTCCTTATTTCAAAACTGGTTTGGAAACTACATAATTTCATCAACCATTAATATAAGCCACAGCTAGAAAGCTGTATTAGATTACTTTTGCCTAAAAGCGGACTTTGCTATTTTACAAGTCTCTTGTTTTATATATTCTCTTACAAGGGGAATAGAAAAAGTTTGTGGAAAACTGAAATTAAAGAATGGGTTTATTTTGGTACAAAATTGTTTTGAAATTCATGCAGTTTTTTTCACAGTACACGTTTTCCATGGACTTCTTGAATATTGTACGCAAGACCTTCCTCTTGATCGCTGGCAATCACGACACTCTCCAGTTTGTGTGTGTGTGTGTGTGTGTTTTAGAGGTTTTTGCTACAGGGCGTGTGCACTTGCCAGACAGACAGAGAGAGACAGAGAGACAGAAAGCGAGAAATCACCCCCCCCAGGGGGGATGGCCATGCCGCAATCCCTTCTCCTCCATTCTCCTCTCGGGATCTTGGGCACACACGCACACATGCCCGGCGTGAGTTTTAAGCCACCGGGTCCGGGACAGGAACCATGGTCGACTACGTGGGAGTCCAGCAACATAGCCATTACGTTAACTGCTGGTCCCCAGTTTGTGTTTTGTGTGTGTGTGTATGAGGGGGCACCGCAGATCCAAAGTCAAAGACAAAGGCTGTCATCGGGGGCTTCATGGCCAACATGGAGATCAAAGAATTCACCTGAAAGGAACCCAGGACCAGGGTTACCATGGAGGACAGGTCTGGGAAGAGTTCAGGAATGGGCCCTGGGAAGCGGGGCTGCTGGGCTTCAGAACTGGCTTCTCACTGACTGACTGAATAGCCAGGACACATAGACACATTTCAGAACCTAGGAGCCTCGGTCTACCATCTGAAAGGTGAAAACAATTGGTCCTTGTCCTGCAGGTCGCTGTGGACACCCAGTGCCAGGCTGCTGGCTGGGTGTGGCGCTCTGTAACATCTGGTAATGCACACCCCCAATTAGGCTTATTGGAAGGTTCTAGGTGTGCCAGGGGGTGACCCAGTTGTTATAGACAGGACCCACAAGAGAAAGGTCCGGGTTCATAGTCTGGGCCCTCCCAGCACCCTGGGCTGGTGTGCAGTTATGATGAAGGCCTGCTGAAGTGGGGTATGCAACCTGAAGACCCCGTTGGGGGTTCCTATCTCTGTCTCTCTCACTCATGGAAGAAATAAATATTTTTTTAAAGTTTCTGGAGTCACAAAACAAAACAAAACAAAAAAAGGCTTGCTCTTGAGAGAGCTGCAGTCTTAGGCAGGCATTGCACAGTGGGTAGGATTTGTAGCAGAAGTGAAAGATCGTCTGTTTCAGGAAGTGAAGAAGAGAGAATGAATAACACCCTCGTCTGCTCTTGTGTCCTAATATGATGCCTCGTGTGAAACACCTTGCTCATTGAAAAGAGAAAAAGTGAACGCACTCCTATTTCATCGTTGGTGAAATATTGAAAATGAAAGATACCATGCACAGCGTTGCTGCATACAAAAAGCCTAAAAGAGAAGAGAGGACAGAAAGTGTTGCTTGTTCCAGTTGCATGGAGCTGAAGGAAGGAGTAATCTTCAAACCGCTCAGAGTTCTGTCATTTGAAGAAACGTATTTCCCAGTAAAACTCTCTGCCCTGATTCACTGCTGCTTGACCAGACATCACCTCCCCCGAGGCGAAGGAAGCCCCAGGAAGCCCTGAGAACTTCTGCGCTTCTGTTCTTTTTTTGGAGAGTTTTTTGCTATAGGGCACGTGCATTCACCAAAGACAGAGAGAGACAGAGAGAGACAGAGAAACAGAAAGAGAGAAATCACCCCCAGGGGGGATGGCCACGCCACAATCCCTTCTCCTCCATTCTCCTCTCGGGATCTTGGGCACGCACGCACACGCGCCCGGTGTGACTTTAAGCCACTGGGTCCAGGATATGAACTGCGGTTGGCTACATGGGAGTCCAGCGACATAGCCATTATGCCAACTGCTGGTTCCTGCGCTTCTGTTCTTCTGGACGTTTCCGCACTGAGAACACAGGAGCCCTCAGCACTGGTGTCCGGGTTAGGATTCCAAGCTCAGAGACATGTTCTGAAGAAGCCAAGTTCACCGTGGAGTTATGAATGTGTTGGTTCTAATTCTCTTCACAGAATGACCTCGGGATAGTCAGACACGAAGTGGAAGAATTTACTCACTCACCTTCATGCTTCCATGATGCCCAAACTAGGAAAGCCTGAGATTTTTCCCTTTTCTAAAACATCGAGGTATTTTCTTACCTTCACATTAAACCAGTTGAAAATGGTTGAAGATTCCTTGAGATGTGGGTTACCAGGCAGAAGAGCCAACATCTGGCAGTATGCACGGGACCGAAGGATCTCCAATACTGTACTAGATTCCCGCTCATTACCAAATGTTGTATCTGGCTCCACTTGGAGTGAGAAAGATGAATGGTTTTCAAAACTCTCGCTGCTGGCCAGATGAGATGTGCTAATGCCTCCAAATTGCTGCTTACCCAGCTGTTTCTACACAAGGTCCCCGGAACTCCAGCCAGAAGTTTGTGCTCTTTCTGCATCTACACTCTTACTTTTATTGCTGCTTTTGTAGATTGTGCTGAAAGACAAAACAAAGTGTGCTTCCCATGAGCAGGAGGTGTCTCAAGACACTCTCCTATTCCCACAGGCACTAAAATCCAGGTTGACTGCAGGATGGAAGTGTTGGCTCTGGGGTGACACACTCATGATTACAACATCCGTCATCAATAGTATTCCCAGCAAACCACAACTCTGCAGAAAACTCTGCAGCTGTCCTTGTCAAAAGATCTGCTTTTTATTTATTTATTTATTTATTTTTGCCATAGAGCATGTGCACTAGCGGGAGAGAGACAGGGAGAGCCGGAAAAGTGGGAAAGTATGCCCCAGGGGCATAGCCACACTGCAATCCCTTCCCCTCCAGGGATTTTTGGGCATACACGCATACACTTGCCTGGCATGTTTTTCAGGCCATCGCCAGGTTTGGGACTCAAACCACGGAATCAGCCGTGTAAGACCCAGTCCTTTAACCACCACACTACCTACTGGCCTGGGACCTGTTCAATTTAACCTGTTAGGTTGGCAGTTGGAATGAAATTCAAGGAAGATTCATGTAGCTGGCCATTGAAGCCACAACAAGAATGAGGTCATGAAGAAAAGAGAGCAGAGGAAGAGAAAAGCCCCAGGGCAGAGCTGCGGCATTCTCAGCATTTAGAGACCGAGAAGCTTGTTTACCCAGACACAAAATGTAAGTGTCAGAAACTAAACTGTCAGATCCTGCACCATGTCTGTACTGGGATTAGTGAAATGAGACCTTCAGAGAGACTCCCTGACTCTGGAATCCACAGCTTCAGGGCTGGGAGGAAGGTGCGGGTGTGAAGCCGGGAGGAAAATGTGAACTTAGAACGCCCAGTGCCCTCTGCAGGTGTGCAGCTTGGTCATATTCTGCTGCCCGAGAAAGTCTGCAGTTAACACTTGGTCACCTGCAAAAGCAGATCAAGAGCTTCAAGCCATGTTTCACTTCTACCTTTTCTGAAGAATTATTTATTTAATTGTATTTTTAATTAATTATTATTATTATCTTAATTTACTATAGGCTATGTGTGCTTATCAGAGAGAGAGAAAGAAAGAAAGAGAGGAAATGTGAGAAAGCAAGCCACTAGATCCAGGACCCGAACCGCAGTCTGCTATGTGGGAATCCAGTGCCTTAACCATAACGCCACCTGCTGGCCCCAAGCAGCATGCATTTCTAATCACTTTAGGAAAGGTGTTTAGAAGCTTTGGAGGGCCACAGCAAGAGCTCACAGTCCAGGAAGCTAAGCATGCACCACTCTCAGTCGGAGTCCGTGTGTCATGGAGAACATAAGCTACAGTTGCCCTACCATGGCATTTTCACGTTCTGGAGCTGTGTGTGTCTATGAAATGCCAGGTGCCAATGGGTCACAGTATTTTTTATTCTAGAATGATGTACCAACAAAAGAAGTATGCTTAGACTGGTCATAGACGTTCTACTATTGTTTGCAGTTCATGATCCCAAAGATCCCTGTACTTCCACTTCCCCACGGTGTGCGTCCAACCTTTCCTCGGGCCCCACATTCCAGTACTGCAGTAGATGACGCAGTGTCGGCCTCCATGGTTAAAGTTTATGACTCATAGCGGTCTACATGCCTAGAGGATGACCCTGAAGCTGATGCCTGTCATTGCCTGATCTGGAAATTCCATATCGCGCTACGCTCCCACCATTCCACACTGCCATATTGACACTAATCCTTTATCTACCTCTTTAGGATAATTAAATTGCAAAATAATCCATGCACCATTCTACCATGTCCTCTGGCACAACGCAATGTGGAAAGAGTAGCTAGTGGAGGAATTGCTGGATGCCTTCAAGGCATCCTCACCATGAATCACCTGCTCGTAAAAGGCGAGAGACCATTGCATGCGTATTTCCAAAGCTAGTTGCTATGTTTTCTAAGTCATACCTCACGTAGAACATCTGGGAAAGGTCTTCGTCCGTGTGCCGAAGGCTGGCTGCATTTCAGGACAGGGGAAGCCCATTTAAAATCACAGAGCTGGAGTCAGCTGGTGGTGTAGTGGTTAAAGTGCTGAACCCCCACATGGCTGACTATGGTTCAAGTCTCACATCGGTGGCTTTGAAGCTCATGCTAGGTACATGTGCATGCCTGTCCAATATTCTGAGAGAAGAGGTTGCAGCGTGGTCATCCTCCCTGGAGAGGGTGATTATTTCTCATTTTCTGTTTCTCTGTCTCTCTGTGTGTCTCCAGTGAGTGCACACGCCCTACAGCAAAAATCTCTCTAATAATAATAATAATAATAATAATAATAATAATAATAATAAAATCACAGAGCCTGTGGAGTTTCCTAACATTCTAAACCATTCTAAAGTCCAGAAATTTGTTTTTTTTTAGCCAGTGTTGCTTGTGCCTTGTTGTGGAGTCCATGCCAAATTCATTGGATAGTCTAAGATGTAGGATCAGGCCTGAGGAAGGACATATTATGTGAATTCTACGAGTGACACAGGGTTCCATCACCTAGTGAGAATTGAAACAGTCGGTCTGCGACCACCCCGTGCAATATCCCTGGTTACACACCTCACCAGAGTCGATCAGTACCACACTTATCTCAGCTGCTATCGGGTCATAGAAGTTTTCTGTCATAGCTCACAATCTTCAAATAAATGCTAATCAGGAAAGCTAAAGCAGGGGTCAGCAGGTGGTGTGGTAGTTAAGACACTGGACTCCCACATGACCGACCGCAGTTCAAGTCCTGGATCCGGTGGTTTGAAAATCATGCCAGGCACGTGTGCATGCCTGCCTAAACTTCCAGGAGGAAAATGCAGGAGAAGGGATTGCAACATGGCCATCACTTCTGGGAGTGATCTCTCACTTTCTCTCTGTCTCTTTCTGGTGAGCACATGTGCCCTATGGCAAAAATTTGAAAATTAAAAAATAGATAGATAAATAAATAAAAATAAAAGAAACAAAACAGAAGCCAGGTAGTGGCACAGCAGTTGTGCAACTGGACCCATGTGTAAAAGCCCTGGGTTTGCATCCCAGGACCACCTGTGCACGCCAGGCATGTGGGTACCCATGGCCCAGGCCAGCTGAGACTGGGGGTAAACAGAGTGCAGTCCCCATTGAAGGTGATGTCTTTTTCTGTCTCTGTCTCTTTTTCTCAAGAAGAAATAAATCCATAAAAACTTTTGAAAAAAAGACAAGTTGGAGCAGATGACCTAAGAGACCTTGCCGACAACCTCAGGAAATGTTCAGCCCTGTGAGGTGTTTCCGTTCTTTCCCTTCTTAGCTTGGCACTTTGGACTCAGTAAGAAGATCCGTCCTCTGGGCAGTGCATACCAGGGAGGTGTCCAAGGCCTGTCCCACCATCTCTTCATACTTGGCTGAGGCTTCAGAGGACACATCCTAGTTGCCGGCTCTGCCTGCATCTCCGCATCCTCTTTCTTGCCCGAGATCTTGTTCTAGGGTCTTTGTCCCTGGGGGCGATTCGGGAGAGGTGGGTAGGCCTATGCCACCTCAGCAGCCCACGAGAAACGTGTTCTGCAGGTTGTTTGTGACAACGGCAGCACTGGCAGGTGCCTCTCTTCTGTGACAGGCCTTCTCAGAGTGTGGCCCTTAGGCTCCCAGTATCAGTATCCGCTCCAGGGTTGCTGGAACTCACTCTGTGTTTGGATCCTCTTCTGGCCTGCTGAGCCAGAATTTCTGCTGCTCTCTGGAATCTGTGTCTTCAGCCAGTTCTCTGCGTAAGTCAAATACACAAGAATGTTTTGGAGCCAGGGCCCTAATGACGGGATCTCAGGGTGGAGGGGCAGAAACTTGCCACGCTTGCTGTGCCCAGCCCTGGAACGACATAGGAAGGTTGGAACAGGAGAGCGCCATGCCAGGGCCTTGCTGTTAGCTTGGCAGCAGGGTGCCCAGGTTCTAGGCCTGCCACACCCTCGGTTCTCTCATCTAGAAAGGACACTTCCACTCCTCGTGTGCGTCATCCCAACACGTTAGTGCACTCGCCCTCTCCACCTGACGTCTGCAGGCCATGCTGCCTGTTTTCCCTGAGTCCATCTTTGGGCCATCTCTGCTGCTCCCACCTTCCCCTGCCTGGACCACGGCAAGTGGCTGCTCCCCTGATGACATCCACACGGCAGCCGAGGTGCTCCCTGCAAACAGCAGTCAGGCCACCTGACAGGCAGCCCGAACTTGGCTGACTTCTAGTCTGTGGAAGACAAGGACACGGTTTCCTTACTGTGGCCCTGACCCGCTATGGACTCTGGGCACACCAACCAACCACTCTCACCTTGCCTCCTTCCACTGCCCTGCGGCCCTGCCTTCCTCCTCCCCTGGATTGCACCAGGCACGCTCACCTCAGCGCCTTTGTACCTGCTGCTCCCTCCGCCCGAAAACTCTGAGTGTAGGAACCAAAGTCCTCCGTCCATTCCAGTCTCTGCATCAGAGCATTGTCTGGCCACTTCCCTGAGGCCCCCGTCTTGTGAAGCATCCATCTCTCCTTTTCCCTGGTCTGGCTTTACTTCCATCCATAGCACTTTTTACTTCCTGATATGGATATTTTATTTACAGTCATTCTCCGGCGTGTGTGGGAGATAAGCTCCAAGATCCCCAGGGGAGGCCTGAAGCTGTGGTGAGTCCTTTCCATACAGACAGACATGCTCATGGTAACCTGCACCTTACAGAGCGGTACCGTTGGAGATCAACATCTGTAACGACTGATAGCATAGAATCATTGCAGCAGCATCCTGCAGTAAAAGTTATGCGTATGTGGTCTCTCGCACTCAGAACCTCTGACTGTACTGTGCCCGCCTATTTTCAGGTGGTGACTGGCCCAAGTTAGCTGAACTGGCAAAGGTAAATCTGAGAATAAGGGGGACTGCTGTACTACTTATCTTTCTGTTTTAGAATTATTTATTTAGGGACCAGCAGTTAGCGCAATGGCTATGTCGCTGGACTCCCATATAGTGACCGTGGTTCGCGTCCCGGACCCAGTGGCTTAAAACTCATGGTGGGCACATGTGCGTGCATGCCCAGATCCCGAGAGGAGAATGGAGGAGAAGGGATTGCGGGGTGGCCATCCCCCCTGGGGGGTAATTTCTAGCTTTCTGTCTCTCTGTCTCTCTCTGTCTGTCTGGCAAGCGCATGCGCCCTATGGCAAAAATCTCTCCCAAGAAAAAGAAAAGAAAAGAATTATTTATTTAATGTTATGTATTATTATTATTTTTTTAAATTTTGCTACAGGACATGTGCACCCACCCAGGAAAGACAGAAAGAAAGACAAAGGGAAAGTGAGAAAGCAAATCACCAGGTCCAGGATTCAAACCATGGTCAGCTATGTGAGAATCCAGCACCCTAGCCACCACGCCACCTGCTGGCCCCAGTACTATTGATCTTTTTCCTCCTAGTGGGATGTCCTGTCCTAGTGAACAGAGTTTTTCTGTTCTCTCTGTCTCAGATCAGGCTGCTATCATGAGGTAGCTTATTGGGTGGCTTTAGCGAGGGAGACTTATTTCTCATAGTTCTGGAGGCTGGAGGTCTGAGAGAGGGGTGCTGCATGGCAGGGTACCGAGGAAGCCCTCTCCTAGGTGGATTGCTTATCATATTCTCCCCATGGTGGAAAGCATTAGCTAGCTAGTACTCTGGTTTCTTTTTGCCAGGGCACTAACCCATTCCTGGGTGCCACCCTCATGACTGCACTGCCTCCCAGAGATCGTACACCCTAATACCATCACACTGGGAGTTAGGATTCCCACATACAAACTCCCCGTCTCTGCTAGTGCTCCTCTGCCCCAAACTGTGCCAGTGCGTCGTGTTCTGGGCATCCAATAAACACTCGTAGGTGGAATAAATGAGTGAATGAGCACTTGGACTCTGTCCTTGGGGATGGCTGGAGGACCTCGTGCACAAGGCCTGAGTGTGGTGCTTGCCCCATCCTCTCTGGCTTCTCCACCCAGTCCTGTGTGGTGGTTGCCATTCTCTTGACAGAGAGGGATGATGATGACCAGTCCCACCCTCGATGCCCTGCTGTCCTCTTTCACCCTGCTGATGTCCCGGGAGCAGTGAGGGCCTCTGGGGAGAGCGGGAGGAGCCAGAATGCATTGCCCACGTGGACTCTGAGCAGGACCTCCAGTCAGAAGTCAGTTCACCCCTTGCATCCTCACTGCCACCAACACCCCAGATGGCCCTTCCCCGAGACCACGCCACTCCTAATCTTGGTTCCATGACTCCTTTCCTTACGTGATGCACACCCTTCACCTCCTGCCTCGCATTCCGATGCTGCTTTTTACAGTTTATTTCCGTTTCCACAAAAGAGAGGGAGAGAGACAGCATGCCAATAAGGTCTTCATACCATGATCCACCCCAGCCTCAGGCAACCTGGATCATGGGCATGTGTGCATCCCCCCAGTGCACACGGGAGGTCTCAGACATGAACCAAGAACCCCCCGTATGGATCCATCAGGTGACTACCGCACCGTCGGCTGGCCCCATTCTGACGCTTTTGGCATGAGCTCTGTAGTCCAGGGCACCCGCTTGCAGGGTCCTCCATGACTGCCGCTGCCTCCCTACCCTCAGGGCCATTTGCTGAAGTGGTCCCCTGGGAACCAGGGTGGAGACCTGGATTGGCCCACATGGTCACCCATCCAGGCTATGGGCTAGAGCACTGTGGGGGAATAGGGAGCATTTCTAAAAGTTTGCTTTGAGGAAAGCATTATTTTTTAATGAATGTATTTATTTCTACTTTTTTGTTTCCCAGCATGAATACCTTGTATATTATTAGGTCATCAGACCAAACTCACAGTGCATTTTTGAATAGAAAAAATATGTCAGGACTTTTCTTATTTCTTTTTTTGGAGAGGTTTTTGCTATAGGGCGCGTGTGCTCACTAGACAGACAGAGAGAGACAGAGAGACAGAAAGTGAGAAATCATCCCCCAGGGGGGATGGTCATGCCGCAATCCCTTCTCCTCCATTCTCCTCTCGGGATCTTGGGCACGCACGCACACGTGCCCTGCGTGAGTTTAAGCCACTGGGTCCAGGACTTGAACTGTGGTCGACTACGTGAGAGTCCAGCGACATAGCCATTACGCTAACTGCTGGTCCCAAAATATGTCAGGACTTTTCCAACAGCCCAGTAGTTCAAACGTATTACCATACACATTATCATCAACAGATAGCTTTCCATGTGCGCAAGCGCTGAAAGTATTTCAAGTCCACTAATTCCAAGTCAGTTCGAGGCCTGTGATGCATTTTCCCTTCTCTAACTCAGCTCGAGGCCCTTCCCAGTGCTGTTCTCTGCAGCCTTTCCCAAGCCTCTGTGAGAGTTGTTGTTTTTTGTTTTGTTTTGTTTTTTAATTTTTTGAGGGGTTTTTGTTATAGGGCACCTGCACTCTCCAGAAAAACAGAGAGAGACAGAGAGACAGAAAACGAGAAATCATCCCCCCAGGGGAATGGCCACACTGCAATCTCCTCTCCTCCATTCTCTGCTTGGGATCTTGAGCATGCACGCACATGTGTCCAGTGTGAGCTTAAGCCACTGGATCTGGGATGCGAACCATGGTCAACTACATGGGAGTTCAGCAACATAGCCATTACACCAACTGCTGGTCCTGGTTTTAAACTGAATGCTTTAGTTAGCTAGGTAATTTGGGCAAAAGCAAAAGCAGGGTGTGAAGCAGCTGCCTGGAATCCCATCACCCCATCTGCTCTGGTTTGTCGGAAGAAGATAAGATCTGCTTCTGTTTTTCCTCTGTGCCTGGCGCTCAGCGCACGTCTGACACCCCCAACATAAAATGCACCCTGCCCTGCCTGCAGGAGCCCCAGACCATGCCAAACGAGAAACACGAGCGCGCCGTGGGGCTGAGGTCCTCGTCTGTGATCTTTCCCCGCCGTCTGGCCACTCCTTCTGAGGATTCAAGGTAACAGATGCCCCATTAGCTCAGCAAGGACGGACTGACAGGCATATCAAATCAGAGAGAGAGAGGAGGCTCTTGGTCCTTCAGCTCAGGGACGGAGAGTAGCCATCGCCCCCAGTGAGATGGGCTCACCCAAGCCTTCCTGATGCCGTGCCTGCGGAGCAATGTGGCCAGCCGCCCCAGCTGCCCTTGTCTGCCCAGCAGAGACAGCACCCAGGAGGCACTGCCCAGCGTGGTGGCAGCAGGACAGCTGGAGCCCGAAGTGCAGAGGAGCCGATGGGGCTGGGCAGACTCAGCAAGGCTGCAGTCCCTTCTAGCCTGCTCACAGCCCACCGGCTGGGGCGCAGGGCGAGACTGCAGTAGGCTGACCTCCAGTGCCTTCTGCGACGTGAGTGTGGGGAGAACGCCATTGCCACTGCGGTAGTGTCTATCCCGGTCTTCTGCTCTGGCTGGCAGGGCAATATTTACCTCTCTTGGGAGGACAGTAAAGGGCTGAATAGCAAGACTGTCTGCCCTTTGAGAGTGAGGGCAATGCTGGTTCTTCGTGTCTGTTTCTTTCTGATTATTTTATTCTTTTATATATATGTGTCTGTCTGTGTGTGTGTATGTGTGTGTGTGTATATATATATATATATTTTGCCAGAGGGTATGCATGCTCATCAGAGAAAGATAGGGAGAGAAAGAGGGCAGAGAAAGCACCCTTTCAGTTGCAATCCCTTCTTCCTTCCTCTACCCTGTCAGGGATGGGGGCATGCACGTACTCTGCCTGGTATGTTTTCCAAACTGCTGCGGATGGAGTTCAAACTGCATGGTTGGCCATGTGGGGTCAGGCTTTCCTAGCTGCCAAGCCACGGGGCAGACCTTCCGTGTCTCTTCCTATCTGGACACCACTCACCCATCCATCACAGTCAGCCGTTGAGTCAGCATGTGTGCGTGTATGTGTGTGTGTGTGTACATATGTGTGTGTGTGTGATCTTCTGTGCCAGGTCGTGTTGCTGGGACCAATCTCCATTCTGCTTCTCCAGCACACAGATTTCTGCTGTCTAAAAGTTCCTATAAAGGAGTTTTTTTTGTTTTTTTGTTTTTTTTTTCATGTGAGAGATTTTTTGCTATAGGGTGCATGCCCTCAGTGGAGAGACAGACAGTGAGAGGGAAAGTGAGAAATCAACTCCCAGGGGGATGGTCACACTACAATCCCTTCTCCTCCATTTTCCTCCGGGATCTTGGGCACACATCCACATGCATCTAGTGTGAGTTTCAAGGGGCTGGTCGGGGACCTGAACCACTATCAACTACATGGGAGCCCAGCACCTTAACTACTATGCCACTTGCTGGCCCCACATTAATAGTTCTTTATTTCTATTTTTTCATCCCAGCAGGCACTGCTCCAGTGTTCCAAAACAGATAGTTGCAACCCGCAGAAGTGAGTATCCCAGGGCTGCTTCTGCAAGACAACAATTCATGCCTCTTGAGTTGGTCACACTATAGGTATGGAAGTTGCATGGAAAAGTACAAAACATGAAAAGCACATTATTCTTGGGCCCAGTTCAGGACTCTGGATGGGATTCTATCCTCCGTCATTAATTTGCTCACTGAATACACCCTCACAAGTGCCTACAACCTGCCGAGGATTGCTGTAGGGGCTGGAAGTTCAGCAGACAGCAAAAAGAAGAAGTCCTGCTCTCAAGGAGCCTCCACACGCCTGTCTGCCTCCAGGAGACCAAGGAGACCACGCAGGGCTGTGTGTTCCTCACCATCAACGGCCCAGCAAGTGGGAAAGGCAATCTGATAGCACCATTCACAATTCAAAATATTTACGTATTTTGTTATTAGTCTTATCTGATAATTTACCTATATATTTCTTATCTAATCGACAAGATTCCTTTTGCTAATTAAAATGATAGAATTTTATTTTTTAAATAGATAAAATTTCACTTGTAATATAAAATAAAACTGAATTAGCGAAGGCACAGTGTAGTGAACATTCCCCTTCTCTGCTGATAAGATGTGAGTTGGGGGGCCAGCAGGTGGCATAGTAACAGAGGACATGGTCCTAAAGAGGAAAGAAGGCTGAGTTCAAGGGGGAGAGGTTTGGTTTGACCAGAAAAGAGATCATGAGTCCTTGCACGTGGCAGTCGAGGAAGGGATCGGCAATGATAGAAAGAATTTGAGCTAGAAATAAGGGGCGTTGAGAAAATTCATCATAAAAAAGAATTTAAAAATTTCTCATCAAAAATGAGCTCCTGCCGTGCGAGAAGGGGCTTGGCCTGGAAACGCAGGAGTGGACAGGATGCCCTGCGGCTAGCCTGCTCACTGAGGGGGCGCTCTCAGAGCACGGTGCGTCTGCAAGTTCCCAAGCTAGAACGCCCATGCCCTGGAGAGGATGTCTATTTGACTTAGCTTCAGGACCAGTTCACATAATTCAGGCGGTTACAGACACACCCAAGAATGGCGTAAAGGCAGCGCACAACGTAGAAGCGTTTATACCGCGACCAGCGTCCACACGGGCCCAGAACAGCTGAGCTTGGCCGTCCCGAGACTTGCAAGTACCAGAAGGCCAAGAGCGCACTGGGATGTGCGCGGGCTCGAGGTCACACAGGCTGGGGTGGACCCAACTTGTCAATCATTCCATGGGCAGAGAGCTGTGTCTTGGAGCCCCCCAGTGGGCAGCGAGGTGCTGACCAGGCATGGTGGTGGACAGGACTGGGGGAGGGGGAGCTGGGACGCACCCAGTGCACGGTGGTGAGTGCTCACCGCAGGGCTTGACTACCCGGTTATGTTTTTCAGAGGTCGCTTCAGGATAGATGAACCACCAAGAGATGGCTTTGGGTTTAGATTTTGACACTGTTCATAATAGTCCTATGGAAATGATGCCTTTATTAATAGTGCTGTCGGGGCCAGCAGGTGGCATGATGATGAAGGTGCTGGACTCTCACATGGACAACTGCAGTTTGAGTCCTGGACCTGGCAGCTTGAAAGATCACACCAGGCACGTGTACCTGTGTGTCCAAAATCCCAAGGAGATCATAGAGGCATGGTCATCCCTCAGAGGTGACTGCTCACTTTGCGTCTCACTGTCTCTCTGTTTCTCGCCAGTGACCACATGTCCTCTATGGCAAAAATCTAAAAAAAAAAAAAATTAAAAATACTTTCACCTTTTTGATACAACCACTGCAAATGACTCTGCTTAGATCCTAAATTTATTTAATTGGGTCTATTTGTCTAATCTATGAGTGATGAAGTTAGTGTCTGTTATTAGTTTTTAATTGTTAGAGATTGAGTGTACTCTCCAGAAAAAGAGAAAGAAAGCACCTGCCCTTTTCCCTTCATTCTTTTTTTTTTTTTTTTTTTGAGAGGTTTTTTTTTTTTTTTTTTTTTTTTTTTTTTCGCTATAGGGCGTGTGCGCTCGCCAGACAGAGAGAGACAGAGAGACAGAAAGCAAGAAATCACCCCAGTGGGGATGGTCACGCCGCAATCCCTTCTCCTCCATTATCCTCTCAGGATCTTGGGCACGCACGCACACGCGCCCGGCGTGAGTTTTAAGCCACCGGGCCCAGGACGCGAACCGTGGTTGACTACATGGGAGTCCAGCGACATAGCCGTTACGCTAACTGCTGGTTCCCTCCCTTCATTCTTCACCCTATCAGAATTTGGGGCATGTATGCCCACATGCTTGATGTACTTTGTTGTCATTTTGTTTTGTTTTGCTATAGGGCAGGTGTGCTCCCCAGAGACAGAGACAGAGAGAGGGAAAGTGAGGAAGCATCCCCCAGAGGGGATGGCCATGCCCCAAATCCCTTCTCCTCTATTCTCCTCTCCTAATTTGTGGCATATACACAAACCCAGTGTGTTTCTCAAACTGCCAGGTTCAAGACTTGAATTGCACAGTTAGCCATGGGAGGTCCAGTCACCTCAACCTCCATGCCATCCACTGGCCCAGCATGCTATTTTTAAATCCACTGGGGCTGCGGCTCAAACCACCGTTGGCCACGTGAGATCTGGCTTCCAACACAGAGCTTCACCACTGTGCTACAAGCTCGTCTAGAGTGAGGGAGCTTCTTTCCTGTTTGTTTTTTAAGATTTCTGCCATAGTATACACGTGCATTTGCCAGATAGAGTCAAATAGGGACAGAGAGAGGGAAAGAGAGAAATCATCCTCCAGGGGGCATGACCCTTCTTCATTCTTCTCTTGAGATTTTGAGCATGCATGCACACAGATCTGGTGTGGTTTTTTTCAAATTGCCACGTCCAGAACTCAAACCATGGTTGGTCTTGTGGGAATCCAGTGCCTTAACCATCATACCACCTGCTGGCCCCTTGAAGGAGTTTCTTAATGGTTATTTCATTTTGTTTATTGTTTTGGCCTATCTTCTAGCTTCTACTTGTAAAAATGGTCATTTCCCCTAAATTCTTTGTGTTTATGCAAGTAAGTTCTAAAAACATAATAGTAGAACATATACGTATGTGTTCTTTGATTGCTGTGTCACCTGTAATTTCCTTTAAAATACTTGAACATAGATACCGTGAAATTATGCACCCGTTACTCAGCTTAAGTTGCATCTCAGGTACTCTGCATCCAGGCAGGCATGCCTACCTTACATCAAAAAGGGACCAGCAGTTGGTGTAATGGCTATGTCGCTGGACTCCCATGTAGTTGACAGTGGTTCACGTCCCAGACCCGGTGGCTTAAACTCATGCCGGGCGCATGTGCATGCGTGCCCAAGAACCCTAGAGGAGAATGGAGGAGAAGGGATTGCGGCGTGGCCAGCCCCCCTGGGGGGTGATTTCTCACTTTCTGTCTCTCTGTCTCTCTCTGTCTGTCTGGCGAGCACACAAGCCCTATAGCAAAAACCTCTCCAAAAAAAAAAAATAAAAAAAAAAAAAAAAGAAGACAGCCCTCTCCAAAGACAGGTATCAAGAGCTTTTATTACCCATATCACAATCACTATCTGATGCTTAGCTAATTAGTAGGCAGATTTGGGGGTGGAAATTGTGATTTATTAATACACTTGAAACATTAAAAAAATATGTCCTCATCTGATGAAGTGAAAGTGGATTGGCTAAAACATGGATTCACTCTCCTGGATTAAGAGGGTCTAAGTGGGCCAGTGACATAGTGATTAAGGAGTTAGACTCCCACATGAATGACCACAGTTCAAGTCCCAGGACCCAGTGGCTTAAAAATCACACTGGGCATGTGTGCATGTGAAAGGTTCCAGCCGATAACCGGCCAATCCTCCTTGTCCAGGGAGTACTACGGCGACCCCAATCAACCACAAAAGTCGGTTCTTGATGTAAAGTACAAGAGGCTTTATTTCTAGTGCGCTAGGATTCCACTCTTGGTCATACAAGACAGGACAGTGAGTGAAGCCCCGAACAAAGGGGCATTCAGGTTATATAGACACAAGTCCATGGGGCGAGGGGAGGAAAGAATGAGGAAGTAAGATAAAGGGCTTTTAGGGTAGGTTTATGGTGACCCTGAAGTTGCCTGCTCAAGCAGGACAAAAGGTGCTAAGCTAACTTGCAAATGGCTCCGGGCTTCCTGCAGGGTGCTAGCAAATTGGGGCTTTCATAGCTTCAGCATTTTATCAAAAGGGCGGCATCAACTGTAGTACAGAAACGAAAGAGGCAAGGGTTAAACTTTTATGTTTACAAAACAGGATAGACACAGTTTAATTTTATTCTTACACATGTGTGTTCAAGATCCCAAGTGGAGAAGGAATTGTGGCATGGCCATCTCCTCTGAGGGCGATTTCTCACTTTCCTGGTCTCTGTCTCTCACTAGTAAGCACACCTGCCCTATAGCATTAAAAAAAAACAAACAAACAAACAAATAAAACAGGAGCATAAGCAACCAGGGGATCAGTGATCTTTAGTGATTTTCACCAGATGTCTGATTTTTTTTTTTTTTTATTTTGAGAGATTTTTGCTATAGGGCCCATGTACTCACCAGAGAGAGACAGAAAGCAAGAAATCTTCCCCCAGGGAGGGTGACCACACACAATCCCTTCTCTTTCATTCTCCTGTCTGAATTTGGGGCACACATGCACATGCACTCAGTGTGAGTTTCAAGCCGCCAGATCCTGGATTCATACTGCAGTCCACCCTGTGGGAGTCCAGCACCTTAACTACTAGGCCACCTGCTAGCCCCAAGGCTCGATTGCTTTTATGGTTCTGGATTCAGCTAGGAATCCGGAGGGTTCTGTCTTCCTGAAGTTGCTGGGAAGCTAGCAGAAGCCTGTCTGTGGACTCGTGGATGGGTGCCTTAAACAAAACTAGTGAGCAAAGTAGAGGTCCACGCACCTAAGAGGAAAGACTTCCTGAGCTCACGTGGCTCACGCGGGAAGTTGTGAGAGCTGCTTCCGCACTCGCCCGAGGGTAACCTTGATGTGAGAGGTCTGTGAGTCATAAACACCGGAAACTGGTTTTCCTTAGAGTCTCCTCGCTGGGCTGTGGGAGAGAAGTCACTGATCACCCACTTCTAACTTCTTTGAAAGCTACTACTTTCTTTTTCTTTTTTTCTCTTTCTTTCTCTCTCTCTCGTTAATGTGTTAGAGGGCATGTGTGCCCATGAGAGAAAGAGAGACAGAGGAGATAGAGGGAGAGGTAAAGGCATCTTCCTTGGGACATGGTCATACCACAACCCCCTCTCCTGCATCTCTCCCTCTCTTGGGGACTTGGGGAAATGCCCATGTGCCTGGTGTATTTCCCAAGCTGCTGGGTCCGGGACTCAAACTACATAATCAGTCATGTGGGATCTGGCTGCCTTAACCACCAGGCCATGGAGCCAGCCCTGGAAGCTACTATTTTCTACCAAAAAAACCCAAAGAGTTCGGCATGACCAAATAACCTAAGATCAGCTAATAATAATAATAATAATAGTTAAATTTAAAAAATCACAAAAGGACCACTAATAACATAGTGTTCAAAATTTCACGGAAATGTGTGTTATATAAAAACTATGCGTGAGTTTCTTTTTTTTTTTTTTTTTTTTTTTTTCCATTTTAGTTTTTTTTCATAGGCTCTTTGAAGTTTCCTTGTCATCAAGTAAAAGTCCTTCCTGAATTCCAGGCAGAAGGAGTTTCTCCAGCAGGGTTAGCCCTCCAATATGGGAGAACCTGACACCTGCTGGCATCCGTGTCTGTCATGTGACTTTGGGTTGGGACATGTCTGCTGAGTGGATATGCTAACTGCACTGTCTTTCGTCTTTCTCTGCTGATATTTTCTGGGTGAAACCTACCAGCTAGATGAACTTCCCAATTTGTTTTAGTATTTGCCCCTCTACTCGGATCTCTGAGCAGAGGTGCGGACTTGAGTTTGAGGAGGGAAAGGCAGCGACTGTCCTGTTCTCCCACCTTGGAGGGACGATAGCAGGTACTTGGGGAAGGCTGGCTCAGTGAATGAGAGAAACAGTGACTGCCTGGGTACTGCCCCCGCCCATTCATGTTCTTGAGTGACTTGCTAATGTCCTGTTGTCCCCTAAGAGTCTCCACTGTGGGAACCGGCAGCTGGCTGTCAATGGACCCATTCTACCACAGATCACTGTGGGTGAATCTTCTTATTTCCAGTTTCGTCCCCACTAACTCTTGGACCAAATTTCCCTGAGACTTATCCATGTCACAGATGTAAAGACTGAAAAGAAAGTTTAAAACCTCTGGAAATTATTATGCATTCTCCTTAAAGAGGAAATTTAAAGTACACAGATGAATAGCTGTTTAAAATAAAAACGAACACAAGAAAATGCCTCATTCCACCCAATTTTGGAAGTAAAAGCTCTTGTCCATATAAGCAAAAAACCAAACCACAGTACGATTTATCTTGTGCAGTCTTTGAAGAAGCCATCTGCTGGAGCTCAAAATCTGAACTGCTCTTCGGAATAGCTTGTAAAATCCCCCTGAGGGTAGCGTATTCTAACAGGCAAACTTATGGCCCCTGGCCAAACCCAGATTGTGCCTGGTTTTGTAAATAAAGTTTTACCAGCACATGGCCACACCCATTCATTTGCATATTGTCTATGGTCCTTTTTCTGCTACAACAGCAGCATGGTGGTAGAAATTGCAGAGAACTTTTGGCTGATAAAACCTCAAATATCTACTATCTGGACCTTTATTTAATATTTCCATATAACTGAAGCAACCAAAATGACTGTAACATGCTTCAAAAGCTCTGAGGTTAATGTTAAACTTGTTTCCGCTATTCAGTTATGAAAAGGCTAGTTGTTTTATTTGCTTAAATTTGGGATTTGAGCTGACATATAAAGACATACACAGTATAATTTGGTTTTCTGTTTGCTTGTTTTTAGAGAGATTTTTGCTATAGGGTGCACGCACTTGCCAGAGAGACAGAAAGTGAGAAATCACCCCCCAGGGGGCATGACCACACCACAGTCCCTTCTCCTCCATTCTCCTCTTGGGATTTTAGATTTTGAACACGCATGCACACGTGTCCAGTGTGAGTTTTAAGCCACCAGGTCCAGAACTTGAACTGCGGTCGACTATGTGGGAGTCCTGAGTTGTAACCATTTTGCCTTCTGCTGGTCCCTACAATGTAATTTTTTAAAGTATTAATAAAATCTGAAACTAGCAGGTGGCATGGTGGTTAACGTACTAGACTCCTACATGGCTGACTGTGGTTGGAATTCCAGACCTGGCAACTTGAACATCACACCCAGAACATGTGTACACATGCCCAAAATCCCAAGAGGAGAAGGGATCATGACATGGCCATCTGTTGAACAGGGTGATTTATCATTTTCCCTCTCATTGTCTCTCTCTCTGCCTTTTTCCAGCAAGCACACGTGCCCTGTGGCAGAAACCTAAAAAAAAAAAAAAAAAAAAAAAAAAAAAAAAAAAAGGGGGTATTAATAAAGTTCTAGCTGGAGAACATTTAAATTAAAGTAGAAGATGAAAATAAAATAAAGTTGTGTTCTACTTAGGATTTAATCTTTTAAACAATATACAATATTATACATACTGCTTTTTTGTGTCTGTTATTATATTAAATATATTCAGTTTCTTAAAACCTTTTAGAGTTATTCAACATTGCAAATATTTTAAAGAGTTTACTAATAAATACTATAGATACCTATGAACACAACACCCTCATTTTGCAAACTCATATTCAAAACGATGTCCCACATTTGGTAAAGACATGATTGAAAAAGAAATGTAATGTTTGCTGATTGATTATTCCTCAGCCCGCTGAATTTTTCTCTCACCAAAGACAACCCCTTCCTAAAGATGGTTTGCATCCTTCCAAACCAAGTCTTAAAATATATAACCTAGGGAACCAGCAGTTAGTGTAATGGCTATGTCGCTGGACTCCCACGTAGTTGACCGCGGTTCGCGTCCCAGACCCGGTGGCTTGAAACTCACGCCGGGCACATGTGCGTGCGTGCCCAAGATCCCAGGAGGAGAATGGAGGAGAAGGGATTGCGGCGTGGCCATCCCCCCTGGGGGGTGATTTCTCGCTTTCTGTCTCTGTGTCTCTCTCTGTCTGTCTGGCGAGCGCACGCACCCTATAGCAAAAACCTCTCCAAAAAAAAAATATATATATAACCTATGTGTAAGTGTTCACAAACATGTTTTTTCTTTTATTTTTATGAATGACATATGAATCTATGTCAAAATAAGTAGATCTTGTGCATTAATTTTAAATTCGTAGTAGTTAAAATGCACCTCAATTTATTTATTTATCACCGGTAAATGAACATTCAGATGATTTCAGTTTGAGGGTATTTAAAAATAAGCTTTGGTGAACATCCTTGTAGATTTCTCCTACTGCAATGTGGGAGCTGCTTAGGGTGGATGCCTACAGGAGAAATGGGTTGGTCTTAACGTCTGGAACTGCACTGCCCTCTGAAGTGCTACACCCATCCTACAGTCCAGCCATTAGCAGAGAAGTGTCCTATTTCTCTATTCATAAAAAGCAAATTCTCAGAAGGAGGTAAGGGCTGAACCAGGAACAAAACTTAAAAAGGAGGTACAGGGACTAGGTGGTGTCTCTGCTGTACTTTGTGAGGAAGGTCTTTGCTGTACTTCATGGCGTTCTTCCTAAGCACATAGGACACACAAGTGCTGGCTTGGATGAGGCTGAGGGATTTGATCACAGTGGAGACCTTGTGAAGGTCTCTCTCATTCTTTATGTTTCTCTCTCTCTCATGGAAGAAATAAACTTAAGAAAAAAAGGGGGCAGCAGGTGGCAGAGTGGTTAAAGTGTTGGACTCCTACATGGCCTACCATGGTTTGAGTCCTAGATCTGGCTGCTTGAAACTGGTCAGGTACTTGTGCGTGTATGTCCAAAATCTCAGGAGGAGAATGGAGAAGATGGGACTGTGGTGTGGACATCCCCCTGGAGGTGATTTCTCACTTTCTCTCTTATTCTCTCTGGCAAGTGCAAATGCCCTATGGAAAACAAAAACAAAAACAAAAAAACAAACCTTTAAAAAAAAAAAAAGGAAAGGAAAAAAGAAGTTAAAACTGAAGATACATAAGAAGCAACACCACAGAAGGCCTTAGGCCATTTGGAGAGCTTTGACTTTTCACTCTGTAAGTAATGGAAAAATCTTGAAAGTCTTTGACATGAACTTTTTAAATAGGTAAATATCCTCTGGGACCAGCAGTTAGTGTTATGGCTATGTCGCTGGACTCCCATGTAGTCGACCGCGGTTCGCGTCCCGGACCCGGTGGTTTAAAACTCACGCCGGGCGCATGTGCATGCGTGCCCAAGATCCTGAGAGGAGAATGGAGGAGAAGGGATTGCGGCATGGCCATCCCTCCCGGGGGGGGGGGGGGGTGATTTCTCGCTTTCTGTCTCTCTGTCTCTCTCTGTCTATCTGGTGAGCGCACGTGCCCTATAGCAAAAACCTCTCCAAAAAAATAAAAAAAATACATATTCTTTTTGGGTATTTCTTGAATATTAAATGAATGGCTTACACAAAAGCCCTGAAAACTCACCATAGCCCCAAATATGTATCGATTCAGATTTTCACACTCTGACAGATTCAGATCTGAGAACTGGGCATTTGTGGACTCATTCCTGCTCTCAGCTTTGTGGAGATCATGGGCCAAATGTTATCCACCCCCCCCCAACTCTGTTGGTTAGAAATCTTACAAAGAAAGTTATAAGTCCAAGAACTGAGTGAAAAGGACCATGCCCAGTACCCTCTGTGCCCAGGGGGAAGTCTCCAAAGTGGACCAACATTTTTTTTTCATTGCCAGAGTGTACTTGAGCTTGTGTGAGAGAAGCAGCTGGGACATGACCACACCACAATCCTTCCTCCTCCGTTTCTCCCTCCTGCCAGAAATGCCGGTGTGTTGTTCAATCCACCAGGGCCAAGATTTGAATAGCGGTCAGCCGTGTGGGATCCAGCTTGCCGTGAACAGTACTGAGCAGTGTCCAGTGTTTCAGAGAAGCCTGACGGACAATCCTAATCAGGAAAATGGTTGAGCAGGAAGAGTAAACATTGCACCTGTGAGACAGGAAGTGCTGTTCTGACAAAAATCATAGGTGTCCACTTCTAGCAGGTATTTCTTTTGCTTTTGCACAGGGTCTTATACCAGAACATGACAGAACGTTTCAACCTCCAATATCTTTGCCATGACTCATGCTGCAGTCTTCGCAGGCTCTGTTTTGGTCTTCCAAGGCCAACAATCACATCTTTTGTCCTTTCAAATGACTGATGTGCTCTGGACTTTGTCCTGGCCTAGGTGTCCCTGTACAGCAAACACTCAATCCAAACATCACCCAAACCACTAAAATCCAGGGGCGTGGCTGAGGCCACCATGCCTTGTCCTTTCTGTGGTTAGTGACAACAATTCTAAGTGCTTCTTTGCTTTGCAGTATGTTCTGCTGGGTGGGAGTCCTGCTGCAAGACTCCTGCCCAGACGTGATGAGGAAAAACAGAGAGAACTCTGGCCCAGGCCATGCTGGTCATGGAACACTCTTTCCACCACAAACCCAACTGTGCCAGAGAGGCCTGTCTCTGCCTCTCTCTCATGGAGGGAATGGACAAATGAACTTTTAGAAAGTGAGCCCCTGAGACAAGATGACTACCGCCAGGGCAAGCATCAGCCACCTTGTCCCCTAGCCTCGGCCTTGTGCACCCTGCTTGTCATGGTGAACTCCAGCTCACCGGCCCTCACTAAAATGGAAGGCACTCTCTCTGGGGCCCTTTCCTGATTCCCTTCCCCTCTGTCTGGGGCCAGTGTCTGCGCCTTCTTAGGACAGATTTGCATTTAACATGTATGTCATCAATGCAAAGAGGAAGACTATCTCAGGAAAGTCTCTCGTTTTACAGAGAAGCTCAGGCCCAGAGATAGCACATGACAGGGACAGAGCCACAAAGCCCACAAGACCCCTAAGGAACTTCACAATAGGGGACATCTCTTGGATGCCTGCTGAGCACAGCAGCAGACCCTTGGGCAGGACGAAGAGTTCAGGGCACCTACATGAGGTCCTCGCCTCTGTGAGCTTCGGGATCAGTCTCCCCAGTCATGTACTTCACAGCTCCGAAAAGGCAGGGACACGTGGGACCTTCGTTTCTCCAACTGAGTACTTTCCAATTAGTTGCCTGGGTACCATCACCACGTCCAGGCTGTCATCAGCCCTTCTATCCTGCCTGGGTGTCTTCTGCACTGACTGGACTGGTTCTTTACAACACGGACACCCCGTGCCACTGCTCCCGGCTGCCTGTGGTGTCTCTGGCAGAGTTCTGATAGGGAGCACCAAATAGGCGTTATTGTCACCAGTCCCCCTCTACTACAGATGGTCTCAAAGCGGGCTGCTGTGGTCTCTGAAGGGTTAACTGGGGAGAGGAGGGTGTGAGTCCATGGCCTGCAGTTGATTTTCAAGAGTCACTCACTGGGGCCAACGGCAGCATCACATCTGGCTTGCACCTGAGTAAATCCGACAAGCTTCCTTTTCGTATTGTATAAACTCTGCACCTTGACTCACGGCTATTAAACCCACTGCGGTGAGCTCTCTGGCAGACACTGCAGGCAGTATTTCCTTCGTGAGGGAGGACCGCTCCAAGGACAGCATGAAGCCCCTGCACCCGCCCACCCTGCACCCCGAAGCCTCCAGAGGCGGCTGTCATCGGGGCTCCTTCTGCTAATAATTCCTTAGCTCCCGCACTTTCTCCAAGCGAGCTGTGCATTGACGATGGAGTCTCTCTTACTTTCTCTTGCCAGAAGGTTCTTTCTCCACCTCTTCCAGACTCAGTTTCCCCCTAAGAGACACACACAGCCCCGTGTCCCCTGTTACCCATTCTTATGGATTTTAGTTAACCTGGTCACTCAGTGTGGCTTAATAAAAAGCAAGCCCTTTGGAGGGGCTGCCGACTGCCCTCCCTCCTTCCTCTGTTCCCACCTCGTGTGGCTGAGCAGAATTCTCCGAAGGGTCCTGGCAGAGCTGGACACCCGCAGCCCTCCAGTTGCTGTTCCCGGGTGAGCGTGAGGGCTGCAATCGCAATGTACTGGAAGTGAGTTTATGTTCACATCTCCATGTAACAAGCGAAAGAGGAAAACCTCGGGGCCAGCTAAGCACGCCTCTGTGCCACCATGCTCACGTGGGGAGGTCCCGGGACCACATCCCGAGACAAGTGTGTGCACACTGTCCGGCTGAGACTGAGGGTGGATGGGGCAGGAGGACCCTGTTGGGAGTGCCTGTCTTCGCCTCCCTCTCATGGAGGGAGTGAATAAATGCACTTTCAAAGAGTGAGCTCCGAGACAGGCCTACTGCTGCCAGGCCAAACATCGGCCACCTTGGCCCCTGGCCTCAAGTGTACTGGCCATGGTCTTGTGTACCCTGCTCATCACACTGCCTCGGGGAACTCCAGCTCGCGTCCCTCACTAAGATGGAAGGTGACATCTCTGGGGCCCTTTCCTGGCTCCCTTCCCCTCACTATTCCCCCTCTCAAGGACCTCATCCTTTTCTCTTTGGGCTGCGCAGCTGTGCAGAGCCCTTCATGACAGCTCCTCACGGTGTAGCAGACACATGTACACTCTGTTTCCTCTCCCCTAAAGCAAGCCCTGAGGAAAAGACTTGTGCCAGTCTATGACTGGGGAGACAACTGGGAACCCCGATGGGAGATGGGGAGGGAGGAAATCTATCAAGGTGGGAAGGGTGAGGTAGGGAGCAGGTCCTGTCTGTGGGCAGGGGTCGCTCTGTGCTCTGGAGAGCCTGAGGACACACCTCAGAGCAGTGACACTCAAGGATGCTGGTGCTTTTATTTGCTGACTCTGGGGCCTCATTCTGGGGGACTTCGCTCTGGACATGAGCGCTGGCGCTTCCAGCCTCCTCCAACTCTGGGCAAAGCACACTCCTTGGCCAGAGGAGCGCTCAAGTGGAGATCTTGAAACTGTTTGCTGGGGCCTCCCGTGTGGTCCCAGGGCCAGTTATGAAGCACGCATGCGTCCTGGTTATTTTAACTGAACTGAAACACGGGTCCAGCCAATTAATAACCTCACACAGCTAGGGAGAGGTAGAGAACGTGAAGGGGACAGTTTTGTTTTGTTGTTTTTTAAGACTTATTTATTTATTTCTTGTAAAAGAAAGACAAGCACCCTCCACAGGGCCTCAGTCTGTCATCCCTTCTTGCATCCCAGCCTTCAGTCAGGCGGAATGTCAGTCAACCTGGAAGTCAAACCCCAAGTGTCCATATGGTTCCCAGCACTGCAGAGCTCTGAGCTACTCTTTGCTCCTCCCCTCAAGGACCGCATTCTTTTCTCTTTGGGCTGCCCAGTTGCACAGAGCCCTTCATGGTGGCTCATCGCTGAGCTGAAGCTGGTTTCTTGACTCGATGGCATCCTAAAGTATTTCTGACCACATCCTTCCTCTTCCAACATCAGAGGAGTTTGTGTGTCCCTTCTCTGGGGTGCTGGGAGGCTTAGCGCTAAGTGTTCTGTCACCAGCAAAACATTTCTTTCAAGTTCACTTCTTAACTCTCTAGGAATTACATCCTACTGCATACTGCAGCTACACTTCACTTCATGTTTTAACTACTCTGTGTGCTTTTCTATTGGCGAGAAGTGGAGAACTTTCCTTGGCTGGCCCGCAGCTTCCACGTCTTCTGGCTGACGCCATCCCAGCTGAGACTCACAGCACCTCTTCCTTGTGGGAGCTGCATGGGGTATAGGTCTGGCACCATGAGCTCTGCCACCAAGATATTAAGAGTCTTCTGACCTGGAATCAGCAGGTGGCATGGTGATTAAGGACGCTGGACTCCCACATGGCCGACTGCAGTTCGAGTCCCAGGCCTGGTACTCACTCCTCTCTCTCCCTCTCTTTCTCCCTCTCTTTCTCTCACTCTTACTCTGTCCCTCTCTGGCCAAATTAAAATAAATAAATAAAGTAAGGTAATTCTTTAAAAAAAGAAAAAAAAAAAGAGTCTCCTGTCCCTAGGTCACTAGGTGCCATGGTGGTTGAGGCACTGGACTCCCACATGGTCAGTTGCTATTTGGGTTCCAGACCTGGCCTGTCTGCTTGCTTTCTCACTTTCTCTCTCTCTAATGAATGCACATGTCCTACAGCAAAGTTAAATAATAATAATAATTAATAAATAAAATTAAATAAATCTTTTTAAAAAGAGAGAGAAAGAAGAAAAAAAATGGAGGTCTCCTGCCCTTAGCCTGGGGTTCAAGCAGTAAGGGGCATGCTCCTGAGGCACTGGGCTGTTCCACTGCTGCTCACTGTGCTTCCTGGAAGTGCCGACCACGTAACTGTAGGACTCGTGGCCAAATGAGAACCTAGGTAACACCAGGTGGGGACGGTGGAACAGGCACTAAGGAGTGAGATCAGAAATGAGTCCTCTGGAGCAGCTGAATTATATAGCAGGTCCCCAGACTCCTTCCACCCTTGGGGGCTGTTCCTATGTATACACCTGAGCCTCATCAGCCTTCACATCTGCCAAGAAGATGCTCTTACCTCGAAGCTGTGGCCAGAAGATTTCGTTCATGAAAGCCCTGATGGTGGGGATGTCTCCATGAAACAAGCTTTCCCAGTCCTGCCTTCTTGGCTGTGCAAAAGCTAGATCATATATTGTTTTAATGTTTTTGCCATAGGGCACATGCACTTGCAGGAGGGAAACAGAGAGAGGGAAAGTGAGACATCACCACCAGCACACCTCCAGAGTAGATGGCCATGCTGCAATCCCTTCCCTTATAGTCTTCTCTCAGGATTTCAGGAATTCATACACACATGCATGCCCAGCATGAGTTTGATGCCCCTGTGTCCTAGACTCGAACCATGATTGGTCACGTGAGAGTCCAGCACCTTAACCACCACATCATCTGCTGGCCACACTACCTCACTTTATAACCTTTCTCCACCACCGCCCCCTCCACATGCACGTACCAAGCTTTCCTGCACCCTCTTTCCGGCTTCTGACTTCTAGGTCTCTGATTTCCCTGCACCCGGCCCCATTCTCCTCTGTTCCTTTCCCAGGCTTGGTTTTTCCATTTCCTGGCACCAGTATTCACCGCCATGTATAACCCACCCTCTCCATTAAACGATAAAGAACCCCTCGCCCATCCCAAGTACAAGAACCCAACAGCTTTAGAAAGAATTGGGGGATTCTAAATACAGCTTTTTTTTTTTCCCCCATGTAGTCCCTATAACCAAGAGCAGAACTAAAAATAAGTCCCTAGTTTTTTTTTTCACTTGTCATGAAACAGCCAATATGACATCTTCATTTTCAAAAATACTGGCAATTGAAATGCAAACATTAACAGAGGGAGTTAGAGTCTAATGTTATCAGATGCATGCACACACATGCACATACACACATATGTGCAATACACATCATTTAAATAGAGAAAGTTAATGGATGCTGTTTCCCTGTTTTAAATGCCTGCCTTTTTTCATCTTTGTGACTCCATGGTGACCATTCTTCCTTGGCTCTGATGCCACCACTTCTGGAAAGTTTTCCTTGGAACCCTGTTTCCAGGCAGGACTTACTATCACCTGCAGTATGGTGTAGTAGAGGTATATGTTTCTCAGATTGGGCTACTCCCAAGTAGATGATGAGATAAGTATTCTAGTGCAAGTAGTTTGTGGAAGAGGCAAATTTCTTCGATACTTTCATAAATATTACCTCATTCGTACACATCATGCCACCGTCTCCATCCCTCTGAAAAGCACACTCTACCCAGCCACCTTCCTGTTCAGTGATCTGCTACCCACAGTCCACTCTGCCCAAGCCCACTCTGGCCTTATCCTGGGCTGCTGCAGGGAAAACTCGTTTTGTTTGGAATGTCCTCTCTTCCTTGTATAAGGCTGCAGGCATTTGGTTCTGGTGGATTGCTTTCGATATAGCCCATTTCCGGGCTACCCAAAGCCCCCTCCCTCCTTCCCAGAGCCACAGGGACTCACTATGAGTGGCTGGGTGACTCACTAATGAGTCAGGGAGGAAATTATTGTTGAAGGGAAGAAGAAAGTGTCAGGATTAGATGGTAGGGTAAAATACACCCCGTTCCTAAACTTAGATAAGAGCATAGTGCGTGGATCAAGCAGACATTACGAGTAACAGTCACTATGTAGGGATGAAGTCAGAGACTCATGCACTATTTTGCCTTCCTACAACACTTAGTGTTACCAAGATCAAGAACCTGATATCTTAGTCTGCAATCATGTTGATGACAGAAATATCCAAGTCTGAATGGCTTATAAAGAAGTAGATATTTATTTGATCCAAGATTCTGGTTGCTAAGAAGTCCAAAGATCTGTGGCTGGTGTTAGACCAGTTCCATCATAGCATGGCTGACAGAGCAGAGAGAATGCAGATGCTTGAAGAGAGGGATGGAGAGAGAGAGAGAGATCGGGGACAGCCATCTTTCTTTTGTCACTACTCACTCTCAAATGAGCTAACTCCTAAGAGCTACTGTAAGGAGAGCTAGAACTCACTTTGAGGTAGAAGTTAGTTGGGAAAGGCACCAGGAGAGCCAAGATAGAATGATGGTGAAAGGGTCATGCAAAGACAGTCAGCTAGACAGAGTTTCTTTAAACATGTAGTTTCTTTCTCCTTTATCATCTGCCTCTGTAGGTGGACTCTAGGTGGATCTAGCAGTTGTAACCTCCCTCACAGGTCATTCACAAGAACAATTGAAGTCAGGGATCTGGGCCAGTTAAGTCTTAACTTTAACATCTAAAGTACCAGGGCCCAGTGAAAACTGTAAGATAAGCCAATAGGCCGAAAATACATGGACATGCTATTGAAAAAAATAACTGGTGGCAAAGGCCACAAGTAGGGCACTCATATCGTGAGTCTAAATGATATAAGAATGCCTGTGAACATTGACCACTGTTTCTTTGTAAAAACATGATAAAAATCCACATGAGGTAGGAGACAGGAATCCTAAAAATAGAGTTAGGGCATAGGTCCCAAATGGAATCACAAAATGTCTGTGTTTTAAGATGGAGACACTTAATAATTGACTTTAATGATTAACTTTGAAAACAAAGGCTTTTTTCCTGGTCCCACCACATGGTCTTTTATAGTCCAAAGTTTTTAGACAAAGAGACTCTCCTGACCTTCGTATCCACTCCAAAATTAGGAAAGTAACTGGACCCATCCAGCATGCAACCCCCACAATGAGGGCAACACATGGACAAGCCCCTCTTGGGAACAAGCCTGGACAAAACCCCTCCTGACCAAGATAAATCCCCTCTTCTCAGTTGCTCTTCAGCTACTCATTCTTGAGGTCCCCTCCCTGCCTGGGAGCTCTGTTCCTCTTTTCCTCTCTTCATAATGAGACAAAGAATCAGGTTCAATGCTGGTCTTGCATTGGGTGCTGGGCCCATGCAACCTAATTCCCACATCAACTGGGTCTCACGAGACGTTGTTAATCTATTTATGAGGGTTAACTTCATGTTCCAATCACCACCCTCTAGGCCTGACCTCTTAAAGATCAAATCATCTCCCATTATATTAGGGATCCAGTTTCAAAACATGAGTCCTTGGGGGACAATTATCCAAACCATAGCACCCAGTAAACTTTTAAGTTTATTTTATTGATTTCTTATGAGAGAGAGAAAGGTGCCCCCAACAGAGTCTTCACACTAAGACTCACCTACAACCTCAGCTGGCCAGGATTACAGGCAGGTATACACGCCTGGAACGTACAGAGACCTCGGGACATAAACCCTGGTCTTCCAGTTGGCTTCAGTCACTGCAGACGACCCTTAGAGTGTAACAAAATGGAATTAAGGCTTTATCAGAGACAAATCTTTCATTCACACCCCTGGGACTCTGATACTCTGCTCTAATTAGAAAAGCACATGTAGATGGAACAGTAGGTCAGTAGGCGGGGCTTGCCTCCTTCTTGCTTTTGGGGAAGATCTGGAAGTTTGTTCAAGAGGACATCAGACCAAAGGTGAGATCTTGAAAAAAATCATAAAAAAGAGAATGAGGCTTGCCAAGCTGCAGAGCTTCTGAGATTAATGTAGTCTCTGATTTTCCCTGGGGTAGTGGCTGCCAAGGTCATGAGTCAGAGGACTGAGTGTCCCCCAAACCCCCTGTGCTGAGAACTTATCTGAGGATAAAATTAGCACAAAGGATATTGGGCCAAGCGCTGCAGGGGACACTGCAATGGCTTCATATAGAACTCGGGTCCTGCTGATACCCCATTACCATCGTCCAGTTTCCAACTTCAATACACTGAGCTCTGCGCTTGAGGCTGCTTAGGTTGAGATTCCTATCCCTGCTGTTGTTGGAAGGCCCTAATATATTCTCAGTTTGGATGAAACTTTTGGGTTGTTGGAAATGTCAGGATGCATTTCTGCATAGAAAAACAGGAAAATAGGGCATGACTTTTCTGATGCCCCAATACTTGAAGAAGAATCACTATTTTTAGAATGTCAAGATATTTCAGAAGAATATTGAACAGCATGGAATTTTAAATAAAATGCACAACTATTTATTTTTTTTAAGTCTATTCATTTATTGAGAGAGAGAGAGAGAGAGAGAGAGAGAGAGAGAGACAGAGAGAACAGGCACCTTCAGTGGGGTCCCCATTACATAATTAGCCCCAGCTTTATCACCCCAGATTACAGGCATAGCACATGCACCCAGCATGCTCAGGGCTGTCCAGGGATGTGAATTCAGGACCTTTTCCACATAAGTCCAGGGTCGGGGGGGAGCCACTGTAGTGCGGTCACTGGCCTGCACAGCTATTTAATACCATGAAGTGCCAACTTCCTGCAAAAGATAGAGTTTAGATCATAAGGTTAGTTGAAGATGAAATAAAATTACACATGCACATGTGCACACACAAATACATATAGGTACACATACACATACTGCATGTGTGTGTACCTGGACACACATCCTTGATCCCAACTGGTTCATGCTCTGTAACGGTCCTGACATTCTCTTTAGTGATTAGAGAAAAAGTAAAATGTGAAATGGAAGAAGCACATCTGCATTCAGCTCCTCCCCTTGGTGATGTGAGAGGAGGACAAAGCTGCTGCTGCCAGACCTGGTTTGTTTGTTTGTTTATCAAAAACAAAAACCTTGAGAAATAGCTCAGGTGTCCTGGGGCCAAGAGCAGACTACCAACAGTGAGGGTGTGAGAACACAGTGGCTGATAGCCCTGGACATGAGGAAAGATGTGCAAGAAGCCCCTGGGGCAGGTGCCGTGGGAGGTGCACCCAGACCTCCAGGATGGCTTGGCTGGCCACAGTGAGAGCTGAATGAAGGCTCTCCAGGAACTTCTCCCAAGGAATGGCCTTGGGCCAGCTCTCCTGAGGGCCTCTGGGCTGAACCTCCTACCGTGAAGCCAGTAATGGACTGATGCTGTGGGTGTCAGAAAGCCCTCTTCCTTGTTTTAAATGGGACAGGCGCTCTCATGCCAGTTCTGCTCCAGAGCAGCTCCCTGAAAAATAGGAATGAGGCTGCATTTCACCTGAAACTGAGTCCTCGGTTTCTCCTTTCCCATCCTCTCCCCACTCCCTTTCTGTCATCTCCTGAGAAAAATCCTCAATCACTGGCACAATCATTTCCACCTCACATTCTCCTTCCAAGCAGCTCAACTAGAGACAACCCCTTGCAAGGACTGGCTGGCTTCTTCCTGAAACACAAAGATAGGCCATGCCACCTCTGGCATGGTAATTGCTTTGAGTTTGTTGAAGATCCCTATCATCTAGCTGTGGCAATTTTGAAGACCCAGAAGAGCAAATTGGCAAAAGAGTAAAGGGTAATCAACACCTTCTATGATCTGAATGTGTCCCCTCAAAATTCGAGTATTGAAATTGCTGTGATGGTATTAAGAGGTTGAAAACTTAACTGGACTAATAGGAAATGGAGTCTTTGAGAAGTGATTAGGATTAGATAAGGTCCTTTTAGCCAGTGGTTCGCAGATCTCATTCCTGCACCTGCCCATGTGGAAGCATGGAGGCCCTATGGTTAAATACTGGTGGGTGTGTAAGAGAAGGAGTGAGACCAGAACAGACACAGGGACACAGACACACATGCTCTCACCATGCAATGCCTTGTGCAACCTAAGTCTCTGCAGAGAGATCTCACCAACAATAAGCAAGCCCCTCACTAGATGTAGCCCCTGAACATTGCATCTCTAAAGCCATGAGCTAAAGAGACCTCTATTGTTTATAAATTATCAAGACTTGGGTATTTCTGTCTTGGGCACCAAAAAATGGAATAAAACTGTGCTGTCTCATCTTCCAGTCTTACAGTGAAAAATGGGTACCAGCCTGTGGCTGGGTGGCAGGTGGGGTTGGAGCACAGCATGGGGGACTCCAGGCAGGGGAAGAGAGGCTGCAGTGCTGAGGAGAACCCAGAGGGCAACCAGCACAGGAAACCAGGGAGGACCAGACCTTCTCCCCATGCCCTGGCATAGAGAGCTGAGCTCCCTGGAAGGAAGCCACCGGGCCAGAGAACTCTGCCTTGGCATTAATACTAGCCTCACATTAGAGCCGTATATTTTTGCTACCTGTGCTTACACATGGGCAGGGTCATAAATGAGGTCTATAAGCCACCGGTTGAAATTGACTCATCTTTTAGCAAGCCAATGGGGCTGCAGTTAACAACGTAAGTTTTGAAGTTTCTTCATGTATTTTGTGAGAGAGGAAACAGAAAAAGAAAGGGGGGTGGCAATGAAGAAACAGTGACGTGAAAGACCAGAAGGTGGTGAGAGAGAGAGAGAGAGAGAGGACCCCCAATAGGACCCTCATGACATGATCCTTCTCCAGCCTCAGTCTGCAGAAGGAGACCTTGGGAGATGAACCCAGAACTTTCCTTATGGTCTCAGTGTAGCAGAGTGTTGTGTTACCTCTGTAGCTGCCAAAATAATGTTTTAGTCTTGATGACTAGACCGTTCCCATAGTGTAGGTTTTGCTTCCTGTCTCTGTGGTATCTGAGGACAGAACACCAGCCTGGAGACCTGTATTCACTAATATTTGTCATTCACTGCTGGCCACAGAACACCTACAGACACAGGACTGAACTCTGCTCTCAATAGAGACATTGTTCTTGCTTTCACTGCGATGACTTAAAGGTGGATGGCCAGAAACAAAAACATGACACCAGTTAGCAGCATCTCCTTTATATGATTCTAAAGATGGTGGTCATCCCTTTCTTTGCTTTATTCAGAACTGGCCCACAAATTCTCAAGGATACATCTCCTTACAATGCATGTTAACTTGGGGTCCTCCAAAGCAACAGCAGGGAAGATAAGTATTTTGACATTTGTTATTTTAAAATTCTTAAGATCCTTGAAGCTAAAGGTGAAATATGCTCAAAACAAGTAAAATCATGTGAAGTCAAAATGTGTCTTCTGGCTGTTGAGTCTGCTCAGGCAGATCTTGCTTCCTGGAAGGCCCTGTCCTTCCCCAAAAGCATTTCTAGGCCAAGATCACTAAGAAACACCATCTGGTTATTTCAACCTTAGATATCCCCTCCTTGTCTGATCACCTGCTAATGGTATTACACACTTGGCATTTTATAATATCACATAGACAATGGGGCTAAGATCGCTGGAGTAGTTTCATAGAACTTGGTTCAAACCCAGCACACACTGGACTTATCTAAATCTCCGGAGCCACAGATTCTTCTTCAGTTACATGAGCTGGCATTTACAAGGCTGCATGTAAGGATTAAATCAAGCATTGAGCCCAGAAGAGCAGACTGGTCATATACATTTTCCCCCTACATTTTGCCTTGCTCCTACCTCTTTTAAAGGGTAAATGTATGTACCTCCACTATAGATCTAAATGTAAGGGATTTGAGAGATGATTCCAGAAATCCCCAGGAGAGGTGTGGGGGAGTGAGACTAAGAAAGAAAGGAGCCACAGAGTCATCATGCCATTCTGAATTATCTATAGATTTATTTATTTATCTTTTTTTAAATTTTATTTATTATTATCATAATCTTGTTTAAATTACATTGATTCACATATATCTTTACAGTGTATTACGTTTCTTTTTCCAGAAGGAATACCATGCATATCAATCAAGACAAAGATATCATCATCATCAAATAGCTTTTCATTATTTTTTCCAGATCATTCTTACTATTATTATTCTCATTATTTCTTTAAATATTCAATCACTATATATCATTTTGCTTGTAAAAATGATTTACCCAACATGAAATACTTCTCAGTCCAGTCAAGAATACTATACATGTTATCATCGACGGGTAATAAGCCATTTCTGTGTCCCACTGATGCCATGCCTCTCTATTTGTTCTCTTGCTATCCTTCTCTATATTATTCCCTTCTCTTGCCACATTCCATACTGTCTTCAGCATCCCTAATTATTTTCAATGCTTTTATGCCCTCCAATACTTCTACCTCTACCATAAAATGCAGATAGTCAGTATATATTAAATGGATACATTCAATATCTTTCTTTCATACCCTGGCTTGCTTCACTCGGCAATAGATCTTCTATATATGACCACTTTCTTTTTTTTTTTTTTTTTTTTTGGAGAGGTTTTTCGCTATAGAGCGCGTGCACTCGCCAGACAGACAGAGAGAGACATAGAGACAGAAAGCGAGAAATCACCCCCCAGGGGGGATGGTCACGCCGCAATCCCTTCTCCTCCATTCTCCTCTCGGGATCTTGGGCACGCACGCACACGCGCCCGGCGTGAGTTGTAAGCCACCGGGTCCGAGACGCGAACCGCAGTCGACTACGTGGGAGTCCAGCGACATAGCCATTACACTAACTGCTGGTTCCCGACCACTTTCTATCAAATGCCAGAGTCTTGTTGGTTTTTATGCTGAGGAGTATTCCATAGAATATCTGTGCCCCACTTTTTCCATCCGTTCATCTGTTTGTGGACATTTGGGTTGGTTCCACGTCTTGGCGATGGTGAATAATGCTGCAGTAAACATTGATGTGCAAGCACTTTTCAGACTGAGCATTCTCCTGTCCTTTGGGTAGACACTCAGAAGTGGGATTGCTGGATCAAATGGTAGTTCTATTTGTAGATCTTTGCGGAACCTCCATATTGTTCTCCACAGTGGCTGAACCAGTTTACATTCCCACCAACAGTGTAGGGGAATTCTCTTTCACTACATCCCCGCCAACACTTATCACTTTTTGTATTTTTAAAATATAAAATCTTTGCCATTCTGATAGGGGTTAGGTGGTATCTCATTGTGGTTTTAATATGCATCTCCCTTATGATGAGGAATGTTGAGCATTTCCTCATATGCTTTTTGGCTGTTCGTATGTCTTCTTTAGATTTTTGTTCAGCTCATTTTTCATCTTTTAATTGGGTTAATCTTTTTTTTTTGTAAGTCACTTGAGTTCCCTGTGTATTCTGGTTATCTGTGTCTTGTTGGAGGCATATTTTACAAAAATATTCTCCCATTCTGAGGGTTATCTATTTACACAAATTACTGTGTCCTTTGCTGTGCAAAAACTTCTTAGTCTGATATAGTCCCACTTGTCTCTTTTGGGGGTTATTGCCTATACTTTGGCAGTCTTATTTAAGAAGTCTTTGCCTACCCCAATGTCTCTCAGAGTTTCCCCAGTATTTTCCACCAGTAGTTTGAGGGTTTAGTTTCAGATCTTTGATCCATTTTGAGTTGATTTTTGTTAATAGAGAAAGATGGGGGTTCAGCTTCATCTTTCTGCAGGTGGATACCCAGTTTTTCCAGCACCATTTACTAAAGAGGTTTTCCTTTTCCCAATGGATTGACTAGTATCCTTTGTCAAAAATCAGTTGGCTGTAAGCTTTGGGGTTTATTTCTAGGGTCTCTATTCTATTCCATTGGTCCACATGTCTGTTTTTGTGCCAATACCATGCTGTTTTGATAATCACAGCTTTATAGTACATATTGGGGTCAGGGAATAATGTGCCACCCACTTCATTCTTCTTGCGCAGGAATGCTTTGGCAATATGAGATCTTTATGATTTCAAATTCTATGATTACCTTTTCTAAATCTGTGAAGAATGTCTCTTGTATTTTGATTGGAATTGCATTAAATGTGTAAATTAATTTGAGTAGAATTGCCATTTTGATTAATTCTTCCAATCCAGGAGCATGGGATGCTCTTCCACTTTTTTACGTCCTTTTCAATATCTTTTTAAAGATTTTTATAGTTTGCTTTGTAAAGGTCTTTGACTTCCTTGGTTAGCTTTATCCCAAGGTATGCTATACGTTTTGTGGCTATGGTAAAAGGGATTCCTTTCTTCAGCTCTACTTCATTCAATTTGTTGCTCATATATAGAAATGCTATAGATTTTTGGATGTTCATATTCTATTCTGCCACTTTACTGTATTCATTTATAACTTTGAGAAGTTTTTTCATGGAAACATTTGGGTCTTCTAAGTGTATGATCATATCATCTTCAAATAAAGATATCTTCAACTCTTCATTGCCTGTTTTAATGTCTTTTATATTGTTTTCTTTTCTCATTGCATTGGCTAAGACTTCCAGCACTATATTAAAAAGCTGTGGAGAAAGGGGGTAGCCTTTTCTAGTACCAGTTTTTAGTGGAAAAGCTTTTAGCTTTTCACAATTCGGTATAATGTTAGCTATAGGTTTTTCATATATGGCTTTTATTGTGTTGAGAAATGACCCTTCTATACCAATCTTTCTGAGAATCTTAATCATGAAAGGATGTTGTGTTTTATCAAATGCTTTCTCTGCATCAATTGAAATGGTTATATGGTTTTTATCTTTCTTTCTGTTAATACAATGTATTTTATTTATGGTCTCATGTATGTTGAACCACCCTTGCATCCCTGGAATAAAGCCTACCTGGTCGTGATTAATAATCTTTGTTATATATTGTTGGATACGGTTTGCAAGTATCTTGTTGAGAATTTTTGCATGTATGTTCATCAGCGATATTGGTCCATAATTTTCCTTTGTTGTCATGTCTTTATCTGTTTGGGGAATGAGGATGATGGAGGCTTCATAAAATGAATTTGGAAGGTTTCCTTCCTTTTGAATCTTTAGAAATAATTTGAGTAGGATAGGGATTAACTCTTCCTTAAAAGTTTTGTAGAATTTAGAAGTGAAGCCATCTTTGGGCTTTTCTTTGCCAGGAGGTTATTTATTATTGATTAAATTTCATGGCTTGTTATGGGTCTATTCAGGTTTTCTATGTCTTACTGATTCCATCTTGGTAGATTATATGCATCCAGGAATTTGTCCATTATCTCCACGTTCTCTTGTTTGTAGGCATATAGCCGTTCATAGTATCTTTTAATGATATTTTGTATTTCTATTATGTCTGTTGTAATGTTGCCTGTTTCATCATGTATTTATCTGGTTTCTTTTTTTTTCTTCTTTATCAGTCTAGCCAATGGTGTGTTGATCTCGTTAATCTTTTCAAAGAACCAGCTTTTGCTTTCGTTTATTTTCTGTATGGTTTGTTTATTTTCTGTTTCATTTATTTCTGCTCAAATCTTTATTATTTCTTTTCACCTGGCATTTTTAGAGTTTTTTGTTTTTGTTTTTTCCAATTCCCAGAGGCATAGTGTTATGTTATCTATTTGCCATGTTTCCATCTTTTTCTTATGCACACTAATTGCTATAATTTTCCCTCTTATGACTGCTTTTGCAGTGCCCCATAGATTATGGAAACTCGTGTACTCACCATTTGTTTCCACAAATTTTTCTGTTTCAGACTTAATTTCTTCAGTAGTTAAGAAATCATTCAGACGTAGGTTGTTCAGTCTCCATGTATTTGTGTATTTTCAAGGATATTTCTTGACATTAATCTTGAGTTTAATTCCATCATGACCAGAGAAGACGCTGGATATAGTTTTTATCCCTTTGAATCTATGAAGGCTTGGTTTGTGTCCTATCATATGGTCAATCTTTGAAAAGGTTCCATGCCAGGTGAGAAAAATATGTATTTTGTAGTCTTAGGGTGGAAAATTCTATATATATCTATTAAGCCCGTTCAATTTATAGTCTCATTTAGGTCTTGTATCTCTCTATTTTTTGTCTAGAAGATCTGTCTAAAGGAGATAATGGAGTATTGAGATCCCCAACAATTATAGTATTGCTCCCTATCTCTCCTTTTAGTTCCAGCAGCCTTTCTTGCACATATTTAGGTGTTCCTGAGTTGAGTGCATAGATATTTATAAGTTTTATGTCTTCTTGCTGAATGACCCCATTTACTATTATATAATGTCCTTCTTTGTCTCTTCATATAGTGTTTGTCTTGAAGCCTATTTTGTCTGAGATCAATATCGCAACTCCAGCCCTTTTATGATTTCCATTTGCATGCAATATCTTTTTCCAGCCCTTCACTTTTAGTCTATGTCTGTCTTTATCCATAAGATGAGTTTCTTGTAGGCAACAGATAGAGGGTTTCTGTTTTTTTATCCATTTGGCCAGTCTGTCTCTCTTCGTTGGAGAATTTAATCCATTAACATTCAGTGTTATCATCAATATTTCTGGACCTTTTCCTATCATTAAGTAAGACATTTTCTTGGTTGTTTTTTGTTCTCTTTTGACTATCTGTCTGACTTTTTTGTTTTCCTGGTATAGTACTCCCTCCAGACTCTCTTGAAGATCTGGTCTGGAGTTGATAAATTCTTTCAGGTTTTGTTTATCTGAGAATATTTTTAATCTTTTTTTTCCCATATGAAAGATAATTTTTCTTGGTATAGTATTCTGGGTTGAAATTGTTTTTCATTCAACACTTTGACTATATTTCCCCATTCTTTCCTCGTCTTCATTGTTTCTGATGAGAGGTCTGATGTTAGCCTGATAGGGTGACTTTTGTAAGTAACTTGACGTTTTCCTCTTGTCAATTTTAGTATCTTGTCTTTGTCTGTTGTATTTGGCTGTGATGTGCCTTGGAGAGGATCCTCTTGAGTTGATTCTAATCGGGGTCCTATATATTTCTTGGGTCTGAATATTTGAATGCCTTTCTAGGTTTGGAAAGTTTTCTTCCAGGATTTCATGAAATAAATTATCCATGCCCTTATTATTTTTTTTCTCTTCTGGGATACCAGTTATCCGGATGTAGGAATGCTTGATGGTATCCAGTATTTCTCATATATTATCCTAATTTTTCTTGGTTGTCTTCTCAATCTTTTTGATACTTTTTTCTAGGTCAGAGGTTTTGTCTTCTACATTCAAGATTCACTCTTCTGCATGATCTAATCTACTTTTAATACTTTTGAGGGAGGTTATTATTTCCTCTATTACATTCTTCATCTCTAACAGTTCCATCTGATTATTTTTTAAGGTGTCTATATCTTCTTTCAAATCATGAAAGGACTTCTTCATCTCCTGGAGCTCATTGTCTCTTTTCTCTTGCATCTCAGTTAGTTTGGTCACTACAAACATTCTGAATTGCTTATCCAACATGTCCATGACTTCCATTGTGTTGTCTGTGGGTGGTGTGAATTGATGTTTACCCTTGGGGGAGAGACATTTTGTTGGTTGCTCATATTTCTCATGCCTCTGCAATTGTTCCTAGTTATCTGGTGATCTATACGTTCCTTCCTAACTTACTCAAGTACCTCTGAGTGTTCAAAGGTGTGCAGGAATAGAAAATTGGTGATCTCTCTTCTGGTCTGCCTCCCTGTTGCTCACCAATAGCCTGCACTGTTGTCACTGGTCCTGGGTGACCCAAAGTCTTCCCTATTTCTAAAGAGTGGTGAGCCTCCAACTGAGCTAATGAACTTTACCTCGGGACCAAAGAAAAGATTGTGAGGCATGCATTGTATGCTGTGCACTATTCAAAACACCGAAGTTTTGAGAGTCCAAAGGCAAGTGTGTGTGAGGGGAATGAGCCATGGGTCCTGGCTGTTAGGGCCTGTAGCCATAGGCAGGCTGTTAGCTTGAACCTTACATTCAATCACTGTGTATCATTACAGCACACCAAATGAATTTTCCCACTGTGAATATACTGTATATTGGTTCAGTCAAAGATATTACTATACACATTATCATGAATAGATTTTTTTCCATTTTGGGTCCCTTAAATGTTTTTTTTTTCTTTTTTTCCCCTTGATTCCCTCCCTCTCACCTTTCCCCCATTTCCCACCTTCTCCCCACACTGTCTCTGGTATCACCATTGCTCTCCATGCTTTTATACCTTCCAATCTTTAAGTTTCTGTCATAGAGTGCAGACACTTGGTATATATTGAGTGGGGACATACAATGCCTTTTTCATAGTCTGGCTTGCTTCATTTAGCAGTAATCTTCCATATTTGTCCACTGTCTATCAAATGCGAGGGTCCAGTTTTTTTTCATGGCTGAGTAGTATTCCATATGCATATGTGCTACACCGTTTTCAACCTATTCATCAAGCAACTTACTACTGCAAATAATCACAGCTTAATGCTGTGAGGAAACTGGAGAAGAACAGAAAGTGCAGGCCACTGAGCGATCCAGCCTGAGGGCACAGGCCAGCGTATCTTCTGTGAGTGCACTAATTCCTGTCAGTCATTGCTAAGGGCTAGCCCAGGGCACCTCTAGGTCACTCTGTTCTTTTTTTTCTTTTTTAGAAGTTTTTGCCTTAGAGTGCGTGCACTTGTTGGAGAGAGAGAGAGACAGTGATAGTGCCAGGGAAAGTAAGAAATCACTTCCCCAGGAGGATGGCCACACCACAGTCCCTTCTCCTCCACTCTCCTCTGGGATCTTGGGCAGGCACGTACACATACCTGGTGTGATTTTTCAGCCATGAGGTCCAGGACTCAAACCATGGTGGGCTATGTGGGAGTCCAGAGACACACCTGCTATGCCATCTGCTGGCCCTCACCCACTTTGTTCTTAGAGTCACCTCTTTGACTCTGAAAGACCCACGTAAAGAGATATGGCTATTGGCTCCTTGAAGTTCTGCCCTGGAATGATGAGGCCCAGAGAAAATGGAGTGAATGGGCACCGACAGCATTTGCCACAGGTGCCTTCGACTCAGAAAAAGGGCTTTTGTAATTATTCGCTCCAAAACAAAAGATCGAGCGTAAATACTTGGAGTCTTCAACAAGTTCATGGAAAGGCATATTATATTTTCAAATGCATGGATAACAGCATGGCATCAAAGTAAACTCAGACAATATCGTCATGTTTCCATAAAGGTTTTGAAGTCCCCTGTATTAACTGTTATGCAATGCATGGAGCTGGTCATAGGCTGCTTTTGCTGACAAGGGAGAACATTTTGAATTTTGCATCAAAGATGTTATTTATCCTTTTTTTAATTGCCAGAGGGTATATGTGTGCTCACCAGAGAGAGACAGAGAGACACACACACAGAGAGAAAGAGAGGGAGATATCGCCTCCCAACAGAGCGTGGACATAACACAATCCCTTCTCTTCCATTTCTCTACCTTTTCAGGACCCATGGGCACACATGCACATATGCCCAGCATGTTTCTCAAGCCACTGAGCTGGGATTTGAACTGAAGCTGGCTGTGTGAGATCCAGCTCTCCTAACCACTAGGCAATGGTCAAAGATATTATTTAAATCTAGCTCGAGGACTTCATTAAAAGCCTAGCTCACTTGACTACATGTAGCTTCAATGGACAAAAGTGCATACATATGTGTTTATGTATGAACAAATGCATGGACGACATAACAAAGTGATTACGAAAGCTCTTTACAGGTTGTTAGCCAAGAAACCAATCAGACTGGCCAGAATTATTATAGAGGAAAGAATAAATGTGAAGGTCTTAGAAAACCTCATGGAAAATGCCTATTATGATAAAACTATACACAGATTTCAATTCTCTTGCACCAGGATAAACTTGCTCTTTAATTCCATAACCTTTTTGAAGTCTGCTTATTCACACTGGAAGAATGACCAAGGATGGAGTGGCCAGTGCTGACCCGTAAGAGGGCATTGTCAGAGAACGTGCATTGTCCTCAGGGTTGAGCGATGCATGTCAGTTAGACAGGTGAAGATGGAGGTGGGGGACTAGGAGAAGATTTGGGGCAGGAGGGTCTGCAGCAGGAGGGAGCATGAAATGGAGCCACGTGAGAACTCCGACTCCAGGAGTTTGAGATGAGATCTTGGCTAAGCCATTTATCTCCTCTACACTGGCTTCCCACATCTGGAAAGGGAAGAAAATGATAACCAGAGTAGCATGGTCCCACAGGAACTCCTGGGATGAGAGAGACGCCCTGTCTTTGCTGTCCGGTTCAGTAGCCACTGACCACCTCTGAGTATGTGAGAGGTGCCTCCTGAGACTGAGAAACTGGATTTTACATTTTATTTACACTTGAATAGCACAGGTGCCTAGAAGTTACTGTACTGAAGAATGCCCTACTGAAGAGTGGGCTGATCCCATGGCTTGATGGTAAGGGAGCCTGATCCCACAGGTCTGACTGCACAGCTGGAGTTTCAGCCCTGGCAACAGGAAAAGCACACTGAGTGCATGTGCGTGTGCATGTGCGTGTGTGTGTGTGCACGCACGTGTGCGCGTGTGTGTGTATGTGCGTGCATATGCATGTGTGCCCCAAATCCAAACAGAATGGAGAAACAGAGGCGAAGAAATCATGGTGTGACCATACCCCGGAGGGATGCTTTCTCCCTCTCTCTCTATTTGGCTCTGGAAAGTACACTTACCTTCTAGGGGGAAAAAGAGTAATTTTTATGGACTAGGAGAATGATTTTTTAAAGCTTATTTATTTCTCAAGAGAGACAGAATGAGAGAAAGAAAACTGTACACCACCAACAGGGACTTCATACTGTAATCCATCCCCCAGTCCAAGTCCAGCCTAGGTCAAGAAAAAGCCTGCTGTGCTCAGGGAGGTCCCAGGGTGTAAGTCCAGGACCTTTCTCATGAGGATTCAGTTGTGCTACCATTGAGCTGGCCCTGGAATTCATTCATTCCTGCAACTGAAGTTTCTCGCACAGAACAGAGCTCCACGCTCTGCAATCCCCCTGCCCTGTGGTGAGACCCTGGTCTCCTCCTCCAGTCTCGACACCCAGTGCTAACATAGACACGTCTCTTCTACAGAAGTGCGTTGGTTCCAGTATGGCTTACCACCAGCCATCCACTGGTACCGAGGACATTCTTGGCATCGTCCCAGCAGCATAGTTGACTCAGCTAGTCAGCTAGGAAAATGCGGAGGTAGCTGCCCCACAGTCTGAAAGTCTCAACGTTTGCCTGCTCTGGAATGAGCGCAGCCTCCGAGGCAGCGGCAGGCAAGCAGATGACCCAGAAGACGCGGACAAAAGCCTCGCGTAAAGAATAACAATCAGTGGCTGAAAGCTATTAAGTTCACTCTTCTAGTTCAAAGGGATTCGAAATGGCAATTTGTCAGGCAACTGTTGTCACTTTAGATGCCCCCAGTTGCTTTCTTTGAAGCCCTTGATTGACTACAGGAGGCTACGCCAGATTCTTCTAAGGACAGGATTTCCACAGTCGAACACATTTATGTCACAGTAATTATGACTCTTCCCAAATTTAATCAACACAAGGCGAAAGATGCAAGTTTGAGAAAGTGTGCATGGCACTGTGAGGGCCCCGCAGTGGCCTGGTTGGCTGTGCACAAAAACAGGCGACCAGGTGACGGTTGGGGTCACTTGTGCTGATCAGACATGAGAGAAAGCTGCCCGGCTGGCGCAGACAGAGGACGTCTTCCTCAGCTGTGCTTGTACTCTCTCACGATAAAAGCGATTGCAACTTGGGAAGCAGAGATTTTAGAAAACAACAGTCAACAGAGGAATAAGCAGCCGACGAGTAGTCCCTCTTTAGTGAGCAGAGATCTAGAAGGAAATTTGCCAGTTGTTTCTGAAAATAGACACAAAGGCCAGTGTGCTTTTGCTAGGTGATGGATGACAGACCCGATTGAGATGGGAGCGAAGGGGAATCCTTGAGTGTGAAGGGCACAGAACTCTGACAGTCATGGTGTCCTGATCAGACCTTCTTCTGGAAAGGTACAGAACTGGGCGAGGCTGTGATACGCTCTCGGAAGCCTTCTTGCATTAGGGACAACTATTTGCAAGTTAATGAACTATTGTGGGGGCCCCTGAGAATCTACTTGCCGAGAGTAGAAAGTGATGGCTCAGCCATGGCAGAGCAGGTGGCGGGGCCCTGATGCAGGGTGCTGGAGCGTCATGGAAAGGCCTTGGGTTCAGCTCCTGGTCAGTGTGGACATGCTGGGTGCACCTGAGGGTGTACGCACCATCCTCGCTACCTGGAGATTGAGTGGCATGGCAGAACCCTATCAAGGGTCTCTGTCTCTCTCTCACGAAAGAAAGAAAGTTAGATGGGAGGAAGGAAGGGAGAATAAAAGAAACTTAAAAAAGCAAAACAATGAAGGGGCCAGCAGGTGGTGTGGTGGTTAAGGCACTAGACTCTCACATGACCGCCCAACTGTTGTTCAAGCACCGAATCTGGCAGCTTGAAAAATTACACCAGGTGTGTGTGTGTGTATGCCCAAATTCCAGAGAGGAGAATGGAGGAGAAGGGATTGTGGCATGATTTCTCACTTTCTTCTCTCTTTCTCTCTGGCAAGCACACAAACCCTTTGGCAGAATCCATAAAAAAAAAAAAAAAAAAAATTATTTATGTATACACACACACATACACACACACACACACACACACACACACACACATGAATGGGAAGCAAGAAGCATGCCTGTGGCATTTGCAGTGTGCATAGTGAAACTGACCAGAGCCGAGGCCCCGACCAGCCTGAGCATTTAACAGGAAAGTCACACCGGAAATGGCCCAAGACTGAGAGATAGGAGCTCTCATCAGAGCCCGTCCTCTTCCTAAATTTCTAAGTACTCTAAACCTCGGATGACTGTAGTGTCCTAGCTAGAACCGGGAGAATACAGATGGTGAAGATGGGAGCTGAGGGGGCCTTCAGAAGACGACCAGCAAGGGACCCTGCCCAGCAGCTGTGTGCCAGATGTCCCCGCCAAGCAGCCTTGGGGACACAATCATAGCAAATAACTGAAGAGAGGCTGCAGCAGAAAAATAAAGACCCATGTTATGTGCCTATGACATGTGGGGACAGGGCCAGGACAGAGGTCAAGGGAGCAACTCAAGAAAGCATGTATAAACAGATGGAAAGAGGGCGAACCGAGGAAAGACCTGGACAAAATAGGATGGAAGCAGCCACCCTGATAGCTGTTCCACCAGTCTACACTGCCGGCACAGGCAATCAGGCTACAGTGCATGACCTGCAAGAGTGCACACGGAAGAGGCAAGGGCAGGACCCTGCAGAGCGTCTGACTGGTCTATGAGGTGTGCACGCTGGCTGCACAAGGACGGTGCCTTGACAACAATGCCACGCTGGCCAGGTGACTCCTGTGAGTCCTCTGCTGATCTAGATGGACAGATCATCTCTCTCACGGGATGAAAGGACATTCCCTTTCCATGAACAAACCAGGAAGAAATTGACCCCTACATGCTATTCTGCCTCGATTCCTTGTCCGAAGCAATGAACAATGGCACGCATTGCCAGCAGAACTCGCGCGACCTCACATTGAATTCAATGGGCAGGCTCAGATGGTCTTCAGAAGGAGACTTAAAATTTTGTTGTTGAAAAATTCATTGGTCTGAATTCTTTCTGGAAAAAGTGTGCCTTCCAAGTAATAAAACATGGCAGGAAAATCGCTTTCCTGGAGTTTTTTGATCATGACTTGTCTAGGTGAAACATCGCCAAGACCTGGAGTGGGCGAGGCCGAGGCCAGCACTGCACAGAATTTGAAAGGAGGTGAAGGTGAGGTGCTCATGGTGTCACAGATAAGTCCAGGATGTGTGCACACAGTACCCAGTGGAAGAAAGAAGTGCTGATCTCACTCCCCACACTGAACATGGAAAACCTGCACTGACTCAGAAGGAGATATGTTTTAAAATTATTATTATTATTATTATTATTATTATGTCTAATTTTGGTAAAACATACATTTCATAAACGCACCATCGCAGCATTTCTCATGTGCAGTTCAGAGGCACCCGGGGTGCTCACACCACCGCATAGCTGCCACCACTGTTCTCTAGAAATGTTTCGTCTTGCAAGACCGAAACTTTCCCTGTGGGTGAGGTCCATCCCACTGGACCACTGTCTGGTCCTGGGAAACTGCCGTTTTGTACCTATTAAACAGCTCCCACTCCTCCATGGCCTCAGGCCCTGGAAGCCATACTCCTCTTTCTCTCTCTATAAGTTTGACTCTCCTGGGGACCTCAGAGGAGTGGGCCCATCCAGTGTCTGTTCTCTTTGTCTAACTGACTTACCTGAGCACAATGTGCTCAAGATTCACCTGTTTCAACGTCTGTCAGCTTCTTCTTCCTCTGTAAGGCTCAGTAATACCCTATTGTATGCATAAATCCCATTTTGTTATCAAATTGTATGTCCATGGACACTCAAATTGTTTCTCCTTCTTGGCTATTGTGAAATATGCTGCTATAAATGTGAGGCTGCAAAGAACTCTTGCAGACCCTACTTTAAACCCAGAAATAGAACTGCCAGATCATATAGTAATGCTATTTCTAATGTGTTTGAGGAGCCAGTATCCTGTTTCCATAGTAACTATAGCATTTTATATCCCACCAATAGTGTGCAAAGGTTCCAACTTCTCCACATCTTTGTCAACACTTGTTTTCTTTTTTTTTATGCCTTCTTTTTGATAGTAGCCGTCCTAATGCATGTGAGGAGCTGAAGATGTATTTAATCCTATAGACCTTCCGGAGCTTGCTCATTTGTTCACATACTCTATTACATATTTATTTTGGAGTCACATATAATAACCAGTACTCTTTTGTCACAGTTTTTCAACTAGCGACTCATTGAAATAATGTCTAGATTTTGTACGTTCAGATATGCACTAGTCAGAGAGGGCAGAAAATTAAATAAAGACGATATTGGGTTGTCAGAAAAATCACGATGTATTTTTTCTATATTTTTCTACGCAAAAATGCATCACAACCTTTCCGACAACTCAGTAACATCTAATGAAGATGAAAACTCTTAAATAGATCAAGGCACCATCACAGAGAGTGGCTGAGAAGTAAGGGTGATATTTTAAGTCATGTAGTCATGAAAGGCCTCCCTGATGAGGAGCCCGTCTTGGAAAGAACACAAAGAAAAGCCTTTGAGGAGAGGGAACAGCGGATGCAAAACCCTCCAGGAGGGAAAAGCACTGGGTCCCTGGCCTGCCCAGACTTGAAGATCTTTTTTGTGTTGTTTTGTTTTGTCGTTGTTGTGTTGCTTTTCTTTTTACCTGTTTAAATTTACATGTAATCACTGTACATCTTTACAGAGGACCAAATGATTTTTCCCAGCATGAAAGCAGTGCATGTCAGTCAAGTCATAGCTATCACCATATACATTATCCTCAGCAGATAACTTTTCATTCTTGCATCACATGTTTTTCCTGATCCATGCCCTCCCAGCCCATTACTCACCCCTCCTGCACTGTCTCTGGTATCTGCAGTTACCGTCCCTGGTATTACACCTTCTGGTCTTCTCAGTTTCTGTAATGGACTGCAGGCATTTGGTATATATTGAGTGAGCCCATACAACGCCTCTCTCTCGTAGTCCAGCTTGTGTGGCTTACCTTCAGCCTCCCATACCCACCCACTTTGTGTCACGAGGCACTCATTGTTCTCTATGGCCGAGTAGTACCCCTTACTATGCCTCAATCTAGTCCTCTGTTCTTGGGCATTGGAGAACCGTCACCAGGACTTTCTTGTTTAGGGCAGTCGTGATGACATGATTGATCGTGGGTAGCTTCCAGCGATGGGTTTCAGGCTTACAATCACACTTGCGTGTATGTGCATGTGCATCACAGGTGTACATGGGCATGCTCTTCTGTGACATGGCTGCCTTGGCCTCTCTGAGACGTGGACAGTTGTGGATACATCAGAGACCACGTCTGTGAAGGACACGGATGGCATGGCATGGAGTGTCAGCCAGATAGCCTGGACTGAATTCCACCTCGGCCACATGCTCGCTCTAGGGTCTTGGGAAAATGACTCCTTTTTACTGTGCCTGAATTTACTCATCTGTAAAATGGGGCTAATACTAGCCCCTCTCTATTGGGGTTATCATAGTGATTAAATGGGTGAAATGCTAAGAGCTTACAACAGTGCCTGACACAGACAATTCTCTGTCGATTTAGCTGTTTTCACAAAGTGCAGTCCATCACGCTACCAGGACACTCACTGGCATGTATAAAAGCACAGAGGGATTAAGTAGACTTTAAAGATAGTTTTTTTTTTTTTTTTTTTTTTTTTTTTTTTTTTTTTGAGAGAGAGATTTTTGCTGTTGGGCATGTGTGCTTGCTGGAGAGACAGAAAGTGAGAAATTACCCCCTAGGGGTGATAGCTATGCTGCAATCCCTTCTCCTCCATTCTCTTCTTGGGATTTTGGGCACGCATGCGCAAGCTCTCAGCATGAGGTTTTTTTTTTTTTTTTTTGGAGAGGTTTTTGCTATAGGGCGCGTGCGCTCGCCAGACAGACAGAGAGAGACAGAGAGAGAGAAAGCGAGAAATCACCCCCCAGGCGGGATGGCCACGCCGCAATCCCTTCTCCTCCATTCTCCTCTTGGGATCTTGGGCACGCACGTGCACGCGCCTGGCGTGAGTTTAAGCCACCGGGTCCGGGACTCGAACCGCGGTTGACTACGTGGGAGTCCAGCGACATAGCCATTACGCTAACTGCCGGTCCCTCTCAGCATGAGTTTTAAGCTGCTAGGTCTGGGATTCGTACCGATTGACTACATGGGAGTCCAGAGACGTAACTATTATGGCATCTTCTGGTCCTGAAGATAGTTTATTTTAAAGAAATGGTTTCTGAGCCCTTCAGAAGACACTCCTTCACCATTTTCATTTAGTGTTATTGACAGTTGAAGCCCAAATGTTTAAAAACATCTTTTTTAAAAAATCTCTGCCAATATTTAAAGCAGCAAGTCACTGTTTTGAATCCTAATTGTGTCAGACGATGTCATCAGTAACATAACACACTACCAGCTAATCTGAGAGGTGCACCCTGGCAGTCTTTATCTAAGTCAGTAATAAAACATGTATGTTCTAAGGCACTCAGCTAGAATCCCCCATTCGGATTCATACTGCCCCCTCCATAGAATATTTAAGGTGCAATCTTTCCCTAGTTTCTACATTTTTTTATTCATTTCCCTTTTTTCCTAAAATGCACCATGAGGCCCAGCCACGGTGGTGCAGGTGGGAGGGCCACTGCCGAGCGACACCAGAAGCCATATGGGAAAGCTCTCTTGGCTCACGACTGGGTCTGCCTGAACGCACCAGCGATGCTGGCTGGTGGCAGGGCTGGAGAGGACTGTGGTGTGAATCTCTGTTGGGGATGTCTACTTCTCTCCATCCCTTAGGAAATAAATAAATAAACTAAAAAAAGAATCAAACGCATCATGACACACCTTGTCAAATATCGAAGTGTAGTCTAGCAGGCTCCAGGGACCTCTGGGCTATAGCCGGGTGGAAATAACTTCTTCACTGGTGGACAGCAGGAATTGTCGAACCACGGCCCTTGCTAATGAGCTGAGAGCAGCAGGCATCCCAGCGCAGCAGGGGAGAACTGGAAGCACCGCACGGTGTCCACGGTGCTTCATCAAGAAGCAGAGGTGCACAGGTTCTCTTCTCAGTGAGCTTCTGGACTCCTGGTGGGTTTGCTTTTATTTTTCTTTTAAGGTTTTTGCCTGAGAATTCACATTTCTAACCAGTGGTGCTGCTTGCCTGGGGCCACAGTTCGAGGACCAGTGTCTGAGGTGAACTTTCTGCTGCCACTCTTAAGATGGGAAACGGTAAGGGGTGGGGCAGGTGCCTAATTCTGTTCACACCTTTAAGACTGTCCAAATAAGCAGTCTCTCTCTGGGACCAGATGGTGCTGCACAGGTAATACAACTGGACCCACATGGGGAGGCCCTGGGCCTCGTGAGCTGAGACCTGGGAGCAAGCGTGCCCTGGAGTTAGGCTGTCCGAGGCTGGAGGTGGAGGCAGCCTAAAGATCCTGATGGGGATGCCTCTCTCTCTCTCTCTGTAGGTGTGTTTCATCTCTCTTTCTCTCTTTCTCATGGAGAAATAAATATAGAAATCTTTTTGAAAAATCTAGCAGAGAGATGAGTTGTTCTTAAAGTTACCTCGGGAACGCATTGAAAAAGCCTTTGTTATCTATTTCCTATTAGAATCGTGTTTATTTTTTTTCTCATTGTCTTATAAATAAAGCTTATTGATTAATTTAGGTTCTGACAATAAGAAAAGGGTCTTCTCTGATCCTTGGCCAACAATTTCCATTAAACATAATGCCCACTACATGGTTTAATCCAGCATTCCTTTAAAAAAGAAATACGGTTTAGTGTGAAATTGCTATTTCTCAGTGAGCTCATGCCAGATTCTTGTGATCACAGATTCCTTTTAAAGGGGAAGCAAAGTGAGTAATGTGTTCCAGAATCTCGCCTGAAACACACGTTTTAGGTATCTGCTTCCCTAATCGATGTCTGCTCGGAGAAACCTGAAATTCGAGGACTTCTCTGTTCTCCAAGTTGTCCGTCCACTCCACAGCATCATGTCCCAGGACCCACCTTGGGCTCTGGTCATCCTTTGTCTCTGGCATATGCTTAAGGCCCTGAATTGTCTACGCATCATGGGCTTCTGCTCATTCAGGACAGGCAGGTCCCTTCGCCCCACAAGAGCTCTCTCACCATTCCTAGTTCCCATCTAAGCGGCCCATTTTCAAAGGAATCTCCACAGCCCGGCTCATTTCTCCACATTCTCGGGAATTTCGCACTCACCAGAGTGAGCTGTGGGCCAGCAGGTGGCAAGGAGGCTCAGGTACTGCACTCCCATATAGCCACTCTCCGTGACTGAGTCCCAGACCTGGCCTTGAAAGTCACAGTGGGCATGTGTGTCTAGGCCCAAAATCCCCAGAGGAGAATGGGGAAAGGATTGCAGCATGGCCATTCCTCCTGGGGGATGATTTCCTGCATTTCTTTTCTCTGTCTCTGTCTCTCTCTGATGAGCACATTCTCCCTCTGGCAAACAAACCAAGAACGAGAGTGAGCTGGTACAAAGGCCCCATGGTCTCCATTTACTGTCTGTAAATATGTGTATCCTGGGTTTTGCTGGGAGGAGATGAAGAGGCCGACAAGCACAGACCCGGAGATGAGAATCGTGTCTGGACCATCCGCCGACCGCGGTCCTGGCAAAAGCAGTCCAGGCAAAGCACTGGGGATGCCCTGACGGACAGTACCTCACCATGAGAAGATGCTCTGGGACACTGACGCCACTGCCCTGCATGTCCTTCATCCCCGCCAGATGACCTCTGTCACAGACCCTCATTATACCCTGAACATGATGGCTCTGTGCATACTTTCTGGGACACTCTGATTCCAGAATCTGTAGGATAGACTCACCACGTAAACTGGGCTTTTACCCAAAGGCCCAAGTGAGATCTTTCCTGGATGTTTTATCTAAAATTGCAACTTCTTTTGCCCCACGTCTTCCAATCCTTCCTTGCTTTATTTTTCTCCTTGACTCCTGCTACCATTTAAAATGCTATGGCTTGACTGGTTTCATCCTGTCTGCTCTCTGTCCTTTCACGTACTCAGAGACGTTTGTCTACGTGCTCCACACTCACGTCCCGAGCATTCAGGATGGTGCTCGTGCCCGGGGATACTCCTCAATAAATACTGAACTGAATGAAATGTAAGAAGGAAGCTGGGAATGGGAAGGTGGGAACAGACACCCTGAATGCTCTGATACCAGCGGACATGGTCTCAGTTGTATCCACTTGTCACTAAGGTCGCCTATAAGTCAGGTATGTAGTTATCTTATTAAAGCTTTGTCTGTGTACCCCACCAAAAGGCTCCGGGTCCCCCCGGGCTTACTACTACTCAATTTTAAGTGCATCTAGTCTAGGTGCCACAAAAGGACTCCTAGTTTTTAAACTTCACAAGCCTATGGGCATGCAGATGGATGCCACATCGCCTCAGCTTGCCCTCAGACAAGCGGAAGTTGTCATTTCCCCCTTCCTCACCGGCCAGCATAAGCTGGAATCAGGCCTGCTCACCTAATGTGAGGAGACTCCCGAACACCCGGATGGGGCTGGAGAGCCTCCACACAGCAACCCCGCCGACTCCGGCAGCGTCGGATTGTCATGGAGTCAGGATGCAATGCTACTAGCAGCTTTTCTTATCAAGCAATTACTGTGAGATGCACTCTTGCCAAGTGTTTCCAGATATCCTTATTTAGCCTTGCGGTAAATGGGTTGTTACTGTAACCCCCTTTTAAAGACAAAGAGCAGAGGCTCAGGGTGTCCCACAGCTTTCCTGAGAACTTCAGTGAGTTGGGGAGTGGAATGGAAGCTACATGTCTGCCCCAGACGCCCCTTCTGTGTAGCTTCAGGTCCTGATTTCAGCTCGCCCACCCTAAGGGGAAGGTCACTTAGGAGGACTATGACAACTAAGGTTCTGCTGTCGTTCAAAGCTTCACCCAAGGGCTAGTTTCAGAAAGTTTGCTGGGGCTCGTGAGACCTCAGCCTGAGCATCTGCACCTCTCAGGAGCTCCTCTGAGGGCTGAGGTTGCAAACCACTGCAGTCCAGGGAGGCCTTCTTCCTCTTTCTTCTTTACCACCCAAACTCGAGGCCCACATTTTCCACACTGAGCCCGAAGGCCCATCTGTGTTTCCCTACAGCCTTTCCTTCCTGTGCACAAATAAAATACGGGTAGCCAAGTAGACACCTGTGTGTAACCACCTGTTCTGGCCGGACAGATATTTATTTGCTGCTGTATAAATGAGGGAAATTTGCACTCAGCCCTGGAAATTTGGCCTCACCGGTCCATCCTTCCTCTCCTCCCCGGTGATTTCTTCACTGAGAATGGCCACAGTCCGTTGGCACTCATCGTCCTCGGTTCTGGGGAGATCTGTTTTGCACCTGTACGTGGGCCTCGTAAGATGCTCAAGCAGTCAGCCGAGTCCTACGTGCTGACGCTAAATCAAGTCGCACGTGAAGGGGAGGAAGCGCTTTAAAGGCAGGTGTCTCATGCTGTCATGCTTTATTTTATGGGACAGCCCTTTAAAATAGATCCTGTGTAATGGGGCTTGCTTTACAGGGGTTGATCTGTCTCACTGGACTGAGGATGGGAACGATGTAAAAACAAGAATGTCAGCCAGGAATGTCAGGTTCCACTCGCGCCATTACAACACAAGGAGACAGCAACGAGGAGATGTTGGGACCCCGCCTCAGCGAACTGCAAGGGCCTGATGTGCGGCTGTCACTCATGGGTAGGAGAATGTCTTACTCAGGGCATTCTTAGGGCAAAAGGGGCAACCTGCAGTGTGGCGTGATGGGGGCCCTGATTATTTTTCTTAGCTATCTTTTAAAATTAAAATCTTTTAGTCAGTTAGAACTAGTACAAGCATTGGCATTTAAAAAAATATCTTTTTTAAGACCTTCTGGGTTTTGAATAACCTTTCTTGGGTCATGTCATCCATGATCCTGGGTAGAACTGAGGGGCCGTGATGGGTGGGGGGTGCTGTGCTTCTGGTGCACTCTTTAAAAGAAAAAGGTATTTATTTATCTGTTTATGTTTATGTATGTATTTATTTTATTTATTTATTTTTTTGGAGAGGTTTCTGCCATAGGGCGCGTGTGCTCGCCAGAAAGACAGAGAGACAGAAAGCGAGAAATCACCCCCCAGGGGGGATGCCAAGCTGCAATCCCTTCTCCTCCTTTCTCCTCTCAGGATCTTGGGAATGCACGCACGCACGCATGCCTAGCGTGAGTTTAAGTCACCGGGTCGGGGACTCAAACCTCAGTCGACTACATGGAAGTCCAGCGACATAGCCATTACACTAATTGCTGGTCCCTATTAGAAGAGCATTTTCAACTGGGTCTCTCGACAGACTCCTCTCCCCGCTCCCCGGCCAGCCTGGATCACGGGAGCACACACACTCTCCACGCGTACAGGTTGACCCAGAACTGAAGCCCCAGTTGTCCATGTGGCTTCCAGCATTGCGGAGTGATGCCCTGCCCCTGCACCCTTGGGCCTGGGTGCACTCTTGAATACTTGAAGCAAAAGAGGAGGAAAAAGCAAAGAGAGCACATGACATTAGGATTAGACCGAAGTCCCATCCCCTCTCAGCATTTTCTGCCACATGGCTGCCTGCTCCTGCAGACTCTCCCATGGGGTTTTGTTTTTTTCGTTTGTTCTTTTTTTTTTTTTTTTGAGAGGTTTTTTTTTTGTTTTTTGTTTTTTGTTTTTTGTTTTTTTTTTTTTTTTTGCTATAGAGGGCACGTGCGCTCGCCAGACAGAGAGAGACAGAGAGACAGAAAGCGAGAAATCACCCCCCCAGGGGGGATGGTCACGCCGCAATCCCTTCTCCTCCATTCTCCTCTCGGGATCTTGGGCATGCACGCACATGTGCCCAGCGTGAGTTTTAAGCCACCAGGTCCAGGACACGAACCACGGTCCACTACATGGGAGTCCAGCGACATAGCCATTACGCTAACTGCTGGTCCCTCCCATGGGGTTTTCACTTATATTAGTTCTTATTTAAATCTAAGTGAAATGTATGCATTTATTTTCTTACTGTCCATACTTCTTGCAAATTGTTTAAGAACTCCTACATCTCCCAAGATCATAACGATATTCTCTCTGCTAAGTGTACTATGGTTGGGGCTGGCCCCGTAGCATAGTTAAACATTGTACATGGGTAGCTGGATCCCACATGGCCAACTAGGGTTTGAATCTTGGCCCTGACTGCAATATTCTGGGCACACACATATGCCCAGAATCCTGATAAAAAAGGAAACTGGAGAAAAAAAGATTGTGATGAATCAGGCCTCATTGAGAGGTGCCTTCTCCCTTTGTCTCTTCCTCTCTTATGTGTGCATGCACTCTTATTAATGATTCTATCATAAACAAAAGGGGAAAAACTACTACGGTTTTACACTTTCACAGTTAAGTCTTTACTCGACTATTTATTGTTGTTACAATGTGAGGTGGAGTTTTAACTTCATTTTTTTCTGTTTGAATGATGTTATGATCTGATCGTGACCCTCTAAAATTTATGTGTTGAGACTTACTTGTGGAGATGTGATAGTATTAAGAGGAGGGAAATTTCAGAAGCGATTAGGTCATGAAGGAATGTTTTCATAAGTGGGATTAGTGACCTTATAAAAGGATTAGAGAGAAACAGCTAAGCCCTTTTGCCCTTCTATCTCCCACTGTGTGAGGAGAAAGCCACAACTGCTATCTTAGAAGCAGAGAGCAGCCTTCTCCAGACATAGAACCTGCTAGTGCCTTCATCTTGGACTTCTTGGCCTTCAGAACTGTGAGAAATAAATTTTTGTTGCTTATAAATTACCTGGTTTATGATAGTTTGTTATAGCAGCAGGAAGAGATGATGGCAGATGATCAATAACCCCTGCATTATTTGCCTCAAATAGTTTCCATCCCCACTGACCTGCAGTGCCAACTCTGTCTCAAATCAAGTTTGCTTATAGATATGAAGGTGTGTTTCCAGGACTTCTATTCAGTTGTTTCGTCTTGTTTGGTTCTGTCTGTTTCTACACTAATGCTTAATTAACACTTTCAAGTTTCTCATTTTTTTAAAAAAGAATTGCTACAGGGCACATGTGCACATTAGAGAGAGAGAGAGGAAGCACTCACGCAGGGAAGATGGCTATGGAGCAATCCCTTCTCCTTCATTCACCTCTTAGAATGTGGAGCACACATGCACGTATGCCCAGCATGTTTTTCAAGCTGCCTGGTCCAGTACTTGAACTGCACATCCTACATGGGATCAGCCACCTTAACCACCAAGCCACTGGCAGGCCCCTCATTCATATTTTGAAATTTCTTGGTTTTTAACTAATTTCTTAACAGTTATAAAGCTTAGGTTTTTCTTAACAGCTTATTTTCTAATATCTCCCACATAATGCTTACAGAGTTTTCCTTTATGGATCTGCATGGGTTTAGGATCAGCTTTTCAGTTCTCTGGTAATCTTTCATAGAACTACATTCAATCTATTGGTTCTGAGAGGGCATCATCATTTTTTCCCAACCTAAATTCACCTCCAAATGAAGCCTCTAATGGACTGTGCCTTTAAAGCAACCTTCACAGCAACAAAGGAAGAGTGGGCTGCACTAGACCTGCCACGCTCTGAGCTATGCAGAACACCTCCTAGATCACACACCCCACATATCCATGGATGCGTTTCCAGCAACCTCTGACCTGGCTCATGTCAACTTGAAGCAAGACTTCCCCAGTGTCATATTTTGGCCAAAATGGAGAAAAAAACGTGAAGACAACAATGACATTCTAAACGATGCACAGTTCAAAGAAAGAAAGATAAAAATTTATGCTGGAAATTAAGTTACCCGTTCAACAAAAAATGTTGGTTTTATAAACCATGAATATCAAATACAATTGCACTGAATCAAGCTAAATGCTATGTTTATTATGCATTTTGTTGAAAAATCACTTCATGGAATATATCACACGAAAGCATTAGAAACTTGTCAGCAGAGTATAAAACACTACACGTATACATGTGTTGGAATAATGCTGTGTCAGTAAAGGGGGGATGTTGGAACTTTCATCTGTGGCAGTAGAATTGTACGTCCCCACTTAATATGTGCTGACTGTCTGCACTCTGTGGCAGGAGCCCACGTACTGGAGTATCGAAGCATGGAGAGTGAACTGTGGATACCAGAGACAGTGTGGGAGAAGGGTGGGAAATGGCAGAGGGCGAGAAGGAGAGAGTCAAGGGGGAAAAAAGAAGTAAAATTTATAAGAAACACAAAATGGAAAATGATCTGTTGAAGATAACACGTATGCTACTATCTTTGAATGAGCCAACATGCAGTGTATTCTAGATGGGAAAGTTCATTTCGTGTGCCGCAATGGTATACAGTGAAGGAATGTAAAATGCATTTTTAAAAAAGAACTTATTGAATCTCTACATAATTTAGTTTCCTCTTTGGATATGTGGATTAATAATACCCTGCATATAAAAGTGTGATAATATGACCAGCCAGCGGTACAACAGTCACTCAGTGCTCTGCGGTGCTGGAACACACGGGAAGGTCCAGGATTTGTGTCCTCAGTCCTCCCTGTCTGTGGTAACTCAATGCCCTGCAATGCTGAACCAGCATGGGGTTTGTGTCCCAAATTTTGTCCGTGGTAACTCAATGCTCTGTGATGCTGGACCCACGTGGGATTTGCGTCCCCAGGCTTCCCCCTACATGGTGGACATGCGTGTGCTCACACACCTGTGACCTGCAGTGACTGAGACCAGGAATGGCTTGCAGTGAGAAGACTTTCTTGGTGGTATCCCTCTCTCCCTTGCTATATCATGGGAAAAATAAAGGAACTTTTTTCAAAGCTCTAATAGAAATAAGATTAGATCACCTCTGTCAGCATTTTCAAATGTTGCTTAGCTACATATTATAGCTGTCTGTGGTGTCCTCTACACGTTTGTGAAGATAGATCATCTATGTTCATTTGTACCTTCTCCCTCCCCCACCTGCTGTGGGGTCTATATTGGTTCCAACATCTCCTGGTGTTTGTTTCATAATAGACTCAGGGTAATGAGTACAATTTTTTTCTGATAGAGAAATTTTTGCTATGGGGCACATGTGCTCACCAGAGACAGAGAGACAAGAGACAGAGAGAGGGAAAGTGAGAAATCATCCCCCAGGGTTAGATGGCCACGCCACAGACCCATCTCCTCCAATATCCTGTTGGGATTTTGGCACATGCACAAGCACGTGGCACAAGTTTCAAGCCACGGGGTCTGAGACTTGAACTGCAGTTGGCCACTTGGGAGTCTAGCACCTTAACCACTATGCCGCCTGCTGGTCCTTGTAATAAGTATAAGTAAGAGTACAACTGAGGAGAAAAAATTGCAGAAGTTTATGAGTTTAAGTACATTTTTGAAACTATCAAGACTTCATTTATATGTTTATCTTTCGTTTTTATAAGAGAGGGAGAAAGAGACAGACATAGGTGTTTCTGACAGGGTCCCACTGTGCTGGGATCCCTCTGCCCTAGGCAGCTAGTTAGCTGGGATTACAGATGCGCCACAGCGCCGGATGCTCCAGCTTGTCCACGGAACTAAACCTGCACCTCCCTGCACCTCCCACACCACTACCGGCCTTCTAAGTGGAGATGCTTCCTGTGTTCCAAGGAAGTTGGACTCATCTTCATATATATGTGTATATAATTTAAAGATTTACTAAATTTTATTTTTGATTATTCTCATTTTTTAAAATGGGGAAAAATTACTTGTTGAAAATAAAAGCATATATCAATAGAGTAAATGAAAAGGGAAGGAGAAAGACAAGAATCTTTTCAGGGTTCCAGAGGGAGAATTTTTCCCATTCCCACAAGACAAGAGACTCTGGAGCAATTGCTGTCAATGAGAATTAAAAAGTAGGATCCCAGGGGTCAGCATGTGGCATGGTGATTAAGGTTCTGGACTCCCACGTGGTCATCCATTCTCGGTTCTGGTCCCAGACTTGATGGTTTGACAGTCGGACCAGGTCCCTGTGTGCCCCAAATCTTGAGGAGAATGAAGAAGGGACTAGACGTGGCTATCCCCTGGGAGATGATTTCTCACTTCCACTGTCTCTTGTCTGCCTCACTCCCCAGAATATACACTCCTTACTGTAAAAAAAACTAAAAAAAAATAAAAAATAAAAATGGTTTCTAGAAATTTTGTATGTAATAATGCATGTTTATACTATGTATACAAGCACAAAAAGAAAACGTGTGTGTGTGTGTGTATGTGTGTGTAATTCTCTTAGAGAGCTGCTCGAGGCATTAAACAACCGAAAACATTTTAATTTGTGTTTCTCGGTTGACTGCTGGAACCGGACCTCTAAGTGGCGAGTTGTGAATCAGGCAGTGCTGCCGGGTGGCCCAGTGCGGGCAGCAGGGCAGGTGTCCCGCGGGTCCCCGGCACAGGGCGGCCCAGCCCGAGGCCTGCGGAGTACTCGGACACGCTTTGTAGCCTGGAAGGTGACCTGCGCAGGCACGTGGTCAACGTGAGCCTTGGCCATGCACCTACACCCCGCCGCTGAAGTCCTCTCATCTCCGCGGACGCAGTCGGGGTGCAGGGGCCTCGCCTGTCCCCGCCAACCCCGCTGTCCCCGCCGCCTTCCTAGCCATCCTTCAGATCATTTCCCTGGATTCTGAGAGCGGACGGGGCGCGTGTGGATGGCAAAGGGGCTCCCACGGGCCCGCACCCCACAACTAAAGGCAGGCTCCGGGGCGTGCACGTCCTGGGACAGTCAGTGTGGCCCTCCGTAGCCCGAGGGAGATCAGTGCTGTCCTTCCCGGAGAAGCAGCAGCTGGTGGAACCACGGGTGCATTTCTGGGTGCGTCTGCGCGTGGAGGGGCTGTCATTCGTCAGATGGAACAGGATTCCATTGTTATTCACAAGAAAAAATGATTAAAATTGCCGTTATGTGGCACTAGAGCCAAAATGTGTTGAGTTCAATGACAGTGCTGTGCCAAGTGGAAAGACCAGAGGTCCATGAGTTCTTCCGCCTACAGGGGGCGCTGCAGCCGGACACCGCCCCTAGTGACGGCGCCGGCGGGTCCCGCGGGACTCACCGCCAGGCCTCGGGTCAGCGGGACTTGCCAGGCGTGTGGGCTTGGCAGAGCAGTTAATTTGTTTTAAAATCTGTTTACTTATTTCCTCAGAGGAAGAAGGGAGAGAGAGGGGGGCCCACGGGGTCCTCACACCTTGTACCGCCAGGGTCTGTCACAGCACGCCGGTGTCCCAGCCAGTGCGCTCAGGGAGGTCCCAGGATGTGGACACAGGACTTGCCCATGTGGGTCCAGCTGTGTCACCACCTGAACCCAGAGTGGCTCATGGGTTAACCTACGGTCCCTATGGCCCTGTGACACACCACAGAAATTCCGGTACCTGCTTATGTATTTCGGTGACTCACGTGGCAGCAGTAACAGGCTCAGGGTCCCAGCGCACCCCTCAGTTTGGTCTGTACCCTGCCTTGGAGGTGAAGCCTGTAGCCGAGCTTGGTATTTCTACACCTCAACCAAGCATCAAGTGACATTTAAATGTTAGAGTGGAATCACATGAATAGATTCCTACTGATTTTTGAAAATATCAGTCTGCTAAAAGCAAAAAAAATAAAAAGTTGCAGCAGACAAGGAGTTGCCCAGTCCATATCTGATGTGAAGAAAGTTCCATCTGCT